>SMMW01000624.1:0-1200000 GCA_004794655.1 Marisa cornuarietis | reverse complement strand
AAACGAGGAAAAAAAAAGATTTTACATGAACGATTCAAACTATCATTTTATTTTTAATTGTTAAAATATCCTTATCAGCAGTCAGTTGTAACTATTGTTGCCATTAAATTTTAATCTGATTGACTTACCAGTCTGTTGAATGAATTCAGTTTGGACCATTTAATAATTTTTTAACTTCATTCCAAGCTTCTAAATAAATTTCCAATCTGTAGGGCTGTATTCCAAATTCAGCTGTTACATTTTTGGGGCGAACAAAATCGCTTCTTGAACACGACAACCTGAGTGATGTTTCTTCATTTCACTCGAAGACATGCAAATTACATTGTTACAAATATTTCGATCACATGAGAGAACTCTTCAGTACAGGAGAGTAATTTTTCCCGCCTTCTTAATTGCAGGTGAGAATGCCGATGTTTGAAGGCTTATATCTTTAAAATTAAGGATCATTATGTACTCATATTTGGGGAAGTTTTATTTTAAAACAAGATTAACCGGATCATAAATAAATAATGCTGCAATCGGGTAGACCTTTAACGACATTATAATGGTATTAAATGTTTAAGTTTATTAGTCGTCAGTTTTATATCTTTCTGACATGTCTCACACATATATATATATATATTATACTGATACTTTACTTACGAGTAAACTATTTATATTACCGTTATAATTACAGCATAGAATGAATTGCATATTGATCATCATTTGCAAGAAGAAATTTCATTATATAGGATTCAAAGCAAAAAGTCTCAGCAAGCTCAGTCGGTATATGAAGAAGGCATTCGTTAAACACTAGACTTTACTACAGCATGCTTTTATGTAGGATCCAATATTTAATTCGATCGTCAAGTTAATTATTGTAAATTATTAAGATGAATACTTTCAATGGATTATATGTTTATAGTAATTATTCACTAGTATGACGTGCATCACAATCAAAGCCATTGTGTGGCTGTCATGGTCGTTATGTATCTGGCATTGTTTATTGTCAGTGCTGATGGTGTTTTTTTCGACTAGTTACTGTGAATCCAAACACTAATTTTCTCAGTAGATCAGGAGCCAGTTGCACAACACATTTATAATTTTACATACTTTAAGGCCTTAACTCTATTTAGATAATTAGTTTAAAATGCAAACCACAATTTAAGAATTTTTTTAACTAAAACTGCTTTAGGTAAGATAAAGTTTTTTAAGTCTGACTTTCCGTCCTGTCAGCACAATTTTATATTTTATATTTTCTGCAATGCATCAAAATGGCTAAGAAGAGATTTTGCTTCTTTAGAACAGTTTTAAGGTTAAGAAACATGTTGTGTAACTGGCACCAGAGCGCCTTGCTCCTCAAAAATGTACTACTACCGACTAATAACTAATCTTTCTTCTATGTTTAATCTGAGCTACGGAACTTACTGTATTTCTCTTTTCTAGCTATTAGGCTAGCTACATACCAGAAATAAGCATTACGACTTCCTTGTTTTGGGAATATATTCAGCAGCAACATCTCTCTGTTTGATTTTTGAAAGATTAAGAGAAAGAAGACATATTACATAAAATTCTGTTTTTGCATTTCTCTCCTCCTGCTTCCTCATCACTATTAACACAAGTACGTCTCGTCTCAAAGCGAAACCTACAAAAATGTCTTTTCTCCCATAAACTTGGGCTTTAAAATTACTATTTGATGTCATGGTGCAGTCGTTTCTTTAATAAAGAAAAGAGTTATTTCTTGTCGTCCCAGGACAAAAAACAAGTTTATTCTAACACCTTAAGAAATTTACATATTCCTTCCTTGGACAAAACATGCATTTAAAGACCTTGCAAAATCGTTTGGAGCGAAAATAGTACACAAAAATATGAACACAGCTGTTGATTTGAGGACAAGTATGAACAACTGAATTCAATGCCGTGAGAGAGAAGGAAAATCTAATATTGTCAAATGGGTGTGGCAAAAAGATATATATGATACCTAACGCCAGCACTGGGGCCGAAGTCAAGATGTAGATGGTGAAACGACGATTAACATGGAGGTGAGAGCCATCTGTCGGCTGCTGATGTTACCTGATGTCAAGGAAGTTGTTTGTCGCCATGTCGCTGCTGCTCTCAGTCTCTTTACTGTCACTGCCGTACTGATACAGACTATCACAAAACTAACAAAGGGGACCGCCGTTTGAAGCATAATGTCTCCTAGTATTTTAAATATTACATCGGACTGTTGATAGAACGGTGTATAAATTAATATCCATCGTGAATTGCCTTTCAGTGTGAATAATCGCGGCCTAAATGCCAATGGATAAACTAGACTACAAAATACTAAGAGAAAAATGCTTAGACACATGAATGCTCCCATGTTTCTTGTTTTAATTAATGTTGCAGCACGAAGTGGAAAGATAACACACAAACATCTCTCCACCGTTATCTGTGTCAACTGTCTTTTGTATTTCCTGAGAGGCATCATCGAGGAAAATGTTACCCGGGTAGCTTGTTTCTTTAGGGACAGTTTTGGTTTCTGTTGTCGAGAAATTGTTCATGGAGAAGACAAATGTAGAGAATCTTAGAGGCATTTTACTCATATGCAATCATTGTGAAATAATTAGACTTGCAAATTAGAAAACATGTAGAGATACTTCTGTGTTGTCCTGTGCTTGCGGTAAGGAAAGCTATTGTGAATGTGAAAATTCCCGTTATATAAAGCCTAGAAAGGGCATGTCTGAGTTATCCTACAAAACGATCAGTCAAATACTTTAATGTTTAGACATTGTAAGATTTTTCCGAAGCAAATATTCACTAACATGATGAGGATAAACAGAGCAATATAATATTTATGTTAACCGAACCAAATTAAAACCTACGTAATAGATAAATAAACACAATTTTTTTCTGTTTGGCATAAATATTACTGCTAGAAATTAGTAAAACAATGTTTAACAGCGTTTCTTTGTTGAATTTGTCCCTATGGTTTAAACGCAGCATTTGTATGCCGAAGTATTGACTGACTTTCCAATGGTTTATAGGAAAACTATCGAAAACTATCGCAAACATCTCTGAAAACGTACATTAAAACATATACTTTTAAAACGAATACAGTACAAATAGTTTTCTTTTCTTCATACTGTAATTCCTTACTTTTTCTTGTTCTGTTTCTGCAGAGAGCAGGAGAAACCGTGAATGTTCGTCTAGACATAGGGAAGCTCTACAGTAAACACAGAATCAAGTGATGGACACATCCAGCACAGCCTGCGTCGCCAGGTCTAAAGTGAGTGACCCGTGATTTTCAGGTTAAGCCCAAAAGGTCCTATCTAGAGCACATAGTGATCTCCAGGGTAAAACCTGTAATACGTATGTTACATAAAAAACCTATCTTTCTGTATATACTATGGTATTCATTCTTCTCACGTAACATGACCACTGCATGACTTTTTGTTTTACTTCTCGTACATGCTCAAAGAACAAAATATAATATACAAGATAACACTGAAATTTTCTACATGAGGCTGAATCCAAAATGAGTTACTTATCACGAGCAACAACAGCATTACCTAATCTTTGCGAGGGAACTTATTTCTGCGAATGATCGAAAAGTTTGAGTCATCGAGGGGGTACACTGCTCCCACACATTCTGGTATATTATTTAACCTTTAATTTTTTACCATACGGACAATTATTCACCTTTAAGGGGGTTAAACGTATCTGTGGAATAGACTGCTACGTAATAATACTATACTTTGATATATTATTTCCGACAGACCCTGCCCGGTATGGCCATTTCCACTACTGATGCTACGCTCCTGATGCAAATATTTTACATCGAGCTTCCATCGTTGCAGAAGGTGTCTCCCAATTTTCCCGCTCTGTTCCCGCAGATATTTGTTTTTTTTCGTAGCCGATGACTAATTTTTCTATTGTTAGTGTTGTTATCCATTATCTTTGCTTTTTGGAGAAATCCTGGTAAGGCCTTGTAGTTCTCTGTTGGCGTCTGCTATTAGATCGATGTCGTCTGCAAAGCATACGTTATATAATATTTTTACCGGAAGAAATGTATATTGCTCGAAATATTTCTTAACGTTCCTGCGCTTTACGTCAAACTTGAACACTGGCATCAGGGACATGGACCCGTAGGTGATAGAAATCTTGGTACCCAGGTCAACATAATGTTGATGTTACGGATGAAAAGTATAGGAATGTATGGATGTTGAAATATCCTTAATTATATTGAGCATAAGTCCCATGCGCCTATGTTGTCGTCAATGTCTCGTTATGGGTCCTTGATCTTCGGTGCCAGCCTCTCCAAGAAACAGAGTCTTTGCAGTCAAGATATTTTTTACTTAACACTTTATTTCACAAGTTTGCACAGCAATCTTCACTCTAGCGAATCGGAAACACACGCCGACACCACAATTCACAATAACTCACTCTGAAGACTATCTTAGCAACAACTACGAAAATGGCGACACACGCGCCTGACACAACAACTGACCGCAGCGACACACACTGACTAAAGGTAACACACGCCTACACGAACTAAGGCAACACACGCCTGCCACAACTCACTAGCGGCGATACACGCCCACAGAAAACTCTCTACTCTGCTCTCTCTCATCTCCCTCTAAAACACTCACTCTCACCGCTTATATACACAATACAAACGCATCTAGAAACATCTAGCATCTACCCGTCACGCATGCGCACTCTCGCACCAAACATTCCAGGCATCCGTGCCTTGCGTCAGCCACACGGTCCACACCGGCTCGCGCACCCGCTTGAATGATCTCGCCGCGCTCGGTTACAGTCGCGCGGCCGACCGGTCGTTCAACCAGGGGTCAGATACCCCATCAAAGTGCCGGGTGACACCTCGCACAGACCGCTACCGCGTTTAATTCGTAATTTTTAAAAGAGTGAAATATGCACAATAATAACACGTCCGTCACTCACAATTTCCACCACACGGTTCACGAGCCCCCGACCATGTGACATAAAGTACAACAATAAATATTTATTTAACAAATAAAATATACAAATACATACATACAACAATGCGGCTCATCTAGAGGATGCCCCAGTACTATTCTTGCTATTCGTAGTTCCAATGTTGCAGTGTTGTTAATACCCGTTAAAGCCACTATTTGCTCGCACATACATACGCACATAACTTAGCTCTCAGTTACCGCTGTTCTCGTGCTGTAGTCTCTCTTGCATCCCCGCTTTGTGATTCGGTAAGGGACACAACTCCAGGAGACAGTCGCAGCACGCCGATGCCTTTCTCCTCAAAGTGTCCGTCTGACAGTCCGTCGTCACTTCTCCCGTTTGATCTGTCAAGCACGTCAAAGATCGGCAATTGTTCTCTTAGGGACACAGATTCGAACACTGTCCTGGTCTAGGAACATAAACGTTGGTTCTTTGAAGACTGCTTGCTCACATGAGTACACAGTTCTACAGCACGCAGTCGTATGCAATGGGTTGAGCAGCGCGACACACGGCCGCCAAACGAACACCACTCTGATGCAAACTACCTTGCGACTTCGGAGCTGTGGATGCGGGCGAATACAGCAGACGTTCACTTCCCTTTTAAGAACGATCTCTGTCGGCCTTGGCGTCGACGTCTCCCTCTCACGGGTAGTCAGTTCTATAGAGCAGGGTCCCTTTCTCCAAATATTTGCCCTATTGGCTGAAGATTTGAAGAAAATATGTCGTTGATATAAAGCTGGTGTAATTTCGACGGCTTACCAAGTGCTTTGTACAATGGCACAGATGCACACAACAAGGTACGCCATTGGTCAACCACTCACCTCGCATCCTTAATTAATCAAAAGCAGGGACACGAGGGAGACACCACCCGTATTGACCCTCTGCCCCACCTACGGTTGGCGGGGGTGGGTGGGTGGGACTGTTGACTAATCTCACCTCCGTGTCGTGCTACTAAATCTTGCCAGATAGTGTGGCAGTATCCTACGTGTTACTCTCCCTGGACGTTAGTAACACCGTTGCTGGCCAGCTTTTCGCGAGTGGCTTGCTGTAGCCACTTCAGGCCGTCTAGCCCCATGCACCTCGATAACCTGGTACAAACGCTTCTTTACTTACTTACATAACTGGTCTGTGGCTTCTCGACAAGCCAAACCAGACCTCAGATGTAAACGATATCACTTCCCTTATGAAATTCCCGCATTATATTATTCTGATTATTATGATTATAAACGCTGGGGTGAAATGCAAAACACATTCGGTCTAGCAGTCTCTAGATCCAGAACGATCAAAACTTTGTTTCAATACCCTGAGAAACATGCATCTAGCCAAATTACTGAAGCACAATACTATCTGTTTTATCCCAGTAATAATCGCATAAAATGCTGTATACACTTATGAAGCAGTACGCTTTATTGTTAAGTAATATCTTGTGATCACGATGTACACAAAAAAATAACACGGTAAAGAAACATCCTTTTAATTAACATCATACAACCACTGGATACAATGAAGTCGTGACTTACTGAAGTTCTTTAAGTGTCAGAAGGAGAGAAAGCGTGTATGTGTGTTCTGACTAAAATACTATCGCCGTATCATTTTGTTAATTTACACACAGATTAACTGCCCTCCAACCAAAGACATAAAGAAAGAGAAACATACTCAACATTAAATGCATTATAGCTGGTTATCATTGCGAGAAATAATATCAGAGGATGAAAGAACATTACAATTGTTTCCCTGCTCTGGCAATAATTTTGTTTAAATAAAGGTCTCAACAAACAGTTTTCTCTCCAATGTTTATATTGATGAAAGCATCGGTGGTACTATTGTTTTGATGCTATTTTTAATGTTTCCGCAGACATACTAATGGTTTTCAGAGAAACGAATATATATATATATATATATCAAAATAAGACTTAGTAATAAGCATTTAACTATTCATACTGAATAAACACATTTCACTATACAATCATCCAGTTAGCTGAAAGAATTAGTAATGAGCAATACTAAAAATAAAAGCACATTACGTGCGGGTCCAGAATAGAGGAGGGTCCTATCGTAATGATTCACCCTCAACACACAAAAACATCCTAAAACCTTGTTTATAATCTTGCCTAGCACAAATTGTGAACAAATATATGCATGATTAATTACAATAATTTATTGGAAGCTAAGACATATGTGTGTTTATTGTCAATACAAAAGAAAGATTGTGAAAGTGTAGGATTGAACATTCCATCAAAACTATGACTGTTAGGAAACTTTTATTAACTAATTTTTCAACAATGCTACAAAGTTATAACGATCAAGCGCGTAAATGACTTATTTGGCAAGATCGTTTTCTAATAAATATTTTAATATTTTATTTTTTGAGAATAAACTATTTTTTCTCACTTTATGCACTGGCTATGACGACCTAACAAGTGATCTTTTTCCAAGACTGGAGTTAAAAAATTACAGGGTCTGAGCCCAACTCAGTTACTGTCAGAAGGTATTGGAGACTATGAAGTTTTAGTTCAGTCATAAAATGCCTTTTTTTCTAAACAGATTAATTTTTTTAATCTCCGTAAACTAAACATTCTTTTTAGCACGCCGCAAAACCGTCGGGAACGAAAGGAGTATACAAAAATATGAACACAGCTGTTTATTTGAGGAAATGTATGGACAACTGTACTCACTGTCGAGTAAACTCGGAGAGTATCATAAGGGTTTGGTAGAAACATCGATACGATACGCCACGTGACCGCTGGAAGTGAGGTCAAGATGTAGATGATGGAGACGATGACTAACATGGAGGCGAGAGCCGCCTGTTGGCTGCTGATGTTTCCAAATGTCAAGGTAGACTTTTGTCGCCAGGCAGTTGCTGCTTTCAGCTTGTGTACAGTCACAACGGTACTGACACACACTATCACAAAGCTCAAAAATCGGACAAACATTTCAATCACAATGTCTCCCAGTATTTTGACTAATATAGTAAACTGTTGATAGAACTGAGAATGAACAAGTAACCACTGCGCAGTCTCTTCAGTTGTAGAGAATTCAGGGGTAAAGGAAAGCGAATAAACTAAACTACAAGATATTGAGAAAATGAAACATAAAAGCAATATTACACCCATGGTTCTTGTTCGAATCATTGTAGAAGCACTGAGGGGAAAAACAACACACAAACATCTCTCCACTGATATCACCGAGCTAATAAGCCCGGATATCGTTCGTAAAGCAGTCAAACAACTGACTAGCGCACCGATTGTCTTTACTTGGTATTCATTTCCTAGATTTTTATCATAAAGTGTTATAAATGATGCCATAGAAAACATTGTAAAGCAACACAACAAGTAACAGACATCAGTGAGCGCGAGAGAGAAGAGACACAAGTTCATGCGGTCTTGTAGTCCCTGTCGCCAGAACACCAGGCAGTTGATGATGTTCGCCGGAACTCCGATAAGTGTTGTCAGTGTTGTCAGGCCGCTAAAGCAGATTGTTTCAACAATGTGTTGTATCTCTTTGACACTATCCTCTTGGAGAAGATAACCCACGGAACATATTTCTGAAGAAACATTGTTTGTATCTGTTGTACAAACGTTCTCAGAGCAATTCATGAAGAATAAAATTTTTAAGAGATAACCACTTTAGACACACGAAATTGTGTTGAAATAATAGGATTAAGTGTCTGAGATCCTCAACAAGTTTTTGTAGTGAAAGACGTTTTGATGAGGAAAGCGATTATGAGGCATATGGTGTTCATTTTATAGGGGAATGTGGGTGGAGAAAGAAAGCTAATAAGTAGGTAAACATTTTGTACCACGATACGATCAGTGTGACATTTAAATATAGATGTTGATGTGTTGACTGATGTTGAATTTGCTTAAAAATCATAACGTCAAAATTATCGCCACCATAGGTAAATAAAAAGAAGTTAAACAAAACAAGAATTCCCAAACAGTTCTTTCTCCACTATTACTGCTGGTTTTGTGCGTAAATACATACATCTTCGTGTATTTTAGACACACACGAACGCGCACGCACACACGCACACACACACCACACACACACTCACACACACACACACACACACACACACCACACACACACTTACACACACACACACAAATGATACGTGAGATCTCACAAGCAACAAACACACGATGCGACTTGTAAATCGTAATTGTTGGACGCAAGAAGCTTCGAAACAATGTTAATGTTTACCATTAATGTTAGCGAGGTCTTTATAGTAATTTATTATCGACATGGTAAGTAGTGTGCATTATTTATTTTTAGTGTCTCTTATTCTTCAAATTCCAAATAAAACTGTCAACAACGTTTACTTTGTGTGGGTACCATACTGAATTGCACTATATTTCTGACATTTTTAACATGTAAAGCCTAGTGAATCTTATATTGTTAGTTTTTGTCAAAAATTTTGCTTACTAAATATCTCGAGTTATAAAGGAAAACCAAAGGCCATATTAGCATTCTCAAGGTCTGTAACTTTGCCTAAAGATGTTTATTTACATATGGTCTGTCATTTGGACAAAGCCTAGAAGAACATGTGGTTCCTTGCTGCCAGTGTTTTGGTGAGATAGTTGTCTTTATTATTTTGTATTTTAAATTACATATGTACACATACATCTGAGTCGGACTGTGTATCGAATATAATTTAGACTTGATTAAGCTGAGACCGTGCACGTGGTCCTTCATCGTTGATCAGTTTCAGCGAGGTATGTTCTTAATTAATATGCTACGGACTCAAAGAAAAGCGACTCGTCGCTTAAAATAGGAGTGGAGGCACGAAATACAATATGTTCCACGATTTTCACCTGTTAACTTACAAAAAAAGTCAATCATCGGCAACATCGCCTTGAATAACATTTAAGTAATATGATTTTTTAAAAGAAATATAGCTATTGTTTTATCGCAGTAAATTCAAATTAAAGATAGAAACTGTATGGATTGGAGCTCGTCATAACAGGTGATCACGAGACAAAAAAAATTAAACATATACTCAAACATAAGGTGCTTTTACGCACAACTGTTTTATCCTCGCTTGGCTCTTATCTCTATATAGACTTTTCTTAATCGCGTTTTATAACACTAATATTAATATTAAATATATCAATACAAAATATGGAACAATTAGAAATAACCAGACTTTATTGTAATCACCACGCGATTCACACCTCATTCAATACTACTTCCCTTAAAAAATATCAAGTACGAAAGACACAAACTTATGATAGATTTTCTCCTACAATGATGATGTGGGAACGCACAAATTAAATTATTCTAAACATTGTTCGTGTAGACATTATAAACAGAGACCATTAGAGCGTGAAAAAAGAAATGAAACAGGTTCAACCAATCTTTAAATATTTGTGAAGACAACACCACACAGTTGTTGATGTTTCCTTGGACACCGACAAAACAAGTAGAAAATATAAATCCGAAAAATCAGAAACAGTTCCATAATTTTGTGTGTTGTGGCAGTTGAATCATCGACAAGGAAGACTTCTGGCTAAGAATTGATTGTTACCACATTGACCTTTGTTGACGTCGAATCATTTACTAATATGGCCTTTGAGATTCTGTCTACAATAAAGATGGTCCTATAGGACACACAGTTTACTTCACGTTCTCACTTGCTAGCAGATACCTAAGTGGGGGGACAATCTTATATGTAATAATAAAATATATTTATATATATATATGACATGTTTCAACGTTTCACGTAGAAAAATATCAGAGCGATTTCGAGAGAATATGTAAAAAAATATTCATTTTGCACATATACTCTAATAATAGTACTCTAATAATAGTACTAATTCACATTACCAACCATTCCTGTTGCTATCACACACACACACACACACACACACAATACATGTGCGCGTGAATATGTACGAGTGTATACACTTTTGTCTTCCTGATCAACCTACCTAAAGACATGGCACATAGCAGACTCAGACCACCTTGAGTACTTGACTATTGGTTACTAGCGCCATACAGGTGTGACGCCCGTTCTTCAAACAAAGTTACTAGTGTTATGTTTCATGTACAAGATCCATAAAAATCTGGAAGCTTCTCTGAGAATGGGCAAGAAGACAACGTGTATTTCACCCGTTACTCGTTGTTGTTAGCACGATAGATTTGCACCGACTGAACTTTGATGTAAGCCTAATCTGATGTGTTCGGCAAACTCTGTTGACTTTCTGCGAATATAAAACAATACAGGGAATAGGAGGCACCACTGACAGACGCCGACGAAGCACTTACTCTGTTGTCCAGTAGTACTACTCTAGTTAATTATTTACATAGCTGTGCTTATCCGATCCTGGACTGCTTTTACGGTGGTGCTTCCTTTTTTTGAAAAAGGCGACATTTGATTGCATGAATTCTTTGGACTATTCTGTGCTCTCTTAGTAGATGCTTTTCTTGTATTGCCACTCTCCTTTTTAAAGACATTATAATTGTATTAAATGTGTAACTTTAACAGTCGACAATTTTATATCTTTTTGACATGACTCGCAATATATATATATATATATATAGTATACTGTTACTTAACTTGACTGAAGAGTAAAATATTTCTCTTAACTGTCATAATTACAGCGTAAATGAATGACATATTTCGTCATCTTTTGTAAACAGCAGTGAAATTTTAGGAATTAAAGCAATAAGTCTCAACAAGCTAAGTCAATATTTGGCCAAGACATTCGTTTAACACTAGACTTTACTAGAACATGCTTCTATCTGGGATCAAACATCTGATGCGATTCTAGCTGTGTCGTCAGGTAACTTCTTTTAGATATCACTAAGCCTGCTTCAAGACACTAATATACATCCAGATAAAATACGAAATTACTTAATGTAAAAGAATTAATGCTTTCCATGAATTATTTTTATAGTAATTGTTCAGTAATATGACTTGCATTACAATCAAAGTCATTGTGTGGCTGTCATTGTTGTTCTGTGTCTGGAATTATTCCTTGTCAGGTCTGATGGTGTTCATTTTCACTTAACAAATACTGTGTATCAAAACATTAATTTTCTCATTAAATCAGAGCGCCTTACTCCGAAAATATTACTACTACCGACTTATAATTAATCTTTCTTGTACCTGAGCTACGGAACTTCCTGCATTAGGCTACCTACATACCTGTAACAAGCATTAAGACGTCCTTGTTTTGGGAATATATTCAGCAGCAACATCTCTCTGACTGATGTTTCTAAGATTAGGAGAAAGAATACATATTTAGTCAAATTCTGTTTTTGCATTCCTGTTCCTCCTCTTTACTCATCATTATTAGTACAAGTTCGTCTCTTCTGAAAGCAAAACCTACAAAATATCTTTTTCCAATAAACAATAAAATTACTATTTGATGTCATAGAAGGCATTGAAAATATATAGTTTGGTTATTTCTGTCAAAAGAAAAAGCGTTATTCCTTGTCCTATGGCCAAACAATTGACATTTTATTTTAGGTTCCCAGTCACTTAATCCCTTAATCCCTTTAGACTTTTAATCTCTAAGGATTTAATCCCCAGAAAATTCACCTATAAAAAATATGAAGTCTTATGAAGTGAAAAATTTAATTCAGTTTCAATGAATTATTTTCATATAAACATCGCAATAAATTTGACAATTAAAATAAATATTTCAATACATTAATAATATTTCAATCATGCTATTAACTTCAACGTCATTTGAACATGTATATTATTCGTTAAAGTTCATGTGAGATATTAAATTCAATGTTCTTCAACAATATGATATGAAAATTGTTATTACAGTGATTGTGAGGTAATTGTTGTTAATTAATATGACAGGTGAGCTAATGATCGGAGGTACAGAAGACGATCCATTGCCTCATATCACTGTACAATGTTGCTAATTCTCCTGGCCAATGCAGCCTACTTCTTCTCTGGATGTTTCTCTCTCCCGGCGCGGGTCTTTTTTATACGGGGGAAAATGTTTTATAGAGGACTCAGTGATTAGAGGCCTCACACATTTCTCTACACAGGTTTAAGTGTGTGGGAATGACGCATTCTAAGTCAATGCTTTGACAGAAGCCACACACAATGCTTTATAAAGGATTAAGTGGGATTAAGTGACCGGACACCTTTACTTTAATACCTTAAAAAAATTACATTTTGCGTCTTTGGATAAAACATGCTTTGAAAGTCTTTGCAAACCGTTGGGAACAAAAATAGTACACAAAAAAATGAACACAGCTGTTGATTTGAGGACAAGTATGTACAACCGAACTCACTGCCAAGAGTGTGGAGTACAGCCTGAGATTGTCATAACGGTCTGGCAGAAACATAAGTAGAATACCCAGCGCGAGCCCTGGAGCCGAAGTCAAGATGTAGATGATGGAAACGACGATTAACATGGAGGTAAGAGCCATCTGTCGGCTGCTGATGTTACCTGATGTCAAGGAGGTCGTTTGTCGCCATGTCGCTGCTGCTCTCAGTCTCTTTACTGTCACCGCAGTACTGATACAGACTATAACAAAACTAACAAAGGGGACCGCCGTTTGAAGCATAATGTCTCCTAGTATTGTAACTATTACAGCGAACTGTTGATAGAACGGCGTAGAAATTAATATCCATCGTGAATTGCCTTTTGTTGTGTAGAACCTAGTCCGTAAGGCCAGTGGATAAACTAGACTACAAAATACTAAGACAAAAAAACTTAAACACATGAACGCCCCCATGGTTCTTGTTTGGATTAATGTAGAAGCACGAAGTGGAAAGATAACACACAAACATCTCTCCACCGCTATCACTGTGCTAATTACACAAGAGGTCGCTCGTAAAGCAAAGAGGCCGCCTGCTAAGACAGAGAGTATCTTCACTTTATAAAATTCACCCAACGCTGTGTCAATGAGCGTTAGAATTGAAGAAACAGAGAAAATTGTAAAGGAACACAACAAGAAGAAGAAATCAGTCAGCGCGAGAGAGAAGAGAGACAAGTTCATGCGGTCTTGTAGTCCCTGTCGCCAGAACACCAGGCAGTTGATGATGTTCGCTGGAAGTCCGATAAATGTTGTCAATGTTGTCAGACTGGTGAAGCAAATTGTTTCAACTGTCTGTTGTATTTCATGAGAGACATCATCGAGGAAAAAGTAATCCTGATAACTCGTATCTGTAAAAACATTTGCTGTCTCTGTTGCCGAGGAATTCTCAGAGTTATTCATAAACATGATAGTTAAAAACACGCTAGAAAAAGTATTACTCAAATGCAATCATTGCGAAAAAATAAGACATGATGATTAGAACCTTGCAGAGATGTCTGTTTTACAGCCCTTGGTTTTGGATTAAACTATTATGAATATGGTATCTTCCAAAATATATATATATATATAAACAATTCTGAAGAGAACACCTCTGGGCCCTAATAAACAGGTAAATATGTTGTACTACAAACCGATCATCATGATATTTGAAAGTTTAGAAATCGGAGAATTTTTCTCGTAGGAAATATTAACCAACATGGTAAAAATAAACTGAGAAACAGGAAACGTATGTTTACCGAACTGAAAAAAGTTCTCTGGTAAATTATAGATCAACAAATTTCTTGTCTGCTTAGCTTAAATATTTCTGTTACGAGCTTGCAATACAAATTTGCTCGCTTTTATTTACTCAGTTTTTCGGTGCGCCTAAACAACATTCTGTGTATGCGGCTTCACTTCCTAATGTTGAAATTGTTTGAAGGAAAATTTGGAAAGTATTAGCGATATTGTATATTACAATGCTGGCTGTCAAAGTAATTTATAATATAAATATACAAATATGCTAAATGTTTTCTTCAGACTATCTCTCCTCGTTTTTCGGTTTTTGCATTTGCAGAGAAGAAAATGGCGAACCAGTTCTTCTTGCGGCAAAGTCATTCATTTTTCTACAACAAAAGAACACAAACTAACTTTAAACTAAAACCCTACTTTAACAAATTATCTTACTGAAATTCTCCGAAAAGCTTAACCCTCGGTCCTCCTTAACGAATGTGACTGTCGTCAGCACATTTCTGACTTTAAAATTCAAGGACAAAAGTGAGGGAATCACGTGTTTCCTGTTTGATACACACGTCCCGGATGTCTCTTTCGGAGTTCTCGCCCTTCCTTCTGCTTACCGTCCAGTCATTGCGTGGTCACGTGGTCGTCCCTGTGTTGCTAGAATCTTACCCCGTGATGCTATAATATGTGGATATTATCAGTGTTTACCTGCCATGACTACAGTAACCCATGTTAGTTCCTCGCACAGGATAATTTCACAACTAATCGATGCTGATTTCCGGTCGAATTAACACACCGGAAAAGCTCGTTGCATACGACTGCAGTGTAACGTCACCCAACGCCTTCAGCGTCACCATCTGTCCCTGGGTCAGTCTCTGAACTACGTGCACAGTGCAGGTCACACCGGCTGTTAGCTCGCCGTCGTGAGATAATGAAGCTGGACCACTTCCATCCACTGCGATAAACAGGGCGCACATTCCTGGCCCCTTCCTTCTTAACCCTCTGGCAAGGAAGAAGTAAGTTCCTGTGACAGGGGCGATGAAAACACCTGTCTTCTCGTCATACGCTTGTCCCACATTGCACCTGCTGACATCCATGATGAGAACTTCCCATGAAGTTCCGATTTTTCTATCTTCCTTTAGGACGCCGTTGAACGCCACTAGGAAGCTGGATTTTTCTAGAGAAAGATCATCATCATCATCATCATCATCATCATCATCATCATCATCATCATCATCATCATCATCATCATCATCATCATCATCATCATCGACGTCGTTGTCGTTGTCGTCGTCGTCGTCACCGTCATGGTAGTCGTCGCTATCTTTGTTGGTATTGTCATTATCCTTGTTGTTGTCGTCATCATCTTTATTAACATTTTAAGATTAGTTATTTTACTTTCGTGTTTAAGGGCAATGCGTTAGACTCGAGACAGAACGATTACTATTTGGCGTGAAAACGACGAAGTGAAGAGGAATCTCACCTTTAAAACTCCTTAGATCTTGACTTAGGTCATCGTGTAATTTACAAATACTGTCAATGTCTTTTTGTAGTCCAGAGTTTGGTGTCATCAGGGATTTTCCCATACTGGCCATGTCCGTCTGTAATTTAAAAACGTCTTCCTGAAGACTGTTAATGCTTCTCTGTATCTTTGGTTCCTCTTCTTTTAAAGACGTCAGAAGCATTTTCAGTTCAAAGTTTTGTTCTTTAAATTTCTGACAATCTATCTCTTCAGAATGTCTGACAACAGATGATTCTAATAACTTCAGCCGAAATTTAATGTCTGCTACGTCAAGTAGAAGTGTTGCTTTTCCTGTTGGCTGTGTGGTATGTATGTTATTTCCGCAAACCACTTCAGACATGGGTTCACTACAGACAGAATCTGATTCCAAGATGTTGCTTGGTTCATCTGCGGGATGAACGTGACCACACACCGTGCCTAAGTAGGTTTCTATGTCCTGAAGGTTTAGATTGTTGTCGCTGAACTGGTGCAGCAGTTTCCTCCTTTGTCTGCCCATTCCACATCGCTCTTTATCTTGTAGAAAGTCGTTATCGCGAAGGTGTGACTGACTGTTCCTGAGAGAAAGATTTACCTCCCTTTCTGTTCCTTTCTGTTGTAACAGCTGCCAAATTCTAGCGTGTTGGTCGCGTGCAGTATTTATCTCATCCTGAATCTCTTTAGCCAGATTCTCAGCCACTTCTGCCAGCGCCCTCTGGCTCCTCTCCTCCGCCTGAGTCACCATCGCCCTCACGGCGTTGGCCCGCCTGCTGATGACGTCAGCCACCGCCTGCCTCTCCCGCTGCAACATCTTCTCCTCCTCCCTCATCGTCACCAACGCCACCTCCAGCACCGTCAGCTGTTCATCAAGACTACTTTGACAAGATGTCTGACATTCAGAGTTCAGAGGTTGCACCTGGTGATTGCAGAAACAGTTGTCGTGTGACTGCTTGCATTTGCCGCACATATTATGACCACAGTCAGTGCAGGTGCACGTGGCCACTTGATCTTGGTCACACACATCACAAGTCAGAGCTGCATCGTTTAAGTAGAAATTAGTCTGCAACAAAACATAATTAAAAGCAAACTAGATTTACGATGCCAATTTCTTGTTGATTATATGCATGTGTTTTCATACATATATTAAAGTTAAACTTTGCGGTATATAACAGCCTGGTTATTATTAGCTTGTGTGTTAAGTTTTGCTGTGTTTATAACTGTCCTTACAAAAACTGATGCTACTATGAAGATAAAAAAACTCTTTTTAACTATGATTTGTATTGTTTTCTTGCCGCTGTTTAAGTTGATTGTCGCTTGATCATTGTAGTAGTTCGGTGACATGATATATAACAAGAGGAGCCAATACAATCCACACCCATATATGTACAACAGGATATTAGACTGGGGTGTCATACCACTGCTTCTTGCAAGACAGTTTTAAGTCGCGTGATCAATAATGACAGTAGTCAGGTGTCAGGATCCATATTTTACACCCGTGCAAGGATATGTCAAGACGCATCGGCATCTTTATTTGATATTTGTTACAACCACTTTATTCTTTGCCATTTTGTCTAGCTGTGGACTTTCTTGGTGGTCTGTTATAGTTTGGGTGTAGTTGTATGCGTAGCTATATTTTCTCAGCATTTTACAATGCATTGTAGAGGTTGTTTTATCGGTGTCGCCTTTTATAATCACAAATTTCTCAATCTGTTAGGTCACCGATTTTTCGTCTTGTCTCTTACCAAAATCTTTGGCTTTGTGTGGTGTTTACGTTATTTGGAATTAATTCTATTGACTGTCACCCAAATCTAGGACCGGCATTATAGTTTAAGATCAATGTTAATACTTTTAGCCTTTTAAAGTATTCACAGTTTAAGAAATGTAACATTCAATGATTAAGTAATTTTTCATCCCTATTTTACAAAAAGAGTATGTTAAATACGTTCTGCTCACCTGGAACTGTGTGACACCACCAGGTGGTATTGTAATAACCATTCTGCAGGTTGGACAGAGAAAGGTCAAAGATCGCTCGTCGGCTTTATCCGGTTTGCTATTTTGTGGATCTTGTAAAAGCTGCCAATAAACGAGAAAATATAACAGTAACATGATAGACATCACCCTACTGCTAACAGACTAGGCTGGACCAAAATCCTAGAAAACCTGGTGCTCGTTAATGTTGCCGGACCTCAGAGGCTTGCAAGATTCATGTCTCCTTTCGTCCACTACCTTCTTCCTGCCATCGAGTACTCTTGGCTTTGCGACGTTTCTAAGAGTTATCGCTGTTCTGATGCTATGTCTGACGTTCTCTCTCCTGGTAAAGCGAATAACCGAGCGGTTAGAGAACTGACCTCAAAATTCGCAGGCGCTCTGGTTAAATTACCGTTTAGTCGAAGCAATCTTTTCACAATAGATTCAGTATGGGGAATTTTCACTTAGCTCCATAGAGGATAGATAAAGGCTACGCAGCGATAAGAAAGTCACAATCTTCACATTACGCTGCCTCAGGGAAAAGTTAACTCTAAAATCTCCTTCCCCCAAAATTGAAACCGGTCTGGGAAAGACCTTGGTCTTACGTTCGTGGAATATCAACTACAGGTTGTTGCACCTTCTTCCTGACATCATTAATGTTCTTGCTCTCTATATCTTCCTACAATGTGTTAGTACTCAACACGTAACGTCCACTTTAAACACCGGTTTTCAAGCGCTTCTTGACACACACACACATATATATATATATACCAGCTGTAACAAAGGTATGAGCATTCATTATCGTCTTTTGTACTTCGCACTTCGTCTGCATTTGCCAAAATTAAACCACGTGAAAACATGAGTCCTTCTACAGGTATTTATTGATAAGACTGTAAGATTTATAGCTTCACTTAATTGACAGAATTAAAATAGCTGATCAAAGTAAATTAGGAATACAAATTATAAGTAATGAAGATACCTGAAGAGAACTATAACAAATCTAGTAATTTAGACAGGACTAAAGGACCAGGCAATAATACTCACTGTATTTTACTGTAGTTTAACTTCTTTCTCGACACTTTATTCAGTAAAAAAATACTTATATGATACTTCTTTCTGTACAGTTTTAACAATTTGTTTTTGATTACATCTTCCAGAAAAAAGTCATTTATGTAAATTCAGGGCGCACGTAAAAAATACGATTTTTTATTCACATTGGCAAAATAGAAAAAATGGGAGAGTGATAGGCAGTGATTTTTTTATATCAGAAAGCCGTGTGGAATCTTCCATTGCTCACGCTTTTTGTTACAGTATTAACTGGTTAAACTAGCATGATTTTAGTAGTTTTACAGTCGATTAACAATGACAGCTCATAAAAATATTCGTCTTTTTCTCTCATTGTATCCCACCAAGGGCACCTACATCTTGAACATAGCTTCTTCGTCATTTTTAAAAAAATAGAGCATGGATGTATAACGTTTTCGAACTGAACAACAAATTTATAAAGGTGTTTCGTTTTGTGCCAAGCTTGTTTGATATTTAGTTGCCAATCGCTAACTTCGCTGTTGCCTCACCCGCAGACATGAATTAAAGCAAACATTTTCAAAACAAATGACAGTAGAAAGCACTTCAAGAAAAGGTCTCACGCTTTACGAGATCTTCCAAAGATTGTAACAATTCTTATCAACACCTTGAAAACTACCACGTGCTGAACATTATGAATGTTACCTTAAACAATGATAGTGACTGAAATGCTCTATAGTTTAATAATCAAGTATCTGCACATCGACATGTTATAGAATAAAGATATCTGAAAGTGAAAGGCAAAGTTAATGCACGTACATACTCCGCAACGGTCTGTTAAGACATAGGACTGAGTTTTGCAGTCACCTTTTATTAGAGACTACATCTTCGTCAGGTGAGAAAAAAATTGTTTTAAATCAATATGTTCACAGGCCCAGTCAGTCAGTCAGTCGTCCCTTGCCTGGCACCTGGCGTTGGGGGGAGCACATGGATAGACGCTGCAGCTGAGAGTGCCCGCCACTCTTGCCTATTTTGGGCAATAGTCAGCAGGTCCTGTACAGGACGACCAGTCCAGTCTTTGACGTTCGTAAGCCAGTTCTTTCTCTGACCACCGCGGCGTCGGCCACCCTCCAAGGTGCCTTGAAGGATAGTCTTCGACAAGGTGTCGTGCCGGGTTACATGGCCAAAGAAGACCAGCTTACGTCGCTTGACTGTTGATAGTAGAGGATCCTGGTGTCCTACGAGTGCGGCAATCTTGTTTCTTACAAAGTCGTTGGTTTTGTGTTCTTTGTATGAGATCCGGAGCAGCTTCCTCAGACACTTGTGCTCGAATGCCTGGATTCTCCTTTCTGTTTCGGCGAGTAGAGTCCACGTGTCGCATCCGTAGAGCAGGATCGGCACTACCAGGGATTTGTATAGCCTGTACTTGGTAGTGAACCTTATCTTGTGGCTATGCCAGATCCTATCTAGCCTAGCCATTGCTGCTGTTGCTGTTGCGATCCTGATGCGGATATCTTGCGTGGAGCTGCCGTCCTTGGAGAGGGTGGCTCCCAAGTACTTGAAGCTACTTACCCATTCGAGCTGTACCCCATTCATATAGATCTCTGCTTTGCCGTTGCCATTGATCATAACTTTGCTCTTTTCTGTGCTGGTCTCCATTCCATATGCGTTTGAGCTGTCTGTCAGTCTGTTGGTGAGGTCTTGCAGTTCCTTGTTTGTACCTGCTAACAGATCTATATCATCTGCAAAGCGTAGGTTGCAGATTGGTCTTCCACCGATTGAAATGGAGGTATGGTGGTCATGACGAGCTTCAAGCATGATGTTCTCCAAGAATATATTAAACAACACGGGTGATAGGGGACATCCTTGACGTACTCCTACTGTGGTACGAAAGTATGCTCCTATTTGGTTGTTAAGCAAAACTGTACTCGTTGAGCTGTTATACAACGCTTCAACGACTTGGACAAGCCCTTCTTTAATGTTGAATTTCCGCATCACATGCCATAGCCCCTCGTGCCAGACTCTGTCAAATGCCTTCTTAAAGTCAATGAAGTTGTGGTAAAGGTCTCGCTGATGCTGCAGATGCTTTTCTATAAGAAGACGACAGCTGAAGATCTGCTCAACTGTGCTTCTACGTGGTCTGAAGCCTGTTCTTCTGCTAGCAGCTCTTCTGCAGTGGTTCTGATGCGGTTCTGTATGACCTTCAGCATGACTTTGCTTGGGTGACTGATAAGGCTTATTGTTCTGTAGTTCTGACACTGTTTGCTGTTTCCTTTCTTTGGGAGGGGAATGATTAGTGACTGCGTCCATTCTCTGGGCCATTCCTTGCGCTCCCAGACTCTTTGGCACAGAACAGTTAAGGCCTTTGTAGTTGCTTTCCCACCCTGCTTGAGCAGCTCAGCTGGTACATTATCAACGCCTGGTGACTTTCCTCCCTTCAAACTATGTACAGCTCTTTCGACCTCTTCCCGTAGGATTGGTAGGTCTGCAGGTTCACTGTCTCTAGTCTGGTTGTTTTGGAGAATGTTGGCGTCGGTCTTCAGCTGGTAATTGTACAGGTCCTTGCAGTATTCTGTCCATCGGTTGAGTACAGCATTGCCTTCTGTGAGAAGGTGACCATTGCTGTCTTCGATGACTGAGATCTTCTGCTGGTCTGTCTTAGTGAGGGTCTTTAGAAGTTGGTAGGCCTTTTTGCTGTCACCTCGTGCCATTCCAACCTCTATGTCCTGGCACTGCTTCTCGATCCAGCTTTCCCTAGCTGCCTTCATCCCTTTCTTAATGGCACAATTCACTTCTTTGTATTTGGTTGCTGCTTCTGGTTCGCTTTTCTTTTCCCTCTTCAAGGCCCTCCTTTGGTCACAGAGGTCTAGTATGTCGTTCGTGACCCATGGCTGTTTTTTATTTCTATGTCGCCCTAGAACCTCTTGGGCTGTCGACAGTAGCACCTCTTTGATGTTTCCAGCGAGGGTGTTTACATCACAGTCCACCAGGTTCAGTGCGCCAAATTTTCCGCTAACCGTGGCCTTGAAGACTTCTGCAACCTTTGGGTCTTGCAGCTTCTCCAAATCAAAGCGAATTCGGGGGGCGTTTAAGAGTCGCTTCGCTTTCAGCCTCAGCTTCAGGTTTGTTTGAACAAGGTCATGGTCGCTGCCTATGTCAGCGCCTGGGTACGTCCTTGTCTTGGCCCTGCTGATGCTGGATTTGAAGCGTCTCGGCAGTAGAATGTAGTCGATCTGATTATGGACCAGTCCGTCTGGTGAGTGCCAGGTGGCCGTCCTTGATTTCTTGTGGGGATACAAGGTGTTGGCTAAGTTGAGTCTCTGGCTCTGTGCGAACTCTAGGAGTCTGATTCCCCTGTCGTTGGTTTCACCAAGGCCAAATTTCCACACAGTTCCTGCCCACTGTGGTAGGCGTCTGGTCCGACCTTAGCGTTCCAGTCTCCGAGCACAACCAGGATGTACTTTGTTGGAACTGCCTTCACAATCTTGTCCAGTTGTTGGTAGAATTCTTCCACTTCGTCGTCTCCATGTGTGGAAGTTGGAGCGTATACTTGGACAATGGTGACATTATGAGGCTTAGCTGAGACACGAATGGAGATCAGCCGGCTGGATACGGGTGTACAGCTGATGACGGCCGCGGCCACCTTCCTGTGCACGAGGAAGCCCACGCCGTACTCATGCCTGGTGTCCTCCCCACTGTACCACAGTCTGTGGCCGTCTTCCGTCACTGTTTCCCCAAATCCTGTCCATCTGACCTCCGCCAGTCCCACAATGTCCCACTGATACCGTTTCAGCTCGTGTGTGAGCTGGTGCACTTTTCCGCACTGGTATAACGTGCGTACGTTCCACGGGTCAATGGTTGTTCCTTCTCTTAGTTTGATTTCTGTTTTGGTTTCAGTCTTGGTCTTGGTCTTGGCTCCAGTAGCACACTTTTCGCTGACCCCACGCTGGAGCCTCCCGATAGGGTGCGCTGTCGTTGTTAGTCCGGGCCGCGACCGATCCGGCATGTTATCTCTTTTCTTGCGTATATCCATGGTCCTTACATTGAGCTTATACACTTGGTAGCGCTAATCCCTTCTCCAAGTGAACCACAGCCGATTGTCGGCCTGGTCGTGAACACGTAGGCGCTGGGCCCTGGCCGGTACTCTCGTCGTGGAGAGTCTTCGCCCGCTGATGCCGTGTTAGTATCAGGATTTTCTGTAGGGGTTTACTCCCTTAGCCTTTATCTTTCCTAAGATTCCCTCAAGGCAGTGGGGCCATTTTTCCTTGGCTAGGATGAAAGAAAATTATTGTCTGAGTTGACCGCTCCATGCCGGCAGGTGAAAAAATGGCGGCAGCGGCAACCACATGGTCTTCTAAGTTTCTATACTAGTCACATGATCGTTAAACTAGCCCACCAAACATCAAATTTTAAGCTTATGGTCTTACAAAAGCCTCTCTCAGAGTGGTTGGAGCATTTATAAAATATAGATTCAAAAATAAAATAGATGGCCTACTTCGCAGTTTGAGACGTCTGAGTCTCACAGGCCCACTCCTTTTACAAGCGGTCGATGAAAGGGTAAAAACATTTAATGGGATTCCTGTTACTAGTGTGTGAGAGAACCTCACTTGTATCAGGTCACTGAGCAGAAGTACTGTCACCTTAACCCTAGTGACACACTGACCCAGCATAAAGTAACTCTTATCTCTCAATCTAGTCACAGGTATGTGCATGGGTTTGTATTTCTATATTCGTATACATATAGACGTGTATATTTTTATGTTTGTGTGTGTGGAGGGAGGTATTATTCCTGTTTAGATGCATGTGTTAAGTGTATGTATGTATGTTTAAATATCTGTATGTGTGTCTGTGTCTATGCGTGTATGTCAGCGCTCGTGTCCATAATCTAAGCTCACCTTGTGATGATTTTCCAGATCCTTTAAACAGGGAAGACAAAGTGTGTGAAAACACGGCAACAGTTTAGGATTGCGGCCCTTGTACGGCTCCAGACACACGCAGCAAAAGTGTTTGACATCTTTAGGGTCGTTACCCGTCGCCATCGTCAGTGTCGTCGTGTGGTGATGTGTCAGTGAGAACTACATGCGACAATCACGTGACAGTCCTCTCCACAATGGCCGCGAAGCTAACACCGTACAAACCTGCTCTTCCACTTTTGTCGCTAAAGCAACCCGCCTTCTGCAGGTTCACTGTCTAATCCGTGTTTATAACTGCTAACATACAACACTCACCTGGAGATCGCTTTTATGTCATTTGAAATTAACACCGTGAAGGCGGTAAGCGAACAGAGCACATCAAGGAAGTACTTTGGTTTGTTGCTAGGAGCATTTTTTTTAGCCCACTCGAGCGGTAAAAAGAAAGTAGCAGAGGCTTAATAAACTACAAACCCTAATCCTCAGCAGATATACCCTGATGTACAAGCTGTCAACATGATCTTGCTTGAGCGTGAACAATTGCACTACCCGCCTCGTGTCAACACTGAGTACGTGAGCACTTGAAATTAAACTGCTCAGACAGAATTATAGCCTGGACTAAGAATAAAGACCGCTAAAGGGAATTACGTGGGCTGGGCATTACTCATCTATGAGTAGATAGTGTGCACGCACGCCACTTAACCCATCGACAGTTTACAACTAAAATTCACTGCTCTTTTTCATTTCGTCGACGCCTTGCTTAGAGCGCACGTCTATGAAAAGCAAAAAATAATGAAAAACTCAAGTTGCGATGCACACTATTAATAAATGTTCCATTGAGATAAAAACCTTTTGTAGTTATTGCCTAATCAATAACCTTGACATGTTTGTTTTCTTTAATTACAAACAGAACATCTCTTGGTGTTTGGTTCCGTGAAGGTTTTAAAAGACAGAAAATTTTTATCTAGTCAGGCACAGGTCATTTGATCGGGGACGATGTGAAAAAGGAAAGTACCAAGTTTTCTGGAGAACTATTAATGTGTAGAAGTATACGTTCACTCACACAGTCCTGTGGCTCACATGACATACTAGAAACATGTGTCATGACTATGCAAGTTCAACTTCTGGTCGCACTAACATCCCCGAAAAACACGTAAAACAATTTAACAATGTAGCGTCGCCATATGCAAACAGCCACACCGTTTGTCCTTGAGTCAATCTCTGAACTACATGCACTGTACAACCCACACCGGCCTTCACAGAGCCATGATGGGATAGTGCTGAAGCCCTGTTAATACCTTCCACTCTGATAGCAATTGAACAAATTCCTGGGCCCTCATCTCTCAGTGCTGTAGCCATAAAGAAGTAGGTCCCTGCGACCGCGGCGGTGAAAACTCCTGTCTTGCTGTCATAGGCCTGCCCCTCGTTGTATTCATCAGCGTTTAAGATAATTGGCTCAAAGTCCATTTTTACTTTTATATCGTTTTTGAGCACGGCGTGAAATGCCACCATGTTGCAAGATTTTTTCTGGAAAACAAGAAATTGCTTGAGAATTCGCTTATAAATCATGATCACAAAATGCGCACGCAGCACTGCCATGGGAGCTATGACAAATGTCGCGTTGACTACATGATACGGCGTGTTGACAGAACCTTGACGATTGTAAATTCTAATAATACGATGAAAAAGTAATGAAAGAAGTTAAGAACTTTAATTTGCCAAGCTAGATTATCTTAAATATCCATGGGCGCAATACTGAACGATTGTTTCATCACACGATAAGAGTTCTTTGTATTTGACATTTGCGTCATTGTGTATGCAATAAGTAAGCCGAATTGTACATACAGGGACACTTACGCCTGATATATAAAGCCGGAGAATAGCCTAAATACGGAACTATGGAAAAGTTGTTGTTACTGACCAAAAATAAAATGAAGCGAGCACCATCGTGTTTTCATTTTTTTAGCACTTTTACAGCAAGGAAAACCTGACCTCGTCTACTTGCGGTTTTCCGCCAGTTTTCTGCCATATTTGAAGGATAATTTATTCTTGGAAAAAATATGCCAAGGTAGCCCTGTAGCCTCTCGGTCAATTTGGAGTAAAGATATTAGACACCGTTTTAATGACGGGACAAGTTTCGTTGTAAGGAAGCATGATATTTTTTCTCTCTCTACCTGCCTTTGTTTCATTAAGTGTTCAAAGTGGTAAGGTACATATTTATCATTTGACTCAGCTAAGGTAAGCAATCAAACATGCTACTGTGTGCAGCTTAACCACTGCACGCCGCACTGGTAGCACTATGCATCAGTTTCATTGTCTCGTATTTTGCCATTCTTTCACTCTCTCTCTCTCTCTTCATGCATTAAGAAAGAATGTTTACTATAATTCCGTGACAAATTGTCTCTTACCTTCAAAACTCTTGAGATCTTTAACCAGGTTTTTAAAGTCACACTGAAACTTAATTTCACAGTACAATGTTTAATTTGTGTGTGAAACTGCCAGAATGTTTAAGATAATTCAGCCTTTGACAACTGAAACAGTTTCACCGGTTTATCTTGACTTTAGTGACACAGTGACCCTCCATTCCACAACTCAGTCAAGCCCTTCCACTCAGACAGATTTACGCTTTGAGTTTTTCAAACCATTTTGCTTGTGCAGCTTTATGGTTCGATTATTAAAGAAATAATAGGCAGAACTTTGATATGGTGGGGGGGGGCAACGGTACGTCTTAGGCTGGTCTATGTTGTTTTGTCAGAAGTTTAGGATTAGGATTTGGAGTAGGGTTAGGGTTAGGGTTTCGGGTAGGGTTATGGTTAGGTTTAGTTTATTAGGTACAATTGGGCAATTGAGTGGAGCGAGCAGACGACAAATGCCGCGAGCCATGTTTTGTTATGGCCGTCACGTCCTCCCCCCCATATCAAAGCTGTACCCAAATTTTGTCAATTTTTCACTCTGAATGTAAAAGTTCTGTAAAGTTTACTAAGCGGACTCATCATGTGATGCGCCTCAAGGTCTTTCAAGCAGGGGAGGCAAAGTGTGTGAAAACAAGGTAACAGTTTAGGATTGCGGCCCTTGTGCGTCTCCAGACACGCGCTGCAAATTGACCTCAATGACCTGTCGTCATCACCTGCACTGGCCGTCGCCATCGCTGTGTTGGTTTTGACGATAGTTGTATCGGTCACAACGAGTAGCAGTCTGGCAGATATTAAATGACAGTCTTTTTAAAATGGCGACCGTGTACTGCCCTATGCCTCTATCGTGTGAGAAGACTTAATTGAAGGTCGGTAGAAAACTTGGGGCCGCAGTCCGATGCCGTACACCTGTGACTGTGACGATCTACAAAGGTGATAATCCTGCCAGCTCTGTATGTTATAATTATAAGACGAGACAAACATGAGCGAGCACTACACATCAGCCTGACGAGTTTTTTATTTTCTCCTCTGAAGGGTCACATGATATTCCATACATCACGTGACAGCCAAGAGCGCTATAATTATATCTATTTTTAAGCACAGAGTGAACAGCGAAAGTCGCCATGTTATCAAGAAGTGCGAGTATGTGTTTGTCTGTCTGCAAATGTGTGTATGCCAGAGAGTGCACGTACATACTCGTGCTCGTACATAAATTAATGATCAGACTACTGTGGTTGAGTACTTGCCGCAATAATAGAGAGTTTGAGATTCAGTGCTCGTGCAACGCGTGCGGGAACTGCAACCTGTAGCGTCACGGGAATTTGCGCCCTACATCATCACATCCACAAAAACCAACCAATCGCTTTCTCAAAACGGGTAGGCTTAGAGGCTCGCCGTTCTCGTTGCCGCACACGTCTCCTTACGCGTCGTGGATCTCAAACTCTCTAATATCCCACCTTGACGACGGTGATTGTGCACACACACACACACACACACAAATACTTATTCAAAACATCGCAATACAACTTCCTCAAATTAACAGAGAACAAAACGTTTTAAAATGTTATTTTATTTACTGGAAGTACAGGAATTTTTTTCACCAAGGCATTTACCACTGTGCTAGGAGACACTTGGAGCACAATCACCATTGTGGTATATCTTCTATGGACAGTATGGTGACAGGTTTACAAAACATGCTTATGAGCCGGAATGTCTACGAATTTAGCATCTAACACATTGTATTAAAATGAACTCAAATTGTTTTATTCAGTACCATAGCAACTTTTTTTAGAATGTTTAAAGTAATATGTGAAAATCAGACATAATGTAAACTAAGCAGTACTGATATTATGTGTAGAGAGAATGATGTGCTGATAAATAGTAGTTGAGACATTAAGAGTAGGACTAGACTTTATAACTGAGAAAATAAATGTTTGTGAGATAAATAACGTCAGGGTCTTAAGATTTTATCGTCGGAAAGAAAGAAATGGAGGCTGATAATGGCGTAAACACAAAACAGAGGGCATAAGACTACAGCAGACGACAAGAGCGGGAGCTTGACTAAAGATCAAGCCAGCAGTCGTCCGGGGAGACAGTCACAAGTATCGACTTTCACCCACACATGTTCTGAAGTCGGATTTACAAACCCGTAACATTACAATGAACACAGACAAAACTTTTCTGATAGCATGTTACAACATACACATACTCACGCGCGCTTACACGCATACCATCACACAGTTTTTACAAATAATAGTTTTACAAACCTAAAAGCACCGTTTTAGCTCCTGCAGTTGAAAAAAATTTATCATATGAAAACAAAAGCTAAAAACATCAACAATAAATACAACAAAAGCTGTAATCGGAAATTTAGCATGCACTTTATCTTTTAAAATATAAATTTTTATTTAGTTTAGCTTCTACCACCCTCCAATTCAAACAGTTCAAGAAACAAGCACCATTACAGAATTGCTTACCGAGTTTTGACTGACATGTAGAACAAAAGATTAGCGCTTGCAAATTACGACGGATGTGGAGAGCACGCGAAAAGAAAGCCCACAAACAAACCTACTTATAACTTACAAGATGGCCTTCCTTAAGCTGTCTGAATGGCTATAGTATGTTACAGGGTTTAAATTCGATTTTTGTTTTTTTTTTTACTGTATTGTACCTATATTTTGCTATTCCCTGACCACTTATCCCGTGTTTCGTCTTGTCACTCGTCATAACAAATATAATTTTGGACAGCCGTAGATTTTACGGTGGAGGATAATGCAGTGGTTGGAGAAAACTTTTGTGGAGCATCTCAAAGGTATTGCAAACCAATTTATCGATGTCTGTGAAATATCTTTTCCGAAAGTTTTGGCTCCACATCATGAACCCGCTGAGAATCGTGAAGAAATTAATGCTTCTTTTCTGTATTCTTTGATACAGGTTCGTCAAAGGGATTTGATTTCGTCTGTGTGTTTGGGCATGCCTTTTTATTGGGTTGCTTGCTTGATCGGCTCGTTGGTTTACTGGTTAGTTTTTTCTTTGTCTATCCTACGTCTGCTTTTAGTCCTAGCTGTTACACTGACTCGTCTTAACAACACACATAAGGAACTGCAAGCAGAACAACAGAGTGGCTTCAGAGCAGGCAGGAAGACAGAAGAATAGTTTTTCAATAGTCTAATTCCGATTAAAATCCCGTACAGCACCAGTGGGATTTCTTTCACAACTTCATTTGGAAATGGCCAGGTGTCTCTTTCGGAGTTCTCGCCCTTCCTTCTGCTTACCGTTCAGTCATCGCGTGGTCACGTGGTCGTCCCTGTGTCGCTAGAACCTTACCCCGTGATGCTATATTATGTGGATATTATCAGTGTTTACCTGCCATGACCACAGTCACCGATGTTAGTTACTTACAAAGGATAATTTCACAACTAATCAATGCTGATTTCCGGTCGAATTAACACACCGGAAAAGCTCGTTGCATACGACTGCAGTGTAACGTCACCCAACGCCTTCAGCGTCACCATCTGTCCCTGGGTCAGTCTCTGAACTACGTGCACAGTGCAGGTCACACCGGCTGTTAGCTCGCCGTCGTGAGATAATGAAGCTGGACCACTTCCATCCACTGCAATAAACAGCGCGCACATTCCTGGCCCCTTCCTTCTTAACCCTCTGGCAAGGAAGAAGTAAGTTCCTGTGACAGGGGCGATGAAAACACCGGTCTTCTCGTCATACGCCTGTCCCACATGGCACCTACTGACATCCATGATGAGAACATCCCATGAACTTCCGATTTTCCTATCTTCTTTTAGGGTGCCGTTGAATGCCAATAGGATGCTGGATTTTTCTAGAAAAAAATCATCATCATCATCATCATCATCATCATCGAAGTCGTTGTCGTTGTGGTCGTCGTCGTCGTCAACACCATTGTATTCGTCGTTATCTTTGTTGGTATTGTCACTATCCTTGTCGTTGTCGTCATCATCTTTATTAACATTTTAAGATTAGTTATTTTACTTTCGTGTTTAAGGGCTGTGCGTTAGACTCGAGACAGAACGATTACTATTTGGCGTGAAAATGGCGAAGTGAAGAGGAATCTCACCTTTAAAACTCCTTAGATCTTGACTGAGGTCATCGTGTAATTTACAAAAACTGTCAATGTCTTTGTAGTCCAGAGTTTGGTGTCATCAGAGATTTTCGCATACTCGCCATGTCAGTCTGTAATTTAAAAACGTTTTCCCGAAGTCTGTTAATGTTGAGCTGTATCTTTTGTTCCTCTTCTTTTAAAGATGTCACAAGCATTTTCAGTTCAAAGTTTTCTTCCTTAAATTTCTGACAATCTATCTCTTCAGGATGTCTGACAAATGATGATTCTAATGACTTCAGCCGGAATTTAATGTCTGCTACGTCAAGTAGAAGTGTTGCTTTTCCTGTTGGCTGTCTGGTATATATGTCACTTTTGCAAACCCCTTCAGACATGGTTTCACTACAGACAGACGCCGATTCCAAGTGTCGCGTGTCGCATCGCTGGCCAGCACAGGTGGGGAGCGGAGCGTGGAAGGGGGTGGCCCTGCGGCCATTCCCACCCTAGTTTCACCGCCTGGTTAGGCCCTATTCTCACGCTGCAATGTTTTCAAGGTTTGTGCGTACAAGATTTTACTTGCTAGGCAGCTTGCAGCACCATTCCATTCTCACGTAGCAAGGCCACCCGTTAGTGTCTTGCGACGTGACGTCATTCGCGCAGCGCATTGTGGGTAGTCGACAAAATGGCAGACGATACGATACTTTTGGGAGCTACTGCTGCTACATTAATAATATTACATGAAGCAGAAAGAGAGAAAAAGAAGAAAAAGATGTGGGTGAGGGGGTGGGTAGCGCGTAGGAGTCGTTTAGGTGCCTTTTTCGTGTCTTCTGAAGGAAATTTCTTTGGAAGACTCGAGAGAATGTAGACGCTTTTTGCGAATGTCGTCTGCGACGTTTGAAGAACTGTTATATTTGGTCGAGCCTGCAATTCGCAGACAAGATACTGTCATGAGACAATGTATTAAAGCGGAGGAAAGATTGGCAGTGACCCTGCGATACCTTGGTTCAGGTATGCATTTTGTTTTTTGCTTTGCATGCTTAGTTTTGGTTAAAAGGAGAATGTTCAGTTATAAGATTTTATGTACAGAAGGGTACTAAGTATGGAACAATAATTGTTGACCTCCAGCTCATTCCAACGTTATTAGTCTGAATGGTCAGTTTAAATATGGAAAAGGTGCCATAGTTACCAAACTAAAAGTTCGTTTCAAGGTGCAAGTGTAAAGGATATGAGCAGGTGAAAAATATTAGGAAATAGAAAAATGTACACACCTTCAACATAACACACACACACCACATACAATTCATTTGTCATGGAGCAGCTAGACTGTAGACGGCACAAACGATTTCAGGTACCTATTGCTTCTATTTTACAGGCATGACATAACAGTTATCTGAACTTAATATTGTAAATATTCCATTAGTACCTGCTGGGGTATTGACAAATTGCAGGAAGCTTTCCTTACTATTTGTTGGTCACAGCATCAGAGAGAACTTAATGAGATAGCTAGTCTCCTCCATAGTTCTACAGCTATCGGTGTACATAAACTACAGGGGTGATAGACAACAGCCTTGTGAGGACCCAGTGCTTGTAGCAGTATCAGAATAATGGCTCTTTACATAAACCCTCTGCTGACTGCAAGTAAAAAATTCCACTATCCATAAAACCAGTTGATGCGGAAGAGCACAAACACAATACTGGTGTGAGCAACTATCATCTAGATCTAAACAGAAATCAGTTTAATTGCACCTTTGTGTTGGTAGACTTGGTTAGTATGTTTTTAATTTGGCAAGGGGGAAAAATCTCAAAATAAAAGCATAAAGCACAAAAGTGCAGAATTCATGACTATTGATTGTTTACGGTAGTTGTAATATAATTTTAATGTCTTACTCTTAGAGAATCATTCATTAATTTAGTTGAAGTTACTTGACACTTCAGATTAATTTAATATTGATATATGTGCAATATGAACTGTCAAGATGTTGTGCTGAAATAATTTTTTGCGAATGCCAACCCACATGAGCAGACGTGGTCTGATTTTATTTCCAGGCAATTCATTTGCGGACCTATCGTTCCTTTTCCGGATACCAGGAAACACAATCCACAACATTGTTATGGATACCTGTGCTGCATTGTACAGGATTCTTCGGGTGGATTATTTGAAGGTACGCTGTTGTTAAAGTGTAGGAAACATAGGAATGCATAGGAGCATCCAACAAATGACATCCATTATTTGGGGCAAAGAAATCATTGCTGTGATATATTGTAACCTCCTTGTCAGTCACAAAATTTGTTGATAAATGTGTAATGTGTTCTGCAAGTGTCTCTCTGACACAGAGACATTAGGCTTTGCAAACAATCAGTGTTATGGTATTCATTCAAAGTTATTAGTAAATAAAGACAAAAATGACTTTCCATTGTAAATGACTCCTAGTGACATGGTGCAGAACAATACAAAATGGCTTAAGACAATGTGGGATACTTTAAGTTTATTTTTCAAATCGATTTTTATTCTAAAGTGTTTGTTTTACGTCGTGTACCATATAAAGGATATCACGGTGCAGTTGGTCCTGCACGTACTCAGGAAAGTTCTCTGTCATACGGGCTACTGTTAGGTAAAACATTTCATTTGCAGTTGCCTTCTCCTCGCTTTTCTTTTGCAAATTTTTTAGAATGTCCACAGCCTGATGAGCTGGACTGGGGTTGTCTAAGTTGTCTGCCCTCCTCCTTCTTTTTGCACAGTCTGGTGCCTTTGGTGATGGTGTTTGCTTGTACACATTGGGTGAGGGTGAGGGTGGGGCAGCAGCTGGACTGGGGGCATCTAATTTATCTGCCCTCCTCCTTTTTGCGCAGTCTGGTGCCTTTGGTGATGGTGCTTGTTGGTACACATTAGGTGAGGGTGGGGCAGCAGGTGCTTCAGCTCTTTTTTCTGCGAAAGCCCCCACGGAGGTGAGGAGAGCACTAATATATCCTGTCTCTTCTTCTGGAACAAGGAGTTCTGAGGATTGTGAGCAGTTTGCTGATGTGGAACTCTGCAAATTAGATAAAATACTCAAAATAAGTTTCAATAAATATTGTATATGCTTAGTACATGCACATATGCTATAGATACATATGTATATATATTTTTATATGCTAAAATGAGATGTTTTGTTGTTGCAGGTTCCAAGTACTGAGGCAGAATGGCAACAAATTTCACAAGAATTTGCACAACGGTGGAATCTGCCAAACTGCATTGGAGCTATAGATGGCAAGCATGTAGCCATTCGGTCCCCTGGAGGGTCAACCCATTTTAATTATTTAAAATTTCACAGTATAATTCTTCTTGCTGTTGTTGATGCAAAATACAGATTTCTGTATTTTGACGTAGGGGCAAATGGCAGGGCAGGTGATGCTGGCGTTTTCAGAGACAGTACTCTAGCTGCTGCCCTCGAGAAGAACACTCTAAATATTCCAGTGCCAGTGCCTCTGCCAGGCCGTTTTACACCTGTCCCCTACTTAATTGTAGGGGATGATGCCTTCCCCCTAAAAAGTTACCTGCTAAAACCCTTCCCGTTCAGAAAGGTCATACAGAACCTGCAAGATGCTGAGGAGGAGATGGAGAGAAGGCGACAACGAATTTTTGATTATCGATTGTCAAGAGCTCGAAGAATTGTGGAGAATGTGTTTGGCATTCTGGCAGCACGCTTTGGTGTCCTTCAAAAACCAATGCCCCATAGCCCAGAACGAGCCACAACAGTAACACTGGCATGTATACCCCTCCACAACTTCTTGCGATACAAAGTGGACCAGGAGTTTATGCCTCCGTGTTTTATTGACAGGGAAGAAACCGAGACCCACAATATAATTGAGGGAGACTGGCGCCAGAATGCACATCAACTACACTCCGTTACCCATCCTCCAGTCAACAGGTCTTCAACTGATGCCAGACTTGTGCGTGAGGAAGTAAAAAATTATGTGAATGATGAGGGCACTGTGCCATGGCAAGACCGCATTGTATTTGGTCACTAACAGGGTGTGTGAGTGAAGTAAATGTATGAGGTGTGACTATTTAGTTTATTACTTTTACCACAATCCTAACCTGAGAGCAGCTAACAAAGGAAAATTTCTGTTATGAACAATGAATGTTATTGTGTGCGTGCATGCATGTGTAAATATATATAGATATGGACTTACTTTTTACTGTGTATATAACATTTTGCAGTTACCTGATTTTGATTCTTTACTGCTTTTTGTACTTTAATTACTTGCCATTGCCCATCGGTCTGTTGAGTAAATGTTTGCATATAACATGAAGCTATGCTGTATAAACAGCGTATTATGTGTACAAGGATATTGCAAAATTAAATGGAATATCAGAATAGATTTGACAGTAATAAATTTTGAGTACTTGAAATATATTTACTTATTAAATGAATGATGAAAATGCATACTGCAGCATTCTATGTTATTTCTCTTGTGTATGGTTTGTGTTGAGAGGCAATGTTTTCTCTTGAGATAACCATGTGTGTCAGATCTTGTTTACAAAAGTATTTTAATCACATGCTAAAAAAAGTACATGGGGTGCAATTCTTTGCCACTATATAATGTGATTAAACATCTCAAACTGAAATATTGCAAGTCAGGTAAAAACATCTCTCAACAAGTGTTAAAAAAATCTTCAAATTGTATAGAATATTAATATTTAGATATGTAAAAACACTTAAAAATTTTACTGACCCCTTCATGTTTAAAACAATGTGAAATACAAATAATCTGAAAACAAATGTTAAAGAACTATCAAATTAAGACTATTGCTTGTTTGAAAATATAGATATTACCACTTAGCTCAAAACGCTTACCAAGTTGTCTTGACCCTTTCTCAATTTTATAAAGGGTCTGAGAAAACACAGCACCTTCCAGAAGCGCCATGTTGGCTCTGCCACATGTTGTGAAGAAACACCACTTCTACATTGAGCATTGTACGCAGCTAATTGCTGTAGAAACGAATTTCTAAGTGAACGCATTTTCTGCTTCACATCGTCTTCTGAAAACAAAAGTTTATCCATAAAGATTATGAAAGCTGCTAATCTAATGTTATTGAGAATGTTTCGTGATAAAGTAGCTATTCGTGAGAAGATTTTTTTTCTTATATTTCTGTGACAAAGTTCTCAGAATTTCTGGTATGATATATCATCACACTTATTTATTTCATGACAAGCCATCACTAGTATTAGCAGTACACATCTTAGATCATGCATTCTAGAATTTGCTTTAATCGCAGAATCACTGAACAGTACACAAACATCGAAGTAAAAAGATAAAATTCCTACCTGTTATTTCATTTCCCAGAGCACGGGCAATTTCGACTAAAGCATTCCTGGCTTTATCCCGGTTCATGTAATCGGGACTGGCTGTGTCGAATAGACACGAGTAGTTCTCCCACATGACAATCAGGTTAAGACACTTTTCCTCCGTCCACATCGCCATTTTCTAATTTGGAGGTAAAAGGGAGCCTACTGTGTTCAAGCATTCTGATTGGCTACACCATGTAATGTAGGTCAGGCTCTGCAAGAAAATAGAACCGCGTCCTATCCGTGAAAACCTCGATGCACAGCCCCCACCCAGCCGTGTGCAAAACTCGGAAAGATCCTACTAGGGCCTGCTAACCCTGCTAAGTGCGGAATATTGCAGCGTGAGAATAGGCCCTTATGGTGGCCCGGCCAGTTTATGGCCTTTACCTACACGGTATCCCTGCGTCCTTGCACTTCTGGTCTCTTTGTTTCTCTCTAGGGTGGAGGGGGCCGGGGCTATTTTTCTCACGTGTTCGGACACCGAGTCCAGGTATTTAAGCGGACGGGGAAGACAGCAGGGCTGGGCGGCGGGGGTTTTCTCCGGGTACTCCGGTTTCCTCCCCCCTCCCTTTCCCCCCATAGTGCGAAATCGCCGCAAGGTGGAAGCACTTTCCAACTAAATAAACTAAAGCGGGGCGGAAGTGGAAGTTTTTGCACTAGTGGAGAGACCTGTGCCCGTCTCTGGAGTAGACGGGGGTTTGCCACGTGCTGTAGTTACGTCGCTGGAACTGACGGGGTGTCCAGGACGAGGTCTCAGCAACCAGTGCACCTCCCCGTGTTTTCTGTGAGGGAGAACAGCGCGTCACGAGCCGTTGGGTAAGTAGGATGGATTAGTGCCTGCTTTTGTTCCGCCAGCCGAGAGCTAGCCTGGCCAGTATGCAGAGGTGTGCGGGATGTGAACGAGTGTGGCTGCGTGGTCTTTGCGTACGCACGTGTGTGCATGGGTGCGGGTGTGTGCGCGCGGGTGTATATGTACAGAGATGGAATATCGTTTTTTGTTGCTACGTGGGTTGGGCGTTTCCTTTTTTCTTTTGGTATAATAGCTGGTAGCGTACTTTGTGAGAGCGGCACTGGAAGGGCAGACCAGTAGGTAACATGGGAGACGGGGGAGGGGGTTGCTCGTGGCTGTGAGGGTGTCTAATCGTGCTGTCGCATCTTGACGCAGGCTCAGAATTTCAGAATTTCATCATCTTCGAACTGGGGACCCAGCTCGGAGTCCAGTGTCGAGGTAGCGGCTCGGCTGGCTGACTCCAGGCCTCGCCTTCGACGTACGAGAGTGCGGAGGACGGCGTTGGGGACCGTGGCGTCGACAGGGAGACCGGGAGCCACGACCATCGTTGCGCGCAGACAGTGCCGAGGCGAATCGAGGACAGGCTGAGTTGCCCCCTTTGTGTACCCCTCCTGTCCTAGTTACTGCTGGATACTTATGCCCTTGCCAGGCCCCTCAAGCTGGCCTAGCTAAGCGACCCTGTCACGGCGTGCGTGCCTCTGGACAGTGGTCAGGGAGGGAGCGGGGTGGGCGCTGCGTCGCCCAAGTGGGTTGTACCCTGCCGAGCGGTGTGTGTGGGCTCGGTTGCTACGTATTAGTTAATGGGGGGAAGTTATTTCTATTTGCCCATTTGTTTCTAGTGTCTTCTTTTTCTTGTTTATCTTTTCCTTTTCCTTTAGTTCTTTTTTATTCGTTGTGTTGGTAATAAACCTGTGTTTTGTACTGTCCCTGCGTGCGTCTGTGTATTTTTTCTTTGAGGAACGATTGGTCACGCCGCATGCATCGAGCGCTCGTGTGTCTGCGTGGTTGAAAGTGTGTACGAGAGTGTGGAAGGTGTGGCGCTCGATCGCGAAACGCGACACCAAGATGTTCCTTGGTTCATCTGCGGGATGTACGTGACCACACACCGTGCCTAAGTAGGCTTCTATGTTCTGAAGGTTTAGATTGTTGTCGCTGAACTGGTGCAGCAGTTTCCTCCTTTGTCTGCCCATGCCACATCGCTCCTTATCTTGTAGAAAGTCGTTATCGCGAAGGTGTGTCTGACTGTTCCTGAGAGAAAGATTTACCTCCCCTTCTGTTTCTTTCTCTTGTAACAGCTGCCAGATTCTAGTTGGTCGCTTGCAGCATTTATCTCATCTTGAATTTATTTAGCCAGATTCTCAGCCACTTCTGCCAGCGCTCTGTGGCTCCTCTCCTCCGCAATTTCAATAAATAATAGTGTAATACTCAAGTTGCCATACACAATATTAATTAATATTCCCGTGAGACAAAGACATAGTTACTGCCTAATCAAAACTTTGACATATTTGCTACCTTTAATTACAAACAGAACATCGCTTGGTGTTTGGTTCCGTGGAGAACTATTAACCTGAATATAAATGACATCGGAAAATTATAAGCCTACATCATCAGGACCAAAACAGAAGAAAATCCTCGACTGAACCTCACGGTTTCTCACCAGTCTACACCAAAACAACTGTTTATTGTACGTGTTGTCACAGGAATTTTCAATTAAGACATTAATTTATCCCACTGTGATTTCCTGTTTGAGTTGGTCAGTGTTTCAAAAGATTGGCGCCTCCGAGTATATCTGTGTTGTTTAATATCTCTCCAAGTGTGTGTGTGTGTGTGTATGTGTCAAGTATACATATATACAAATATATTAAATATTTAGAAGTATACTTTTACTCACACAGTCCTGTGGTTCACATATTCGAGACGAAGCATGTGTCATGACTATGCAAGTTCAACTTCGGGTCGCAATAACATCCCCGAAAAACACGTACAACGACATGACAATGTAGGCTGACCAAATGCCTCCAGCGACACTGTCTGTCCTTGAGTCAGTCTCTGAACTACGTGCACTGTACAACCCACACCGACCTTCAAATTGCTCCAATGAGATTGTAACATAACACCATTACATGCTTTCTCTGTGATACCAACTCCACCAAATCCTGTCCCCTCAGTTATCCATGCTCTGGCCATAAAGAAGTAGGTCCCTGCGATCGGGGCGGTGAAAACTCCTGTCTTGCTGTCATAGGCCTGCCCCACGTTGTATTTATCAGCGTTTAAGATGATGGGCTTGAAATCGATGTTTACCTTCATGTCGTGTTTGAGCTTGGCGTAAAATGCCACCATGTTGCAAGATTTTTTCTGGAAAACAAGAAATTGTGTTAAAGTTGCTTAAGCATTCGCTTATAAATCATGATCACAAAAGGCGCACACAGCACTACCATGGGAGCTATGACAAATGTCGCGTTGACTACATAATACGGCGTGTTGACAGAGCCTTGACGATTGTAAATTCTGACAATATGCTGATAAAGTAATGAAAGAAGTTAAGAACTTTAATTTGCCAAGCTAGATTTATCTTAAATATCCATGCAAGCAATTTTCGATTGTTTCGAACGATTGTTTCAGTACAAGATACTAGTTGTTTGAGTTTGACATTTTCGTCATTATGTTCGCATTATGTAAACAAATTGTACATACAGGGACACCTATGCCCAATATAAAAAGCCGGATGAAAAGCTTAATACGGGACTTTGGAAAAGGTGTTGTTACTGACCAAAAATAAAATAAAGCGAACACTATCGTGTTTTCACTGTTTTCGCACTTCTAAGTTCGCACCTGTAGCACTATGCATCAGTTTCATATTTTGCCATTCTCTCTCGCTTTCTTCATACATTAAGAAAGAATGTTTACTGAAGTTTCTTCAAAAATTGTATCTCACCTTTAAAACTTTTCAGATCTTTAACCAGGTTTTCAAAGTCACATTGAAATTTCTTCATTTCTCTACTGTGTTCAGAAGAGACCTCCTTAATACTCGTAACGTCCTTCTGAACCATAGTGTTATCGACCATCAGTTTTTCTTGCAAACTGGCCATGTCCTGTTGGAGACTTGAAATACTCTGTTGCATACCAAATATCGTTTCTTTTAAATCCGCCACGTCCATTTGAAGTTGTGCGTTATCATCTTTGATACTCTTGATATCTTTTTTATCCGAATGTTTATATTCATTGCCAGCAGTTGTCGCTAGTGTCTCGTGTGTGTTCCTAAAGCTCATTCTTGACGGAAGGCTGAGGAGGCGTTCTACCCCCTGGGACGCAAGTTTTTAGCCCTTTCTCAAAAAATCATAAAAAAATAACTAAAAGGGGTAGATGAACAATTTAAATTGATAATGATAGATCGAAATATGTAGAAAAGAAACAGCTTTACCTTGTGTTTGCTTAAAAACATACTTTTATAGTATTCCCAACCGAAAATGCCATGATAATGAGTGCGTCTCAAAACATTTTCGTGGTGACAGTACATGTTTCTAAAAGCAAAATTGAAAATAACATAAGGGAGGTAACTACTGAAACAGTAAGGAAATAGTCCACAATGATTCTCTTCCTTTAATTGGCAGTGAATCACGCGTGATCACGTGCATTTTGGTGAAAAAAAAAATGGCTAAGCGCCATCTTGACGCACGTTGTTGTGTCTCACTTTGACATGGATTTATACTTCAACAACCGCAAAGGAGACGAAAATAGTAAGTAATTTTAAAATTATAATGTATATTCTAATGAAACATATATTTGTTTGGTACTTTATGTCTGTATATATTGTGTAAATAATTTTTTTGTTAATTTCCGAAAAAATTTCTAAAATGCGTACAGTCGTAATCTTTCATTTGATTTTAGTACTCGAAGACTAAACCTCTGTATCTTAAAATTTACACCAAAGAAATGTTTAAAAAATGCTCTTTAAAACGGCGTATTACCGATGGTTGCATTTACTGTAGGTTAATAAATATAAATTTTCAAAGCTGCCGGTCGAACTTTCTACCCCGGGTAGCCATTTTCGAAAAAAATAGGGTTACCATGGGAAAACGCAGAAAATTACTGTCAAACGTAAAAACTACGACACAAAAAGAAGATCACTCGATAGAAAAATGAATGAACTGTCGTCTGCACTAACTCTTTTTTCCGAAACAACGCATTTTGTGCGTGTAAAAAATTAACAAAAATGGACCTGGTGATATCGGCAGGTGCACTGATTCTCTATAGCCGGCTGACCTGACCAGGTAATCAGGTCCGTCAAGAATGTGTCTATCACATCATCAGTCAGCTTTGGTGTTTCTAAAGGCTGAGATGTAACCGTTACGACATCCACTGGACTATTTGCAACATCCGGCTCATTACACACAGAAGCTGACTCTAAGCTTCTTGCAGTCTCCCCGGCAGGCTCATCGAAACCACACACTGTGCCTATATAGGCCTCTACGGTGTGCGTGTCAATGGCATGGTTCTTGAACTGGTGAAGTATTTTCCTCGTTTGTCGCTCTTCGTTTGCTTGCTGCTGATAGTACTGAAAATCGTCATCACTGAGGAGGACACTTTTCAAGATCAGATTTACTTGGCCTTCAGAACATTCTTGTGGTGAAAGTCGAAAGATTTTAGAGTGCTTTTGGCGTAAACTACTTATGTTCTCTTTAATCTGTCTTCCCATCCTGTCGGCAACTCCAGCCAGCGCCCTGAGGCTCCTCTCCTCTACCTGCGTCACTAGCACCCTCGCAGCGTCGGCCCGCCTGCTGATGACGTCAGCCACCGCCTGCTTCTCTCGCTGTAACATCTTCTCCTCCTCCTTCATCGTCACCAGCGCCGCCTCCAACACCGAGAGTTGTTCCTCACGTTTTCCCTCCACGTCTGGGTTAATGCTCATTTCAGACAAGTGCTGGAAATAAGAAGGAAGAGGTTGCACCTGGTGGTTGGAGGTAAATTTGTCGTGATATCGCTGACACTTGGCGCACATATTCTGACCGCAGTCACTACAGCTGTGCTTGGCTTCTTTACCTTCTCCACATACATCACAGGTCAGGGTTTCCAACTTCAAGTAAAAATTGTTCTGAAAAAAGAAATGAAACAAATGTGTGCAGTGTTTGATTTACAATATTTATGCGCATTTTACATGTTTGTTTATTAAAAGAAAATACATCACACACGAATCCTTACATCATCATCATCATCATCATCATCATCATCATCATCATCATCATCATCATCATCATCATCATCATCATCATCATCATCATCAGCTGCCTATCACTTTCATCGTTGTTGCATTTTACTATTTCACCTTAAAAAGGTTAAGCAAATGTGTTTATGTCTTCTTTTTTAATTAAAGCAGTTTGCTTTTGTTTTCTAAAGAATTTCTAGCTTACCTGGAACTGAGTGACTCCACCAGAGGGCACTGTGATATCCATTCTACACGTTGGGCAAGGAAAGGTCGAAGGTTTCTTGCTTCCATCCTCTTCGCAAATTTTTCTCTCTGCTAAAGCCTTTGGATACATGACAAAAATGTTGTAGTATAACTACATAACGAAAACCTCATTATTTGTCAGTAAAAGGAATATAAAATTCGAAAATATTTATATACAAAACTAACCGAGTAATACACATTTTCTTTATTGTAAAAAGCCAGTTTAATACACCCCAATAGTTAGATATCACCTCTTTTATTATCGGCGAGAACCGTTAATAACCAAGATGCTACCAGTCGATTTTACGGGGCCTGATAGAGTTGCCCAATGTTTCTAATAATGCTTAAATCTGGATGGAATCCTTTCGATACATCCATCATGGTTTGTCTTTGTCACGGATCGACCCGTGACAGTGTAGAAACTAGAGTTATTCCTCTTGTAGATTCAATGTCGCATGGCTAGTCCCCTTTATGTGAAAGCATGATAGTGAGTTTGGTTTACGAAAAAAACGAGAGAGCGAAATAGTGACACTAAGACGGATGAGCAGATTCGGATTATTCCCAGAAAAACCATAGAAGGAGAAAAACGTAGTGTCAAGCTTGTGCAAAAGCTAGGGGAATCATTTTAATTCCTTGCAGAGTCAAGGTAGGAAAAAGTTTTCTTTATTGCTCGATGGTATTTTGGTGAGCGAGAGAATGCTGTGCTTTTAATTTTCGGTTGCAAGTTTTGGCTATGAAAGTTTTCAGATGTGACTTATAGTATTGGTGTGAGTACTGATAGAAAAACCTGAGGATTTGCAGGAATTAGTTGGGGCATAGACGAAGGCAAATTACGATGTCATCTGCCCGGAGTGAAGGAGAGTAGCACGTGGTTTCAGCGACCAGTATGCGGTCTAACCAGGAGTATATTATTTCAACGACCTGTGTGCGGTCTCTTTAGAATAACATTTAAGGCCCTGTTTAACAGCAATATATTGCATTACTATTTATTTAGTGCTGACTTCTTAGTTTGTGATCGTCTTCGTGAGAAAATTCAATGACGGGTACAAGATACTTACGCGTCTTAAAAAATGCATTTTTCATGACAATTTTTCGCACTCTGTTATACATAAATCACACCACACTAAACTGTTGCTATAAATACACACACTACCCCACTCTTTGCAAAATATTTTGCCACAAATACACACTGGCCTAACCTGTCACTCTATACATCTTCTATAGATACACACAGTCCTTCCTGGTTAAAGCAATTCACACACCGAGTAAAGTGTGCGTGTCACCACACAACTGTAACACGATCTCTCTTCTCGTTTTGTCCCGCTATGTGTACGCGTGGGCGTGTTTCTGTTAAAATTCGAATACTTACCATGTGATGTACCTCCAAATCTTTTAAGCAGGGGAGACAAAGTGTATGAAAACACGGCAGCAATTTGGGATTGCGCCCCTTGTAGGGCTCCAGACACACGCTGCAGATAATCGTGACATCATCAGGTACACCTTCAGTTGCCATTGTTGTTGTCGTCGTTGATGGCAGTGTGTCCATGAAAAACAAGTCACAGCAGTCATCTAGCAGTTCGTTCAAAATGGCGATCGCCGGTTAGCTTCGTCTTGTCTGGGAAGCCACTTCGACACCTGTCTTTCTCTCCGACACTTGTCTGGTGTAGAACACGCTGTCTCTCTCTCAACAACTTGTGTAACAATCTGCGACTTGTTTACTTCTACAAACTACAGCGATTGATGATTTCTTACCATATAATCACAAACTGAGAACCCTGTTTGGTGTCTACTCCCGTGAAACCGGCCAAAGGCAAACACTGAATGAATGAAGTTGAATCTTATGTTTTCAAGCAAGGCTGGGTTATTTTTAGCACCACGCTAACATTCCTTGAAAACGAAAGTAGCAAGTGTTCTGGAGAACTATAAACCATAATCTTGTATACAGTGAATAGCAGGCTCTGTATACAAAGTACAAAACAACTGCTTAAAGGCTGTCCAAAAATTGCCTAGAGAGCTACGTCCGTAAGTGAACACCTTGACTGTAGTATTTTACACAGGGTTAAATTCTTTATTAAAATAATTCTACACACAACGCCAAATCCACACAGAGATTTCTTTATTGGACAAACTTTAAAAAATAATAAAAGCCTGTCAAAATTTTCTAGGAAAGAGGAAAATAGGTCCGGGCGAGGCCTGATCCTCCATACGATCGTATTTTGCAGGCTTTTGTTTTTGAACAGACACTTGTATGCAAGTTTTTAAAAGCCGCTAAAATACATCTAGAAACTGTGTATATATAATGAGAAAATAAGACCTCTTTTAAATATTAAGCAGCGTAAAGCTGTCAAAGGGACACACCACATGGCGGAGGTGTCTTGGTATGTAGCTTCGAGCAGCTAGTTTATCTTTAGCCCACAAAAGTGGCAGGTGCTCGTGAGAAATACAAAGCCGTTGCCTCATGTTACCGGCACACGTTGGTTGGTGAGCAAGTTCGTGATATGATACGACGCATGGCGTTCTCAGCTCGTATTAAACCTATGTGTGCATGCGTGCATGGGTGGGATCATCAGATTAATAGCCTCTGATGTGATAGATCATCATTTGCTCATCAGAAAACTTGAATTATATAAACTAATTACTGGAAGCACCTAACTCCTTACCTCCTTTCTTGATAACCGAGCTCAGAGAGTCGCTGTAAGCAACAAAATGTCTGATCCTCTTGAAGTTAAATTTGATATTCCCCAAGGCTCCGTATTAATACTTATTCTATCCTTCATCTACATAAATGATCTTCCTCTCCACATATCACAATCATGTGAAATGTTTGCAGACGACACCACAATACACGCATACCACCAACAGATTGAACCACTTGCTTCCTCCCTACAGCTGAGCGCCGACGAGGACCGAATCAAACAACATGTCACTCAACCCCCAAAAAACTGAAGTCATGCCTCTAACAACAAGACAGAAAAGACAAAAACTAGCCACCCCATTTCCAAGTATCCATATCGGCACTCAATCAATTAAAGAAGTACAATACCACAAACTTCTGGTTGTTATCAACTTCTCACTGGGAATTTGAGCCGCGAAACGATACACTAAGCTAAAAATTAAAAGTAGCAAGTGATTCGATAAATACAAATCCTTTTCCTGAGGTCACCGGCATTGCAACATGATAGGGATGCACAGGTGTTGACCTGCACTACCTGGCTCTTATCAACTCTGTTTATCGATGTGTGTGTAGGTGTTATCCTTATGTTTTGTTTTTCGACAAAGTAATAGTCGGCACTAAACAAATTCACACAAATAAAAATTGTGTTATGTAGTCGTACACACAGAACAAAAAGGAGGCATAAAGAAAAATTAGCGTTGTTTATTTGATATCCAACTGATACCAACATCTATTTTTGCTATAAAATCCAGGATTTGTGCAAGTTCTGCTTTTATTATACATGTACAGTAAAAAGTAGTCTGATCATAAAGTGTGACCCACATTGTGTTTATGTTTTCCGTTGTTATCTTGACACAAAGTCTCTGATACTGTATAGTCAATAACATTGACCTTATCACATGTCTTAGATTGTTTACGGCTTCTCGTGCTACTCTCTGTTTGTCGAGAAAAAACAGGTACTTGCATCAGCATTCTTGATGTTACAATGTTATGCACGCGTCACCTCAAAAATAAGTTGAATAGGTTTGTAACCAAGCTAAATGTAATAGGAATAAATAATTCGAGCAAAGCAAACTAAACTACCGAGATGAAATATTATTTTAAAAAATGTTTTACTAGATTAATTTTGAGTAGCATGTCCCGATTCGTCTATACTAGATCTTTACTTTCTGCATCATCCTTCCACATGCCATCAAGCTTTGGGGGCACGGAAAGTGAGAATCACAGTGTATTAAAAAGGTAACAAGATTTCTAGGTTTGCCTTTTTATCTTGGACATAATGTAATGGATTGTCTGAGGGCAACGGATAACCATAATCTGTCTCCGTTACAACACCAATATCACGTTTCAAACGCGAAATCCGCACAATCGATAAAGACATAAGTATAGCATAAAACAATCTAATTAAAAAGAAAAATGCAAGAGAAATTAATACACCAATAATTTACACAAAGGTCAGTTATTAGTAACTTTACAATTTAGCTTTAATGTGGTTGTCGAACGACTGTCTCTTTTCTTTTACTTTATTTACAGTCTTGGCTGCAGTCAAAAACATTGTTTATGGTAACCTAACATCATTTTAATTTAAAATAAACTTTTTCCCCATGCCTTTAATTAATATTTCACCTATTACTTTAAGAGATATGATCATAAAGTAAATTTGTTTATGATCCTACTAGTGTATATAACTAAACAGCTAACTTATTTTAAATAAAAGTAAAACAAAGCTCAAAGTAAAAAATGTCTATTGTAAACTTGTTCTATCTTGTAAAAATTTAATTCAACAGACTGCATGATTCTATGTCACAAAGAAACTTTACAAATTTATAACAAGTGTGTCACTTTGTCAGCCTAATCCCACCAATCACAAATATTTCGAGCAAAATCTTAATGTCAATACTTTTTTCTATGTATAAACTCCGAAAATTATCAACATCAGCTTTTATAAAATTAGTCAAGACTGTTGTTGATGCTTGATTAATTGTTGCAGAAAACGAGGGCGATGATGAGTATGATTATAATAAAAAGAGTGAGATACGGGCTTTTAAAAGCGCAGCATGGGTCATCATTAAAATGGAGGTTTTACGTGTACTTGAATATGTGTTAGTATACTTTTACTTAGATAGTCATGAGGCTCACATAATAAAGACGAAGCATAGTCATGACTATGCAAGTTCAACTTCTGGTCGCACTAACATTTCCGAAAAACACGTTGCAATGCATGACAATGTAGTGTCACAAACTGCCGACAGTGACACCGTTTGTCCTTGACTCAGTCTCCAAACTACATGTACTGTACAACCCACACTGGCCTTCAGGTCGTCGTAACGAGAGAATGAGTAAACACAATTAGGTCCTTCCCCGCTGATCTCAAGTCCACAAAATCCTGGCGCTTCCATTCTCAGTGCTGTGGCCATAAAGAAGTAGGTCCCTGCGACGGGGCGGTGAAAACTCCTGTCTTGGTGTCATAGGCCTGCCCCTCGTTGTATTTGTCAGCGTTCAAGATGAGCGGCTTCCATCCCCCGTTTAACTCTATGTCGTGCTTGAGTTCGGCATGAAATGCCACCATCTTACAAGATTTGTCTGGAAAACAAGAATTTTTTTAAGGTTGCTGAAGATCGTGATTACAAAAGGCGCACACAGCACATGGGAGCTATGGCAAATGTCAGGTTGGCTACATGATACGGCTTTGTCGACAGAGCCTTGACGATTGTACATTGTGACAATACGCTGGCAAGTTCATAAAAACTTATGAATAAAAACTGACCCCCCTAGGTTGACCTTTATTATCCGTCGAAGCGATTTTCGCCTAAATTAATATTTGCTTTTTTTACAAGATATAAGTTCTTACAGTTTGATATTTGCATCATTATGTATGCAATAAGGAAACGAACGTTATAAACAGGGATAACTATGGCTTAAGTTTAAGGGTTAAGTTTCGTTGTAAGCAAGGTATTTATTTTCTCCTCTTTCATGTCTTAAGCACTCACAGTGGTAAGGTACCTGTTTAATATCTGGGTCAGCTGAGTGAAGATATCAAACCTGATACTGTGTCCAGCTTCACCCCTGGACGGTACTCCGGTAGCACTATGAATTCTTTTCTCGTATTTCTCGTATTTTTCCATTCTCACACTTTATACGATGATATTTACTAGATGTCTTTGACAAACTGTATCTTACCTTTAAAACTCTTGAGATCTTTCACCAGTTTTTCAAAGTCACATTGAAACTTCTTTATTTCACTGGTATGTTCAGAAAAGACCTCCTGAAGAGTAGTAATGTCCTTCTGAAGCATAGTTTTATCGACCATCAGTTTTTCTTGCAAACTGGCCATGTCCTCTTGGAGACTTGAACTGTCTTTAGAAGTGATCATACTCTGCTCTATACAAAAGGTCTTCTCTTTTAAAGCCGCAACCTCCATTTAAAGTTTCTTACCTTTAAAACTCTTGAGATCTTTCACCAGTTTTTCAAAGTCACATTGAAACTTTTTTATTTCACTGCTGTGTTCAGAAGAGACCTCCTGAAGTGAGGTAATGTCCTTCTGATGCACAGAGTTATCGACCATCAGTTTCTCTTTTAAAGCCACCACCTCCATTTGAAGTTTAGCATTTTCATCTTTGAAATTCTCGATAGTGTCAGTGTCTTTCTGCAATCTAGAGTTAGAAGACATCAGTGTTTCTTCAATACTGGTCATGCACTTTTTGATATTTAAAATCTCTCCATTAAATCCATGTATGTTTTGCTGTATATTTGAGTCCTCTTCTTTTAAAGCAGCCACAAGAGTTTGAAGTTAAGAAATTACTTGCTTGAACTTTTCAATATCCGTTTCATCCGAGTGTTTACACCCGCTGCCAACAAGTGTTTCTAACGTTTGTAACCTGTGAGTAATATCTGCCACATCCTTTGTAAGTACTGTCGTGTCTGATGGCTGTGACGTAGCATTAGTGTCACATACTGTCATCTCTGTAGTCTTAATGTCACTACTCACAGTAGCAGACAACACGATGCTGTTAGTGTCCCCTGTCAGTTGTTCGTCCCCACACACCATGCCTAGGTAGGATTCTACGGCCTGGAGGTCAATGGCGCAGTCATTACACAGGTGCTGAAGTCTTCTCCTACTGCCTCGTTGCTGATAATACTGCAAATCTTCATCACTGAGAAGGTCTTTCTGCCCATGTCTGAAGGCTAGAGTTTCTTGTTCTTTGATGCTTCTCTGAGATGACAGCTGCCAGATTCGAGCGTATTTGTCGCGTACAGTAGTTATCTCATCATAAATTTGTTTACCTAGTGTCTCGGCTACTTCCGCCAGCGCCCTTTGGGTTTTCTCCTCTGCCTGTGCCACCAGCGCCCTCACATGGTCGGCCCGCCTGCTGATGACGACAGCCACCGCCTGCCTCTCCCGCTGCAACGTGTCCTCCTCCTCCCTCATCGTCACCAGCGCCGTCTCCAGCACCGCGAGATGTTTATCAAGTTTTTCCAAACAGCCTGGATTAAGACTATTGTTAGAAGACTGCTGGCAGCTCGAGGTCAGAAGCTGAACTTTATGATTGGAGAGAAATTTGCCGTGCCATTGTTGGCATTCGTCACACATATTGTGACCACAGTCAGTACAGCTGTACGTAGCCTCTTGTCCTCGGTCACATACATCACATGTCATGATTTGATCACTCAAGTAGAAATTTGTCTGAAAACATAAATCTTTAATCAAGAGAGATGACTGACAGTTTCAATTACTGGTTTTAAATCTCACATTAAAGTTCAGCTACACTTAGCTAGTGTATTTTTTCCACTCTCTATAAGTGGAAGCATTTTTGTCACAAAAAGTCTGTTTCAAAAATAAAACAACTGGGACTAAACATACGTATCTTGAGAGTACATGTCTGCTTCAAGTAAACTATAAAAACACCTTAAAAATTAAAAGAGAGACAAGAATTAGGAAACTCTCATTGATTCCAGTTACACAAAACAAAGTATGTCCCGCTTTAAAGTTAAAGAATACGTGACACGGCATGTCCAAAGATGCCTGTAAAGGACATATTTATTGTAGTCTCATCGGCAAGTCATAGTCACTTCCTCCCCATGCTGTTGAACTCACACCAAACACATGTGTATGGTGCTTTTATTATTTTTTAATTCACGAACGGTTAAAGGTACAGGAACAAAAATAGCTCATTTTAATTAAAGATGAATCATTTATCTACAAGTTAGTTTTCTGATTTGTACGATAGGACAACCAATAATTTTTAAATTTAAGTTCGTTGTGATATATAGTGAGAATACCCATGTCAATATTATTCCTGTTTTCTGTCAGTTTGTTCAGCAAAATCAGTCGAATTACTGTGTATCGTGATTTTCCTGATTCTGAATAACATATAGCTACATAAGGTGAAAAGTGTATTTGTGTGTATCAATAACTGGATTTTTACGTATAAATCAAGCTTTCACCGTTGGTCTACTTCCGAAATACGAATGTGAAAGACATTTTCGGTATGCTAATGTATTTGAATTTTCTATATAAAAAAAACAAAAAACATACAACTTCCTACAGGTAAAACAGTTGATTTCTGCCAAATGTGATATTTAAAACAAATTCAAACTAATAGCTGTGTGACATATAGTTACTTTATAATAAGTGTTTAAAAATAGCCAAAATAAGTCTGAAAGAGAGGTTACCGCAATGAGTTAAAATGGGTAAGAGCAGGTTAGAAAGACAGGGAATGATGTCTTGACTCTTCTATTTTTTAATTTTCTTGAAGTATTCCAGTGCCAGTGGCACTGCCACTAGACTGAAACAACAATGAGAGTGATTTGAAATCCAGTTTACTTTCTTCAAAGTATGGTAACTTTGCTGGTAACTTTTTTTCCGAGGAGCAATTTAAATGGCCCACCTTCTGGTAGTGCGGTTTTTATAAGTCATCAGATGACTACCAATTTTATTTCATTTCTTGCTTTGTACTATGAGCGCTACTTCACCTTACAAAGATTGAGCATGTGCGTTTAAGCAAGGCTTTTGTTTTCTAAAGAATGTTAATCTCACCTGGAACTGAGTGACACCACCAGAGGGCACTGTGATATCTGTTCTACACGTTGGACAAGGAAAGGTCAAAGGTTTCTTGCTTCCATCATCTTCGCAAACTTTGCTGTCTGCTAAAGCCTAGGGATACACGGCAAAAATGCTATGGTAAAACTATATAACGAATACCTCAAAATGTCTCAGTAAAACGAACATAAATCCGATAATATTTATCTACAAAACTAACCGATTCAGACACATTTTGCTTATTATTAAGTACAATTTAATACACCCCAGTAGTTAGATATAACCACCTTGCTTTTTATCGGCGAGAACCATAATGCCACCATTTGACTGTGTGGACCATGATATCACGGCTCGCTGTTTCTAATGATAGTCAAATTTGAATCTAATTCTGTCGATGCGTCCAGGATGTTTTGTCTCTGACTGTGTTGTTTGTCACCGATGTAAAGTTTTACTGTTCTTTAGAACGCCCACATTTCACGCCCTGTGTAACACTGATATACTGCCTTACTATTTATTTTATGTTGACTCCTTAGATTGTGATCGTCTTCACGAGTAACAAGATTCTCTTTTAAAAAAAGCATTTTTTTTCATGCCAGTTTTTGCAAATTGCTGTTATAGACAAACATATATCACATCACGCTAAATCGTTGCTATAAATACACACACTACCCCACTCTTCACAGCCAAAATAATCTGCTACAAATACTTACTGACCTAAGGCTAAACTTCTTCTATACATGCACACAGTCGCTTATAGTAAAAACAATTCCTAAACCAAACATGGGCGTACCGACACGCACCTGTAACATGGTCTACCTTCTAGTTTTGTGACTTTATGTGGAGATATGAGTCAACGAGTACGCGCGGTCGTGTGTCTATTTAAAATTAGAATACTTACCATGTGATGTTCCTCCAAATTTTTTAAACAGGGGAGACAAAGTGTATGAAAACACGGCAGCAATTTGGGATTGCGCCCCTTGTAGGGCTCCAGACACACGCTGCAGATACTCGTGGCATCATCAGCTACACTTCTCGTAGCCATCGTCGTGTTGGCGTTGATGGCGGTGCGTCAGTGAAAACAAGTCACAGAAATCAGACGACAAATATTTCAAAATGGCGATCGACGGGTAGCTCCGTCTGGAAAACCAGGTGGATACCTGTGTTCCTCGCCCACACTTGTCTGGTGTAGAACACGCTGTCTCTCCCTTAACGACCTGTGTAATAATCTGCGACTTTTTTTACTACACTTGTTGATGTTTTTCACTCTATGATCACAACTTGGGAACCCTGTTTGGTGTTTAGTCCCGTGAAGATAGTCAAAGGCAGACATGAATGAAGGAAGTTTAATGTTATGTAGTCAAGCACAGCTGGGTTCTTTTTAGCACCGCTCGCCTAACATTCCTGGAAAACGAAAGTAGCAAGTGTTCTCGAAAATTATTATCCCTAATCCCATATCGCGTAGAAAAATGAGAACCTTATCTCGTCAGTGTCAGTACATGGGTAGCATGCCACTGTAGTTCACATAGTTTTGCTGTCAGTCTACAACATAACGGTAGGTGTATGTTTATTATATGTGGTGTACTGGTGTTGTACCGATTTTAAGCGTGAAAAGAATAACTTTTCCACAGTGATTTTATTATGAGTATTACTTAAAGTACAGTAACATGAGTATTTGCATGTACATGAAATATAACATTTGGGAACACCTACCTTCACTAAGCATAGTTTTATGGAGCAAAGTTTAATACTTCCCTATTTTTTAACATGATTGGGTTAATAATAATAATAATAAAGATTTATATAACGCATATTCATACTCATAGAGAGCATGCTCTTAGCGCTTACAATTTTGGCTTTTACCTGTGTTAAACATAAATATTATGGTACATCAAGATAGCACAATATACTCTAGTTCTCATGCTAGAAGTGACCCTTTGCTTTGAGACTAGACTGTACAAGGAAGTTAAAAGAACTGGGGAAACTTTTCCTGTAAAATACATGAACATTGATAGGTTGCTCACAGTGTATCGCATTGACCCTTACCTATCTTCCTGATTATCTATGATTCTTGGAGTGATCATGTTTGTCTGTAAGAGTAACCGCAACCTTGACATCTACTATATCTTCCTTATCTTAAAAGTTTCACAAAACAGACCTGAGCTGTGTTCATTAAGCTTCCAAAATATCCGAAGAATATTTATAACTCCAAACCGAGGTTTACAGGCAAGGTCTTCAAGAGAATGTGTAAAGACACAAGAGTGGGCATAATTATACCATATATAAGTATGGTTTTGGCTATGTCTGGGAGTTTCAAAGTGTGCACACAAAGAGAGAGGGAGAGAGAAAAATAAAAATGAGGTAGGGAGAACAGCATAGAAACAAACAGATTATTAAAAAAACTCAGAATATTTTATTTCAACACTAACAGATCATAATGTTTCTTTAAAAATTACAAGAAGCCGACATTTGTCATTTGCACAAATGGAAAACAGTCAGTAACTAACTGATATTTTTTTTAAGCTTCAGATCTTTAATAAAAAAAATTTTTTTTCAAATTTCTTTATTTGGTAAGTAAAGTTTCACAGAACACAGTTCAATCACCCCTTTCATTCTTAGATCCATGCCAGAGATAGGAAAGATAACTATGAGGTGTTGAATGTCCATACTTGAAAAGAAAGGAAAATGAGAGAGAGAGACAAGAAGAAAGTGTCAACATGTACAAAAAGCTTTACAATGTACAACTGTTCTTGGTTTACATGGCAAGTATATGATTATTAAATTACATACACATATTAAACCATCTAAATAAACAGTCCTGACAAGCTGACATACACTTTACACTAAACAACATACATCAGTCATCAGTCATACACAGTAAACCACTTTGAAAAAAATAGAGCCTTCAAGATCTCGACACCGGGCAAAGTGGTAACATTTGTGGCACCCAACTCTTTATCATGCTACAAAACTTGAAAGACTCGCTGAGTGTATTAACATCACAGACTTCTGACCATAGAAACTGTGGTGGCATGTGAACTGTTTACTTGCTGTGCCAAGTACTGCATGTACCTGCCATGACCAGTCTCACTTTATAATATTTTTCCTTCTTTTTTAATAAAAGCGTTCAACAATAATATCTCCTGGACTAGTTCTTTCATTTCAGAGGACAGATGTGAAACAGAAAATCCAGCACTGCATAATACCAGCATCACATATGTAAACATCACATACATCAGTCATGCTTAGACTAAGTTCTGACTAAAAAATTCATATAATCAGCCCAGCGCATTATCAATTCTTGCGATTTCATGTTAATAAGTGCATTAAATTCCTCAATCTTATATCTTCTGTTTAGGAATTGTTAGGGCATGGATGAGCCACCCATATATATATATATACTTACTTGAAATGATCTCCCTTGGAAAACAAACTACAATACTCCACACAGAAATCCACTGGTGTTAAGGAAGAGACACACCCGGCTAGGGGGATGCTGTCACTACTCCTGATCTCTTCAGTGACACGAGCGGGTTTTGCGGGTACTGCCAACTTATTAAAACTCCTCCAAAACTTTAAAGTAGTCCCGACAGCTGGTACTGGCGATGTACACACTTCGATAGACGCGTGGTTATCATCGACAATGAGAGACGAAAATTCTAGGGCTTCCTTGGCAGTCACGGCTCGTTGGAAAAGCGATCTTCTCTCCCCCTAAGTTGTTCTTGCAATTCTTATGGCTTAATGAATACTCCAATTAAAGGCAACATAACTCTTTCTTACATGAAAAAAAACCATTACATATATTCTCAAAAATTCTACTCATCCTTTTTGTTCCACCGGCAGTTACGATAATAATAGTTGTGATGAAAAGAAAAACATTTTGATACCTTGTCTCGGCAAGTAATTAATAATAATAATAATAATAATAAAAAAAATAAATGACGATTTTTATAGCATATATTCACACTCATAGAGAGCATGCTCTTAGCGCTTAAAACAAGGAAGAGACATGGACTACATGGATAGAACACGAGGGGCGTAAGAATAAACGACAGTACTGACGACAAACAGAAAACAAAGATAGAAAACACATAAAGGCACGAAGTAACAGGAACAGGGAATATAGTGATTCTGCTGACAAAGATGTGCAGAATTACATTTGTTCACTTCTCTCTTGCACACACAGCAAATCTTCTCAATGTCTTACTTCACGACTTATGTGGGAATGCCCAAAACTCAGTTCACCATCGCAACAGGGTTTCCAGTGAACATTTCGTTCACTCACTCTTGCATATCTTGCATTCCTCGATATAAGGATAACAAATCTATTTACAAAACAATCGGGGGCAATAACCTGTGTCCCTACAATAACACGGCAGCAAAAAACGAGTTCGTATCTCGGCTAAAAAAAAAATCTCTTTGGATGTTACACTTGTTCATATGAATACTGACTTGTATTCCTTCCGGTTAACCGAATTCATCTACCTTGTGTTGTTATTGTGTGTGTGTGTGTGTGTGTGTGTGTGTGTGTGTGTGTGTGTGTGAGAGAGAGAGAGAGAGAGAGAAAGCGTGAAGAAAATTGCCTTCAAATACTTTAAATAATAATTAAATGTTAACAGTAGTTAACAGTATTAATGGCAAAATTCTATGATTGTTGGTCTATAAAACTATCAAAGTTTTATGCAGAATGTTACAGTTGGCTTCAATGTGGGTGTCGATGCTATGGTGTATTTTGCTCTAAAGATCTGTCATGATTGTGATGCAGTTTGTATCATGGTAGTCCTGTTAAGTCCTGACTAATATTGTTGTAGAAAACGATGGCGATCTTAAGTATGCTTATAATAAAAAGAGTAAATCACGAGCCATTAAAAGCATAGTGTAGGTCATCATTAAATGTACTTAAACATGTGGAGGTATACGTTTACTTACACAGTCATGCGACTCACATATTCTAGACGAAACATGTGTCATGACTATGCAAGTTCAACTTCTGGTCTCACTAACATACCCGAAAAACAAGTACGAAGATCTAACAGTGTACCGACGCCATATGCAAACAGCGACACTGTCTGTCCCTGAGTCAGTCTCCGAACTACGTGCACTGTACAACCCACACCGGCCTCCAACGTGCCGCAATGGGATTGTGATATAGCATCATTACATCCTTCCACGCCGATAGCAAGTGCACAATATCCTAGACCCTCAGTTCTTAGTGCTCTGGCCATAAAGAAGTAGGTCCCTGTGACCGGGGCGGTGAAAACTCCTGTCTTGGTGTCATAGGCCTGCCCCTCGTTGTATTCATCAGTGCTTAAGATGAGCCGCTGCCATACCTCGCTTATCTCTATATCATGAGTGAGGTTCGCGTGAAATGCCACCATGTTGCAAGACTTTTCTGGAAAAAAAGTAATTGCTATAGCAACGACTTAAACATCGTGAACACAAAGGGCGAATACAGCACTAACATGGACTGTCGCGTTGGCTACATAATACGGCGATTGTGCATTGTGACAACAATATGGTGGTAAAGTCATGAAAAATTAAATGAATTTCTCATTCTAGGTAAATCTTAAATATCGAAAGAGGTGGTTTCGCCTAAATGAATGATTATTTCATTACAAGATAGAAGTTCTTAGAATTTGATATTTGCGTCATTAATTATGCGATAAGGAAACAAACGGTACATACAGGGACACCTATTTCCCGATATACAAAGCTGGAAAATAGTATAAATACATGACTAGGGAAAAGGTGTTGTTATGGACCAAAAATGAAATAAAGCGAACAGCATCGTGTTTTCTCTGTTTTGGTACTTCTACGAGAAGGAACACTTGATGTCGTCCCCTTACAGCTCTCTTTCTGTTGCCTGACAAATTTTAAGCATAATTTGATCGTGGAAAAGAAAGAAATAACAAAGGTAGTCCTCTAACCTCTCAGTCAGTTTGGAGTATCTATGTTAGACACCGTAAAAATACCGGAACATAATTCGTTTTAAAGAAGGCACTTAGTTTTTCCCCTTATCTTCCCTTTAAAAATTATGCCCTGAAAATGGTAAGTTAGCCATTTAACACTTGGGGCAGCTGAGGGAAGCTATCAAACGTGATAGTGTGTGCAACTTCAAGATTCGACGCCGCTCTCCGATAGCACTATGCATCCGTTTTATAGTCTAAATCTGGTCGACCACTTTCTGAACTTATTTTGCCATTTTCTTTCTTTATTCAGAAAAATAATATTTACTATAATTCCGTGACAAAATGTATTTTACCTTTAAAGCTCTTGAGATCGTTAACCAGGTTTTTAAAGTCACTTTGAAACTTCTTTATTTCTCTGTTATGGTCAGAAGAAACTTCCTGAATAGTGGTTATGTCCTTCTGAAGCATTGTATTATCAACTGACTGTTTTTCTTGGACACTGGCCATGTCCTTTTGGATACTTGAAATCTCTTTAGTAGTAATCATAGTATGTTGTATAGAAAAGATCTTTTCCTTTAGAGCCGCCACGTCCATTTGAAGTTTAGCGGTTTCTTCTCTGATACTTCTGAGATCCGAATGTTCACATTGGCTGCCAGCAGTCGTCTCTAATTTCTCAAGTCTGTTCCTTAAGTCTGCAACATCATCAGTCAGCGTTGGTGTTGGCTGAGATGTAACAGGTACATCATGGGCTGAACAGTCTGTAGCATCAGTTTTATTACAGACAGAATCTGACACTAAACTGTTTGCAGTCTCTCCGACAGGCTGATCGTCTTCACACACTGTGCCTAGATAGGCCTCCATGGTGTGCATGTCAATGGCACAGTTCTTGAACTGGTGCAGTATTTTCCTCGTTTGTCTGCCTTTGCTACATTGCTGCTGATAGTACTGAAAATCGTCATCACTTAGGAGGACACTTTTCAAGAGCAGATTAAGTTGGCCTTTCATTCCTTCTTGTGGTGAATGTCGATAGAATTTACGGTACTTTTGGCGTAAAGTATGGATGCTTTCTTTTATCTGTCTTCCCAGCCTGTCGGACACATCCGCCAGCGCTTCCTGACTTCTCTCCTCTGCCTGAGTCACCATCGCCCTCACAGCGTCGGCCCGCCTTCTGATGACGTCAGCCACCGCCTGCTTCTCTCGCTGCAACGTCTCCTCCTCCTCCCTCATCGTAGCCAGCGCCGCCTCCAACACCGCCAGCTGTTCCTCTAGTTTTCCCTCCAATTCTTGGTTAAGGCTCGTTTGAGACAAGTGCTGAAAAGAGGCAAGCGGTTGTATCTGGTGGTTGAAAGTAAAGTTGTCGTGACATCGCTGACACGTGGAGCACATATTCTGACCGCAGTCACTGCAGTTGTACTTTGCTTCTTTAGCTTCTCCACAAACATCACAAGTCAGGGTTTCCAAGCTCAAGTAGAAATTGTTCTGCAAAAATTGGTAAAACAAATTTTTTTGTTTGATTTACAAAATTTATTAATATCTCTCTCTCTCTATATATATATATATACACACACACCGATATTACATGCGTAGTCTTTGTTAACATTTCGAATAATTTGTTTCTTAAAGCAGAAGACGCCAACCACGAGTCCTTAAATTCTTAGCATGTTTCCTGTTGAAAACAGAAAAAATACCGACTGTTGAATTTATTCTTAAACAGTCTGTATAACTAGTAGCTCCTAAAAAAAAAATTGTAACTGCAAGACTTCTTGGTTTTGTGGTAATTTATTTTCTACTAAGTGCCTTTAACAGTCGGTATTGTTCACGGCCCTACATCCTGGTCTGTCCTGCGCTGGGATGGGTTGGGCTGGTGCTGTGATATGTCCAACCTAGGAGTCACCTAGGACTCAGACACAAGTAAGGGGGAGGAAATGCAAATTTAGGGGGCAGGTTAAAGGAGAGTTTGGGAAGCAATGTTTTTCTGATTAACAACTTGTTACTTTTGAAGTCGGTCTTTTGCTGTTTTCGATATTTTGGGAATATTTGACATCCAAGGATTACTATTTTTAACAGAAAGTACGATTTGCTATTTTTATTTTGTTAAACACAACAGCGTTTTACTCACAATAAACAAAAGATAAATATGACTGACTTTTTTAACGCTAATGGTTCTAAATCTCAGATTCAAGTTGAAGTATATAATGCTAGAATTTTTTTTACTCTCTGTAAGTGGAAGTATTTTTGTGAGACGTTTTTCCAATAAAAATAAAAAAGAACTGTGGCTAGACATAATATAGGTATCTTGAAACTGCATGTCTTTGGCGATTGTTTGATGTTTGTGAGTGAACTCGAGAATCAGTGGACTATATTACAGTAAATTGAATTAATTCTATTTTATTTTATCGAAAGGTTAAGCGATAACTGCGAATATAAATCATCTGAAAAAGTAAAAACATCAAACAATATAAGTGAATAGAGAAAATTCGTACGAAAGGTGGTAAGAAAAGCCCAAGAAAAACAATTTAATACCCCTAAAACTAGGTTTAAAGTAAATTTTTAAAACCACATAAAAAAGTTAGATACATTATTTTCAAAAGGAAACTGTCATATATGCTTGTTACACACAAGAAGGTATTCGCCTCTCTAAAGGTAAAGATGAAGTGACACAGCATGTCCTAAGAAGCCTACAAAGGACAAAATGTGCAAGAGCTGGTCACAGAGACAGGGAATGGTGTCCTGAATTTTACCTTTTTTTAAGTTTTCCAGCGACACTGCCACGAGTTTAAAAATATTATGAGAGTGATTTGTGATCACCTGTATTTTCTTCCTGATAAGATAATTTTGCTGCTAAGTGTTTTCTAGAAGCAGGTTAAATGGCCTAACTTCTGTGTGGTTTTTTTTATGATTCATCACGTGCTTATCATTGTTATTAGTTGTTGCTTTTTACTATGGACACTATTTCACCTTACAAAGATTTCGGAAATGCGTTGATTTATGGGTTCACTTTTCAAAAAAATAAAGCAGTATGCTTTTCTTTTCAAATGAATGTCTACATTACCTGGAACTGACTGACACCACCAGAGGGCACTGTGATATCTGTTCTACACGTTGGGCAGGGAAAGGTCAAAGGTTTCTTGCTTCCATCATCTTCGCAAACTTTACTGTTTGCTAAAGCCTGCGAATACATGACAAAAATGCTGTGGTATAACTATATAACAAATAACTCAACATTTGTCACTAAATCTAACATAACATCCGATAATATTTATCTACAAAACGAACCGATTCAGACACATTTCCTTGTTATGAAATACAATTTAATACACCCCAATAGTTAGATATAACCACCTAGCTTTTTATCGGCGAGAACAATAATGCTACCATTGGATTGTGCGGACCATAACATTCAATAACAGATACAAGATGGTTATGCTTCTTACTAGATTCTCTTTAAAATGCATTTTTCCATGGCAGTTTTTCACACTTCTGTTACAGACACATACATCACATCACGCTAAACTGTTGCTATAAATACACACACTACCCCACTCTTCACAGCCAAAATATTCTGCTATAAATACACACTGGACTCAGACTAAACTTCTTTCATACATGCACACAGTACTTCATAGTAAAAATAATTCATAAACCAAACAACATGGACGTACCGCCACGCGCCTGTAACATGGTGTGTCTTCTAGTTTTGTCCCGTTATGTGGAGATACAAGTCAACGAGCACGCGCGGTTGTGTTTCTATTTAAAATTAGAATACTTACCATGTGATGTTCCTCCAAATCTTTTAAACAGGGGAGACAAAGTGTGTGAAAACATGGCAGCAATTTGGGATTGCGCCCCTTGTAGGGCTCCAGACACACGCTGCAGATACTCGTGGCATCATCAGCTACACTTCTCGTAGCCATCGTCGTGTTGGAGTTGATGGCGGTCACTAAGGGAAAACAAGTCACAGCAATCAGTTGACAAGCCTTTCAAATTGGCGATCGACGGTTAACTCCGTCTTGTCTGGAAAGCCACGTCGACACGTCGAAAGCCCTGTCTTCCTCGCCTACACTTATCTGATCTCTCCCTTAACAACCTCTGTAATAAACTGCGACTTTTTTTCTTCTACAAACTACACTTGTTGATGTTTTTCACAACTTGAGAATCCTGTTTAGTGTTTAGCCCCGTGAAATTAAGAGACAAATGAAGTTGAATGTTATGTAGTCAGGCACAGCTGGGTTATTTTTAGCAGAACTCGCCTAACATTCCTGGAAAACGAAAGTAGCAAGTGTTCTGGAGAACTACAATCCCTAGTCCTACATGACGGAACATATCAAACCACATTTCACCAGAGCCAATACATGGGTAACCTGAAAGTGTACTACACATACTTTCACTATCAGTCTACAACAAAAACATAATTCTATGTCTATTATACGTGGTGTTACAGCCCTTTTATGGCGTAAAAGTAATAATTTTTCTCACACTGATTTTATAATACCAATAAATTTTATTGAGTTTTTGTATGTATGTGAAATATAACTCCTTAAATTTATTATCTACCCGTGCTTCTCTCCTTCTTCTGCTAAGTATATGTTTATTCCGAAATCTAACACGCGCTACTTTAACACCTTTGATACTGTGTTGTGTTATGTTGTTACTAGGCACAGCTGAGTAATTTTTATCCCACTGGAAAAACGAAAGTAAAATGTGCTCTCGAGACCCAGGGTATAGACAAAGGTAGCCTGTGTATATATTGATAATGTGAACTTAATTGTTCCAGCATGACATACTGCACTACTACAATAGTCAGGGTTAGCAATGGCCTACAGAGAATTTTAAGTGCCCTTGCCGTTTGAAATGATTATCTTTTCTCTCACACATACACAACGCAAAAGAAGCTAACAAAAAAAGTAACGGGATTTGTTTGATAACCATTCAACACCAATATATATATATATAATGCCGCTAAAGAACTTTGTGCAACAAGGAAAAGTGTATTGATCAAGTGAGGTCCACATTATGTTCATGCATGTCTATTGTATTAAAAAATCTTGCATTTTCCAGAACCTTGAGCTGCTAACAGTTTTTTTGTTGTTCATAAGGAAAATAAGCATTTCACTCTTTTATTCCATCATTAAACAACTAGTGTTCACTATTTAAATGCTAGGTTGTACATGTAATTAGGGTAGGTCTTCAATTACTATTTACTAAATATCACAAAATACTTGACATTCAGAATAGTTCAATAGGTCACATTTGAGTTGCCTCCCTTATAATCATTCATGTATTTGAACATTTGTAAATGTAAGTTCCCTACAAGCAATCAACATAAAAGTGAGTGACCATCACATTGATAGTAAATCATTGCTTTTACCCTTTAGCTTCTTCAGTCTTGGACATACCGCCATGTAAGTGATGGAACTGTCCACATGATGGTGAATGTATCTCGAAAACAAAACGATGTATTTACCAAGATCAGGGACATTTGCACTCAGCTTAACGAGTCATTAGTAATATAGACGAGTGGCTGTTTTTATCTTTGCTGATAACATAGGATTTAAAAAAATCTTAAGTCACTATCATCGCTCGCACACAAATAACTTCCTAAATCAGTCACACTGCTCTCAAGACAGTATGCGCGTGCGTGCACACACACAAATGCACACGGAGTATGTCTGACATTAAAATGTCTTTCCGTATGTGTTATGTAGAAATCAAGCAATCACCATGACTAATACCATTATAACAGAGATATATTTATATTTACACTTAATGAGCATGTGTTGCATTGACAGCATACTTTATAACAGCTGACAAAAAATTATGGTCTTCTCGCATAAACTACTTTCCTTTAGTCAAGTAAAAACAGTATTACAGTGAATAAATATGATCAACTTAAAAGCTGTTATTATTATATGGTTATATGTTTAAAGCATATGACAGAAACTCATTCTGGGTCTTTAACACAAGTCACACCACCAGAATATTATCTTTAAGTCCCTGCTGTAGTAAGCAATTCAGACTTACATGCTAATATAGCCATCCTGTTCTGACTTTGCCTGTTGGTTCTATATTTATCACATTTTAACAAGCAGATAGAACAAAAGTCATCAATCTTTATAACAATTTTGCAAACTACAGTCAGATCCGAAAAGAGGGAGAATTGCTTATGTTTTTCTAAGACCAAAGTGAATTGAAGATGGGGATGACATACTAAATGGATATCACCATAACGAAAGATGATGTAGTACCTGAGACACAGTGTGGGTATGCCTCAAGGATGGGCACAAGTATGAGTTCAAATGTTATGCACCGATCAAACCACAGTGAACTCTGCTGTTTTCCTTTCCATGGCATCATACTCATTAAGGTTCACTGCTATAATTACTGAAACTAAACTTTCCTGTGAGGGGCCGGTATATGATATCTAGATCAATCTTTGCAAACTGAAATAGCTCTAGAAAAGATGAATAAAGACAACTGAAATAAGATGTTGCTGGTGTCTGAAAAAACATGAAAAACCTCTCCTTCTGTCTCTAGATCAGTGTTATAAGTCAGCAACCCTTAGTCATGTTCCAAATTCTCCATAATAATAATAATGGTGTTGACCATGTCATTCACTCAGCCTGTGTGGTTTTGTTAGTGACAACAGCTGGCTTTAAAAAATGTTTTTGCTCTATCAATCCCCGACTAAAGACTGGAAAAAGACTTATGTCAATTCAATTGTGTCTGATGCTCTCTATGAGGTATTAATCACTTCACCAGTAATTGGATCAGCATTTCCAATGTAATTGACAATGTATCTTTAGTTCTTCAACCATTCTTTGCTTTTCTATTGCATGAAATAATAAATTAAACATTGTGTTCAGTGATAAATTAATCGGTAGCATCTAAATCTACATCTAAGTGGGCACCAGCCATTATTACATATCCATAACATGTATTAACCAGATAATATTTAAAAAATTGTTTGATTTCTTTCCAATATAATGCACATATTTATTTTAAAACTTTTAAACTATTAACTGCCTTTATAAAAACAAAATTGACAGCATATATGAAATCCAAGTAACTATAATACTAAAAGTAACTGAATTTGTAAAACCCATTACTCATGATGGATTTGAATGCAATGCACTGCATACAAAAGACTACAATCAAACTGACAGTCAACCATGCAAGAGAAATAAATGTTAGCAAACAGATGAATTAACTGGTCTATGTGCAGATAATTTTTTCAAGAAATAGTATCAAACACGTTAAGATTTACTTAAAAGAAATTTTACTCCAAATAAGCTCACTATCAAATGATGGACCATCACTATAATCTTCAGGCATGATATAGTATGGCCAACAATGGTAAGTGGAGATGGTTTTCAGTCATTTCACTTTACAGCAACAATTGTTCTGTTTCATGTGACATAATCAAATCATGCCAGGATAGCTAGCCTCTGTCGTTGTTACTAAAAGTGCGTTTTGGTACTACTGCTATTATTATAATGGTTATTTTTGCTGTGTTTTTAAGTTTGGACACTGAAGTGACAAAGAAGTGTTGGTTTACCCTACCCCCACTGCCTTTAATTTACTGTACTTGCATAAAGAATCAAAAACACACCTGATTTGATTTTTGCAGATGACAGAGTAAACACTCCATTAGCTGGTGTCACTCTGATGCTTTAAACACTTCTCATTATTTACATTAATGCTCCATGAAGAAAAAAAAGCTTACATTGCTGGAATACTAACTGTATTTTATCCCAATTTAAAGAGGATTCTGCTGGCATTTTGACTTGCTTTGCACTGACTCTCTCACCATACACAGGTACTACTTTCACAGTACAATGTTTTGTGAGTGTGAAACTGCCAGAATGTTCAAGATAATTCAGCCTTTGACAACTGAAACAGTTTCACCGGGTCATCTTGACTTTAGTGACACAGTGACCCACCATTCCACAACTCAGTCAAGTGTTTTCATTCAGATTTACGCTTTGAGTTTTTCAAACCATTTTGCTCGTGCAGCTTTATGGTTCGATTATTAAAGAAATAATAGGCAGAACTTTGATATGGGGGGGGGGAGTGACGTCATAGGCTGGTCTATGTTATTTTGTCAGAGGTTTAGGATTAAGGTTTGGAGTAGGGTTAGGGTTAAGGTTTGGGGTAGGATTATGGTTTGGTTTATAGGTTTAGTTTATTATAGGTACAATTGTGCAGTTGAGTGGAGCGAGCTGACGACAAATGCCACGAGCCATTTTTGTTATGGCCGTCGCGTCCTCCCCCCTCCCCCATATCAAAGCTGTACCCAAAATTTTGTCAATTTTTCACTTTGAATGTAAAATTTCTGTAAAGTTTACTAGTGGAGTCATCATGTGATGCGCCTCAAGGTCTATCAAGCAGGGGAGGCAAAGTGTGTGAAGACAAGGTAACAGTTTAGCATTGCGGCCCTTGTACTGCTTCAGACACAAGCTGCAAATTGACCTCAATGACCTGTTGTCATCACATGCACTGGCCATGGCCATCGTTGTGTTGGTTTTGACGATAGTTGTATCGGTCACAACGAGTAGCAGTCTGGCAGATATTAAATGACAGTCTTTTTAAAATGGCGACCGTGAGAACAGCTTTCTTATAGGGGGTAACGCGACGCCATAACAAAAAATGGCTTACCTGTAGGCGGAGCTATGCAAATTAGTGACGTCACTATTACGTCACTCATCTTCTGCTCTCTCTCTCTCTCTCCTCGCTACACTCCCCTGATATTGTCTGCTTCACCTTCTTCGAATCCTCCCTCCAATTATTCCAAGAAATTTAACTCCAAATGTTCCACTAAAGTTTCCTTCACATAGTTTTTTCCAGTCAGAAACAGTCCTACTTGAAAAACCGTACTCACGAGTAATCTCTCCAGAAGACGTCAAACTCAAAATCTCATATGTAAGCACAAAAATGTCTTCATTGAGAAACGAGAACCTGTAAACCATGATTGTTCCGTCTCTAATAGACAAGCTCCCCCCAGCACACCTCTTCTTGTTATAAACTCTCATACAGCGCCATCGATATTTATCTCCTCTCGAAATCTTCTCCACTCCCATCTCCTCACCACAAATCCTACATGTATTACTCTTCTTAATCAATCCACATTCACGTAAAAACTCAAAAAACAAATCAAAGTCTTCGACTAAACTCAACACAAACAACCTTAATTGTCCCTTCTGCATCCATTGTAAACTTCTTTCTCCTGTACTTTCCAGACTCTGCACCTCTCAATTTTTCTTTGAAATCCACAATTACATCACAAATTTTCCCCAAATTTCCATGCACATTCGCCATCTTCAATCCTCTCGACTTTCTATCGTCTGCTCATATCAAATCAAATCAACAAACTTTTCCGCGCCAAATATCTCATAACTAAAACCAGCCAATAATTTAACACAACTCCATGTCAATCACCATCACGTCACTCGACCAGTCCTCAAAATTTCTCCTCTACAATATAACCTAACACTACCCCTACCCCTAACCTTACCCCTACCCCTAACCCTCACCCATAACCCTAACCCAAACCCAAACCCCACTTCATAAATCACACACACACCACCAACCAATGCCTAACCTCACACCCCTCTCAAATATCGATCCTACCGGGTCTCCCTTCCAAAAAAATAGCACAGCCCAAACTCCCTATATGAAAGTTCTGCCCGACCGTGCAATGCCCTATGCCTCTATCGTGTGAGAAGACTTGAAGGTCGGTAGAAAACTTGGGGCCGCAGTCCGATGCCGTACACGTGTGACTGTGACGATCTACAAAGGTGATAATCCTGCCAGCTCTGTGCGTTATAAGACGAGACAAAGATGAGCGAGCACTACACATCAGCGTGACGAGTTGCGTTTTTTTTTCTCTCTCTCTCTCTCTCTGAAGGGTCACATGATATTTCATACATCACGTGACAGCCAAGAGCGCTATAATTATATCTATTTTTAAGCACAGAGTAAACTGCGAAAGTCGCGATGTTATCAAGAAGTGCAAGTTTGTGTTTCTTAGTGTCTGCAAATGTGTGTATGCCAGAGTGTGCACGTGCATACTAAATGATCAGACGTACTGTGGTTGAGTACCTGCCGCAATGACGACGGGGACTTTGTGCACACACACACACACACACACAATATTTATTCAAAACATCGCAATACAAATTCCTCAAGTTAACGATCAAAAAGTTTTAAAATATGTTATTTTCTTCCTTACTGGAAGTACAGGGATTTTTTTTTACCAAGACATTTACCACTGTGCTAGGAGACACTTGGAGCACAGTTACCATTGTGGAATATCTTGTGTGGTGACAGTACGGCTTGCAAAACCTGCTTATGGGCCGGAATGTCTACAAAGTACTCTGCTCCTATCTCGTCGTTTTCCTTGACACACAGTTTCTCTCCTTTACTAATCTAGTCTAGCATCTAACACATTGTATTCAAATGAACTCAAATTGTTTTATTTAGTACCGTAGCAACTTTTCTTCAGAATAATGTTTATATTAGTATGTGAAAATCAGACATAATATATATAACTAAGCAGTACTGATATTATGTGTAGAGAGAATGATGTGCTGATAAATAGTAGTTGAGACATTAAGAGTAGGACTAGACTTTATAACTGAGAAAATAAATGTTTGTGAGATAAATAACGTCAGGGTCTTAAGATGTTATCGTCGGAAAGAAAGAAATGGAGGCTGATAATGGCGTAAACACAAAACAGAGGACATAAGACTACAGCAGACGACAAGAGCGGGAGCTTGACTGGCGATCAAACCAGCAGTCGTCAGGGGAGACAGTCACAAGTATCGACTTTCACCCACACATGTTCTGAAGTCGGATTTAAAAACCCGTAACAATACAATGAACACAGACAAAACTTTTCTGATAGCATGTTCCAACATACACATACTCACGCGCGCTTACAAGTAATTTTCAAGCTGATGTAGACTCGTATTAACAACACACATGAGGAACTGCAAGCAGAAAAAAACAGAGTGGCTTCAGAGCAGGCAGGAAGACAGAAGAATAGTTTTTCAATAGTCCAATCCCGATTAAAATCTCATACAGCACCAGCGGGATTTCTTTCACAACTTCATTTGGAAATGGCCAGCCTTCACAGGTCAGACAACACCATCGGGTTTGCAACCAACCACAGACTGTCTCTCGATGTTTCCATCTGTTTTACATATACGTAGCCCTGTTTTGCGATACGAAAAAAGTGAGTGTGGACATGAACACTAGAGACCAGTGGCTCTCCTATATTATAAACAAAACACTTTGCAAGGCTGTTACTTTTGTTAGGTGGCACATCCCCCCTTCGATCTGTTCTTTACCTCTGTCACCCGACACAACACTTTACCTAATCCTCCAGGGTATCTGGAGGTGTGGCCAAAGCCGAAGTTGACCGAGTAACAACTGGCGGGCAAACATAAGGGAGTCGACCGACCGTTTTATGCTGAACCCACTAACCACCGCTCAAGACATGTTGAAGTTGTAACACCTGTCAGCCGCTGAGTCTATACTTTCTGATGACATGACTAATATTTAGTGTACAGTGTGCTACATTAGGAGACATAGAAAAGTGCAGAAAATAACGACAAGCAATAAATCTAGTTAAAAATATAGCCTTGTGAATTATATACTTTCTTCTTCCGAAACTAGTCTCTCACTGTCTTATTACTTGTAAACTAATTCTTCCTAATGACTTATGTTTAAAAACTCGTTTTATGGGTGGAAGAAAAATAAAAACTCCTCAAGGATAATAAGCGCACAATGAAATGATAGCTTTGTTTTATTTTCGCCTTGTCATACCATGGTTACTCTTTTACAAATTTCACTTTGAGTATTATTCGGTCGTTTTCTTTCCCTTCACAACGATTATTACCCCTGAAAGCTATGTCACGAAACCTGACAGAATATCGTGGTTTTTATAAGTTTTATGATTAGAGCGCAACGAAAACCCAGGTGAACAACCTTAATTAGCTTCAAATTGCACGTGAGGCTCACGGTCTCACACACGGGGGTTGATATACGCTTTTCTCTCTAGACCTAAATATCGGAAACTAAACACGCACGCACAGAGAAACGCCCCAGAAAGAAATATATTTTATACTTGCTCGGAATAATTAGTATGTCTACAACAGTATTTATTCCCTGCCCAGAAAGAGAGGAACCGATGATTGTTATAGCAAAGCAATGCATCGACGATTCCAGAGTGAGAGAGTTTTGCTTTGTATTTACTGGCTACAGTGGTCTTGTCTTTAGCAACTTAATTACTGACATTGTAGTAGACTGTCATTGTGGTGTACTGACATTGTGGTGAGCAGATATTCAAAAGATGTGAATGGTAATAGTCAGAAAGTAGAGTAGCATTTACAATTTATCTGTAACATCAAAAACATGAATAAGCCTTTAAAAAAAAAGTCTGGCTTTTTCTCTAAAATTATTTATCTTGTTTGAGTTCTAGCAGTAAGGACCAAAGAGAAATAGTGAATATTAAGATTTGTCAGAGTATGATCTAAAGCGACTAGACAAATTTTCTTCTTGTAACCCAATAACAACAGTCTTTGAGAGATTTTCTTTTAAATAGCCTGTATCACTACATTTTCAAATTACCATAGATTGACTGAAGTTTTTTTATTCTTTTCAGGTAATTCTTGCAATTCCGCGTGCTGGATCATTCAAAGGTGTGGAGACAAAACAACTACAAAATTTTGTGAACTAGAAAAAAAACAATGCACAAAGCTTTAAGAATTTTGCATAAAAGCAATGTCAATGTCACAGTAAAAGATAAACAGACTGATGCCAATTTGGGAGACTAGTCTAAATAGGGAAGAATACGAATTCCGCATTTCACAATAGCAACAGGGAGCGAAGGAGCAATGTTTAGAAAGATGCTCATAATCTCTGATTATCAAAACCAGTTATACACGATTTCTATCATACTTTATTCAAACATTTGGAATATGTAAGACTGTTTTAAGAAAAAGTTGTTGAATATTCTTCAAGAATTAATTATTAAGTATTTATTGCACTGTTAAACTACAATTTTACAATAGCGAGAGAGGCTTACAGTTATGCAGCAGGTCAACGTGTCAGCCGCATCACTGTATCTTCTCGGCGATATGTACAACACAAACACTAATCAATGGCTTATACAAGAAAGGGAAACATATCAGCCACCGTTTTTATTCCTCATTGTTGCAGTTGTTGCTGAGTCTGTCAACAGTGTTTTTGCTCTATTCGGCGTTGCGGCTAATGTCATGAACTGTGTGGTTTTCTATCATCAGGGCCTCGGAGACCGCATGAACCTCTGTCTCTTCTCTTTGGCCTTATCGGACTTACTGTTTGTGGCATCTTGTGCTTACTTTAGCATTGCCGGCATTCTGAGCGATGAACAGATCTTTGGGGTTGGTGTAGAGCAATACTTAAAATCTGAGTCTTGTTTTTATGGCATTAACTCTGCTTTTAGAGCTACTTCCGGTCTGTACATCATGGTGATCGCCATAGAGCGGTGTGTTTGTGTTACATTTCCTCTTCAAGCACCGACTGTTGTTACGACACGCTCTATTGGACAGATTCTACTTGTCCTCGCCCTCCTTCCTCAGCTCGGTTTTGCTTGTCAGCCTCTAAAATATGATGTCATTAAGACAGAAATAACCGGCACCTCTCAGTGGATTCTTGTTCCTTCACAGCTGTACATTTCACACAAATATGTCATTGATTTGGTTACATTTACCATTTTAAACGTAAGTATTCCACTCATTACCTTCTTTTTAGTGACCCTAGCAACTACAATCACTGTCTTACAACTAGCCAGGGCCGAGGCCTGGCGACGAAATATGAGTTTCGCAAGGAAGGAACTAAGCAGCCAGCAGATGGCGCTGACAAAGATGCTCGTGTTCGCATCATGTGTATACATCATTACCATGACACCGTTTACCATTTTTAAAATTGTTCGTCTGTGCGACGAACAGTTCTCACCATACGGGGTTTACTACAAGCTTTATAAAATCTGCGGAAGAATTGCAAACGAATTTTTCGTGATAAATAGTTCTCTCACATTCTTTATCTATTACAATCGTTCTTCAAAGTACAAGAAGACGATTAGAAAATTACGTCTTCGCTCCAAAACTATACATCTAACCTTGTCAAAAAACATGAAAGCATAGTTTTATATTTCCACCTGACTGCGACTTACTCAAAAAAACAAGGACTACAGCTCTAGACTCTAGTGCGACGTTTTGTCAAATTTTGTCTTACTTATACTTAATCCATTCTCAAGGGATCGCTGTCCATCATCATCATCATCATCATCATCATCATCATCATCATCATCATCATCATCATCGTCGTCGTCGTCGTCGTCGTCGTCATCATCATCATCGACCTCGTCGTCACCTAACTTTATTCATCGATTTGCTTAAGCTAAGCTCAGCAAGGCTAGTCATATTCAATGCAAATAAACGTTTAATATCTTCAATGGTTAATAAAGGTAATATGAAGATTTAACTTTATACGGAGACAAATTTTATATAATAATAAAATTAACAACACCAATAAAATAACATTTGCATGGCACATTTGCCTGTATAAAGTAGCGATGAATCATAATAAATTTAATATTTTAAGAAAAATGTTGACAGAAAGCCATGTAAACGAGAGGGTAAAAAGTGTGGCACGACCAAATACGAACCAAGGACCTCGCAATCCTCAGCTCAGCTGTGAAAAGTGCGGGTTTCATCATGATGATTCGGGGCTGGTATTAACTATTGTGAAGATTTATTTTTTATTTAGAGTAGACATTTCGTAAAATGATTTTGCTTATTGTTTAAATTTACTTCAAACGTGAATTCCTGTTGTAGCTCGCAGCCAACAAACAAACACACACGCACGCACAAGCACAATAACATGATTTTTTTTCTCCTTCGACGACACTGAAAACAGTCGCTTTCGTATCTTTATAACGGTCTTCTGCATTCACACCTACGGAAACACAACGTACTTCGTTCACCAGGGCTCAAGAAGAATTTTATGAAATTGAGAATGGGCAATGGACAGCAGCAAAGTGCCAGACTGTCTCTGTATTACTGAGGTTTTCATGGATTTACTGAGTTAAGAGTAGTAAAGAAAAGATAATATTTTTCACATCACCTTTAATTTCTTTTGCGGAAAAGATTACTTGCAGAACGCGACTCTGTGTGATAAAGAAGCTGCTTTGTTGTTGTGACATCACTGAGAGGCTATGGAAGGCACGGGTAACAAATTTGCGGGTAAAAGAGAGGAACTAGACAACCCGAGGGAATATCGCTAACCTGTTACAGACTATAAAGATAACTGGCCAGTTGACAACGCGATCCCCCTTACAGACAAAAAACAACTATAAAGTACCCTCGCATATCAATCATAAAAACGAAAACAAGTCTTGGACTATTCGCGAATATGCAGAGTTTGACGGAGCCGAGGGTTTGCTGAGTACTGGTGAAGACACTGTCGAGTTGGTAAAATGGGACAGATGCCAGAAGCTGAGCATCGTCGGCGATGTGGAACCGTGGACACTAACAAAGCAGAAAAGTAGTACTAAAAACCAACCTAGGACTGTGCAAGAGAGGCCAAAGGTGGTGTGAAGTCGCTGGAGGAGAGTGTGGTGGTCTAAAGTGTCGAAAATAGTTGAGAGGTAGTTATATTTAACCGCGGTCGCAAGCAGACAATAAGCCATTCACCTTCCAGTGGTACTGACAGAAGACTGACTGAAATTGTTCCAGGAGACTGTATGTGTCAGAATGTGGTAGTAGCTGACGAAGGACGACCTTCAACAGGATCTTGGATAAGAAGGGAAGGTTGTAGACTGGGCGGTAGTTCTTCAGATCTTTATGGTCGATGATAGTCTTCTTTATTACCGGAGCGACAGTGGAATGTTAAAAAGAAGTAAGAACAGAGCCGGTAGACAGAAAATAATTAGTGATTTCTGTGTTGACCTGAGTCAATGTGTCAGGGCGTTCAAACAAGATGGTGGTCTGAGTAGGATGCAGTGCACAAGATTTCTTTGTCGAATTAGTAATAATGTTTCTGACATGAATCTTAGTTACTGGCACACAATCTGCAAAGTCTGCTCCAGCAAAGTTACAGAAGCTGGAACTAATTGATGAGTGATCAAGGCTCGCCCTGATGGTGTTGACACATCTGGCACCTTTGGGGGAGGAATGGTGTTTCCTCCCTTGAATGATGTACACTGGATCGGAACTTTGGAGCTGTCTGTAGTTATCAATTATCAGGTTCATCCTTAGCTGGTAGAGCATATCGACCTAACAGCGTGTCTTATGAGGTTTGCGTTTACACCCAAAATATCACTCCACACACACACACACACACACACACACACACACACACACACACACACACACACACAGTGAAATAAGATTTTTTCGCAGTCTCGTCAGCATTGCTAAATCATGTATCCAGTGATATTTATCTCTTTAAAAAGATTATACTAAAAGATGATAACCAATCCCAGTCTACCTCACGGTGAAGAAATAACAATACTTACTATTTGGTGCCATTGACCTCGTCAGACAAAGTCTGAATGTTGTTTTGAATGGTATGAAGCATTACTCATTAATATAATGATACAATACTTAAACATGTCAACCAGAGAGTTTGGTTAGCAGGACGAACTTTCAATATTAATTAGAGTAGAGGAGATCATAATAACGCTTTTGTTAGTTCTTTAAAATAATATTTCACAGAAATTAAAAATGTTTTTAGAGCGTGTTTTCTTTGTTATTAGTGGACGTTCATGTAACATGATAGCATCATTTTAATTTGCATATATTCTTTACATCTGTTGGGAACATAAAGTTCATTAAAATTATAATATCTTTTTGTGCGTAATGACATGGAGGAGTACAGGGTGTGAAAATTGTTCTACACAAATGTGTTTGGTATCGTGATGATTAAAATAGTTCCCTACGAACATTATTGTTACTACAATGATACATACGCAGGCCTGATTCAAAGCTAGACATGTCAACATTTCAAAACTTATTGTAATGAAAAATCTCTGCTATAACGAGATTTATCATTTTATGTTTGAAACATAAATATTATTACCAAAATGTAATGTACAGGTATCCCCAAAACCCTGAGATATTGCATTTAAAATAGCAAACGCATGTTAACTAAATTTTCAAAACTCATGTGATAGCAATTATCGTTTGCATATACATCGCATTTCTTATACCTTTTGAAAAGACTAATAAAGAAGTAAATAATTTCTTAACAAAATTGTTGTGTATGCACTAAAGTTCACATGCAAACATGTTCGAAGATGTTCAGAATGTTTGAGAGTGAGATCTCCAGTCCACGGACGTTCACCACGACAATGAACCTTATTTTCACAAGACCCTGAAATTTCGGCAGTTCCTGGCCGAGAAGAACATCGCCATATTGGAACATCTTCCATGTTCAACCGATCTTGCTGCTTGTAACTTGTTCTTTTTCGCAATCTCAACGGGATCATCAAGGGGACCCGTTTTGAAAGCGAGGAGGCCATCAAGAAGAGTGTAACGACGAAGCTGAGGGGCATCCCTGTAGAATCATTCCACCAGTGCACAGAGGTTTGGAAGAGAATGATGGACAAGTGCATTAGACTCATAATGAATTATTTTTAAGGAGAAACCATGTAGTTTGCAGTTTTTAATTGAAAAATTGTTTGTGATACCAATGCCGTTACCCTACTCGTATTTCAAGTATCTTTGCTCCACTAACGCTCACCTAGAAATTAGCGACACTGACTGCACCGTTAACCCGAGCCACTGATATTTCACGATCCACTGATTTTCAAAAAAAGAAAACTTGATGGTATGCAGAAGAAGTGACCCTGCCAAGCCGAAACGTTTATCTCAAACGATTTATTAAATATGATATAACGGATCTGCACACTCGATAGGATCATGTTTAGTATCTCAGGTGTTCCGAAAACTGAGCCTAACCTTTATTTAGCAACGACCACTGTCGAAGCTCCAAAGGGTGGCATTGATTCATTTCTGTTATTAATACTCACACAAGTAATGAGACTCTTCTTTTTATGTCGTCTTACTACGCCTCCACCCTATCAATGAATGTGCAATATGTAATCTATGCTACACTATCTGTTACTCTCCTCGTCTGAGTATTCAGGTCACTGCTAGACAGCAAGATAAGCAAAAATATTGCTGTTTATTTTCTCATCATCGTTGTCGTTGTTACCATGATTTTTATAATCTTCATTTTATCTACGATTTACAGTTTCTTCAATCCTAATTATGTTTCGTCCTACTGTTGGTAATATAACCTCAGGTGCATCAAGTAGCAGCTGGTTGCACAGACTCTTGACATTTGTAAAGCCGAACCCAAGTACAAAGAATAGAAAGACTAAAATCGCATTTCACACTCAGTAATTTAATGATTACAATGTAACTAATTTGCAACTTATTAAATGATCCATGTTGCTAAGTTGTTATATAAGCCCCTCTGAATGGCGGCATGATATTGGTTACTTTTAAAAATAGCCTTATCTGTTTTTAATAACTGTTTCGAAATTTTAACTAAATGTAAAGTAAGTTCTTTTGGTCTGTAACTAGTCAGGATTGTGTTTGCTGCACCTAGTTTGGGGATAAAGACTAGTATAGCTTTGTACGTATTTGTGACTTTATTAGGAGAACGTGATTCTGATGCTTATACACGTTGTTCCTGTGCTTTTCTTTTCAATCAATTCTGTTGATTATGTTTTAATTCTTTACTTTTTCTACTTTTTAAAAAACCTTTTCTTTGACTCTGCTTGTGGTGACCGTCCAGTCGATAAAGGAGTTCAGCTCTGAAAGTCTGTGTGTGCGCGAGTATGTATACAAGTCTTCGTGTGTGGGTGTGTGATAAGTTTGTGTGTGTTTTCCCAATGTATTTTCCGTTAAATTTATTTTCAAGGAAATGAGAAAGGCTGCGCACTGTCGGAAGCCCGTGAACTATGGGCCATTATACAAAGGATGGGATGACCAAACAGGTGGACAAGAATCACAGGAATGTGCACATTGCCCAGGGTACTGGGAGTGCCACACTTACATGACCTACCTTGAAATGTTGGTATTTTATTTCTAGTATCTTTTGCTTCACTAACGGTCACCTTAAAGTTAACGACACTTAGGACAGCGATAACCCGAGCCACTGTTATTTCACGATCCAATGGTTTTCAACTTCTTGGTATGCAGAAGTGACCTTGCCAAGCCGTAACATTTATCTCAAACTATTTATTAATTTTTGTATATGATATGACGGATCTGCACACTCGATAGGATGATGTTTAGTTTCTCAAGTGTTCCGGAAACTGAGCCTACCCTTCATTCTCTGTGGTGTGCAGTCACGATACCCAGTCTTTCCCTCTATCTCTTTCAGGAATGACCACTGTCGAGGCCTAAAAGGCTGAAATTGATTCACTTCTCTCAGTCATTCCTAAACAAGCAAGTAGATGTCTCCTTTCTTATCATCTTTCTTCTTTCTTCCTCCCAGCCTATCAAGGTTTGAGCAATCTATAATCTAGGCTGCAGTATCTGTTAAGCTACTCATCTTACTGTTAGACAGGAATATGCGCAAAAGACTGCTGATTAGTTTATCATCGCCGTCGTTGCTATTATCGCATTCTTCATTACCATCGTTTTATCAATCAATCAATCAATCAATCAATCAATCAATCAATTACCGAATGAAGATGTCATTTCATATGTTTATTATATTATGTTTATATATATACACACATTTATGGACCCAAAATAAAGAAATGCTAAAAAATAAGAAATAATTCTAGGATACGTTGGAGGCTTGTCCAGGTCGGTCAAATCCCTTGGTCCACTCTCTCTGTCTCTCTCTCTCTACCCTCGGTAAAGATGTGCTAACGGCGCACAGTAACTTTTCCCGTCTTTGGCAGCCATTAGTTTTAATGTCTGGACTTTATGAAAGTTTCTCTCTGAATGCCGGTATTTCGTTGAGAAGTCGCTGCTTATCTATGCTACCTACTTGTTTCCAAGTACTAGCGAATCAGGATGCTTAGCGGCCTAGTTGCTATCTCTGTCGCCTAGCAACGCTTACAGAGTAGTTTATCCTTGCCGACCGACTACACTAACCTACTCTAGTATCTAGGAATCTTTATTTTTTTATCCTAACTAATCGTCGGTGCATATCACATGGGGAGCGGCGGCACAGTGACATGCCTTGCTCAAGATGCTGGCTGTAGAATTAATCGCTAAAAATGATACCAACACGACTTTACCCTATAATATAGTTGAGTCGCAAAACGTTACAAGACCACGTGATAAGAAGTCCACGTTTGACATCAACCTGTTGAACAGGTACCTCTCACTTTCCAACGTTTTTTCTCTCTAATATTAAATAGAAAGTGGTTTTGACACAGCTCTGGGACTACTTTCTCACAACTTATGCTGACAACAGGCAACTGTACCGCTCCACGCCGCCTGCTGTGTCTAAGTGGAAGTCTTTATTAGCGATTTCAAAGATTGAATGGTATCAACAAGCTTTAACTCAACTATGCTAAAACGGACGCCCTCTTATTCAGAAGAAGAAGAACTCAATCACCGTTCGTAAGTCCGCGCAAGCATGTCAATGTCGGCGAAGCCAACATCCCCTTTACATTATCCTTCAGTAATCAGAAATTCGTTGTCGCTGCTTAAATGACCCTTGGTAGAGAAGTTACAGCTATTCACCACTGTTCCTATTATATATATATATATATATATCTCTCAGAGCCATCTGCCACATTCTTTCTATGCGCGCTACCAACACTCCTGCTTGCGCATTTGTTCTCTCTACAATAGATTACTGCAACTCCTTTTAACAGCTGCCCTGTGGATTCTGCAGACTGCCTACAGCATCCGGTGAAGATTTTGTTGGATGGCCTGTAGCAAACAAGTCCGTTAGCTCTTTTGATAGTCTTCATGTAGACGGCATATTACATTAAAGTATGTGGTAATGTTTAGTTATAGCCATCTGAAGAATTTTTTCCTGTTGGTGCAACTGTTTTTGCCTTGAAACAGTGTAAAAGTTACCCCTCCGCCCCCACCACCATTTGTACCGACATTCATTTTCTCTTCCTCCTTCTCAAACATTTCCAAAATGCAGATAAACACTCCACACATTAATCAACAACAGCGTCTAACGGGTATCGATCTCCCCTTTACAGTTCGGAGAATTGTACTCAGCTATGCTTAAAATTTGTGTGACAGATGCGTGTTATCACTCGCCCTTCAAGATAATACTGTAAACGCAGAGGAATAATAATAATAATAACTGAAAGCTTTGTATAGCGTGTACTCACTCGTAAGGAAAATTCTCTCAGCGCTTAAAAGAAAATAATAAGACATGGACAACATGGACATCATACGAAGAACGGAAGAATAAATAACACTACTGACAACGAACAGAAAAATATAGAAAACGCAAAGAAGAAACTAGTAACAAGGACTCAAAATTTCGTGATTCTGCAAAGGAAGACGAGTCAAGAAGTAACAAAAAGCGGAAGGGTGTGTGCAAAAGGACGAGGATTGAGTTAGGAGTAATGCTCAAGGAAGAAGTGCGTTTCCAGTGAAGATTTGAAGGATTTAATTGTTGGAAGGTGGCGGATATGGAACGGGAGAGAGTTCCATTGCTTTGCTGCGTAATAAATAAAAATCTTGGGACATCTGTTGTTATGGTGACAGGAATAGTAATGAGACGGTCGTCAGACGAAGAGCGGAGTTGTCCGGCTTGAACACACTGCAATAGAAGTTCAGAGAAATAATCAGGGCAGGAGCCAGCAAAGAAATTAAAACACAGCACAGGCAGTTTGTAGTGAATGCGAGAACGGATGGGTAGCCAGTGTAGAAAACGAAGGAGAGGAGTAAAAGGTCGATGACATGATCACTAAGCGTGGTCGATAAATTTCACGAAACTGATAACGGATGAAGATCGTATTGCAGCAGTTTTCAGAACCATTAACCCTGCTGTGCGGCAGTTACCTTTTGAAAACACTGATCACAAGATCCTGAAAGTTCTTACTAACACGTACCCGGACCTGTTGACAGCCTACTACGTTAGCTAATGAAACAGTTTTTCAAGTCAATAAAATGTTTTCAAGCACAAGGATTGCATCTTCTTCATTCTTCTTTTCATATCATAGAGGTCAATCTTGCTTATTTGAGATGCTGTGTTTTTTCACAATTTAAAATAGAGATTGTTCCCTAACATGTTCAGTCTTCAGGGAATAAGTTAAAATATTTTTTTTATTGTTCATGTTGTTGGTAACTGGACTAATCCCATCTTACATATGGGGTGCCAAGAGGGGATTTTTCTCTACTTTCTCTCTCTAGCTAGAGAATGAGTTCTGTAACTACAGAATGCATTCCCTAGCTAAAGAGAGAAAAAACTCGGTGAAACCAAATATTTCATTTAAATTATATTTAGAAGTTGCTAGCTAATTCATTTTATAAAGACAATTCTATTCTGTAGTTAGAGAAAGCTTTCTACAGCTACAGAGAGATTTCTCTAGCTACAGAGAGATTTCTCTAGGTACATAGAAGATTTCTCTAGCGACTGGATGATGTCTGTACCGAAAGAGGCTGGCTCGTTTGCATATGGGACAAGAAGGTCAAAGAACATCAAGAACGTGAGGCCATTCTCAAGCTAGAGAGATAAAGTAGAGAAAATTCCCCCTCTTGGCGCCCCATACTGACATGCTGCGTTTTCCTTCCCAGCCCTTGACAGTCTCTGCGTCACGTGAGACTATGGCTTCCCATGCCAGGGCCTTAACCACTCCGCTTCCGCGTCCCCACTTAAACGTACTTTAAAAAGAATAAAAGCTATGCTTATCGTGTGTGTGTGTGTGTGTTTGTGTGTGTGTGTGTTTGCGCGTGCACGCGTGCGAGGGTTGCGATGTATGTTTGTGCATTTGTGAATGTTTATGTATGTGTAAAGGTCCACTTAATTGTATGCTTTCTCAGTGCATGTGTGCCGGAGAAAGAAATCGTTGAATAAACATTATTTATTTATTTATTTTTTTAATTAATTTTAAATCCTGTAACCACAATTGAGCTTTGGTCTATTCTACGTCTCGGACTCTATTCTGGCATGTCTGGAGAATTCTATGTGCTTATTATGTTTAGTCCTTAAAAATTATGAAAATGTTTCACATTTCACATTTTAGTTTTGGAATCTCATGTTGTAGATTTCGGTAAAACGTTAGGCACCATGTACGCAAACATGTCAGTGTAATACTTTCCAGATGGCTTTCTTGGTCGAGGAACATAATGGTTTTAAATTTCTGCTATTTTTGTCTTTACGTGAAATTCTCGGAATCATATTTCAGGGTGACCTACACCTACGCCTTCAGAAGACCCGGATCTGACTCGGGTAGGCGGAGGGGCGAAGGAGCCTATAAAGACACCCGTCTGTGCAGTGGGTTTGTCAGAAAGCTTCGAACTTATCTCCACCTTTACTCCAGCCGCCACCTGCCGACCGAGTACTTAGTTGACTACATCATTAGAATGGTTGGTACTTTCACAATGTGACTTTTATCTCGACGCTCATCTACTTACAAAAGATTTATTAATATTTTGCGCTTAAATAATTGTTTAAATCATTGAAATTATTGCCATATTAATGCTCTCTTGTTTAGTTGTGAACAGCTGACAATTGTTAATGTTTCAACGACATTTTGTGTTACAGGCTCTGTTGACTCCCTATAGTCAGAGCTTTTCATCGCCTCTGCAGGCAAATAGAAGAATTGGAATCGATGGAGTCTTCAAAAAAGATGGCAACAGGTAAGGAAATCAGAATTGTGGTCTGTCTGATTTTTTTTTATAAAGTGATAGCAGAAAACTGTGTAGAGGTGTAAAGTATAGGGAAATCTGGTTTATGCGACAGCGAGTGTTTAGAGATGGCTTTGCTCTCACATTTTAAACAAACACAGGTGACCAAGATTTAACACATTTATTGTTGTAGCTTAATGCAAATGTTTGTATGATATACAAATGACATATTACTCTACGGCGTGACCTTATCTTAGTGCAGGGTGCCTTCTCACAAAGAAGAAGAAAAAATGAAATAAATGCAAAAAACAAAGAAGGCAAAGAACAAAATATGCGAAGGCTTTGCATACAAAAGATATTAAGTAAAAAGTGCTTATAGCTTATTATGGTCTGTGTGTATGCATGTATTCAAATGTGTATGTTTATGGAAGCTTGTGTGTGTATATATATATATACGGAAAATTAAGTAAAGGAACTGTGGTGGTGATGGGATTATTTTTGTTGAACAATATGACATTACCATAAAGATTGCGCTTGCATGACTAACACCTTCAGCTGTCACATCTTTAACACAAATTAACTGTTAACGCTTTTACGGTACTATCGAGCGAAGGAAAAGAAATCAGTTTCTGATAGAAAAAATGTTGCATTTGTTCAGCTTTACAGTCATGTTGCTGTGTGATGGGGACCACGAGATGGCAGATGCGTTCATCTTAGAGAGCGATGGTGACAGAGGTCTTATATTTTCCATCCGCAAAGACGGAGAGAGAGTGCATCACGAACAAGCTGGAGAGGCTGTTTTAAGGGGCAAAAAGTTTAAACTGTTCATCGAACCGGGTACTCAGCGTTTCAAGGTAGGCTGAATGATTAAACGATCTGTCTTTATTGTTGTTTGTGAAGATTGTGTGTATTTACTTTTCTTTTTCTTTTCCTTACACGTACGACCTACACTGCGACTGTTGTGTCTCTACGGTAGACATGTCTTAAACATTATTGTATGTTACACAAATGTTATGTCATGTAAAATTTGATGAGTCAGTTACAAACCTAGTCTTTAGCTGAAGCATTTCTTTCAAAAACTACAATCATATAAACATATTTATAATTTCCGTGTTTATAAATGTTTCCTGTCGTCTGCTGGCCTTCCAGTGCTGTCTTTGACTTCTGCAAAACTGCCAAAATATAAAGCTATTTTTTATACTAACCCGCGATGTGAAAGGTCGTGATGGGAAAGGTGATGGGATAACTGTAATAATTTCATATTCTTTGTTGACTTTTTATTATTCACCAAAAAATGCCGAGTTATGATCAATGGCAACGGCAAAGCGGAGATCTTTATGAAACGCTCGAAGAGGTAAGCAGCTTCAAGTACTTGGGAGCCACCCTCTCCAAGGACGGCAGCTCCACGTTAGATATCTGCATCAGGATCGCAACTGCAACAGGATAGGATCAGTCATAGCCACAAGATAAGGTTCACTACCAAGTATAGGCTGTACAAATCCCTGGTAGTGCCGATTCTGCTCTACGGATGCGACACGTGGACTCTGCTCGCCGAAACGAGAATCCAGACATTCGAGAACAAGTCTCTGAGGAGGCTGCTCCGGATCTCATACAAAGAACACAAAACCAACGACTTTGTAAGAAACAAGATTGCCACACTGGTAGGACACCAGGAACCTCTACTATCAACAGTCAAGCGACGTAAGCTGGTCTTCTTTGGTCACGTGACCCGGCACGACACCTTGTCGAAGACTATCCTTCAAGGCACCTTGGAGGTTGGCAGACACCGCGGTGGTCAGAGGAAGAACTGACTTACGAACATCAAAGACCGGACCGGTCGTCCTGTACAGGACTGCTGAATATCGCCCACAATAGGCAAGAGTGGCGGCCCCTGTCAGCTGGCACGTCTATCCATGTGATCCCCCCAACGCCAGATGCCACGCAATCGACGACTGACTGACTGGAAAATGCCGATGAGAACGACCATAAAGACAACGACATCATCTGCAGTTACGCAACACAGTTTATATGTCATCTGCACTCACTTTGCATTGTTTGCATAAGTCCACACTTATCTGACAAACCCAAGCGCCAAACCGCCAGTGTTTTATAATACATGCCTCATGCGGCCTTGGTGCCGATAGTGATGATCTTTTAGTGATTTTGTGAATTGTTTTCGTGTTTTTTCCAGGTTACTCTAGATGAAGCTCCCATGAGGCACTACGATTATCATTTCCCCCTGAAAATGGTAAAACACATCTGGATCGACGGAGACATCAATCTTACCAAAGTCACCTTGCCAGACTAAAAAAAAGAATGTTATCCAAGGGTAAAATTCAGACCCTCGGAACACAAGCAAAATGAACTTTTACCTATTTGCCTTGCAATGGTCACGTTTCTTTCATTGTTGCAAGCTTCACTGCTTTAGATCTTGTATCAGATATACAAACATCCCTTATGTGATTGGCTCTAAATAGGGCATTGCAAAAAGGCAGAGAAATGAGCTAAACTAACGTGAATATACTCTACTCAATGTTTGTAGCATATATGTTTACAATTTTAAAAACTACGACAATAGATGATTAATAACAGCAAAACGATAGACAAACTGAGTAGGCCAGTACAAAGATCAACGGAGCAGGACTCATGCTGAACGTAGCGTCGTGTAACTATTACTGTATCATTACATCGATGAGTAAAAATTGTATTACCACTGATAATGAACAATAGTATATGAGCCTTAAATAGTGATATGTTTGCTTGATCATTTAATTGTCTTTCTTTGCTTTTCTTGCCCTTTTACTGCAAATAAAATGTCCGAACAGATTAAAACGATTTATAATATTTACCTATATGCAATAAATGATTTGCTGTGAATATTTAACTATGCAATTCGATTAAACAAGAGCCCAAAGATTATAATTCTATTATTCTTTCGGACTAGAAACTTAGCAACCCATAACAATAAAGAGAAACAGGAAGAAGTGACAGGCGTTTGCGAAATTGTTTTCATCAGAATGAACGTTTCAATGAGATTAAACTTGAGTGTGGCGTGTTTGTGTCTCTTTCACTTCAAAGGACAAACAAACGACAAATAATTTATCAAAATTGTAAGGGCTAATGGCACAGTAACAAGACGGATAGGTCTTTTAACTCATTCACGCCGGAAAATCGCGGATTGTGTATTTATTTTTTCGGGTCAATGATGATGATGATGATGATGATGATGATGATGATGATGATGATGATGATGATGATGATGATGATGATGATGATGATGACGACGACGTCGATTTATATTGCGCCGGTAATAATGCTCATTGCGCAGCAAAAACAGAAGAGAAGAAAAAAAATAAAACTGCACCGTCTAAGTATTACGACTTTTACTTTCACAAAATTTACGATGAAATCGACTAAGCTACGAGAGGCAATGACACAAAACGTAGAACATTAAGCAAAATTCAAATAAAGCTTGCTAGAAAGATATCTGCCAGACCAATGACTATTTACAACAGGTCAAAATCCATTAGCAGTTTGTTACTTTGATAGCTTCCAAACTTCAAGATATTTTGAAGATTTAACAAGATGAGCTGTCACACTTTACTCTCCGTGCCTAGTCACTAGTCAAAATAACTTCCAGTTTGACTGTTCAAAGGCAACATGAATACCTGGTGCTGTACTCACTTTTCGTAAATACTCCTGATGAGACGTTTATCCAGAGTGGTCGGTCACTGATAATATCCAAGTACTGATACTAAAACCTTTCCTGTCCACACGATCAACACATATATTCAGTCCGTGAAAAACACTGACTAATCCAAAACTTCTGGGTAAAGGCCGATGTGACTAGAGAAGGCGAAGCTTTGTACATCAGAAACATGAAATCTTCCTCTAAAAGTGATCAGATTCACCTGCGACAGCTCACACCCAAACGCACACAACTGTCTATTGTATCACTACAATAGGTACATAAATCTGTTAACAGTATGATGACAATGGAGAATTTACACTTGTTGTCCACATGCATTTCTGAAATTAGATCAAATACTGAGTTTGAGCAGAGAAAATAATTCACAACACCTCTGCCTCTCTTAGCTATGCATGTCAGTTCTCATTTTTCATCACCAGTGGATCAGTTGCTGACAATAAAAGTGTCACATTCTTTGTAGAGCTTTATAAGCTTCTGACCGAGTTTTTTATGTTACTATCTTTGGAAAAGCAGGGAGGGGGTATTACAAATGTTTGGAGCAAGACTTGAATGGTCTGCTACGGGGTGTACATGTCGCCATTGGTATAATCAACATCGCGCAGGTCAGTCGTACGGGTGTTGACATCACAGCACAGTAGCCATGCCGAGTGCGGGTGGTTGCTAGCTGTTTGATTCACATGGTGACCGAGATTTTCTATCCGATCACTGTTGTCATCCCCATAAGTTATTGATCTGTCTGCTGCTGCGTACACACAGGCAACATTATTATCTTCCAAACAGTTCAAAACAGACTTAACAAATGTAAAAAAAAAAAAATCTTCTCTTGCTGGAGTAGCGCAATATCCGAGGGGGGGGGATTGGTGTTTTATGCCGACCCAGCAACTAAGGCTATATCACGGCAAGGCAGCCAGCCCTATAAACAGATGCCACATGCAGAAAAAGGACAGCGTGCCCGAGACGAGAACTGAACCCAGGACAGCCAACCTTCAATGTATTGGTGACAGACGTTAACCGTTGCGCCACTGGACCGCCGCGCAATATCCCAAAACACAGCATTATGAACATAGACAGTCACACCACCATTGAGTCTCTGTTCACGTGACGGATAAATACACAAAATAGTCCCAGAAGGCATCTTCGATTTCACTCAACTGACGGGACCAAGTCTCCAATAAGGCAAAACTCACTAAATGATTAGAGTTTTAGTTTGTACAAAAGTCCATTAACATTCCATGACATTATCTTAAACCCCCTTTGTGAAGCACATATAGCAAGGGAATTAACAATTTTACTGGTCTTTGATGCACAGGTTAGCACATCGGAGTAATACACCCGCTATAAAGGCGATGCTTACAAAGGGAGCATAGTATCTGGTTCTGAACCTAACATTGTGTGCCTGTGTGTGTGTGTGTGTGTGTGTGTGTGTGTGTGAGCGAGTCTGTGTGTGTTTGTGTGTCTGTGTGTGTTTTAGTATGTGTGATTGTGTGCGTGAGTCTGTGTGAAAAAGTGTGTGTGTGAGAGAGAGAGAGAGAGAGAGAATGTTCGCAAAAGCTGTGTTTTTAGCCATGTGTATATTTATGTGTAGAAATATTGGTACATGTGAGTGTAGCAGTTGAGTATAACCGGTCTTGACATTGCTTATCACTGGATTGTATGTATAACACTATTAAGATGTTGTGTAGTTTTTTTAATAGATGCTCACACCCTTGTCAGAGCTACACTCTTTAAGCAATAAAGATTCAATCTCTACTAGTATACTACCCACCTTCTTGTCCTGGGGTGTGTAGTCTGTCTGTCTGTCTGTCTGTCTTTATTTCTTTCTTAAAGAAATAATTCCAACGTTTGATTAGGGCGCCTAAAGTAGTAAAGCATTTTACGACATACGCAGGTCTACAAACCGCGCAAAGCCTTTATTTTTGTGTAGTAAACTGTTTGTGACAGGCTGATACAGAGTTCATTCATCAATTTGCAAGAGCCGTGCAAAAAGACAAGTATTGATAAAGATAAGAAATGGATGAAATTAATGTGACAAAAGAGGTTGTATGTAACAAGTATACAGTATCAAACAGATGTTCTTAAGGCCGCCGATAAAATGATAAATTGCGTATTGGCTTTCTCCGATAAAAATAAATATATAATATTTAATTTGGATTCACCCTGGGATTACGGCGTAATACATTCAGTACGTTTATAGGTTTAATGCAGGGGTTTTCCTAACTAACCAACGTTGTTTGTACTAGTTATCCATGAGTTAATTTGGAAAATATAAAACATAGACTTGTGCACCTACATTTTTTAACAATCCAAATAAGCGAAATATTTTAAGAACCATACTCAGATATTTAGAACGTGAGGTAATGTTGCAGACTATGGTTCATTGAAGTATAATAATAGCAATGCATACTGACTATGTATACATACTTTTTGTTTTTCAAACATACTGGTCCAGACATTGTCAGAAGAGCAGATAAATGTTAAGTTATCGTTTTGAATGTAATCTGATATTCAGCCACTCATGGTCCTGTAATGTGTTTGATTAACATGTATATCCACTTCCATATATGAAGGCTATATATATATATGTGTGTGTGTTGTAATGTTCCCGAGCTTTATGTCAAACGCGATGACTGGTCCCGGGAATCAAACCCGTGGGTGATAATTATATAATCTTCCCAGAGAGCAATGAAACATTTCATAAACGCTTTAAAAACGCTAACATGGTTGTAATAATGTAAAAGTTTGATATGAAACATTTTAGAAACATTTTAGAAACATGTACCGAATAAACATTTAAAACTGAAACATTTTTGCAAACATTTTAATGGTAGGAAACATTTGCCAAAAACACAGTTACACATCATGCACTTCGTATTGACGCAACGTTGGATTGTTTCCCTTCCTAACGCTCGGAGAAGATTATTTTTTATTCAAAAACAAGATTTTAATCACCGTTTTCTTAGTGAACCTTCTTAGAAATACGGTAAAACGTTGACGATAACAACTACAGTAAGAAAATAAGTGAGTCCTTAAACAGGTGGCGCCATTCTAAATTAAAAGTCACTTTATGTTGCCGCACCCGAATGCTAGATGCTATTATAGTGTAGTAGTTAAAACCCTTGCTTGTTCCCGCTCCAGAAGAGGGTTCAGATCTTATCTTGGATGTTTTCTGTATGGATATTCTCTGTCTTCTCTTGTAACCTAGTGTTATATAGGTCCTGCCCCGCTCTGTTACGAGCCACGTGACACTAAGCATGTCTATCCATGATACAGCGCTATGACCGTTTGCTCAGAAAAACTTGTCACAGAGTTGGAAGAATGACGTCAGTTTGTGTGAATGATGTCAAAAGATGTGTGATGTGAGAGAATGATGTCAGTTTGTCTGAATGCGGATGGATTATGTCAAAATATGTGTGACCTGAGAAAATGAGAAGGGATTGGATTGAGGAATTTAATCTGTAGATAAAATATATTTGTGAGAAAGAATCTGTATTTGTCTGGCCCGTGCATGTCACTATGGAGAGAGAGTGAGAGTCACGCTTCCCGAGGTTGTGACAACTATTAAATGCCTTACAGGAAAATGTTTATAAAACAGCTTATAAAGGTAGAAAATAAGTATAAAAATAGTTTGAATGTAAACATTTTCGTCAAACATTATTCAAGCATTTCGTGAAAATATTTATAAACGTTTAAATGCTATCTGGGTTGCAGAGCAAACGTTCTCCTCTCTTTTGACAACGACGAATTCTGTGGGCATTGGCGTTGACGTCTGGCTCAAAACGTAACATTCAAAAAAAAGATTTTTTTCTACAGCACATTTCCTAGTTTGAAGCGTGAAAAATTAAAGTAAAACAACTTCAGCAGTGAACACAGTAACTAATCTCTTGAAAGTAACCATTCTGATTCTGTCAGCAACCATTCATGGTGATGTTTCAATCTATACTCGACTTGTCTATTAAAGTCAGCACTACTTAAAATGACTTTAAGATTTTGTTACAATACTGCCCATTAGAATGTAATGCTGTCAGCGATTAGAACGGTAGCACAGATTTCGACTCATTACTGACGATGATCCTCTTTCAGAAATTGAAGTCAGCGAACTTAGAAAAGACCAAGACTACCTATACAAAATGATCACAACTATTAGAAGTGGAAGCATCAGTGACAGTTTACTTCAGGGAAAACCTGGGCGCATGTCGATGGCCAGATTGCTAGCAGGTTATGTCGGCTGTTTGTGGCAAAAGTGCAGCCAAGCAACGAACTGTACTCCCTGGCACACTTCATTGTCTGGTGCTATGGACCTACATCATCAAGTGTTGCCCAAGATGCAGTAATCGACCAGAGCATTTCTTTAACAAATTAAGCTTGTTATTATCGGCCTGCAGGAATATAACATTTCCCGTAGTACATACTGGACACATCAGGCAAATGCTCTTCTGTTGATGCTTGGGGATGACGATGAAGTCAATAGGAAGGCAGCAAGTGGCCATAATAAAGACCATTAGTCAAGCAGCTGATGGGTCTCAACAGCAAGTCAGAGAATTTGGACCTCCCAGACTAAAGGAGAATTCTTAAATGTTGCAAGACTTACTGCCATCAATGGAGCAACACACAGGAACCACCTTGTCACTCAGCCCTTCATCAGTCAGATACTTTGTCACTCTCAGGGACAGTTAGTGTCAGGACAGTGAGGAATCAAAATCAGTCTATGGGATTGATGCAAGGGATGGTTACATTTGAGCTCTCATCAAATCAAGAGACTAAGCAAGATTTTTGAAGTTAATAACTTTTGACAAAAAAAAGGAAACAAATTTTGGGCAGAGAAATGGAGGTGTTCTGCTGATTGCAGATTTGTTTTGCTATACCTTTTAAAAATCATTATAGCTGGTTGTACAAAACCCCAAATTTCCCTGTTGATCCGTTAAAATTGGATGACGATACACCCTGCTGCCCATTCTTTTCATTTCTTAAACAATCACCATTAATAAAGTGTAAAGTTTATTTTTTATGTCAAAGACAACAATGCAAGATTCTTCGCTTTGTAGACAAAAAAGTATTAAGATTAAGTATTAAGTATTAAATTTAAGTATATTACATGCTGATGGAAGATAATCTGGGTACGACTGCATAAAACATCGTTAGCAATAGTTCACTGCTATTTAAATACTTTTTGTGGAAAAGCAGTGGAAATGATACTATGGATTTAAATGATATATTTTGACGCTCCGATTCATGTTAAATCAAAATGTTGGGTTGCAAAAGGTTTGCACGCCCGCGTGAAAACACAGGTCTGAGGAGATAAAGTTTGTTGTGTTGTCAAGTGAACCTCCTCACACGACAGCCGCCATTCTCCTAAGAGGAAGTCATGAAAACATTGGCATCCTGGAGTTCAATTTCATTCACGGAAGTTTCGAACCAGAGTTACTAAAACCTGAGAAAAAAACTTAAATATTAATATAGCCATTACAAATTTTTGTACAGACGATTTCTATGTAAGAAAAAGGAATAAAGTAATCGCAAAACGGAGTGTGACCTTCTTCAGTGTCACTTTATCTGGAACTGACTGTTCTGGCAATAGTATTTTTTACAGATTCTTGCATGAAAAAGCCACTGATCTGAGTGTACCGTACAGGTTTTAAATAAATCAAGTTGGTACTTGCCAGTCAACAAACAACTATCAAGGCTACAGCCTCACTTGCCTCTTCTTCTCCAATGAGTCCTACTTGGAGCATTAAAATCAGTTGGTTTTTCGTTTAGAACGTAGTTTACAGAATATAAATTGACATTTTTTAAAAGTCACTACCTTTTATTAAAAGACAATTTTCGGTTGAGAGAATGATACCGAATTTCTAAAACTTGTTTAGTTTAATATTTGATGCTTTAACGTTTCCAGCTCATGCTAACACAAACATCTTTGTTTTTGACATGAAGCGGTCAAATAGAGAGACACAATCTCTCTCCTGTACTTCGAGGAATGCCTGTAATAGATAAAGAAACTGGAAAAACTATTTATCACTGGCAAACCGTAGCTAATTCTGCCGCTGATGATGTAAAGCTTGTGGTAGACGCCATAGTTTGAGAATTCCTCCACAAACAAGCGAGTTATTTTGTACGAGATAAAGGGTACCATGGTGACGATGTATACACACGAGGCGAGCACGAGCATCTTAGTCAGCGCCACCTGCTGGCTGTTGTGTTCAATACTTGTAGAACTTGTCTTTTGACGCCAGGCGGCAGCGGCTTTAAGTTGGTTAACAGTCACCAACGTTGCTATGGACACGATAAAGAACGTGGTTACGGGAACACCAACACTAAAAACGGCATAAACGATGATGTCCATTACGAAGCTGTTATCGTGATATAGTTTAGAAGGAACAAGCTGCCAATGAGGGATTCCTTTATCTTCAGTCTTGACGACCTCATATTTGAGAGGCTGACAGACAAACCCGAGTTGTGGAAGTACAGCCAAGAAAACTAGAATAACAGCCATGGTGCGCGTGCTAATGAGTGACGTGGCCTTAAGTGGAAATGTGACACATAAACACCGGTCTACGGCAATGACCATGATGTACAGACCTACTGTAGTTCTAATAGCGTAGTGGAGACCAAATGCATAAGCTCGAGAAAGTTGCCAATACTCTTCACCTATTCCGAACGGAGGATTCTCCGCCAACATAGTCACGATGTCAGTATGAACAAAGATAAGTAGAAAGAGTTGTTCTGCCAGAGCCAGTGAAAAGAGACAACGTGTCATACGATCTCGCAGACCATGGCGGACGAAAATTAGGGTATTTAAGGCATTCGCGATGATACCAAGAATACTTATAACAGCAAATACATGCTCTGTGGCAAGAGTTAGTATTATAAGCCAGTACAGGTCTCCTCCCCCTGGTGTGTAATCTCTCGCACTTTCATTTAGACACGAATTCCACATATTTGTGAGAGACCACAGGTAAATCGTCTACACGCTGTTTCTAGGAATGATGATTGTAGTCATGGTGACATCGTTCATAGATGAAAATAAAGCAGCTCGTGGAAGGGAACCAGACTGAAGAAAACCATGCCTCTTATATACTTGAAAAACTTGAAACACGTTCACACAGACAGGTAAGATTAAAATGCTTGTAATTTAGTCGGCATTATCTCGTTTACAAAATATCTTACTGTTTACAAGATGTTAACCTTACGCGAAAATTTCTAAAGCGGAACAGGGGGCGCAAACTACTGTTTTCTTAAGCTGCAGTTAAATATATTTTTTTAACTAAAAAAATCTCAGCACACTTTCTTAACAACTATATTTTCGTAATTTTCTTTCTACATTCCTGTATTTTGAGAATATATACATATATCTATTACACTAAATAAAAAGTAAATTAACAAATTAAATAGGAAAAGTGGTTTAATCAGTGTAGGCCAATTCATACGTTAAAAAGAATTCGTCTTCACAATCTGCGAATAAATAGTAAAAAAAAAAAAAATTACTCTGAAAGTAAATCGACCATTTACTGTTGACTATTAGAAACTAAGGGAATGGGGGGTTTACATCTGAGACTTTGACTTTCTTATTTTGGTATTGTGTAGTTTTTTTCTCTTCTTGTACTGATGCCAGTATCTCGCTGTGTCTCCCGCTGTGCAGTTGTGATGATGATTGGGAAAAGTCTGTCTAGCTTTTGATAAGAGCTCTGGATATCCCTGAAACTCGAGATTGCATACCAGGATGTGTATCGAAGAGATCAAATTTTTATTTGCAGCTGAATTCAAACATGGTTTACTGAGGTACGTAAAGTCCAAATTTTATTTTGTGTCTCCATCTTTAGCTATCAATGGAACATACACCAGTGATAATAATGATCACATATTATTGAAATGCTTTTTAAAAGAGATCAGATGCCAATGAAGTGGAATGCAGGTCAATAAGTCAATAAAATGTACACGCTGCTGACGTCTGAACCGCTGTACTGGCGTTCTTTCTTGTAATCTTTAAGATACTGGGGCCAGTTGCACAACACGTTTCTAACTGAAAAAACTTTTAGGGCTTAAATATATTTAATTGAAAGGGTTTTATAAAATGGCTTTAAGTGCGTTGCACAACACGCTACTAAAATTTTTTACAAACGTTTTAGTTAAATACGTTCAACACCAAATATTCGTGACTTCCTTCACGCGCGCGTTTTGTCAACAAAGAAAATGGCGGACAAAGTTTAGGAAACTGAGAAAAGAAATTTTTCAAAAGCCGAAGAGATGGCGCAACTGGATGAGTTCTTAAGCAAGAAGGACATTTTCCTTGCAAAATTTAAGACAGGAATAACACATCGGAATAAAAAGAAGGCCTGACTCGCGTGAGCCGACGTTGTTTGCGAAGTGAATGCAGTGGGAAATGCCCATCGAACCATCGTCGACTGTCAAGCGAAGGTAAGTAATAACTTGTGCAGATTGTACAAAATCTGTTCGTGTGCTACAGTTTTTACCAATATATCATTTTACTTTACAACATGAATGTTTTAAGTTTAAAAACAAATGCGTTTCGCTGTGGAATGTTTGTATAATTGCCACATTTGTACTTCGTTTCTTTGATTTGGCATCTCCCGTGAAATTTTGATGCGTTTTTCTTCGAAACCGCTTCATCTGCCTGTGTTGAGTACTTGGAGATCGTGATAGCCTCCCTCTGAGCGTCGTTCTCCTATCTGCTACTAATTATTTATGGCGTAGTTTCTTCTCCTCGTCCCAAGACCTCAGCCAGGGTTACATGTGCATGTTCGAGTCCATTCTGTGAACCCGACAGTTCATTAGCGGGAGACCACTTCACACCCCATTATACCCGTGGTCACTCTGCTCAGCTCCACTTTCCTTTGGTCAATGCGGTCGTACTCAAAACCTTAACCACCACCATTATCAGTTCATACCTGCTAGCATGAAAGTCTTATTCTCTTATGTATTCTTTTTGTTTTATGCCTTGCTAACAATTGCTCTCATCATCTACCATCATCATTCGTTATCTTTAATGATTAGTGTTATATCTTACATCACAGTAATAAACATTCCTCAATCATTTTGAACAACATTTCTTCCAATTATCCCTATGCCCATTTTCATTAGCTTTCTAGGTCTCCTATACTCAATTCCTCAGTATCTTTTCTCACATGTCATATTATTCCCCCTTTGTTTAAATGCATGTGATATAACCTTACTTGTTGAATTGCTTTAAAAACACCATTTTCCTACCCTCACTGTCACTAAATGCTGGAATAATGCAGATGTTAAGAATAACCATGTCCTGTAGTTCTTTTAGGCATGTTCTTTCTATTTCAATATGTATTCTGTGAAAGAGAAATTATGGTAATTTTTCCATGTATTGTTGCAGTAGCAGCACTTAGCTCGGGATACAAAAAAGGTGAAACATCCTAAACAGGTGGAGGGCCTCCTAATTCTGCACCACGGTGCGTGAACATGGTGCTGAATATGTTGGGAAGTAATTCCACCTTCATAGCTGGTGTGGCTGGATGGATGGACAGTGGAGATGAAGGTAAAGGAGAGCAATGTTAATATTTTATCTTTTTCATTATGTTTTTATCTGTCATTAAGATGCTGTTATATAGTAATGACCAGGGAACATTTCAGATACACAATGACGTGAGATGACAAGATTGAGATTTTTAATCATGACATTAGAGATTCATAGTTAATGAGTTCATTCAATATGTGTATATATATATATATACACATACAAATGTAAAGTAACAGCTAGCTACCAAAAGGACATACCATATCCATTTGTAATGTGATATTGTTAACATTTCTAAGTTAAAAGTGAAAATGAGTAAGATGAATAAAAAAAAATTATCAATGTTAGTGTAATGTATATTTTAAACTGAATTTGACTGGACTTTTTTCCTGTTCTTCCAGAAACTGAAGAAAATGAAGATCTACATGACTCATCTAGCATGAATATGATCCTAAACAAGGTATCAATCTATATATATATATATATATGGTGGTTTCCATAGGGTAGTTTGTGAATCCCCCCAGCAGATTAACCAACAGTATAGGCCACCCTCCAGCTGTCTCTTATGTAAGAAATACTAGGTCATCTAGTTTATCAGGCTCCCCAACATCCACAATAAATGTCACATTAGCGCCCACCAAACACGTTCTGGATGAGGAGCTGCTTGACAGCCCTTTCTGCCATTGCTGGTTGAATGTTACATTGAGTGCAACCTGGATTTTCATTGTCATCATTGTCCTCCTCCTCCTCTTGAACTTCATAGGTTCCAAATTTGATGATCATATTGTGAAGCACAAAACAAGCCACATTGATCTTACATGCATGTGTTGGGGGGGGGAGTGTTGCAGTTTAGTCAGTGAAATCTTCTTTTGATGGTACCAATGTATTGCTCCTCCATTACCCTTGTTTTGACAATGGCTGTCTGATACCTGCCAAATATTAAAAATCATAAAAAATATATTGAACAAAAATAAGTATTTACATGAAGGCATAACTTTTATTTACTATGTATTATGAATCAAACCAGAAAAGTAGCAAGTTTGATAAAAGCTCTACATTCAAAACTAAGGTGAGATCTGCATATTATTAGCAACAACTGTGAATCTGTGCAATGTCTTGCCTTGTACTTACAATTTTATTATTTTGTATTGTATTATTTTAACTTAAGCTGTCAATTAGGCTGAGAACATTGCCTTGAATTTGTTGCAACAGTCTATGCATTCAATATATAAGTGTGTATGTATGTGTATGTGTGCATACATGCATAATGCAAGAGAAGTCCTACTCACTGTTTAAACATGTATACATTCAAAGTCTCCATTTGAGCTTCTGATACATTGCATGAGCTGAGCATGTTATCTTGGGTTCTTTGTGTAATGTTTAGATGTTTCTCATCTGTACATACATGTGTATATTTATTGTGTGCATTTGCTGGGTCTCTATAAACATCCTCCCTGAAATAACTTCTATAACCAAACATGGATGAGCAGGAATTTTAATGTTTACTGGATTTAAAAAAAAAAACTTGCAAGTTTTGCATTAAAAATGTTCTTCTGTATTGATGTCTTTTGAGTTTATTGCCTAAAAAGGTTTTAACTTATATTAAATTTGTGAATGTTTTAGTATCTCTCGTCTGTGTGTGCAAGTGGATGTGTATATGCATGCTAAGTTTCTTTTTTAACAATTACACCCACTTTTACAAAACAATTTTTACTACAAACATGGGTGAACAGGGATGTGCGTGTGTGTGCTAGCACACATGAATGCATAGTGCAAGGGATGTTGTCCTATCCACAGTGTCTGAATAAGGATATTTATTCCTGTTGTAGTCTAGATGCCAGTGACAAAAAACCTGAGGACAGTGACTTATGACCTTGCAGGGGATGCATTGTTGGTGAGGAAAGGATTAGTCAGATGAGTGTCTTGAAACAATATTACACAAATCGGTATTTTTTATGTCCTCAGACAAATGTGTTACATATCTGAGAAGGCGTTGTGCCACAGAGATGTGTATATTTATTTATGTGTCTTTGATATGAAGGATACGTTGTACTGGATGCTTGCTTTAAGTGAGCTTGTGTGGTTGTGAATGTGCTAAGAGCTTACTTTCAGAGGTGAGAAAATGGGCATTATAACTATGTAAACACATAATGCATTTTCAGGATTTTCAACACTCATATCTTAAATCTTAAAATATAATTTGGTGGCCATCTTTTAATTTTTATCACATTCTCACCTCCCATCATCGCTTTACATTTATGTGCATATTTTATGGATAGAAGATGGTGTTAACATCATAAAGAATAAGAACACTGACCAAGATTAGGTAAATAATCTAGTATGTTATGAATGGTTTCTAAACATAAACAAGCTAAAGAAATCTACGGAATATAGTTGTAACGACCTACCTTCGTTCAGCTTGACTTTGTTGTGTAATGATCGAGCCACTCTCTTAGTGGATATATCCAGTTTCCTTGCGTTGGATGTCCTTCACATACTTGTAGGTACCTTTACGTTGATAGAAGCCCCGTCGATACCGCCAACATCCTTGAGGAATCCTGCTTTAGCATGAAATAACAGCTTTTGGCGATTGGCCTCCTCTCGGTGGGGAAATGTACAAGTGGGTGCAGCGTGCAGGACATTCGATACGCAATGAATCAGTCGCTAAACGGTAGATGTGTGTCAATTTGTGAAGGTTTACTGTGTCCCCTACCACAATCTGCAGACTTCCAGTCGCACAAAACGCAGTGCAGTCAGCACCTGCTGCATGACTCAAACTTCCCTTTCGTCGATAGTCGACTTTTACCTGTCTTTGATTTCTTCCACAATTTTGAGTATATCCCTTCAGTTGATTCGGAATCGTTGAAACAACTCGCTGTCGTTATAATCTAACATCAGGTCGCGATTTTGCCTGTACACTCGTCAAGTCCACATTTTGAGCTGAGTCTGATAGACCCCATTCATCACGCTCGCCATTTTGACTCTCGCTAAAAACAATTTCCGCGAGTTTAAAACAGCTCCGAGGTGTTTTAAATTTACAAAAAAAGATCGTTCTTAAAATGAATCTAAAGTGTTCGTGCAACACGTTTAAGTGAATTAAAAGCATTTTGGTAAAAACACTTGTAAATTTCCTTCTATGAAACAGTTTTTAGATTTAGAAACGTGTTGTGCAACTGGCCCCTGGCCTTTAGAAAATGTCCTTAAATGATAACAGGAACGCTCAACGAATATCGCTGGAAACAGAGCATAAAGTATCACAAAGAAATATTCCGGTGGCATTTTATGACGAAAAGGTTCTATAAATATTATATTAATGTGTTTCATTTAATCAGAGCTGTTGAGAATGTGACGAAGGGTAGTATTTCTAAAAGCTGCGTCGTCTGGATGAGTTAAATTCGAAGAGTAAAAATACAATCCTCGGTAAGAGAAAACAGACCAGTACAGTATGTGCTGTTGCTGAGTTTTCTCTTCCACACTTAGATGGAGGTTGTGCTCATTGGCATCTCATAAAGATGCTGGCTACAAGTGCCAGTGGATTGACTTTGTTCGGAAATCTGTATATACAGATCTTTTCTTTGTTCCCACAGCCTATTCAAAAATTTGCTCAAATCATTTCAAAAGCGATTGTTATCCATTCACTAATACAACAAAGACAAGTCTTGATTTTTAAGAAAAACGAAGAGATCTTCCTACAACAGTACCAATCGTAATGCAGTCACAAACACTCTTTGTTAGCACAACTGACACAACTGACACAACTGACAGTGTTAAGGTGGCACAGAAAGATGAGTTAAGTTAACGAGTCAGTAAAGCGCGGATGGCAGAGCCACACCTCTTGAATGAGTAATAGTTTTGTTGGTGTTTTTTATTATATTTTTTTTAGATATCTGAGCAATTCCAGAAAGCGGGAAAACATTATAATTAACAGTCAAGGGACTTAAAAAAGAAGTAAAAAGGTATTCACAATGAGGAATATTTAAAGCGCCTCTTAAATCTTTCAGCTTTCTCCTTTCTCCTCTTCCCCTTGGTAACAATAGTAAAGTGTTTTAAATGTATATGTTGTGTGAATTATTGTATTATTTTATATGAAATCTATGTTTTCTGTATTTGTGCATTATTCGCAACATTTATGTTTAGAGAACGCTGTAGGAGACAGAATTTTGTACAGAAAATTCCTGTACAATCTATTAGAAAAAAAAGAAAAGGGGGAAAACACTTCCTGTCAATTTAAGTAAAGAAATTGTATCGTATTGCACAACACAACAATAATAACTAAAAAATGCAAGTGTTTAAGCCTGATTCGATCGATGCAAGTTTAACTGGTCTTTCGGTGGCACATGCTTCTTTACTGCGCATGCTGGTGCCTCGATTGTAGCAGATGGATTGCCTTGTTATTTGTTATTTATATTATGTTATGTGTATATTATGTTGTTTCTGTATATGTACGCTGCTTATATTTTTAATTATTCTATATCTGATTGTAATGTGTTGTACATGTATGTATTGTGGAATAAAAATGTTTAAAAAATATAAAATAATAATAATTAACCGTCACCACGTAGCGCTTTACATCCCAGGAAACACGGCGAGGGCCGAGACACTGCATATGGGGCATTAAAGGCTTCGTTCTTTTGCACCGGATTTTTGTACAAGTGGAATTTTTCTTGAATATTTACACAGATTGGTATTAGCAATTTCTCGTTTTAACCTGTCAACTGGCTCGTTATTCGTTCCTAGTCAATACTCTATAGTATTTATTCCGTTGTATTTGGCTCTAAAACTGACCCTAGGAGCGATTGGCTCTAATAACCACTATCGAAGAAGGCAATATAATCGCTTGGAGAAACTTGGTAACCAAAGACCAGCAAGACAGGAAGAAGAGGGTGTAGTCGCTCGTCACCATTGTGTACAACGGTTGTGTCCTAAAGGCGGCATCTATGAAAGAAGAGGGCGTGGTCGCTTATTCCCAGGAGCCAGCGCTGATTTTTTTTTTAAACGTGCAAATGCCCGGGCGACTGCGTGAGTGCTGAGCGCGCATGTAAGTGTTTGTGACAGAGGGCTACTTTTACGTGCTTGAATCATCAATTGAGGGTGACAAATGTATGAGATGGAGGAGGGGGTGGGATTCGGTATTTTACGCCGAGCCAACAAAACGCACGAGGAGCTTAAACGGGAACACGTGCGAATAGGTAAATTTGCACGCAGTTAAAGTGAGGAAGAAATGCGATTTGCATCGGCAAATATGTATCCAATTTTATGTTTTATTATTACATTTTTTGTTGTCAAAAAGTCATTATCAGCAGTCAGTTATAACTAAAAAAAAAATGAAGTGCTGGAAAAAACATGTATAAAATAGTGTGTGTGTGTGTGTGTGTGATGCAGACACGCATGTCATTGAACGCTCGCACAACCGCATAGACACACTGTGACACACACAGATAAACGCAAAAACACACACACACACACACACGAAGGCAAAAGACAGCCGTATATAAATAGAAAATAGTGATGCTGAGCGTTGCAGCTCCTCTCAGTGTTAAGGGCTTCGCCCACGAGCAGCAACGCCACTGGATCATGCCACCAAAGCTAATTTTGCCGCTGGTTTCCGGCGTGCCGCCTCGTGTGCGTCGTCCCCAGCAGCAACGCTCGGCAGCAAAATTGCCTGCCGCTGGAGATAGGAAATGTTCTATTTTTCCCGCCATGCCGCTGAGGTGCTGTTATTAGGGGGCGCAACTCGGGACGAAACTTTCTGAAATCGGCGAGTTATCCCGAACATAACACGATGCAAAGATTTTATCGTCTACATCAATCGTTGAAGGAATAAAAGTTTTCAATGAAGGTGAGTGTTTATTTTGCTAATTCAGTCATCCATATCCATTTTCACTGTGTGTTGATGAGTTTTAGCCGTTATATTATAGTTGGAATATCTCAGTCGACAGTGACCTCGATCTACGGACGGTTCGTGGCTCGATCGTTAGTAGAGACGCACATCGACAACTCTAAAAAAAATATAGTCGCAAACCATTTGATCTCTGTCCATTTGTTGCTGTTTAATAATGGCTGTTTATAATACCTCTGCTTTATAAGCATGGTCTGATGGAATATTTCTGAGAACATAACGTGCGTCCTGTGGCATGCAAACCAAAATAAAGACATACATGTAAATTGAGAGATAAGACAAGAATGTTAGCTTGTATTAGATCATGAAAACATAAAATAATGTTAAACAATAAGATATAGTGTAATTTCTAGGAAGCATCATCAAGTTTACAGCTAAATTAAACAAGTATGTTACAGATCAAAGGCAAGGTACCCAAAATCCTGCAGTAGAACACATACAACTGGAATCACAAAATAATGCACAAATTTAAGAACATAAGTCATAGGTAGGAGATGTTCTTGCTGGCAAGCTCTTCATTGTAACTCCCTGCCAAAGGTCATTTATTCCTGTGGGTGGGTGGCTGGGAACTAAGTATGTGCATTTATAAATGTTATACTCTTAATATTACAGTTTCCTGCTTGTCAGTGAGCTCAGTGCATTTGAACAAAAGACCAAGACAAAACTTTCAAAAGCACAGATTAAAACCTACAGAACGAAACTGGGGAGGAAAAGGTAGCCACTATAGTTACTACAGTTAAGTGAAGTTAAATATAAAGTACTTGTGTTATCATTGCTTATTGATTTGAAAGGAGGATGCATCATATGTTTATGTTTCTTGCTGACCCCTGATGTCATATTGTGGCAAATGTTTCAGCAAAAAAATCACACCCAGAAGGCCACCCTACAGTCAGGAGAGTCACAAGTGTGTGGTGATGATGTGAGAATATTCAGCACTTACTGGACAAGAATACTCCAGACATATTTCCAATACCCAGTATGCCAGCACCAGAAATGGATTTGCTAAACACCCCTCGTAGGCATGCTTTGTACCCTAATGGCTGTAATACATGTGTTTTGGGTGAGGGCCAGGGTTCATCAGGACTGTCATCAGCACCTAATTTCGCTGTAAACGAGCAAAAAAGAAAACGAGAAGGGACTGTTTAAAGTGCAATGGACATACTTGAAGACATGACTCATTCTGTCAAAGTAAATGCTGAAAGACGAAAGATTGTGCATCAAACTTCACATCAGAATGAAAATGAAATATATGGTTGTTATTTAGCTGCTCGGTTAGGAAAAAAAATTGATGAATTGTTTTTTGAAACAGCTATTGAAGAAGAATCTCATGAAAAAAGCTGATGTCAGGAAAATGTCATATTATAGAAGCTTATATCACTCATTATGATTAATGTGACTCATCCTGCATAATACTTCAGTCAATTCTTCCGTTTTTATTTAATTGAGAAGTACTGTAAAAAGCTAGGTGAAGGTAACTTGAGATTGGTATAACTTGCAGATCAAATAATCTGGCAAACGCATCTACAGAATGATTGCCTATTCTATATAATGTGATTAAAATACAAACTGCTTTTTTGGCCTTAGCACAAGGACACCTAATTTTCTGACATATGGGGAATGTGGTAGATTCCTTTTGTTTGTTAATGCATCAGTGCAGTGTGTTGGATATTCGTTCCATATGCTAAGAATGCCACAAACTAGACTCCAGAAGAAAGCCTATTTAATGTTATCACTACTGCACAAACAAAACAAGAAAACATGGCTACACTTTATTATGATATTTTTGTGTAAATCTGGTTTTCTCATGGTGTGGGAAAGTCAAGGTATTGGAGATGATAAACTTTTGTTTACAAATCCTGAAACAGAGACTGATAGACTGTCATCATCAGCAGTGGCATGATGCTATTCAGAGCAGTTCAACATATTTCCCATATCCATATTCAAGACTCGTATTATTTTAAGTAACTACCTTGTCTGGTTAAAACACAGTAGCAGAAAAGATAATTTCATACATATTAGAATGGGTATCTTCTTTTCTTCTTATTCCTTTCACCCCCAGTCGAGAATAGGGCCACAACTACATCACGCCAGTGAACCCGGTTCTGGGCCTCCCTCCCCAGTTGTCTATTAGAATGGGTATAACTGTACTTAAATGCCATCAGCAGCCTTAGAAGGTTTGAACTGCCCCTTTTTGCCCTGATACAGCTGAAACTGAACAGCTTTTTCTCCTTGTGTGCCCTAAATATATTGAAATTCATCAACTTTTCCTCCCTAAAAATTACTTTAAGCACCGTTCCCTTTTCCATTTCACACTCTTGATATCAGATAACAGAATGCTAATTACACTACGCCTTGGCTCTTTTGTTTAAATGCATTAGAAATGAGAAAAGTTATGGTGTAGATTAAAGCCCATTACACTCACGAATGTCATATAAAAATGATAACATAAGTTGGTTATATGATGCATAATGACTAATATTTTGATAAATATTAGTGTTTGTACCTGCATATTTACAAGACTGTGGGGTGTTGAATGACCTAATGCATATCTTTGGTTGTACCTGGTCATGTGCTTACACATAATTTTATGACAGTTGGCTTGATACATATTGCTCTCTCTCTCTATATATATATATATATGTTTATACCTTTGATGGTTTTGTTACCTTGAAACAAGCCAATGGCCTATTCAGTAAAGTGATTTTGATTCTGATTCTGGCCTTAGCATTTGAATTTTCTGATGCACTGTAAAAGTTTAATCTAGTAAAAAATGACCTAGATATTTATCAGTAATAACCTCATTCATCTGTACACTTCCATAGATCCATGTCTCATTTGTTGCTAAAAGTCGCCTTTTTTAAAAGCAACAATGGGACTTTTACATTAACATTTAGGCTAAGAGCTAACAATACTTTATGTCATATTCCAATGATTTAGTAGTCCTATTACAGTTTCTGACATCAATACAACACCATCTACAAATAACAGGATAATTATTTCCATGAAATATGTGCAAGCATTGCCCCATGTTTTCCATTGTTTATAATTTCTAAAGCCAGTTCATTAATAACAAGCAAGATTTAATAGCACTAGATACATCACTTTGTTTAAAGCCCTTTGTGCAATCAATATCATCTGTAAAAAAGTCTCCACATCTGACATGGACTCTAGTTGTTTTTTATTACTGTGAGTAATGCTTATTCATTTCTGCTTGATGTGTGACAATTTAAATCTACTGCATGCAGAGCAGTATTATCAGGGATTGATAAAGTAAAATACTTTCTTTAAAACATGTTTTGTAGTTATTTTGAGCCAATGGATGTGTATGAGCCCGCCTGCATATATGCCCATGAAAGTGCAGTTTGACCCTGGGTTTTTTATTAACTAGATTTGTTTAACTGGCTGGTAAACACAACTAAACATATTGATAACAGTGTGAAAATTTAAGCACAGATTAAACAATGAGACAGGTTATCCATTACCTCTCATGCAGGAAATTTTGATAAATAATATGAAATAACACCCCACTTGTCATACATAAATTGTGTGGGTTCTTTGCTACAGTTCTGATAAAGAAGCCAAATGATCTTGATCATGATCTTGCAATTAGCATTATAGACAAATAAGTAAATTCTTTCTTTTCGAGTACAGGCTGCACTATTAGCCCATATACTAACCTATATCTTAATAAAGTATGTGCTGATATGTATATAGTATACACCATACACAATCATCTCATCTTCATCTGTCAAATAATCTACTTCCTCGCTCCCAGTAGCCATAACTGTTACTATTTCCATGGAGACGACTTCCATATATGGAATGCGGTCATGGCGGACTCGCGGCAGCTATAGCTAGTGTGCGCGACAAGTACGCTCGTGTGCGACGGCAGTGCGCTGGCAGCAAAAAGTCCGCTTTGCGTCCAATGCTACTACCGACTAATTTTGCCGCTGTGCTTCTGCTTGCGTGGTGCTCGTGGGCGAAGCCCTTTAACCTCGCAGTGCTATAAATAGCTTGGCTGTGGCCTCATGTAACGACTGCTACTATGAGTCTGTCTTTCGAAAGTTTTACAGGATCTGTCACATCTGACCCTTCCTGACAGTACATTGCTTGGTCATGGTGATATTTGCTTGCTGATGCTTTAGTTTATTTTAGTAATCAATGTCAGTTTAACACACACACACACACACACACACACACACACACACACACACACACACATACACACACACACACACACGTATGATTCTTTGTCTGATCAGACGCTCGTTCGACTACACTAACAAAATGTCGTTTTTGTATCTTTATAATGGTCTCGCACAGTCACGAAAAAGGCAAACATCTTCTGGTCACCGATGTTTAGGAATAATTTCATAAAATTTGAAAATGTTCAATGGATTTATCGCCTCAAGATTAGTAAAGAGATTATTTTTCTCACGTCACCTTTAATTTGCGTAAAAATACTTTGAGAACGAGGCTTTGCGGAGATAAGATACTTTGTGGTTGTGACGTCACCGAGAGGCAATGGAGGGCTTGCAACACTTGCAGTAAATTAACATCTTAAAAGGTTCATTTTCTTAGTGCATGCAACGGAAGAGGGTGTCAGGCATGGGAGACAATGTCCTAATTCCTCATGTCTTTGTGTTACCTCCCTTGAATATCATACGTGGTACTTCCTTACTGTTGTGAAGTTTTATGACTGTTTCGTGTTTATTTGAAGGCCTAAAGATAAAAGTAACTGGTATCATATTATTCTAGAACTCTTTGGTTTTCCTGATTATTTGACTCAAAGCGGTGAGGACTTTTACTGTTCCTTTCCGCCTTAGTCGATCAGCTCTGGCGAGACGATAACTCACACACCCCTTTAAATTGGCTACAGAAATATCAACCTTTCTCCTTGGGAATGAAAGGTCTGCAGGCTGTGTGTTATAGTCTGGTTAATTTAAAGGATGTTGGAGTCTGTCTTTAGCTGTAAGTTAATATATGTTATGGTCACTGCGGTATACAATCAATCAGTGTAACACAACAGTGTTTTTTGCAAGAAGACGATCATTTCTGTCTTCAGTGACTGAGGTTTTGTGTGACCTATCTTTCTGAGACTCTTAAATATATTATAAGCCATTTTTTCTGTCACACCATGCCATTTCCTTGTATATGTTAGGGCATTGCCCCACGTAGTATTAACTGTTGTCATAACAATATGCTACAGAAACAGTATTTGTGACACCAAGAGAAACACAGTAATCGGCACACACCTACACGTACATACTGAAAACAAAAACTGAAAAATATGAAAAGCATTTATTTTACAACATTCCCTTACATCTTCGAATCTCCATTTTAATCACCATTATTTTTGCCATTTAAAATTCACCTGCAAGGAATCTAGCAGATGCATCTGTCCGGCACTCCTCAAGGCTGTGTTTTATCCCCGCTTCTGTTTATTCTGTATACCAACAGTTGTTGCAGTAACCATGAGGGTCAATACCTCGTCAAATTCTCTGATGACATGGAACTGCTCTATCTCCTGAGCGGGCCAGTGGATACCCACGGTGTAGCTTTGGATGAATTTACTGCCAGGTGCGATGACAAATTCTTAGAACAATGTGAGTAAGACCAAATAGATGGTAATTGATTCCCGTCGGAATTCTCCACCAAGTCCCGTAAGTGTCATCCATGACAAGGAGATCGAAATTGTTCCTGCGTTTAAATACCTGGGCACCATCTTCGACAGGCAACTTTGCTGGGATGTCAACACTCAAACTGTCGTTAAAAGGCTCAACACCTCTTCCTTCTCCGGAAGCTGAAGTCTTTCTCGGTCTCTCACCAATTTCTTCAGCTCTTTTATAGATCGCACATAAAGAGTGAAGTGTTCAATGGTTAAAAGAGAAAGGTGCTTCAGTAAAGCAACCCGAGGTATACGCTGTATATATACCCGAGCAGACAGGTAAGATTACACTTGATTTCGTCTCAGTTACAAATTATATCCTACATTAAACGATATTTTGATTTTACGGCCAAGTGTTCAAAGCAGAACAATAAAGCAAGCAAAGGCTTTCTTATGATGCGGGTAAAGACATTTTTTTTCAAATATATCCTTCACATTGTTTTTACAGTTTTACGCTGCTTAAATGTTATTCTTCCTGAAATTATATATATATATATATATTAGTAAAACTAAAACAATATTATCCAAACAGTTTTAAAAAATAATCAACTTGAAATGTCTTTTAGAGGTCAGAAGAAGAAGAAATTAAAATTAAAAATTGTGATACTATTACGCTCTATTTTTTATCTTCAAAGCCTTACCAGCTTGCGTGCATGTAGACAGTATGTCTTCATCCTATACATCGGTGTTAAAAGATACGATTCTATTTAAGGGTGAATGAAGCATTATCGATTTTAAGTGTTTACAATGATCAAAGCGGAAAGATGATTCCCATCCTTGCAACAGCTTTGTCAGTGATAGTCGGGGAGGAAGTTAAGTGTCTGCCGAGATAGACAATCGCACAGTTGTTCTTCTGCAGACCGTTCTGCATGTCTCGTTCAAGAAGCTCACTCAAAAACATTCGTCTAAAAGCAATCCATCAGAAATATGTCCGTAGCTGACCCCACTGTCAAAGTCAAAGTCAGAGGCAAACTTCTACTAAAGCTAAGCTGAGAATCTTTGATGCAGTCGGATACCTTTGCAAAAAAAAAAAAAAAAAAAAAAAAACCAAGTGTCACTGAATCGATACATTTCTTGTTAGAGCACAACGCCAACGGTCATTGTAGGTGTCGCTTACCTGAGCTTCACGGTGTATTTGCTGAAATCAATATCTCTCAAAATCACGCTTAATTTTTCAAAATAACTTAGAAGGAACTGTGTGTATGTTTGTGTATGCGCGCGCGTGTGTGTGTGTGCGCGTGCTCGTTTTCATACATAAATGATCACACTGTGGTTGAGCACCTGTCACAATAATCTCCGCCCTTGTATTGACGACTATGGCTTTGTGCGCGTGCGCGCACGCACACACACACACACACACACGTGCGCACGTGATATTTATTAGGATACTCGGAATACGAATTCTCCTAATCAAAAGAGAATACTAAATAAATCTGATTTTCATTCCTGCTGGAAATGCAGTGTATTTTTTTTTCACCAAAGCATTTGTCGATACCTAAGCTATCCTAGGAAACACTTCGAGGACAGTGAATATCGGGGATATCGTGTGTTGCTGTCAGTACGATTTGCACAACCTGCTTATGGGCCTGGGGCCAGTTGCACAACACATTTCTAATTTTAAACACTTTTAGGCCTTATATTTATTTAGATAATTAGTTTAAAGTGCACACCACAATTTTAGAATTTTTAAAACTAAAACTGCTTTGAGTAAGATAAAGTTGTTTAAATTTGACTTTCCGTCCTGTCAGTACAATTTTTTGTATGTTTTTCTGCAGTGCATTAAAATGGCTAAGAAGAGATTTTGCTTCTTTAGAACAGTTTTGGTTTAGAAACGTGTTGTGCAACTGGCCCCTGGATGTCTAATTATAGAAATACTCTTCTCCCATCCCCTCGTTTTCATTCACATGCACTTTCTCTGTTTATCGTATCAAGTCTAGCATTTTATACATTATTTGCTTTAAATGAACTTTACTAATGTTTACCTAAGCAGTCTATACAAAATGTTTCTAAGATATTATTTTATGAAAATTAGAAATAGTGGATCTTTTTCATTTAGATGCCTAAGTATGTAAAAAATAACAGTACTTAGGTCATGTGTAGAGAGAATAGACCTTATAACTGGAAAAATTAAATTTTATCAGATGAAGTGCGTCAGGGTGGGATAATATCATCGACGGAAAGGCACCAGAGAATGAAGACTCACGATGGCCTAAACAAATACAGGGAACACAAGACTACAGTAGACGACACGTGCGGGAGCGTGACTGACGTTCAGGCAGGCAGTTGTCTTGGGACACAATCACAAGTTGCGACGTACACTGAGACCTGGTATGAAGTCGAATATAGAAACCTATATCATTACAATAAACACAAACAAAGACCTTTTTCTGATAGCATGCCACAACGTACATACTCACGCGCGTTCAAACGCACACCAGGACACACAAGCATATGGCAGCTCTTGGCACTATAATGTTTACAAACCCGACACGACACTTCACCTAAGACAATCCTCCAGGATACTTAGAAGTGTAGCTGATGCTAAGATGGACTGAAGAAGAAATGGTGGACAAACGTGAAGGTGTCGACTGGCCGTTCTTTGCAGGACCTGCTTACAACTGCTTAAAGACATGTTCAGGTAGTAAGAACAGTCAAGCGCTGCCTCTGTTCAGCTGTTTCTGTCTTATGACATGACTGATATTTAGCGTTCAGTGTACTACCCCATAAATAGAATTAAAAACACAATCTTTACATTTAAATGCTTTCTTCTTCAGAAATATGTTACACTGACTACTACTTTTCAACTAAGTGTTCCTAATTATTTTATGATTCAACATTCTCTGTTGTCTGGCAGAAAATAAAACTCGAGGAAAACTCGAGCATTTACTTGATGACAGCTACGTTTTGTTTTCACCTTGGTATACTCCAGTTATTCCTTTTACAACTTTCGTTAGAGTATTATTTGGTCGTTTTCTTTCCTTTCGCGACGTTTGTTGCCGATGAAAACAGAATATCGTGCTTTTTTATTTTTTGTGCTTACAGCATTAGGAAAATGCAGTTGTACGACCTACATCAGCTTCCAAAGTACACGTGATGCTCGCGTTCCCACACACAGGAACTGACATACTTTTTTTGCTTTAAGTCTAAATACCGGTAAGTAAGCACGCACGCACAGAGGCACGCCCTAAAAAGAAATATTTTTACTTGCTTTGAATAATTACGACAATATTCATTTCCTGACTAGCCATAAAAGAACCGATGTTTCCTACCGTAAACCAAACCATCGACAGTTCCAGAGTGAGAGAGTTTTGCTTTGTATTGACTAGCTACAGAGCTCTCCGCCTTAGCAGCCTTAAATACTGATGTTCTGATAGAGCTTTAATAAAACAAAATGTGAATTATTTTTCATTAAAGAGGGGAATAGTCAGAAAATTGTGTCATATTTAAACCTTACACGTAAATAATCGAATAAACGTTTTCTAGGATTTGTATAGCGCATATCTCCACTCGGAGAGAGTTTGATCGACTTCACAAGAGACCAGTGGCGGTGGGGAAAGAGGTCGTATGGTGTAGTCGTCACGATCGAGTACTAATAAGAACAATATACTTATACGGACATGCACCAGTTAGTAATACAAGAACACGAAGGAACGCAGAGATAGGAGTTTGGGGGAGAAAAGGCAACAGGGAAGACGAGCAATAGTAGGTGTTTCAGAAAGAGAGATGTTTTAAATCCAGAGTAGAAGGCATGTAATGACTTCGCTCTGCGGAGAGATGGAGGCAGGTCATTTCCAGTACTGGGGCTGGAGAGGGACAAAGAATTGAGCTGCGCATTTCATCTTATCAACAGGGAGTAACATTTGTACCATAGTAAGTGACAATTATGCAGCAGGTCAATGTGTCAACCGACTCACTGTGTCTTCTCGACAATATGTGCAACGCAAACACTAATCAATGGCTTATACAAGAAAGGAAAACATACGAGCCACCGTATTTTTTCGTCATTGTTGCAGTTGTTGCTGAGTCTGTCACTAGTATTTTTGCTCTATTCGGCGTTGCTGCTAATGTGATGAACTGCCTGGTTTTCTATCATCAGGGCCTCGGAGATCGCATGAACCTCTGTCTCTTCTCTTTGGCCTTATCGGACTTACTGTTTGTGGCATCTTGTTCTTACTTTACAATTGCCGGCATTCTGAGCGATCAACAAATCATTGGGGCTGGCATTGAGCTACGATTAAAATCTGAGTCTTATTTTTATGGCATTAACCTTGCTTTAAGGGTTACTTCTGGTCTCTACTTCGTGGTGATCGCCATAGAGCGGTGTGTTTGTGTTACATTTCCTCTTCAAGCACCGACTGTTGTTACGACACGCTCTATTGGACAGATTCTACTTGTCCTCGCCCTCCTTCCTCAGCTCGGTTTTGCTTGTCAGCCTCTAAAATATGATGTCATTAAGACAGAAATAACCGGCACCTCTCAGTGGATTCTTGTTCCTTCACAGCTGTACATTTCACACAAATATGTCATTGATTTGGTTACATTTACCATTTTAAACGTAAGTATTCCACTCATTACCTTCTTTTTAGTGACCCTAGCGACTGCAATCACTGTCTTACAACTAGCCAGTGCCGCGGCCTGGCGACGCAAGACAAGTTCAGTGAGGATGGACCCAAACAGACAGCAGATGGCGCTGACAAAGATGCTCGTGCTCGCATCGTCTGTATATATCATTACCATGATACCGTTTACCATTTTAAAAATTGTTCGTGTGTGCGATGAGCAGTTCTCACCATACGGGATTTACTACAAACTTTATCAAATCTGCGCAAGAATTGCAAACGGATTCTTTGTGATAAATAGTTCTCTCACTTTCTTTATCTATTACAGTCGTTCGTCAAAGTACAAGAACACGATTAGAAAATTACGTCTTTGTGCCAAAATATTATAAATTTTGAAAATTGTTTGAAGTTTTGTCAACAGAGGTACAAAGCATAGATTGAAAGTTGTTTCCCTTCGCAAAACAAGCTAATGGCTACAACTCTAGATCGCTGAGTGTGAAGTCAAATATTTCTCCTGAGTACACAGATTAGCTTACGCAATCTATTATCAAGGAATAACCGTCTATTTTATAACAGTTAATACAATTCAGTATTTTTCCATCATCATCAACATCATCTATCAATCGGATAAAGCCAATCACAGCAAGAATACACATGCCCAATGCAAATGAGCGTTTGATATCTTATGATTAGGAAATTTAATATAAATGTCTCACATTTTTAAACGGCGACAACATATAAGGATAAAATTAAAGATACCAATGGTAAAAAATGTGCAAGTTTGTCTTTCTAAAGCAACGGTGAATCGGGATAAAACTGTAACACATTAAGGAAGCCCATGACAGAAAAGCCATGTAAACGCATGTCCCATCGGGAGAGAAAAAAGTCTGACACGACCAAATAAGAACCACTGACCTTTTAGTCCTCGGTTCAGCGCGGGTCTTATTATGATGATACAGAATTGCTTTAACTATTATGAATTTTTTATATAGCTAACTGGACAGTGAATGAGTTAGCAGATAAATTAAGCGTGATTTTATGCTCTACCTCTTAGCTAGAACACACACACACACACACACACACACACACACACACACACAGTAACCGTCTTTTAGTAAGCAATGCTTATGAAGAAAGTCATACAACTTCAGTATGTGCAACCTACAGCAGTGAAATGTCGGACTTTACCGATAATATTGTGGTTTGCATGGGTTTACTGCGCTAAGATTAGTAAAGAGGCTGATAATATTTCTCTCGTAACCTTCCATTTCATTCTACATTTCCACGATAAGTTGAAAGTTACCATTCCCAAACAGTTCTAAAGCACCAGAAAATCTTTTTTGCATAAGTTTTAAGTAACTTACTAGCCTTTAGACCAATATAGCAAGGTCTTATCAACAAAATGTGTTATTCAAAGACTGGAGGACACGACTGACTACCTCAGGTGTTTAGCAATTATTTCACCTCAAGATCTCAACATGAGAAGTCGATGACTTTTCAGGTTTTCTGTAGCTACAATTCGTCTTCTACTACTGATGATGATAGTAACGATTAAGAATTGGTACAAAAGACAGAAGATTTGGAAGGAATAGAAAGTAACGATGGAAAATAATCAGCAAAGACACATCGACAGGACAGACTATTAATGATGCTTTGCTGCAACATAGATAAACAGACGGTGACCATAAATTCTTGCTTTGGTTTCATGAGTCTCTCAGGAACTACTCTGTTGAAACTATTGTCCAGTGTGATTTTGTCAGCATTCATTGACGTTCTGAATTATGTTCGACCTAAATCACAATGTTGGGATCCAAAACGAGTGTGTGCTTAAAATCGTGGCTAGAAGACAGGTGTAATGAGATAAAGGATGCCATGTTGTGTTATCAAGTGATGTCACTGAGCCATTGTGCACGACAGCTATTACTCTTCTGAGTGACAGTCGTAAAAACACTGCCATCCTCGATTTCAAGTTCATGCAAGCAGCTTTCCAACCAGAGTACAGTCACTTATTAAACCTGTGAGAAGCCTAAGACAAAGAGTTTCAATATAACTATTACAAGTTTTTGTATCAACATCGTTTGTGGAAGATGTCTTGAAAACGATCTTTGTATGTGAGAAATGAAAAAGGTCATTACGAAGCAGTGTACCTTTTATTGGCATCACTTGCAAGAGGACTAGCTGTTCAAGCAGCAGGATTTGTACACATCATTGCACAGAAAGAGAACTAGTGCCCCGAATACACCCCACAGCCTATAAATATGTCAAGGTCGCACTGGCCAGTCGCCATTCTGTAAAAACTGCTTACCATTGTCCGACACTTTTTGTCAAATGGGTCATATGTAAAGCATATCAGTCAGTTTGTTTCCTTTTATTAAACACTTTCATTTAACTTTGAAATGTACGAAAACGGTGAAATAATTTTTTCTTAGGTCTCGTAATTTACTTTAACACATATAGTGTAAAATATAACAATGTTTTAAAAATAACTAGCAAAATGAAAGGACTTTGAAGGCAAATCGACCATTTATATTTACAATATAAGAAATCTTTGGTTTACATGTGAGACTTTCATTTCATTACTATCGTAGTGTGGTGCTGTTTCCATTTGAATACTGATGTCGGTGTCTCGCTGTGTCTCCCATTGTAAGCTTGTGATGTTGATCAGGAAAAGTCTCCCTAGCTTATGATAAGAGCTCTGGATCGCCCAGTCACCCGAGATTACTTACCAGAACTTGCATCAAAGAGATCACATTTTTATATGGAGCGGTCAAACTTGATCCACTGATATACGTCAAGTCAAAATTTTGTATGTCTGTTAGTAACTGTGTCTGTGTGTCATGTGGTAACCTTAATGGAGAAGTAAAAATCGCCCCAATTAGGGTCTTCGGTGGCTTGTTAAAGGGCCTGAGCCTCCTTATTCAAAAAAGAGGGCGCGTAGGTGCCAGCGTAGAGGTGTTGTGTAGGGTAGAAGCGTAGAGGTGTTGTCAGAGGTAGACTGACAGCAGAGGCGCCAATGTCGTCTGGGTAGAGAGGACCTCAGGTGCTCGCACACCTGTCTGGCAGGTTGACGGCGACGGGGTGGTTTAGTCACATGTCCGCCGCGCCACTTGTAGGCGGGGCAAAGGGTGAGTATGTGGTCTCTCTTCCTCGTTATTGTTGGCTACTCAGTGATTGGATGGTGTGCGAGTGACCAATGGCATCCCTCGGTGTATGTGTCTGTTCGAATGTGCAAAGGGAAATAGGGACTGTCAGTTGTGCTGTGACTGTCAGTTGGAGTTCTCATCTCCACCTGACTATTATCGTGGACTCACAGAGGGGTGACATGGAGGCTAACAGCCAGTACAGCGCGGGTGGCCGAGTCACACCTGGGGCGTGAGTAATAGGTTGGTTTTTTTTAGACAGTGAAAAAAGAAAGGGGAGAGAGTATTTAGTTAACTGTCACCGGCCAGCGCTTCACTTCCTACAGAGACACGACAAGTGGAGAGACACTGCATGTAGGGGAGTGGAGGCTGCGTCTTCCTAGAAAGTAGCGTTGTTATATTTTTTTAGTATCTCGGATTTTTTGCATAAGGTGAATTTTTCTTGTATGTTTTTTTAAAGAGAGATATAGATAAGTATTAGTCAATTTTTTTGTTGTCATTTTCAATAAGTGCAGTTTGTGAGGCCGGGAGATGGGCCGTAAAGTCTTTGAGGCCGGGTGATGGGCCTTAAAGTCTACGGGACTGGCAGATGCCATGGAATGCCTGAAGAGGGTTTTTATTGTTGTTTTGTTAGTTGAAGTTTTGTGATTTTGTCCTGTAGTATGTGTTGTTGGTTTTTCCCGAGAGACAGAACCATTTTTAGAAGACGTCTGGCCCCGAGAGGCAGCGTTTTTGTTATGAGGTTGGATAGTTCGTCCCGAGAGACAACGCTGACCGAGTTTTTGTGTTTAGCGTTTGTCCCGAGTGGAAGCATTTATGGTTTGGTTTATTTGTGTGTGTGTGAAAGATATATTATTTAATTCCTGGATCTTTAGCCCCCAGTGACTGTTACAATTTAGTGTTTGCAGTGAATCATCAGTTTCCAGTGACTCATTCGAGCTGTGCCTAACGAGTTACAGCAGGCAAGCCGCCTAACCCTTGAACCCATGCCGGCGAGTGTCAGCGGGCAAACTTTTGTTAATTTTGTTACACACATATAAAGAAAGAGCCATGATGAGTGACTCTGTTCCGGACTTTTAACATTTAAGTATTTCAATATAGAATATTTGCAAATTAGAGTTATAAATTTAATTAGTTACTTTTTGGATTATATTAAGAAATTAGTTTTGTTATGGTAACAGTCTTAAGATGTTTTACGTCTTTTAATAGATTTTGCTGATATAATTAAATGTATACAGGGTTGAAAAAAAGGCAGAGTTGTTTTTGTATGAGGAAGAAAGAACGCGCAAATGTCCAGTCGTTAGGTGAACGCAAGTGGATGTGACATTTACATGTTTTTATATTAAATAAATCCTTCATTATTATATGTTAAATCACACGTAGTTCAGTTTTGTGTTCGGGGACTAGCAGAGGTTGGGGATTGTGAGGTAAGTAGTGAAACTGAGAGATTGACTTGGGATTATAGTGTGTATGGTTCCTCTGTCAAGTGGTTAATAGTCATCGACGTTGTTAGAGACACGATAAAGAACGAGGCTATGGCAACAGCAGCATTGAAAACTGCGTAAACGATGATGTCCATTACGAAGCTGTTATCGTGATAAAGTTTAGAAGGAACACGGTGCCAACGAGAAATTCCTTCAACTTCAGTCTTGATGACATTATATTTGAGAGGCTGACAGACAATTTTTTATCTTATTTCCCTATTGTGGAATTGTTCTCCGTTTTGCACAGATGCCGGTCTCTCGCTGTGTCTCCCGTTGTGCAGTTGTGATGTCGATCCGGAAAAGTCTGCCTAGCTTTAGATAAGAGCTTTGGATCGCCCAGTAGCATGACATTACATACCAGAATGTGTTTCCAAAAAAAAAATCACATTTTTATTTGAAGTTGAAGTAAAAAAATTTCCACTGTGGTATGTGAAGCCAACATTTTCTTATGTGTCACTGTCTCAGAAGCTATTAAAAGAAGCGTACACATATGAGAACAATTACCACATATTCTCGAAAGGCTTTATGCTAGAGTCAGATGTCAATGGAGTGCAATGTAAGATGTACGAATTGCTGATGTCGAAGCAGTAGTACTAGGGTCTTTTCTTGTTTTATTTATGACACAAGCCTTTACAAAATGTTTCAGCTGTCGGGTTTGGTAAGCTAGTCGCATTAATGTTACTTTATTAAGGAATGTCTGTGTGCATTTGTTTTGAATGCAAAAAGCTATGTTAGTCCTGCCTCTTTTGGACAAACTTAAAACTACCGCTACCTTTTGGGTAAGAGTGGGCACACACGTTTTTCTCCGTTTTGCCAGCAACGTTTTCTTTCTATGACTACTTGTTAATAATTCTTTACTATACTTATATATATATATATATACGCCGTCTCATAAGCGGTTTTTCAAAAGAAATAAATAACAGGGATCTATTTTAGGAGGCTTGCATTTACATTTCAGTGAACATTGTCAATGTCGCGTTTTGCTGTCGAGCGCCGCATCTTCCACACTCTCGTACACACTCTCATCCGCGCAGACATTCGGGCGCCCGATGCAAGCGAAGTCGCCAATCGTTCCTCAGCGAACAAATACACGAACGCACGTGAAGACAATACAGAACACGAGTTTATTACCAACACTACAAGAAACAAAAACAAAGAGAGAGAAAAAGGAAAATGGAAACTAACCCTAAAAAGACACAAAACAGGACCAACCCCGCCCACTAGCCAATAAACGACAACCGGCCCACGCACACGGCTCAGTAATGCACCACACGCTTGAGCGGGCCCGAAACTAAATAATCCCAGGGCGACGCAGCGTCCCTCTCGTCCTTTGCATGTCCACTGTCCGAGGCACGCACGCCGCGACAGGGACACAACTAGATCAGCTAAAGGGGCCTGGTAAGGGCTAAGTACCCAGCAGTAACTAGAACTGGAGAGCACACAAAAGGGTGGAGGGGCAGTCACCTTGTCCTTGATGTGGCCTCGGCACTGTCTGAGATTCTCCATGGTCGCTGCTTTGGGCCTCCCTGTCGGCACAACGGTTCCGGTACCGGAGCGAACGAAGATGGGGAAGACCCACCGTGGAGGCAGATGAGGGTGACGACAGTCCATGATGGCGTCCCCCGAAGTCGTGCGTCGAAGACGCGGCCTGGCGACAGCCAGACAGGCAGACGCCTTGACACTGGAGTTCGAGTGGAGGCCCAAGTTCAAATATGAGTTTGAGTCCAGCGGCTCGTGACGCGCGTTTTTCTGTCTCTCCCAGAAAAAACCCTCTACTCCTCCCAGCGACGGGTCTCTCCACCAGCGCAAAAGCTCTCCTTTCTCCCCACCGTCTTCCCAGTCCGCTAATATACCTCTCAGGGGAGGTTCTAGAGGCTTCGAGAACCCCCCCAAAACTTTCGCGACCTGCGGGGCGTAGCGTCCGCGCGATGATACACGTCTGAAAGAAGCGCTGTGTTTTATCCCCGCTTCTGTTTATTCTGTATGCCAACAGTTGTTGCAGTAACCATGAGGGTCAATATCTCGTCAAATTCTCTGATGACACCTCACTGCTCTCTCTCCTTTGCGGGTCAGTGGTTACCCACGGTGTAGTTTTGGATGAATTTACTGCCAGGTGCGATGACAAATTCTTAGAACAATGTGAGTAAGACCAAATAGATGGTAATTGATTTCCGTAGGAATTCTCCACCAAGTCCCGAAAGTGTCATCCACGACAAGGAGGTTGAAATTGTTCCTGCGTTTAAATACCTGTGCACCATCTTCGACAGGCGACTTTGCTGGGATGTCAACACCCAAACTGTCGTCAAAAGGCTCAACAGCGCCTCTTCCTTCTCCGGAAGCTGAAGTCTTTCTCTGTCTCGACCAATTTCTTAAGCTCTTTTACAGATCGCACATAGAGTTTGAAGTGTCCTTCTCGTTTAACTGTTTTTACAACAGCTTATTGGTGAAGGACAAGAGCAGCCTACATCGTGTGGTATCCACCTGCTCAAAAGTTATTAGGACAGCTCAGAATACTATTCAGACTTTATACAACAGCAGACTCTTCTGAAAGTGTCTGCAATCCTTCTTGATTCATGTCCTGTCGAGAGAGGTTGTCCAGCTCTCATCGGGCCGCCGATTTTGTGTACCTGCATGCAGCACCAACAGACTGAGGTGGTCCTTTGTTGTTTCGGCCTTACGACTTTGAATGGTGCTGGGTGTGAATGAATGAAACATGAGTATGAAAGTCTGTTTGGTGCATACAAATGAGATGTGATTTTTTTTTTACATTTGGTCAACGAGCTGCCTCCAAATTACCCTCCAGGACAAATAACGTATTGTCTATAATTTTTGTGGCAGTGGCAGAGCTTACTTCAGTTTCACGATGTGTTTATTGAAATCAAATGCATAACTTTGAATTCTTTAATTATTTGATAAGAAACTAGAGATACCCAAACATAAGAACAAACTCACCTCTACGTTCTTCAAGAACTGGCCAGTCAACATCGCCATACACAGAATTAGGTAACATAAATATGTGTATGAAAATATTTTTGTTGACAAGGATTATAAGAAAGACGTGAGCATAAGTAAAAAACTTAAACACTCATAAATTTGTTTTTCTTTGATATTTCTCGGATATAATTCCATCCTTAGATGACACTAAACTTTTTTAAGAATAGACCAGCACCTGTTAACCAGTCTCAGTTCAAGACAAACTATAGAATTCTTTTCCCTTTGTAATTATTGGAAGAACTGCTGGTGATGACTGCGATCAACTCGCCAGGCTGATCGTGGCGTTACCAGAAGTCGAACTGCCCACCTGGGTGCCTAGTGATCCATGTCGATTACCTGAGCTAAAGGGAAATCAGCGATGCGTTCAACGAGCGTAACTAGCTAAAAGAGGTACCATGCGCAGACAGTATTAAATCGCCAGAAAGTGGCAGTTATCCAAGTCTTCATTTACAAGTTTTGAGTAGCTCACCAGACTTTAGACAAACATAACAAGGTCTTATAGAAAAAAATGCTGGATGCGTGTAATCGAATGACTGGATAAAAAAGATGAGATGACTGTCTCTGGACTACTTCACCTTACAGCTTATTCCTGGTCTTTTGCAAATACTTCACTTCAAGATCTTAACATAACAAGGAGTCCACGTCTTTCAGGTCATCTTCAACTCCCATTCATCGTCTTCGACTTTCATCTCTTTATCATTATTTGTAACCTGTAAATCTAGCCAAAAAAAAGCGAGATACTTAATTATTCAAATTGTGTTTTATTTTTCATATTTCTAGTATTAACAGTAGCAAGATAATCAAAGAAAAATTCATATGTTATTAAAGCAAAGTTACATCTCTGCAAATAAGTATTTAGTTCAATATCTGCTGAGTGAAATCAAGCCGAATGAGACTGTGTATATTGCATTGTTAGTAGCAGTCCACTGCTATTTAAATACTTTAAGTAAAATTTGAAATGAAAAATTGGATTTAGATGATGAATGTTTACGATATTCTTTCAAAATGTTGGTATACAAAAGGATTGTTCACTCACACATTTGTCCAACAACACAGGTTTAAGGGGAACAATGCTGTTTTGTTGTGCAATGCTATCGTGTTACGTCACTGCACGTGCACTTTACGCATGACAACTGACTGTCACTCTCCAGAATGGCAGTCGTAAAACATTGGCACCATGAATTCCCTGTTCATGCAAGGATTTTTCGAACAAGAGTACAGTCACTAAAACCTGAGAGAAATCCTTCAAAATATAGTTTCAACATCGACATAACAATCTTTAGTATGAAAATCATCTGTGGAAGATGGATGTGGAAGGACCCATCTATGTGAAAAATGAAAACAAAAACACAATCTGAGGGTAAACAAAACTAGCGCCTCAAACGCATCCTACAGGCTTTCAATAAATATGGCAAACGTCTGGCACTGCACAAAATTGCTCAACACTTTCTTGTCAAATGGGTTTCACTTAAGGCATTCATGTCAACCGGCCAGGGCCCAGCGCCTTCGTGGTCACGACCAGGCCGACAATCGGCTGTGGTTCACTTGGAGAAGGGATTAGCGCTACCAAGTGTATAAGCTCAATGAAAGGACCATGGATATACGCCAGAAAAGAGATAACATGCCGGATCGGTCGCGGCCCGGAGTAACAACGACCGCGCACCCTATCGGGAGGCTCCAGCGTGGGGTCAGCGAAAAGTGTGCTACTGGAGCCAAGACCAAGACCAAGACTGAAACCAAAACAGAAATCAAACTAAGAGAAGGAACAACCATTGGCACGTGGAACGTACGCACGTTATACCAGTGCGGAAAAGTGCACCAACTCACACACGAGCTGAAACGGTATCAGTGGGACATTGTGGGACTGGCGGAGGTCAGATGGACAGGATTTGGGGAAACAGTGACGGAAGACGGCCACAGACTGTGGTACAGTGGGGAGGACACCAGGCATGAGTACGGCGTGGGCTTCCTTGTGCACAGGAAGGTGGCCGCGGCCGTCATCACCTGTACACCCGTATCCAGCCGCCTGATCTCCATTCGTGTCTCAGCCAAGCCTCATAATGTCACCATTGTCCAAGTATACGCTCCAACTTCCACACATGGAGACGACGAAGTGGAAGAATTCTACCAACAACTGGACAAGATTATGAAGGCAGTTCCAAAAAAGGACATCCTGGTTGTGCTCGGAGACTGGAACGCCAAGGTCGGACCAGACGCCTACCAGCAATGGGCAGGAACGGTGGGGAAATTTGGTCTTGGTGAAACCAACGACAGCGGCATCAGACTCCTAGAGTTCGCACAGAGCCAGAGACTCACCTTAGCCAACACCTTGTATCCCCACAAGAAATGAAGGACGGCCACCTGGCACTCACCAGACGGACTGGTCCATAATCAGATCGACTACATCCTACTGCCGAGAGGCTTCAAATCCAGCATCAACAGGGCCAAGACAAGGACGTACCCAGGCGCTGACATAGGCAGCGACCATGACCTTGTTCTAACAAACCTGAAGCTGAGGCTGAAAGCGAAGCGACTCTCAAACACTCCCCGAATTCGCTTTGATTTGGAGAAGCTGCAAGACCCAAAGGTTGCAGAAGTCTTCAAGGCCACGGTTGGCGGAAAATTTGGCGCACTGAACCTGGTGGACTGTGATGTAGACACCCTCTCTGGAAACATCAAAGAGGTGCTACTGTCGACAGCCCAAGAGGTTCTAGGGCGACATAGAAACAAGAAACAGCCATGGGTCACGAACGACATACTAGACCTCTGTGACCAAAGGAGGGCCTTGAAGAGAGAAAAGAAAAGCAAACCAGAAGCAGCCACCAAATACAAAGAAGTGAATTGTGCCATTAAGAAAGGGATGAAGGCAGCTAGAGAGAGCTGGATCGAGAAGCAGTGCCAGGACATAGAGGTTGGAATGGCACGAGGTGACAGCAAAAAGGCCTACCAACTTCTAAAGACCATCACAAAGACAGACCAGCAAAAGATCTCAGTCATCGAAGACAGCAATGGTCACCTTCTCACAGAAGGCAATGCTGTACTCAACCGATGGACAGAATACTGCAAGGACCTGTACAATTACCAGCTGAAGACCGACGCCAACATTCTCCAAAACAACCAGACTAGAGACAGTGAACCTGCAGACCTACCAATCCTACGGGAAGAGGTCGAAAGAGCTGTACATAGTTTGAAGGGAGGAAAGTCACCAGGCGTTGATAATGTACCAGCTGAGCTGCTCAAGCAGGGTGGGAAAGCAACTACAAAGGCCTTAACTGTTCTGTGCCAAAGAGTCTGGGAGCGCAAGGAATGGCCCAGAGAATGGACGCAGTCACTAATCATTCCCCTCCCAAAGAAAGGAAACAGCAAACAGTGTCAGAACTACAGAACAATAAGCCTTATCAGTCACCCAAGTAAAGTCATGCTGAAGGTCATACAGAACCGCATCAGAACCACCGCAGAAGAGCTGCTAGCAGAAGAACAGGCTGGCTTCAGACCACGTAGAAGCACAGTTGAGCAGATCTTCAACTGTCGTCTTCTTATAGAAAAGCATCTGCAGCATCAGCGGGACCTTTACCACAACTTCATTTACTTTAAGAAGGCATTTGACAGAGTCTGGCACGAGGGGCTATGGCATGTGATGCGGAAATTCAACATTGAAGAAGGGCTTGTCCAAGTCGTTGAAGCGCTGTATAACAGCTCAACGAGTACAGTACTGCTTAACAACCAAATAGGAGCTTACTTTCGTACCACAGTAGGGGTACGTCAAGGATGTCCCCTATCACCCGTGTTGTTTAATATATTCTTGGAGAACATCATGCTTAAAGCTCTTCATGACCACCATACCTCCATTTCAATCGGTGGAAGACCAATCTGCAACCTACGCTTTGCAGATGATATAGATCTGTTAGCAGGTACAAACAAGGAACTGCAAGACCTCACCAACAGACTGACAGACAGCTCAAACGCATATGGAATGGAGAAAAGCACAGAAAAGAGCAAAGTTATGATCAATGGCAACGGCAAAGCAGAGATCTATATGAACGGGGTACAGCTCGAAGAGGTAAGCAGCTTCAAGTACTTGGGAGCCACTCTCTCCAAGGACGGCAGCTCCACGCAAGATATCCGCATCAGGATCGCAACAGCGACAGCAGCAATGGCTAGGCTTGATAGGATCTGGCATAGCCACAAGATAAGGTTCACTACCAAGTACAGGCTATACAAATCCCTGGTAGTGCCGATCCTGCTCTACGGATGCGACACGTGGACTCTACTCACCGAAACAGAAAGGAGAATCCAGGCATTCGAGCACAAGTGTCTGAGGAGGCTGCTCCGGATCTCATACAAAGAACACAAAACCAACGACTTTGTAAGAAACAAGATTGCCACACTGGTAGGACACCAGGAACCTCTACTATCAACAGTCAAGCGACGTAAGCTGGTCTTCTTTGGCCATGTAACCCGGCACGACACCTTGTCGAAGACTATCCTTCAAGGCACCTTGGAGGGTAGCCGACGCCGCGGTGGTCAGAGAAAGAACTGGCTTACGAACGTCAAAGACTGGACTGGTCGTCCTGTACAGGACCTGCTGACTATTGCCCAAAACAGGCAAGAGTGGCGGGCCCTATCAGCTGCCGCGTCTATCCATGTGCTCCCCCCAACGCCAGGTGCCAGGCAAGGGACGACTGACTGACTGACTGTCAATTTGTTTTTCCGCTTCAGTACATAGATAACAGAATTTAAATTGATTTTTTTTATAAATAAGATAAGTCTTTATTGCAAGATTACTTCCTTCTACATAAGCGGAGTAAAATCTACACTTTTGCACCTCTGGGTAAAGGACTGAACAGTTTTGTATAATCAGGCATAAACAGGTATCGTGGCATCCATTTAAAGTTGAGGTTAACTTGAAAAGATTAAGATGACCACCTTTGCAAGAGAGCTTGTTTAATTAACACTTAGACTTTAAAGATCATTTTAAATGGCTATATTAAAGGTGTTTTCTTTCTCATTCCTCACCTAGTTCAAGAAACCGTCAGTTGAATATATTGGTTGTCCAGCCGTCAGGTGAAATAACTGGTGCACAGTTTCACAGTTTCATATTCTATACGATATTTCCTATTAGGGTACCACAAGTTAAAACACTCTGGAAAACAGGTATCTCTTTCCACAGTAGTGTGTCTCAGCCCTCCAACAGCCCCTTAGGGCCCTCCTACTCATTAAAACGGAAAGTTACAGCAAGAACTGTATTCCCTCCACTGTCACAATAATAATAATAATAATAATAATAATAATAATAATAATAATAATTTTTAAAGCGCATATTCACACTCATAGAGAGTATGCTTTTAGCGCTTAAACGGGGAAGAGACGTGGACTAAGAACAAGAACAAAATCTCGCTGCACCAAACGCCTATCGACATCAAAACTCCAGGATGGACCAATAATGGTAGAACCAAATGAATATTATTTTCTATGATTCTATTTTAGTTCGTTTGGCAAAGTGGGTTGCTGCTCACTCCCAGAATTTTTTGTTTCGTATCCTTCGCCAAAGTGGCATAGGAAAAGACGATCTGATGCAATCGATTCATAGTTATATAAATTATATGAGTTATATGAAGCCCTATTGTGCCATAGAAGAAGACATCAACATTCACTCGTCAGTCTGCCCAATCAATTCAAGGTGGGCGACAGCAACATCACCTTCACATCATCCGTTAGGAATCTGGGATTTATTGTCACTGATGACATGACACTCGATAGACATGTAGCAGCTGTCTGTCGGTCTGCCTATTATGAGCTCCGTAAGATCAGTGCTATCCGTCACTTTCTCTCTACATGTGCTACCAACACTCTTGTCTGTGCGTTTGTTCTTTCTCGACTTGACTACTGCAACTCCTTGCTGGCAGGCTGCCCTGACTACCTCATTCAGAGACTCCAGAGAGAACAGAACTCCCCTGCGCGTCTGGTGCATAGAGTCACGAAACGGGACCATGTCACTCCTCTTCTTCGTTTGCTACACTGGCTACCCGTCCGTTCTCGCATTCAGTACAAACTGTCTGTGCTGTGTTTTAATTTCTTTGCTGGCTCCTGTCCTGACTATTTCTCTGAACTTCTCATCCTTTACTCTCCGTCCAGACAACTACGCTCTTCGTCTGACGACCGTATCCTAACTGTTCCTGTCACCAGAACAACAACATATGGTCACAGGACTTTTGGCTACTGTGCTGCAAAACAATGGAACTCTCTTCCTTTCCATATCCGCCACCTACCTACAACTGAATCTTTCAAATCTGCACTGAAAACGCACCTCTTCCTTGAGCATTACTCCTAACACAGTCCGCACAATGCTCGTCCTTCTTAACCCCGCCCCCTTCCCTCTTGCTACTTTACCCATCTTTCTCGCAGAATCACTATATTTTTTCTGTTCCTGTTACTTGATGCCTTTTATTCTGTTTCGTCAGTACTGTCGTTTTCTTTCGTCCCCTTTGTTCTGTATCTACTTAGTCCACGTCTCTTCCTCGTTTTTAAGCGCTAAGAGCATGCTCTCTATGAGTGTGAATATGCGCTATAAAAAGCTTCACTATTATTTTTATCATTATTATTATTATTATTATCATTATTATTATTATTATTATTATTATTATTATATATGTTATATCTTCAGATCAGTGTATCACAGTAAACAGTTTACACTGAGAAAACGTTTTATTCATTAGAATATGTTTGAGTTTATTGAAGATCAAGTAGAGGAGAAACCAACTTCGGAAAACCCAAATCTTCTCGTTTTAGACAATAACGGCGATTTTTTTTAAAATTTCGACGCTTCATCAATATCGGAACCTTTAAAGCCGTTTGATCACATTAACTCATTGTATCTGACATAAAACACTTAATTGGATACACATCTTCTTAGCTCCTTCCTGTATCGTGATGAGTGTCTGTTGTAGATAAAAAAACTGGCAGAACTGTTTAGGACTGGAAATACGCAGACAATTCTGGCGCTGATGTTGTAAAGCTTGTGGTAGACGCCGTAAGTTGAAAATCCCTCCACAAAAAACGGGCCATTTTTAACAACATTAACGGTACCATGGTGACGATGTATACACACGAGGCCAGCACGAGCATCTTAGTCAGCGCCACCTGCTGGCTGTTGTGTTCAATACTCGTAGAACTTGTCTTCCGTCGCCAGGCGGCAGCAGCTGTCAGTTGGTTAACAGTCATCGACGTCGCAAGAGACACGATAAAGAAAGTGGTTACGGGAACACCAACACTGAAAACTGCGTAAACGATGATGTCCATTACAAAGGTGTTAGCTTTATATAGTTTAGAAGGAACAAGCTGCCAGCGAGGAAATCCTTCAACTTCAGTCTTGACGACATTATATTTGAGAGACTGACAGACAAACCCATGTTGTGGAAGTACAGCGAAGAAAACTAGAATAACAGCCATGGTGCGCGTGCTAACGAGGGAAGTGGCTCGAAGTGGAAATGTGACACATAAACACCGGTCTATGGCAATCACCATGATGTACAGACCTACTGTAGTTCTAATAGCATAATGGACACCATACCCATAAGCCTGAAAATTGATCCAGTACTCTTGTCCTATTCCGAAAGGAGGATTCTCGACCATTATAATCAGGATATCATTATAAAAAAAGGTTAGTAGAAAGAGTTGTTCTGCCAAAGCCAGTGAGAAGAGACAAAGTGTCATACGATCTCGCAGACCATGGCGGAAGAAAACCAGGCAACTAGTGGCATTAGTAATAATACCAAAAATACTTTTAACAGCAAAGACATGCTCTGTGGCAAGAGTTAGTATTATAAGCCAATACAAGTCTCCATCCTCTACTGTGTGATCTTTTAGACTGTCATTGAAGCTTGAATTCCACTTAATGTTGAGAGAAGGCAGTAAAATTGCTGTCACATTACTTCTAGTAATAACGGTGTTGATGATCGTGGACATGGTGACATAGTTCATTGGTTAAAAAAGAAAGCATCTTCAGTAAAGCAACCCGAGGTATACGCTGTATTTATACCCGAGCAGACAGGTAAGATTACATTTGATTTTGTCTCAGTTACAAATAAAATGTTATTCTTCCTGATAATATATTAGTAAAAATTAAAAAAATATTACCCAAACAATTTTTTAAAAAGGATCCACTTAAAATCACCAATATATAAATTGTTTTCATCCAATGAAACTGTACAAAACTACTGAAGACATTTACTGTTTCATACTAGAATTTTAGTGAGTGGTGGCTTACGTGTACGACTTTGGGCCTTTTTTTTTGCATTTTAGTTTTCTCAAACTGTTTTCCTTTTTGCACTAACGCCTGGATCCCGCTGTGCTGCTGTGATGTCGATCGGGAAATCTTTCTTTGCCTTTAGCCTAACAAGTTAAAAGAGAGAGGAAAGTAGAAAAAAAGAGAGAAGAAAATAAAAAGAATAGAAAGAAAAAAGAACAAAATAACAAAAGAAAAAGACTACACCTACTTGCAGTTTAAAGGCTTCAGCGATGTGTACAAAGCTCCGTCTTTATTCTTTCTACACTCAAGCCAACGAAAACAGTACATTATCCCGGAGACTGGATAAAAAACAGGGTACTGAGTATCAGGAATCCTTCTAGTATTAATGTTTTCTATTTCGACACTGCAAAGTACAGGGTTGTCCATTTTCTTTGTTTCTGACTGTGCTTCTCTGATGCTTGAGAGTTTTGTTTTACTTATCCTTCTATTTTTGTTTCTTCAGTTCATAAATTTTTTTATAGTAATCTAAGGTCATCTGTATCACTGCTCGTAGGCGACAAAAAATAAATTGTATTTTTGTCCATTTTTGCTTCTTACTTAATGCGCTTTAATAGAGTTTTAAGAATTGTGATGTAATAATGTTTGCTTTAAAATGTACAAGTGTTTCATTCCCAGGAAAAGCTCATAAAAGATAGAGGCACTACGGCAGAAGAGAGAGGCAATGCTGTAACTAAATGTTGAGCATGAAAAAGTCTCTAACATCTACAAAAGCGAATAGTACAGGGTATTTCTTTAAATATTTTATATTACCGGAAAACGGTAGCGTGCGACTTTCGAAAAGATAAGGTAGATGATTATCAATTTATAAATTTGTCAACAAAGTACTTGAACGTACAGACATTAATAACAACCTCGTGTTTTCTGACTAAACTTTACTCTCAGCATCTGGCTGCGGCTTTAGACAAGAAGAAGAAAAGAAACACCGCACACATACACTCTCTCTCTCTCTCTGTCTCACACACACACACACACTCTCTCTCTCTCGCACACACACACTCTCTCTCTCACACACACACGCACACACACACGCACACACACACATGTTCAGACAAGTTTACAACGACAAGTAAGATTCAACCTCAGTTACAAAAAAAGTCCTACTGTAAAAAAGTTGATAACCTTAATAGCGAATGTCTAAAGCTGAATAAAAGTGCTTTTTAAGATGCAGCTAAAGTCAAACATGCTCATCTGATAAATGTGTCGAGTGGTAAGAGCTATAACTGGAGCATAAGGCCACACTATTTGTAATCCGAAACATTTTGTGCCTAGTTTTACGGTGAGAAATTAGTAGTCAAGGTTATTTTTGGATTCAAAAATGTTTAATAACCTCTAGTAAATCTCAATCCTCAGACAATTTAGAACTAATGAGGAGTATGTTAATTAATGTGATAGTTAGCAAGTTAAGGATCAGAGAAAGATAACGGTAAAAGGAAAGAAAAAAAGAAAGAAAGTAAGACAGACGACAAAGACAAACAAAATAACAAAAAGTAGAGACCACGCTTATGCTCTGAACTGTTGTCAAAAGTCTTCACCAGTGCGTTCAAGGCTCAGCATTTCCTCTTTTCATGTTCAATTAATCTAAAGCAGTACATTATCCGAGTGAGTGGGTGTAAAACTAGAGATTTCAACGTGTAGCATCCTGCTGGTATCGATATCTTCCATTTGCTGGCTGCTGCATGTAGTTATCACTATTTTCATCGTTTCATACATTTCTGAAGTTTGTGAGTTCCGTACATCCCTTATTATTTCTCTTACTCTGGTCTATTCTTCTTTCTTACCTTAATGATTTAAGTGCATTGTGAATACCTTAACGATTATGATGTATTACTGACTGCTAAAACGTGTTGAGTATTTGCCCTCCCCCTCCAGAGAAAGGTTATGTATGTATAGACATCATGCCAGAAGAGGCTGGCTTCATTGTAAAAGACTAATACACCGGTAGCCATTAGGATGATTAAAAATTTATAACTTTTTCAACAATTTTTTAGATTTATAGAAATTACTAATTACTCTGTGTAATGACAAGCTTTTTCACTTTCAGTTTGATAGATTATGGAATAAAGAAAATCTAACAAAATGTGTGGCTTAGCTTAGTAAGCAATGACTTTCAAAAAAACAATGATTCTCGGAATCAAGTATCACAGAGTGTGAAAGGAAATGTTGCAGGGACTCCTTTGGTCTCCTACAAGGAAGAAAAGACGAATGACTCCGTCCGCAGCCTAGTTACCTGTTTGATGAGTGCCAAGGACCTTCTCCTCACCACCAACAAGCGGCAGAAGCTGATGAAACTCTGTCAGAACATCGGACATGACACACTGCCGAAGACTGTTCTCCAGGGTTACTTTGAAGGCGGTCGTCACCGAGGTAAGCAGCAGAAAAGCTAAATGACCAGCGTAAAGGACTGGACTGGCTATACACTGGGGAACCTTTTCTCACGAGTAAATGACAGGTCCTAGTGGCATGAGATCACCCGTGTTGCCTCCCATTGCGTTTCACAATATTCATTCATATCTAGAATTATTCTCATAACAAATATGTAATTGGTATAATTTAATCTACCATTTTCCAAATAAGAATTTCGCTAATTTCATGATTTCTTGTATCCATAGCAGTACCAATCACTGTTCTGCACCTAACCACCCGCTGCTAAATGACGAAAAAAACCAAAGTGGAATTAAGCAGCCAGAAGGTGGCACTGACAAAGATGTTGACATATTTTCTCGCAACATAAACCTAGAAGGATTATTATACAAAGAAATATTTCTCAGTAATATTAACTACTCTTGGCTCAACACATACTTTCAGAAAAGCATGATTATCGATATTACATTTACTAGAAGTACAAGCATATCTAGCTGTGAACAAAAAGAGCTCATTTCATAAAGTCTTTCATGCTGAGATAGGTAATCTTCGACATCGGTCGTCCCACTGTGAGTTGGCATTGGTTTTAAGGAGTTATGAAGTCTTGCGGACGAACCAATTAACAATGGCGAGAAAAGGAATACTTGCTGAATGTAAAAGAACACTTTGGAACTATAGACTTCAAGAGTAGGCAGCGTGTGAAATAAGTTTGCTTCTATTGACTTTGTTTTGCCCCCTGATGGTTTTATTGCACAGAATGTGACGGTGCATCTTGTTCTACAAGGCGTCGATGGCTGGTTGCTTCAAAGAAATCCTTTGCATTTGCTTCCAGTTCAGGGCAGCTTTTATGTTTATGCTTTTGTAAGGGTGAACGTCTGAAGCAAGTCAATTGTTTCTGATTCAAACTTTCTCTCGATAGCTTGTTGTAGCATAAGACAAAAGGAAGCAAAGAAACATTGCTTACATTTGAAAAGGTTTTCTTTATCTATACCAAACATTTTATCAGCAGGTGACTCGACCGAAAAAGAATACTTTAGCATCGCAAGTTGTACATTTATCAATGTATTGTTATCAAAATAGTTGTTCTTTTTTCCACAGCTCTTTTGCCCGACAAACGCACCTTTATTCGTTTATTTCTTCAATAGTTCCTTCCCTGTTTCTTTTACCCACCCACCCTTCAATCTTTTTTATAATTTTGGTATTTGGACAGAGAAATAAATGAAACCATGTGAAGAATATCTCCAGGTAACACATCATATGAAGACATACTTCACATCGTAAAAAGATATTTACAAAAAGGGAATCAAAAGAAGAAATACGAGAGACTAGTTAATTGAGTGTTGTGAGCAGTAAAGAATATGGCTGATTATATGTTTTTTCTCAAAAGTGGATCAATGAGACACAGATTACAAAGAAAAACAGGGCATAGCTGTGGTGTTTAGACATAATAACATAGACAGGCCTACCCACCCTGCCTGGCACTAACACGATACTGACTACGAAGGCAAAGCTGTACTCTCTGTAAGGTCTCATCTATGCTGAGCAGGGGAAATCATCGTTCGAGTGTTAAATTTGTGTACAAAAGTGAGCCTGTCTGAGTGAGTTATAAAACTATCATGAAAAGACAGACTTTCTAGTTATTGTTACTGTCACCAGAACAAGACATCCCACAGTGCACAGTTAGCTCTAAACGTCCTCAAACAACACTTTAGTATCGATAAACGCCTTGGTGAAGGAAGGAAAATTAAGGTTGTATTGCACACGGTTAATTTTTAGAATTTAAGTTTGGTGTTTTCAACAAGCATTTTATATATATATATATGTGTGTGTGTGTGTGTGTGTGTGTGTGTGTGTGTGTGTGTGTGTGTGTGTGTGTGTGCGTGTGCGTGCGTGCGTGTGGCCGAACTTAGTCTATATTATTGGGTTTTGCATGGATTTACTGCGCTGAGTAAAAGTACTTTAAGAAAGAGGCTGCCTTGTTCTTGTCAGGCAGAGAGGCAATGTAGGGTTTGTAACTTCCGCAGTAAATTAATATCTTAAAAGATTATTACTCGCTTCATTTTCTTTGCTCACATTGAGCATATCGGGAAAGGGAGGCAATTCGGTAAGTTTATTCCTCACATCGTTGTTTTTTCCCTTGAATGGCGTGCATGATACATAGCAACTGTTTTTAGTTATCGGTGATGCATGCAAATGGTCAAAGTTTACGCGATTGCGGGTATAAATTCAGTATAAATTCAGATCGCATTGATTTTGTTTGTAGGGATATGTTGACAAATACTTTTTGTGTGTAATTTACAGACAAGTTTAGATGATATGTTTCAGTCCACCCCGAATGTTCAAAACTTCGTAGTGTGATTAGAATATACGTCAAAGTGACCCACCCTCAACTGGCCATTTTTTTCTTCAGCGTTTAGCCGATTCTCGCACTCAAACACGCACACACACACACACACACACACACACACACACACACACACACAGAAAGCCAATGTAGTTCATGAAACATTTGTTTCTCCATTGATGTAGTTTATAGTTCAACAAAGCAAAAATAAAGATGAAAGCAATCGCAACTCCGACTATTTGCAAGATCGAACTTTTGTCACAGTCTTAAATACATTTCACTGTGGGCTGGAAAGAGTAACCTAGCTGAGGACGTATAGCTTCTCTCTCTCACACACGCACACACACACACACACACACACACACACACACACACACACACACACGCACACACACACACACACGCACGCACACACACACACACACACAAACAAACACACGCGCGCGATATTTATTTCTTGAAAAGATGAAACTAACAGGTTGTAAGTCAGATGAGGGAAAGTTATTTACGCAGCTGTTAACTAATCCCAGGATAGCTGATGGTGTAGAAATAACAACACTTACTATCTAGTGCCACGGACCTTGTCATTTTAAACATGCATTCTGTTGCTTTGAATAGTTTTACGAAAAAAGTATGCATTAGACACTACTAAAACATTAGACATCCTGAGATTTTGGTGTTATTTAGCAGTACGAAAGTTAAAATAATAATAATAATAATAATAATAATAATAAAAACTTAAGTTTACCAACAGTACACTTGATTATACCAACAGTAATTGAGCCAAAGGCATGTCTCTGGACTGCTGCCCTTTTGAAGACACGAACCCTGTGCCTTTCGCAAAATTGTAAGCTACTAAGTTAGGAGACCGATTTAGCAGTTTATTATCAGCCACCACAATAAAACTTTTAAAGTCAACAGTAGACTTGCGAAAAATTCGTTACTATTTCTTTTCTACTTCTTCCATTTTGGGAAACATCCTTGAAATCCGCTTCCCACGATTTAGAGTCAATAAATTGAAAAAAAAAACATATTATAAGTCTTAAGCTTTGTACTTTTTTCAACACAAGAGTTATCATCGTGATCTCTTTTTCTCGATGCTAGGAAGCGACTTTTTTGTTTTGGCCTCGTTCTAGAAGTTAAAACAATTTGTTAAAGCAGATATTAATGTCCGTTATTTACCCCATCTTCAAAGATAAAGTCAGACTTATACTGGAGCCGAACTCACAATGTTTGGTACAATGGCCTTCCTCTGCAAAACAAAAGAAAAAAAGGAAAAAGAAAAAAAAATCACTGTATCAATACACTTCTAGTTAGAACATGACGACAACAGATGCTTTTGGAGAAGATCGCTTGAGGTTCACGGTGTATTCCTTAAAATCTGAAGATTTTTGAAGCACACACTTGAATTGTTTAATTAACTGATGAGAAATTCAAACTATAGTTACCCAAATACCTGGGAATACTCATTTCTACCATCTGCATTTGCCACTGACCAACCCACATCGTCATACACAGAATTAAGTAAACATATGTGTATAAATTATTTTCATTGCCAAAAGTGAAAGAAAACATGATTCTATGTAAAACGTTTCAAACAATCTGAAAAATATTATTTTCTTGTCTTCTATAATATTTACCGGATATGATTCCATCCTAATTAAATGACAATTTCAGTTTTTAAAAATAGACGAGTGGCTAGGTATTATGTAGCTGTTAACCAATACCAGTCCAAGTCAAAATAAAGAAGTCTGTCCTCTATGTGATTATCGGAAGAACTGCTGGTGATGACTGCAATAAACTCGCCATGCTGATCGTTGCGTTACATCAGTCAGACTGCCAACCTGAGTGTTCAATGATCCATGTCGACTACATGAACTGAAGTTAAATCAGCGAAGTGTTACCAACAGGTGTAACTAGAAAGAAGAGTTACCATGCGGAAACATAAAGTCTTCATTTACAAGTTCTTACCAGACTTCAGACTAATACAACGAGGTCTTACCTCCAAAAAACTGCAAAATACATGTTATCGAATGACTAGAAGCAAAAGATGGGACGAATGTCTAAGGACTACTCCACCTAACAGTCTATTTCCGGTCTTTAGCAATTACTTCAACTCAAGATGTGAACATAAAAAGAAGTCACTGACTATCAGGTCATTTCTAGCCACGGTTCATCTTCTACCACTTTCATCTCTGCATCATTATTTGTAACTTGTGCAATGAAGAAAACACAAAAATAAGAAATTCTTTATTATGTATTGAATGTGTTTGAACATTTAGTAGTATTAGGAAGAAAATGAAAGAAAGAGTCAGATGTCATTAAAGTTCTCTGCAAAGTATTTGTTTAAATGTGTGCTGAGGGCAAATAACTCGTGTAAGGCTGTGAAAATATAACCAAACCGGGCAGTACTGACAAAACAGGACATAAACCTATAGAATTAATCATCAAGGAAAGGTCAGCGAAATACTACTACACAATGTATCCCACCAGACCCCCAGTCCAACAGATTTATTTACAACCCCACAAACACAGAACAGGCCGCCCCACCCCACAACCTACGATACAACACCACATCCAACATAAAAACAGCCCAAAGAGTGCAGAAACAACCATAGCGGCCCCTCCTAACAACATGCAAACACCACCCTAGACACCTCCACATCCACAGAACTCACAAAGTATAGCAAAGAACAACACCAAAACCAAATCACTGAAGAAACAAAGCTCAAGCAAAGCATCACATACAAAGACCACGCACATATCTTTACTGATGGACCTCATGGCCCAAAGACAAACACAATAAGATTAGGAGTATACCATCCCGACAACATGACCATCTCCAGCACACTCCAAAGCATACATCAATCTTTTGACAGCTCTTCAGACACTTCACCTCGAACTCAATGACACAACGCAACGAGAATACCTACTAATATAAGACTCACTGTTAGCCCTCCATGTGCTAAAAAACAACTCCTCAACACCACCCTAGACACCTCCACATCCACAGAACTCACAAAGTATAGCAAAGAACAACACCAAAACCAAATCACTGAAGAAACAAAGCTCAAGCAAAGCATTCAAAGCACAGCTGCAGATGGCGCTCCTCCAACCACCCTCTGCCGAGCAACTTGACTGTGTTTTACGTCGAGTAGTTGATGACCACGTGACCCAGTGTCTCGACGTCTGATGCGCCAGTCTAAATGTGCGCCTTGGCATTCACACATCCGTGTCGAACTCCGTGACCTGAAGCGCACGCGCCGGCGAACTGAACGTGTTTGGCGGAAGACTGGACTCGCCATCCACAAAGAAATTTACAATGCTGCAAAGCGAAGCGTGGCAAAATGCATTTATGAGGCTAAAACATCATACCTTCAGGGCCAAATAATTAATTGCACCTCCTCCAAAAAGATTTTTACCCTTTGCAATAACATGACTGGATCTAAGACAGCAACACCACTGCCTACTGCCTACCCTGCTTCACTGCTTCCGCAAGTGTTTAGTGATTATTTCACCAGCAAGATATCGGACATTCGATCATCATTAGACTCGGCGTCGGCGCTTGACAGCATCTCCTGTGATGTCCTCCCAGGATGTTCCATGACCAAGTTCCTACCAGTCTCTGAGACCGATGTGAAAGCGGTTATCCTAAAAGCTAAAGCAACAACCTGCGAGTTAGATCCGATGCCCACGAGCCTTCTGCTCGAGTGCCTAGATACTCTACTTCCTGCCATCACACATATTGTAAATGTCAGCCTGTCGTCAGGTGTTTTCCCATCTCTGTTCAAGAATGCGGTGGTGAGGCCACTTCTAAAGAAATCCACGCTTGATGTCAATATGCTAAACAACTACCGCCCAGTCTCCAACTTGTCTTTTCTCTCTAAGATCATAGAGAAAATAGTTTTGACACAGCTCTGGGCCTATTGACAAGACCACCATCTTCTTCCACAAGCTCAGTCGGCATATAGACCTTTCCACAGCACTGAGACCACTCTTATTAAAGTAACAACAGACATATTATCTGCTCTTGACAGTGGTGATGTTTCTCCATTAACCCTACTGGACCTGTCTGCTGCATTTGACACTATAGACCACTCTCAGCTTCTTCACAGACTCCACACCCTCTACGGGATTTCTGGACCTGCCCTCTCATGGTTCAACTCCTATCTCACTGATAGGACCCAGACTGTGGTAGTCGATGGTCAGACATCTCGCCCTGCTTCAATTTTCTGTGGCGTTCCCCAAGGCTCAGTACTTGGCCCAGTCCTGTTCATCCTGTATACTAAACCACTTTCATCTTGCATCCGGTCTCACCAGGTGTCTCATCAGTCCTATGCAGATGACACGCACCTTTACTGTTCTATTCCACTGGCTGAGTCTCACTCTGCTATTAGCCCTCTAGAAACTTGTATTAGTGATGTCAAGGGCTGGATGGTGAAAAACAAGCTTAAACTAAATGATGATAAAACGAAAGCCCTCTTGTGCCATAGAAGAAGACATCAACCTTCACTAGTCAGTCTGCCCAATCACATCAAGGTGGGCGACAGCAACATCACCTTCACGTCATCCGTTAGGAATCCGTTAGGAATCTGGGATTTATTGTCACTGATGACATGACCCTTGATAAACATGTTACAGCTGTCTGTCAGTCTGCCTACTATGAGCTCCGTAAGATCAGTGCCATCCGTCACTTTCTCTCTACACGTGCCACCAACACTCTCGTCTGTGCGTTTGTTCTTTCACGACTTGACTACTGCAACTCCTTGCTGGCAGGCTGCCCCTCATCCCTCATTCAGAAACTCCAGAGAGTACAGAACTCCGCTGCACGTCTGGTACTTAGAGCAAGGAAACGGGACCATGTCACACCTCTCCTTCGTTTCCTACACTGGCTACCCGTCCGTTCTCGCATTCAGTACAAACTGTCTGTGCTGTGTTTTAATTTTTTTGCAGGCTCCTGTCCTGACCATTTCTCTGAACTTCTCATCCCTTACTCTCCGGCCAGACAACTCCGCTCTTCCTCTGACAACCGTACTCTGACTGTTCCTGTCACCAGAACAACAACATATGGTCACAGGACTTTTGGCTACTGTGCTGCAAAACAATGGAACTCTCTTCCTTTCCATATCCGCCACCTTCCTACAATTGAATCTTTCAAATCTGCACTGAACGCACCTCTTCCTTGAGCACTACTCCTAGTCCACAATGCTAGTCCTTACCCCCCCCCTTCCCTCTTGCTACTTTACCCATCACTATTTTTCTCTGTTCCTGTTACTTGATGCCTTTTGTTATCTGTTTTTGTCAGTACTGTCGTTTTCTTTCGTCCCCTGTGTTCTATATCTACTTAGTCCACTTCTCTTCCCCGTTTTAAGCGCTAAGAGCATGCTCTCTACGAGTGTGAATATGCGCTATAAAAATCTTCACTATTATTATTATTATTATTATTATTAAATAAGTAGACAAAGTATATAAGATACTGTCTCTCATAAATAACATTAACCAGGTAAATCGAGAAATTAAGTTCCTTTGGGTTCCCTCCCATATAGGAATAAAAGGAAATGAAGAGGCTGATAAACGAGCTAGACTGGTAGTAAAGCAAGAAACAAATCCTTAAGTCACCACCCTAAATATCTCTATTTCGCCAGCAGAGAGAAAAATATCCATAAACCAGCACTAAAAAAGGTGGCAAGACAAATTCAAAACACGGTAAAGGTACTAGGAGACTGATAGAAGACCAGCCTAGTCACACTCTGATTTTCTAAAAGTCAAATAGGTTTGACGAAACAAAAAAAAACAAACTAGAATTAGGTTTAACGGAGAGTACCTAACAAGATGTAAAGACCCCCTTCCCCTTCATGTGCCTGTGTGGATGTGCTGTAGGAGTGCAATAAAAACAAACCAGAAAGAGAAAAACTAAAACATATTTAGCTAAATATAGACTGGCGTTAAACCTTAATAACTGCCTAAAGAACTACGGCATAACATTCTTTCATGAGAAGCATTAATATGGACAATCCAGCCAAACTATGGACTAACATAACAAAGGCAAAGGGTTAGAACTGGATAACATAAACATTTATACAGGAAAAACAAGCCCAGAAAGCCAAATAAACTAGAGTAGAGCAACACGAGAAATCTGGTAACAAACACAGTACACCACCACGGCGGACTTGACAGGCCACTAAGAACTGTGGCGCCACAAACACTGGCCCTCCACCTACATCTCCCCAATCCCTCCCTTCCTTCGCCCACATCCCCCATACGCACATTCCCCAAGGATCCCTAACCCCACAGTGCGAAATCACTGCGAAGTGGAAGCACTCTCCTTTAATAAACCAACAACGATCTATGTAATCGTTTGTAGTATTCCACTGCTATTTAAATACTTTAAGTGGAAACTGAAATAATAAAGTGGATTTTTATGAAGAATATCAACGCTAAAAATTAGGATTGACCAAAATGTTGGGATACAAAGGGATTGTTTACTCTCACTTGAGTCCATAAATGCAGGTTTAAAGAGATAGCAAATGCTGTGATGTGTTGTCGAGGTAAGTCACTAAACCTTTGCGCACAGCAACTGATTGTCCCTCGTAACACACTGGCATCCTGAACTTCTTTATGTAAGGAATTTTCGAACCAAAATACAGTCACAAAACCTGAGAAAAAACTTAACGTATAGGTTCAACATCACTATAAGAAGATTTAGGCAAAGAATCTATCAATGCGAAAAATGTAAAAAAAAAAATCAACAATCTGAGGGCAAACAAAACCAGAGCCTAAGTGCACCTTAAAGGCTGTAAATAAATTAAAGTATCTCTGGCCTGCTGTATCAACATTGCCCGACATTTTCTTGTCAAATCGGTCCAATTTTAAGTATTTGTTTCTTTTTTCCGCGTTAGAACATAACTTACAGAATTCAAATTGACTTTTTTACAGGACAATAGCAGGACCACTTCCTTGCACATAAACGTAGTAAACTCTAAAGAAATCATCTTACACTTTACATCGCACAGCCGTTTGCGCCTCTGGGAAAGGACGGAGCAGGTGAACAAAATCAGATACCATCGCATCCATTAATTCTTGTGGTTCAAAAGACCGCGTGACCACCACTACAAGAGAGGCCAGATTTTAACAATGAATTTATTTTGCAAGCTGCGGTTGTTTAGCACTCACACTTGAACAATATTGAAGGTATGTTCATCTTCTTGTTCCTTACCTAGTTCAGAAACCTGTCAGTGAAATGTTGTGGTTGTCCAGTCGTCAGGTAAAATGACTGGAACACAACTGCCCAGTTTTACAGTCTACATAACATTTCCTGTCAGGGCACCACAAGCCAAATCACCAAGTAAAACAAGCATCTCTTTATTCTGTATTGTTTCTCCCAGTCCTCTAGTAGCTTAGAGTCCTCCTAGTTGTTAAAACGACACATATAGCAGGAACTGTATTCCTCCACTGACTGATGATTACTGAAACGAGATGCAGCAGCTTATTAGTCTCCGTGTGTATGTAGGTATTTAATTCTGTATGCATGTGTATCTTGGACGGATTCGTGTCTAAGAGAGATTTCGTGTTCGTGTAAACATGTGCAAGTGTGTCAGCGAGCGTGTGTGGTTATCTGTGTTTTTTATAATCTGTGGGCCTCCATTCTAAGCCACGAAAACTTCACAAAAACCTCACACCTCTAATATACATAACAAGGGTTCGCTGGACCGAACGGGTATCGACCTATTAAGCACACGGGTTTGAAAACAATAACAAATGTTGAATCATTTTCTACAGTTCTGTTGGAGATTTTCTGGTTCAGTGGGTTGCTTCTCGCTCGGCTTCTGGTGAGAAAGAGATGTAACTTCCAGCGGTTTGTCTTCCCCGTCATTCGCCAAAGAACCAGAAGTGAACGCATGAGGATTTCTTATTAAGGTTCATTATTTACGTACATTATTAGAATTGGCAAACTTTAGATCAAGATGATGCATGCAGAGAAAGAAAATATGGGGTTTTTGACAAAATCTGTTGCAATAACAAAGTCTTGTAGACAAATGAACTTTGGGATAAAGTAAGCAAGTAATTCTGCTTCACAAAACTGTAATCCAGATGTTGATAGTACCACTGACAGCACTTCAGCTTTAACTTACACTTTCCTTTTAGTCTCCCTCAAAGTTTAAAGTTATTGTCAGCAAGACAAACCTTCGTACTTCTCAGGGCACTACTCAATAGTTTAGAAGGAGTAATCGTTTTATTCCTGGGAAACAGTTTATTGAAGATCAAGTAGATGAACAACCAGCTGCGGAATTTGTAAATTGTAATAAAGTGAAAGAGTGATACACAGAGATGGTTGTTTTGGCTACAAGACTGTAGCATTGTTATAGCGAGAAGATATCGTAAAACAAAAGAACTTAAAGCGAAAAGTCTCGTTTTAGAAAATGATGCCGATTTCGTTTTATATCTTCACTCATTTCGCATTAACAAAATTTTTTCTGGCGTTTAGCGCTTAAATGGATAGATAATTTGCGTAGCTCTTTCCTATATCGTGATGAGTGCCTGTAATAGATAAAGAAGCTGGCAGAGCTGTTTATTACCGGAAATCCGTAGGCAAACCTGCCGCTGATGTTGTAAAGCTTGTGGTAGACGCCGTAGTTTGAGAATTCCTCCACAAACAAGCGAGTTACTTTGTACGACATGAAGGGTACCATGGTGACGATGTATACACACGAGGCGAGCACGAGCATCTTAGTCAGCGCCACCTGCTGGCTGTTGTGTTCAATACTTGTAGAACTTGTTTTTCGTCGCCAGGCGACAGCAGCTGTCAGTTGATTGACTGTCATCGACGTCGCTAAGGACACGATAAAGAACGTGGCTATGGGAACACTAACACCGAAAACTGCGTAGGCGATGATGTCCATGACAAAGGTGTTATCGTGATATAGCTTAGAAGGTACAAGCTGCCAGCGAGGAATTCCTTCAACTTCAGTCTTGACGACCTCATATTTGAGGGGCTGACAGACAAACCCGAGTTGTGGAAGTACAGCGAAGGAAACAAGAATAACAGCCATGGTGCGCGTGCTAATGAGTGATGCCGCTCGAAGTGGAAATGTGACACATAGACACCGGTCTACGGCAATGACCATGATGTACAGACCTACTGTAGTTCTGATAGCGTAGTGGACTCCAAACCCATAAGCCTGAAAAGTGATCCAGTACTCTTGTCCTATGCCGAACGGAGGGTTCTCCGATATTATAGACACGATGTTGCTATAAGAAAAGGTTAGTAGAAAGAGTTGTTCTGCCAGAGCCAGTGAGAAGAGACAAAGTGTCATACGATCTCGCAGACCATGGCGGAAGAAAATCAGGCAACTAGTGGCATTAGTAAAAATACCAAAAATAGTTATAACAGCAAACACATGTTCTGTGGCAAGAGTTAGTATTATAAGCCAATACAAGTGTCCCTCCTCTATTGTGTCACATCTCTGAGTTTCATTTAAACTGAAGTTCCACACAATTTTGAGAGAAGGCGGTAACATCGCTTTGACATTGCTTCTAGTAATAGTGGTGTCGACGATTGTAGTCATGGTTACATTATTCTCTGATGACAAATTAAGCAGCTTCTGGAAGGAAACCCGAGGGAAGATTCCAGCGCTGATTATATACCCGAGCAGACAGGTAATATTACACGTTATTGTCATTTGATCGATGTTTTCTCAATAGAAGAATGGTATTCAACTGTAAACGAAATTAAAATTTTTGGAACAAATGTTTGAAGCAGAACAATGGAGCAAGTAAATTCTTTCCTATGATGCTGCAAAATGCATTTCTTTTTCGTAAAATATATCATGCACATTGTTTTTGCAGTTTAATATCAAAAAGACTAAAAAGATTAACAAAACAATTAAAGAATTAAAACAAAATAAGCTGGGATTATTTATTTGTAAAAAAAATATTTCGTCTCCACAATCAAAGTTAGTCCACCTAAAAATATATTAAAGACAATTGCTGTTGGATACGTGAATTCTAGAGGGTGGAGGTTTACTTGCAAGGCTTTGATTTTCGTATTTTAGTTTTCACGAACTGTTTTCCATTCTGTACCAACACCGGCGTCCCGCTGTGCAGTCGTGATGTCTCCCAGGCTTTAGATATAAGCTGTTATTCTCCCAGTAACCTGAGGTTAAATACCTGATCGAGTTTTATTTGACCATCAATTCTCATAAGTTGCAAGAGATAGAGAGGTGGGGGAGTAGAAAGAAAACAGAAGAAAAATAGAAGAATAGCAAGAAGACAAATGAAACAACAAAAGAATTAAGACCACACCCACTCTGCTGTTTAAAGGTTTCAGCGATGCGCACAAGGTCCGCCTTTATTCTTTCTACGCTCAGTCTAGAGAAAAATGTGCTTACTAGTGAAACTCAGACATTGCTGTCAGCCTGCTGAAATAATCTTGTCACTTGTTCTACAGGCATAGTATCTACCGCGGGAAGTTTCATATGTACTGCTTACAGTGGTGTATGTGGCCCCGTCTGAAAACCCTGCTACCACGTGTGATGTGAGCAATTCTTACATACAGGACCTTGAAACTACCTCCCCAGATTCCTTCAACATTATAACCGGTGACTGTAACCACAGCACGTTGAGGAAAACACGACCGAAATACCAACAACATGTCACATTTTTCACAACAACTTGAAGTGCGAGTATAGGTCACTGCCACTGCCACCACTTGTTCTGTCAGACCACTCTCTGGTCAGACTTGTCCCTCGATACCCGCACCGTGTACCGCCCATAAGGAAATCCGTGGGTCAGTGTGACAAAGCTTGTGTCGACACATTGTTTCGAGGCCACAGACTGGAATGTGTTTGTTGACACTTCTGATGTCACCGAACTGGCTGACTGCCTAACTGACTATCAACTTCTGTAAGGACGTGGTTGTAAAAAAGAAAACCATCAATGTTTATCCCAACAATAAGCCCTGGGTAACAAAGGGGTATGAAACAAAAAGAAGCATGCTTTCAGAAACGGAGGATAGGGAGCTACTAAAGACAGTGCAGAAAGAAGTGGAGAGGACCATCAAGGAGGGGAAGGAAAATGTAAAAGGAAGGTAGACAAAAATTTTCAAAAGAAAAATATGAAGAAAGTTTGGGATGGTGATCAAGCTGATGTGTGGGCACCAAGATAAACAGGGTGGTAACTAAATACTTCCTTTTGTCCTGAATGTTGAGGCCACGTGGCCTGAGTCAATAAAGTTCTTTCTTTCGTTCGTTCGTTCGTTCGTCCTTTTGTCACTTTTATTTTACTGGCGATAGAAATAAGCTGAAAAGAATAATGTTTTTACAGAAGAGGAGGTGCGCCGACAACTTCTGAAAGCACACATTCAAAAGGCAACCGGTTCTGACTATCCTAAGGAATCGTGCTGATCAACTTGCCAAAATTTTATGCATACACTTTAACTCGTTTTTTTCAAACAGGTCTGTTCCATTATATTGGAAAACTTTGTTTATATTACCAGAGCCAAAGAAAAGCCTGGCGTTAGACTGAAATGATTTAAACTCCGTTGCATAAACCGCTGCTGTGATGAAAGTCATTGAAAAGCTTGTACACAAGCGTTTACAAGTCCCGGTTAAGACCCTCTATAGTTCGCCTGTCGAGGTGAACGTAGTGCACAAGATGTTTGTTTATGTCTTATACATGATTAATGCACATCTGGAGAACCCCAACACTTGTAATCGTCTAATTTTTTTTTACTTCTTCGGTTCTTTTAACACAATGCAATGTCATTTGCTTGTTACAAAAACTAATTTGAATGAATTTTGATACCAGAGCTTCTCTGTGAATCTTAGACTCTCTGACCAACAGACCTCAGTTTCTAAGATTTTCTATTAATGTCATTTCTGATATTCTGTACACCAATATCGATGCTCCCTGAGGGACTACATATCTCTCCTGTCTTGTTTTTTGTGTACACGGCGAAGTGTAGACACGGGAACGAAAACTTTCCTATAGTTAAATTTGCAGACGACACCAGACTCACAGGTCTGATTACAAACAATGATGACTCCTACTTCAGACAGGAGATTGAACATTTTGTTACATGTCATGACAATTATTTAGAGCTAAACAACAAGAAAATACAATTGAAGTGATTGCAGATTTTACGAAGGAGAGGGCTGATTTTTAAGACATACGCATTAAAGGTGAGGTTGTAAAACGAGTAGACAGTTACAAATACTTTATGACCATCGACAATAAACTTACCTGACAGCTCATGTTGATAGCGTTTTCAAGAAAATGCGAAGCCGTCTTTAATGTATGAGAAAACTTAAATCTTTTAATGCCCAACTGCAACTCCTGCAACCATTCTAAACTTCAGTAATATGCAGCTCCGTGACTTTTGGCCTAGTGTAGTGGGGTGGGAGCATAGCAAAACAGGATAGGACGAGCTGAACAAAAACATGGGTGTTTGGGAGGGGACAGAATGACTGAGAGACACTACATCACGAACTTCTGTACAACAAACTGACTACAATTTTAGCTGATGACACTCATCCACTCCGACGGGATTTGACAACAGACGCATAGACGAAAGTGGTAGGTTTAGACTTCCCTGAGCCAGAACCGCACGCACTTTGCACTCTTTTATTCATGTTCAACCACATCATGGCTTGGACACGGCTTTGAGTGAAGATTCTCATACAGCTGTCACCTGTTCCCGTTTTTTTTATTTGAGGTATCATGTAATGTTTAATGTTATCTTTGCTTGACAGATACATAATAATTTCCTGGAAGAGATTAATAACGATGCTTTGTTTTTGTATTTGTATCCTGGAGACTTGATACAAAAAGCTGGAGAATGACTGTTAAGTATCCAGCTAGTGTCAATGTCTTTTTATTTTGAAACTGCAACGTACAGGGTTGTCCATTTTCTTTGTTTGTGACGGTCCTTCTCTGATGCTCGAGAGTTCTTCAGAATGTTTTATTTATTATTTATTTTTCTTTTCTGTTTTATTTTTCCTCGTCCATATCACTGTTCGTACGTAACAGAAAGAGAAATAAATTTTTGTCCATCTGTGTCTGTTACTTATAGTGCATTGAGAGATTTCAATGAATTGTGATGAAGTAATGTTTGGTTTAAAAATGTTGTATAAGTATTTAACTTTCGAAAACCTAAAAAAAAGTAAAAGCGTTAAGGCAGAAGAGATAGCTATGTTGTCACTAAATATTGAGTCCGAAATAAGTCTCTTACATCTATAAAGACTGACAGTTGGTGGTACTATTTTAAATATTTGATAATATTACCAGAAAGATAGTAGCTTACGACTTTCGCAAGAAAAGGTATTCTTCAGGATAATTATAAATTGATAAATTTGTCAATAAAGTAGTTAGATGCAGAGATATTGATAACAAAGTCGTGTAATGGCAATCGAATAAGCCTGCTTTATTTGACTTAGGCTTCTCCCCTGATGATATTATTTACAGATTCTGACGGCGCATCTCGTCCACAAGTCGGTGATGGTTCATTGTTTCCTTTTAAGAAAATCGTTCGTAGTTGATTTCAGTTTAGTGCGATTTACGTGAGACAGAACTCTCATGCATTTTATTTGTTTTCTGATAAATTTACTCTCAGCATCTCGCTACAGTAGAAGACTACAGGAAGCAGAGAAACATCAGACTGGTTTTTAATTGAAATTGAAAACGTGTTCAATGTCTACGCACGCGAGCACGGTACATTACTCCAGCCTCGTGACTCGACTTAAAACCGAAGCTTGAACAGAAAAGGTTTCTCGGGAATCAATTTCTTGTCAGCCCTGGTTATAAAAAAGTGGTTTTCAGATCGTTTTCCTTTTTTCCACATTTTTATGTTTGTATGTTGAACAATAGCCCACCATTGTTTGTTTGTCGATACGCTCATAACTTCCTTCATTTCTTCGTTTGCTTTCCACCGGTTCATTCGTTTTTCTGCAACCATTTAATCTTTTCTCTCCTTATACTTTTGACGTCTGGTCTTAACTCGATAAAATTATTTTTACAATACATACCGAAAGTAAGTGTGTGTGCGTGTGTGTGTGAAATGTACAGCCTGACCTAGTCTATAAGAGAATAGGGGTATATAATATATATATATATATTTAAATTCTTTTTGTTGTTAATTAGATCGAAAGATATCCTTTCAAGTCAATGAGACACTGGCAAATATTTTCCTTTGCGTGCTGTTGACACCATCATATTCTGTAAAATGATTATCAAATGCAGGATCTGTTGTCGTAAAGCAGACGATGAAAGGGGAATAACACAGTATGACGCGCTTTTTGGCAGGAGTTACGTCCCCTTAACTATCATAGAACGATGCCCAGGATCACACATCTTGTTATTAAGGTAGTCATCTAATACACCATAATACACAAACACTCAGGAGAGAATGCATACACACACTTTTTCTCTTTTAAATACCCACATACGAGTGTACTGACAATTAGAGAAACGCTTTTAATAACATCTTATGTACATTACTGACTGACAGATGTACTGTGATATCATGCTTAGTACCACTTGAAATGTTCAGTTTTTTTGTCAACGTCATGCGACAAAGTATTTTTTTGATAGGAGTTATCAACAAGTGTTTTTATGCAAATAATTTGCAACTTTTTTCGCTGTATTTAAAAAAATTCTCAAACAAGAGACTAACAAATATTGCTTAGTTAGAGACAGTAATCTGTTCCAAAGTGGACCAGTCACCCAAAGTATTAACCGTCAAACTTTGTGCAATTGCTGCCTACAGATTTTATTAACATATCACCATTAGAGCCGATTTTACATTTTTCTGCATTTAAAATAGTCATACCTTGCAGACTAACAGATACCACTTAGCTAAGGCTAACTCTAACTGCAGTCCCACCGTGACTGAACCAGTCACCCGCAGGAGTATTAACCGTCAGCCTTTGTGTAGCTCACACTCGTAGGACACCAGGAATCTCTACTATCAACAGTCAAGCGATGTAAGCTGGTCTTCTTTGGTCACGTGACCCGGCACGACACCTTATCGAAGACTATTCTTCAAGGCACCTTGGAGGGTGGCCGACACCGCGGTGGTCAGAGAAAGAACTGGCTTACGAACATCAAAGACTGGACTGGTCGTCCTGTACAGGACCTGCTGACTATCGCCCACAATAGGCAAGAGTGGCGGCCCTGTCAGCTGCCGCATCTATCCATGTGCTCCCCCCAACAACAGGTGCCCGGCGACTGACTGACTGACTGACTGACTGTGTAGTTGCTGCCTGCAGTATTCACCAATATATCACTTACATTGCTGATACAATGGTAACGGGAAGTGTACCTAATGATGGCAAATCTATTTGCAGGGTGCCTAGAGCCGTACAAGGGAAGTAATCCTGAGCTGATTTCTTGATTTACGCACGCTGCCTCCCCTGTTTACAGCAGATAAAGAGGACCACAGGGTACGCGTAAAACATTCTATTATCATAAAAGCACTATCACATCTACATTGAAAGAATGTTGATTGCGAATTGTAGCCAACTTTGTTTGTTCGACATACCGTTTTAATTTTTCAGCTTGTCAACTTAATAAATTACATCTACTGATGCATAAAATTAACATCGGATTTTGTGTACGGTTTATTCGAGTTACAGGTAAACGCATGCATCACTAAGCCCGATTAGAAACAGAACAGTAGTCTTTAATTCTTACTGAGAAAAGCTTGAGAGGTAAGATTGATATATCTGATACATCTATCAATGTGACTAGTAATGCCGGCTGAAAAAACTACGAACAAGAGAAAAAGAAGCTAAGAGTTAATGTGATCCATTTTGCAATATACGAACTTCACAGCTTAAAGATTTTAGTAATTTACCTTTTAATGGAGACATATTTTTCTTAAAAGTTGTTTTATTTCAAAATTTCTTGATTATGGTATTATGTCAAGATGTGTGCTTTATTCTCCCATTCCATAAAACATTCCATTGGATTCTATTTCGTGTGCAGAATAATTTCGACAGATTTTTTCTTATACTCAACGTTTGCTATTACATTATATCGGGTGTAGAAGGCATTAGATTTTGTCGATACCTTAAAGATATTATTAATTTACCCTTACACAAGTCACATGTATTTTTCGACCTATAAAGTCCCTACTTATAATAGTAATTTAAAAGGTCACAAGATTATTTTTGATTGAGAGTTCCTTTGTTTCTTACATCAGCAACTTTTATCAGACTCAGAATTTAGTGATTGGGAAAAGAGAGTAACATTCCACTCTTTCGCCTACAGGCCAGTCATTACAGTATCACATGGTCATGTCAATCAGTTCAAGGTGACCAAAATAAATTGCTAAAGTTAAATTGTCATCGAGTATGTGTAAGCAAATTCATCACAAACAAGCCACGTGATAACACATAACATACAAGTGAGCTTCCAAGAGTTCAGAACTATTAGAATACCATTTGGCAAGTCTTCCCTGCTTGTCTTTCTTTTGAAAAATCACGATATTCTCAGTCCTTCTAACTTATATCCTTCTTACTGATATCCTCTCAAAGTTTTTTGTATTTGTCTTTATTTATCATTGGTACTGTTTTTTTATCCTCCCGTCGCTCATATGTTGTTTGTTCTGTTGTCCCCCGTATGTTGCCTGTCTCGTTCTTCTTCTTCAGCACTAAGAGCAGGCTCCTTAGGAGTGTTAGTATGCGTGATATAAATTTTGCATTTATTGTTATTGCTGTTTTTCCAATCTTATGAGCTCAAGAACAGCAATAAGTAGGGCTCATGTGATTATGTATTATTTTGAGCTTCTTACTCGTGTAGCTAATGAGACTAATTTTTCTGTAGTTCCGGCAAATGTTTGCTGTTTCCTACTTTTTTTGGAAAACTCTAACACTACTGCATTATTATTTGACACTTTCTTGTGATAGCTAGATAAAAGGAGAAAGCTTTGTATATCGTTTTCATACCTCCTTCTTCGCAAAAAGCGACAGGAACCCACACTTTCGTTTTTAAATCCCTTGATTAAAGTCCAATGAAATATACTAGTTCCTAAAAACCTATGTCATTTCCCTCGCTTCTCTACATTATCAAGACACAGAGCCAGACATATGCCATGCACTTAACACGTTTAACAGATTTGTCAATTAAAATATGTTCATTGCCAAGGATAACGGAAGACATGAGATCATACTGTAATGATATCATACACTAATATGATCACTATATGAAAAGATCATTCCCTAGTCTACTAATCGAGTCTACGGGGACTTGACTTTTACGGGGTTATTTTCATTTTTGTAGGGTTTTAAACAAAATAGTGTTAACTTGTATTTAAGTTAATTGGTAGTCAAATAATAACTGTAAAGGTAAAAGTTAAAACTTATTTTTCAGATCGGTGGTGGGAGGAGGGTGTCAGATGTTAGCACACTTTTCTCAGGATCAGTTTTCTCTGATGACAGGGCTCTTTTGATGCTTTATATTTCCTAAACCGTCTATGGAGTGAGGGACAGGGTAAAATTCACTGTATACAACGGGTATCAATCCGACATGCCTCGGGTTAAAGCTTTACTATTCCAGCATATTGGCCATCTGTTTTTACATTTCTATATGAGTTTTCGTGGTTCAACTGATTAATAAACAGTCGCACTCCAGTAAGAAATAGATTTATCTCCAAACGGTTGATTTTCTGTGCTACTTCAAAAGGCCATAATTTATTCTGTATTAAAGCCACCTGGGCCAGGTGAACTGCGTTTCATGATGTTTTTATTTTTTCTGATGTTTCAACTTGAACGAAAATATTTTAAAATAACACAGATGTTTGTGCGATCATATTAAAATGCAAAGACGACGTTATTTATGTTCAAAAGTTTTAAATTCAAGTTATTTTCGTCACAAGCCTTTGGTTATATTGGTAATAAACACTTACCTTATGCTTCAGCTTTTACAAGATTTCAGCTTTTTCCACCTGAGGTCAACAGTTGTAGCCATCAAGGCTATCTTTCTTAGTTCTTTCAATCATTGTTCTATGTACTGAAGACAATTTAGTGGAATCTCTTTGTGGTTTTATTTGCTACATCTTTAGCTCAATTAATGACGGTGAACAGCACAATACCAAGAGTGAGTTTTGTTCCTGATAATCTGTTCTAGTTCAAAGCATATCATGTAAATTGTAAAGTAGAACAAAGTAGCTCCCTTAAAACTAAAATTTTAATTTTTTGGTAAATGTTTCAGGAAGATGTCTGTTTGCTACAAAAATTGTAGCATTGCAACATCGGGAAGATCAGAACGAACAAATTTTCACGAGAAAAGTATCGTTTTAAAGAAGCTGACCATTGTATGGTTTTTTCCTTTTGAATTTCCTCACGATGTTAATACCTGATGATTTAATGTTATCAATTCATGCTAACATATCTGTTTTGGCACACAACGATTACAGAGAGGAACTTTGCGTAGCTCTTTCCTGTATCGCGAAGAGTGCTTGTCATAGATAAAGAAACTGGCAGAACTATTTATCACCGGAAATCCGTAACCGAATCTGCTGCTGATGTTGTTCAGTTTATAGTAGACGCCATAGTTTGAGAATCCCTCGACAAACAAACGAGCAGCTCTGTGCGAGATGAATGGTACCATGGTTACCACGTAGACGCAAGAAGCGAGCACGAGCATCTTTGTCAGCGCCACCTGCTGGCTGCTGTGTTCAATACTCGTAGAACTTGTCTTTCGTCGCCAGGCGGCGGCGGCTGTCAATTGTTTAACAGTCATCAACGTTGCGAGCGACACGATGAAGAAAGTGGCGAGGGGGATACTAATAGTAAAAATCACGTAAACAACGATGTCCATTACATATTTGTGTGCAAGATAAAGTTGGGAAGGAATAAGAATCCAGTGAGTAATTCCTGCAATATCCATCTTGACAACGATATATTTAAGGGGCTGACAGACAAACCCAAGTTGTGGAAGTACACCGAAGAAAACTAGAATAACAGCCATGGTGCGCGTGCTAACTATTGATGCGGCTCTGAGTGGAAATGTGACACATAGACACCGGTCTACGGCAATGACCATGATGTACAGACCTACTGTAGTTCTGAAAGCTAAATGAACACCAAACCCATAACACAGTGAGTTTTGCCAATACTCTTCACCGACTCCAAACGGAGGGCTCTCTGCCATTATGATCAGGAAATTGTAGTGAGAAAATGTCACTAAAAACAACTGGTCTGCCAGCGCTAAGGAGAAGAGACAAAGTGTTACACAATCTTTCAGACCATGTCGGAAGAAAACCAGGCTATTTGTTACATTAGCAATAATACCGAAAATACTGATAGCAGCAAAGACATGCTCTGTAGCAAGAGTTAGTAATATTATTTTGTACCAATGACTGTCGTCGATTGTGTCATCTCTCGTACTTTGATTTAAACTCAAATTGTTAGTGATATTCTGAGGATTCAGTGACATCGTTGACACATTGCTTGTATTGATGATGGTTTTAACAAACATAGTCATGGTGTCATTGTTCATAACTGGAAAATCAAGCTGCATCTAAAAGGAGACTAGATTGATAAAGCTTGAGCTGTTTATATATCCAACATTTAGACAAGTTCACATAGACAGGTAAGATTAAACCTGATTGTAATCTTATTAAAATCGTATCTCAGATACGAAAAAAAAAATTCTGTTGCTTAATCTTACTGGAAAATGCTAGAATCAAAAACAAATGCAAGTAAATGCTTTTTAGAACAGCTGCAGAAAATTTTTTCTTCATTTGAACACCGTCCTGCACATATTTTTAATACAATGAATAATGTGTATTTTACCTTGCAAATGTCTCTACATTTTAGAATATATATATATATATATATAAACGTAAAATAAACAAAATAAATAAAGTATAATCAATTTGGAATTTTTCGTTGGTAAAAAAATCTCGTGTCTACAATCTGTTGCGTAGGTAAAAGTTAATTCCTAAAAAAAATTATTCTGAAGGCAAATCAACCATTTCTTCTTGACAATAGGAATTCTAGGGAGAAAAGGTTTGCTGGTGATACGATGTCATCACTGTTTTCCATTTGTGGAACTGTTTTCATTGATGCCGGTATCCTGCTGTTAACCTTTCTCCAGCTGTGATGTTAATCGGGAAAAAGCTTTTATAGGAACGCTGGCTTGCCCAGTATTCTGGGGTTACAGTCCAGAATGAACATTAAAGAAATCAGCTTTAGTAAAACATGGGCCATTTGTAGGTTCTCTCTTTCTGAAGGTACAGATGAAAGAAAACCACTGGTTAGATTTACTATCAGATATCTTCTAAAGCCTTCAGAAAAGAGATCAGAGGCCAGTGAAGAAGAGATGGCTGCTGTCATTTCGTTTATTTTTGTTTTTATTTTTTTCTTCTGTTGTTTATTCGGGATACACCTTTACTGAAAGGTCTTATTCGCCATCACATCTAAATCTGCTAATCGTAGTAATGGTGCTTTAGCCTATAGCGTGTAGTCGTTTAGTTGTGCGTGTGTGTGAGAGAGAGAGAAAGTCAGCACCGTGGAAAGTGAAGGGCAAGCCACAGACATGAGTAAAGAAGTAGTTATATTTTGGGACATCATGCATAAGTAGGTAGTTTGGTTAATTAGTGGAACAAGTTAATTCTTCTAGTCATTGTCACCAGATTTGCAGCAACACTATACTTAAAAAACATTTTGTCTCTAGCTTTAAGATAAGCATGTAGTCAAAAATATTGTGGGATTCAGAAACACTAGTTGTGTAATAAAAACTGTTTTCTAACAACAGAGACAATGTAGAGTCAAATGCTTTTAAAGATACAAAGAAAAAAAAAGAAGACGCGAGAAAAAGTAAAGAAGAATAATAAAAAAAAAGAAAAAACGAGATACCAAAGAAAAAAGAAAAAAAGTTCCGCGGCCATTCTCGAAACTGCTGTTCAAAGGTTTCATTGATACAAAGAGGTACAGCCTTTCTTCTGTACAAGTTCTAGACAAAAGCAGAATATTTTCCCGGTGACTGTATGTAAAACTGGAGCTATAACATCAAGAATCCTGCTGGTATTAATGTCTTTTATTTCTAGACTGTATCAAAGAGGACCCTACATCTTCTTTGTTTCCGATTACTCTTCTCGGATGATTGGGAGTTAAAAAAAAACCAATTTTAATCTGGTAGTTGTTTTTATTATCTTTTGTTGATTAATTAGTTCTTGTAATAATTCAAAGTCTTTAAAATCAGTTGCTTATAAGCGACAAGATAAATATATCCTCAGTACACCGAGTGAATGTTTTAAGAATTATGATGTACTGGTCTTTACAAAAAAATGATAATATTAAATAATCTGGCCATTATAAGCTAGCGGTTAACTAGGACAGTAACGCAGTCTGTGGCGATAACTCTGTGTCACATCCAAAGATAAGTTTGGCGACGAGATGTAGACCGTAGACCTTACCGTCGTCATTGACTTGTGACAAGCTCGGGTTTTATCACGAGGCTGGACTGATCCACCTAATGCACATTCTTAATATCAGACTTCGTGTAGAATGAGTCTCTTTGTTTAGTCAGGCCTTTAAGCGCAGATTCTCTGCGGTATTTCATTTTCTTAGGCTAGACATTCGTGTCTTGCCTGTAATGAGTTAGTGGTGGGTCTTGTATTGTTTGGTGTGTGAATGGTGTCTTGTGTTTGACGTCTTGTGTGCGTCATTTGTTCGTCGTCATTTTGGGAAAAGAATGACGTAAAAAGAAGAAGAAAGACGATTGTTCCATGGCCAGATAGAAAAGAGAGAGCAGCGAGTTCTTCATCTTCCATAAATCAACTAGAAATCTCTTCACCTTCATCCCCACCTACTGGGGGTAGTCGAGCGTGGTGTATGTGTGTAATATGCGTCGTAAGTATGCAAGGTAAGTGTATGTGCGTCGTATTACATTGCCACATAATGGGAATATATATATCAAAATTTATATTATTTATTACCTGTCTAAATATTTCGATACACGCTCTGAGTAGGAAATTAATGTTCGATTTTGCAAATAGCGCGTCTATCTGCCACCATGGAGTAAAGGCATTCTTGGTGTTTAGTTGTTCCAACAAGATTATTTTATGTAAAGGGCAGTTAGAGAGAGAGAGAGCAGTTAAAACACAAACATGCAGGTAACTGTTTTCACAGTGGAAAGATGTTCAAGCAAAGAACTGTGTTTACAAGAGCTATGAAACAGTCGTCTACACCACAATTTAGAATTATAAAGGGCTACAATTCTTGAAACTTTACACAGAAAAGAAAGAGTGCTTCCTGAATCAGCGGTAATTATTTACATTTACCTACAGATCCTCACGAGGTCTACAGTTGCGTGCAGCAAACAGAAAATGAAATTTCTAGTGTACACCAGTCTAGATAGTGTAAAAAGCATGCATATAATCGTCTCTATATCACATATCATCGCGCTCACAAGGGGAAAAAAACTTACAATACTGTCAACGAAACCGACACCCGTTCACACAAGTGTCTCTGGAAATACTGTTTCAGGTTTTTCCCAAAGATAATTAATACAGTTGCAATCTTTAATTTCATTTTAGTACAAGAAAACGAAACCTATACTTCTTAAAAGTGACACCATCTAAATGTTTAAAAATGCTTAAATTTTAAGATGATCCCTAGTTTTACAAATGCATTAATCTGTTATACTGCATGATTAAAGGGGAAATAGTAGAGCAGGACAAACAATTTAGCGGGATTACTTCCCTTTATCAACAGCTCCATGGGGATGAGGGGCTAGAAGGGAAGCTAGAAGACTAGTGCATTCGGTCACTCTTCATGTTGGATATTAACCTTCTGAGAGTCTATTTAGCAGTGTTTAAGAAATCAAGTGTAAATAAGAGTAAAAAAGTATGGATGACTTTGTTAAACTCTTGGGCGTCAGAAAAGAGCAGACATAAAGAAGATGGATCAGCCTCGCTTTGCAGTCAGCAGGTGGAAGACATTCATTCCAGCAGGATTCTCGGCGTTATAGTAGGTATCAGCACACAAAATAATTGTTTTGTTAAATCAGTATTTTTTATATTCGTATGAAAGTATAAGAAAATATAAGAAAAACAAAACAAGAACTGTCTCTATCTTCATTAGTTTTGGAGATAGTGCTGTTTGACTGGGTCACATCCATATATTATTTATTTTGTACCTTGTTTGAAACTCTCAGATAAAGCATCGTAAAAACTTAGAACTCCCCAAGAACTTTGTGTGAGAAGTTATCAACTATGACTTTCTACTCAAATGACTAAAATATAATTTGCATAAAGAAATACTGGAAAAAGAATCCAAATCTGAAAAGACAGTTTTCGTTGGTCATTTTGCATGAATACACCCTATTTCAAGTACTCCATTTCAAATACTAATTTACTAATTACACCTTAAAAATATTTTGTTCAAAATAACCATTATATACCAGTGGTTTGATTTTTTCGTAAAACTTGCAAGATCGCTTTTGTGAGAGATGCAGCTTCAAAGTTTACAAAACCATCAAACTTTCAGGCGGCAAAAAGAAAGGTTTACATACAGAGCAGTCATTGTTTTTAAGGTTTTGTGAATTATTTTTTATTTGTTCTTTTTACTGCAACAATAGAATAAGGCTTAAGTCGAGGGTTGTTTCCTTTTTTAAATTCTGAACAAAGACACGTATGATTTCGCAAGCAAAATGTCAAAGTTTAATGCAGTATTTGTTTACTACTACATTCACAGAAAACAAGGCAATCACGTAAACCATTTACATCTGTTTAATCTGTTTGAAATACATATTTAAACATTTTTCCTTAACAACTGAACATTCCCTAAAATTAGGATATCTTTAATTTTTTTTCTAAATTTGTAATCTTTTAATGCAACTATTTTTGTTCCCAGTATCTTGTTTAACGGTCTGATTTAAAACAATTTTGACATCTTCGAAAAAAAGCTACGGTTTCTAAAAGTCAGTCAACATTTTTTAATTCAGTCTTACAAACTAGAAAAACATACTTACGTGTTAGTTTTGGCGACACGTATTGTTCTAAGGATGAACTTGTCTCGCAAATTATGCAGAGGTGTAGTATAAATGTTTTTACACCATAACCAAGCCTTCAGCGAGGACACAATAAGTATCCCAAGAATATCAAGCATAGAAAATAAGAAGTATATAACATTATGTACCTCAAAACTCGCAGTATTTTTAAACATTGATATAAACAGCAGAAAACATGAAAAACTGTCATTGCCATTCATGTTTGACGAAGCTTTACTACTGTAGTGATCCTAGTTTATGTCAGTAGCTTTTCTAGTTCTGTTTTCTAATATTTAGAAATTACAAATGCGTAAAACATCAGCTTTCTTGCAATTGAAAGGAAACTCAAGCTATGCAAGAAATGAGCGTGACTAGTAACACATTGCACGTTTAAAATTTATTCCACCATATTAAGCCGATACTTTCAACTATTCACGATTTGTGGTTTTTCTCAACTGAAATTATATCTCGTCTCCATTAAAAAGCGTCTGAACTGAAACTTTTCTTACAGTTCTTATGTGTCTTTCATAGCAGTTTGGTTCCATGTCCAGCAAAACATACTGCGAAAAATTAATCGAAATCGCGATGAGCGACAATAATAAATGAAGATATTGACAGAACCGTTCATTGCTGGAAAAGAGTTTGTCACTGCCTTCAAAGTCATGTATATATTATAGTAATTATTTAGGGGATCGGGTAGAAAATGGAAGAAAATTTGCCAGGCTACATAAGGAACCAATGTCACGATGTGTAAAATAGAGACAACAACCAACATTGCAGTCAAAGTCGTCTGGTGACTGACATTGTTCCTTGTCACAGTTGCCAACTGTTGACGCCAAGCCATAGCTAATCTCAGCTTAAGTATAGTTATTGTTGTCATGACAACTAGGATGATAAGATTTACAACGGGTACTGTAATGTCGAGCAATACATTTTGTACCTTGTGAAGGATCTCATTGACTTTATAAAACTCTGTCGCTACATAGTACCAGTTTTCGAATGTTTTCCTCTTTGTCCAGGTAACTTGTTTGGAAAGTATGTTTGGAATGTAAAAAAGCTGGAACACGAAGAAAGAACCAGTCAGCAGTATGAGCATTGTCCTGGTTCGTATTATTGTAGAAGCATGTAGAGGAAAGACAACACACACGCACCTCTCTACCGCGATCACAACACCAATAAAAACTGATGTGGCGCGACTGCCGTACAAGACACTAACAATAGAATTAAAAGATTCGAGATAATACTTTTCTCCAAGCTTTTCATCATAGTAGCGCAAGAACGAACTTACTGGAAATAGTGTCAGTGTACACAATAAGTGAAGGCAGTCTGTTAGTGCCAGGGAGAAGAGACAGACGTTCATTCGATCTTGAAGTCCTTGGCTCCAGAACACCACGCAGTTGATGATGTTCGCTGGGACACCAACAATACAAACTGGCAAGATGACTCCTATGCTCCATACATTTTCTAAAGCTTTTCTTGTTCCATCAGTTAAATCATCAAAGAACCCGTTTCTTTCTAGAGAGAAGTTTGTCAGCACATCATGCTCTTTTGAAGTCGAAGTGTTAAAAAGAAAATCCATTTAGAGTTCGTCTATGAAATGCTACGGCGAATTTATGAGTAACGCCACGTACGTTGTACTTACTTCCCTTTAGGGCGACAATTGCTATTTTACGTGTTTGCTGTCGGGATGCACACGTTTATATTCTTGTATCTTTATATAAAGAATTTGTATTTGGATACAAAATTCTGTTTTTTAAAATGTGATTTTTTTGTAAAATAATTTTTGTTAAGCTAGAACAGAAGTGTTTTAGTGTTTTTTTGACAAGATATGGAACCTTTTAGTGCAAGTAATTTACACAAGAAAACGTTAGTGGTAAAAACTGCTTATAAAGTAAGCAGATTTATAGAACTGTTCTATTTACCTACAAAAGCGTACATGTAAGTTTGTTGAGCACTTCATAGGCCTTAGCCGTTATTAACTGCAAATGTCCTCAAAAACATGTATTTACTAATGCTCAGGTAAATCATTACTTTTAAGTGAGCAAAGTGGGCGATTTTTTAGCTAAAGTCTCTGAATTTTACTTTTAGAAGAATTGCAGAAACGACACACACAATCACACACACACACACACACAGAAATGACATTGCGAAAAATGTAAAGAATGACTAGAAAAGCTTCATTATTCAGTGAAGGCTCGCGCACATGACCTAAGGACAGTAATTCGTGTAAAACTAAGGACGGTAATTCGTGTAAAACTAAAGACGGTAATTCGTGTAAAACTAAGGACGGTAATTTGTGTAAACACCATACAGAGTAAACTGATTATTCAAATCATCCGATATATGTTTCTATCAATGCAACGTCCATTTATTTTGAATTTTTTTTTTTACAAATTGCTTAACAAAGTACAACTAATTGAATAAAAATTAAAGCATTTTAGCATCACTGACGATAAAAAAGGAAACATACATTCGAATTAAAACTTATATGGTAAAAGGCTCTGTCAAAAAGAATTTAAGAGCAGAAAGGTTTTCGCTTTGAATTTAATGCACAGGTCTGTTAATATATGAGGATGTAAACGAACGTGCTTCTACTATAAAGGTGATTCAGCAATGTGAAAAAGGGGAAATCTGGGGATTTGGAAGAGGCGATTCGGTAATGTCGAAAGGGAAAAGCTAGGAATATAAAGAACGGGTGAAAACGCGAGGAGAGGAAAGCTGTGAAAATGGCGAGGAGGGAAGATTCAGGGTAGGTGAGAGAGTTGCTGTCATGTGACGCCAAAGTTGTTGGTTTCTGTCGATGGTGTCCTCGTGTACTTCCTATTTCTTGCTTTGGGTCCTAGGAGCCTGCAGCTACGCCTTGGTGATGTCCTGTACTGTGTAATGCAACGTTAAAGTGTTGTACTGCGTGTCACTAGTTTTAGAATCAACCATTTATACATTAATTAGTTAAAATGTTTATATGAAGCCTTTGTTGAAAGTTACAATCATAAGAATGTAGTCTACCCGCTTTCCACTGTGTGTAGAAGTTAATCTTAAACTAACTCAAACCTAAAACGGCCTGAAGGCAGTAGAAGCATTTCGTGGACCGAATTTGTTGTATTAGCTTTGGTAAAATCTCTTTCTCTTCTGTTATTTCTGTAAATAGCAAATAAACAGTTGTCTTCTGCCGAAAATCGACATCGGCCAATGTAAACGCTTTTACACGGTGCTCGTCTTTTAAAAATTCCTAAAATCATACTGAACTTTCTCATTCGTCAATGAGCAAACAAAAGCGCGAATTCTTGTGTGTGATTGTATGTGTATGTGTGTGTGTGTGTGTGTATGCGTGTGATGCGTGAATGAGTGGATGACTGTAGGTTTGCGTGCGTGTTTGCTTGTGTTTGTGTGTGCGAGAGTGCGTTTTTTTCTACATGACAACAGTTTGTTTCTGTCCTGCTTACGTACTAATATATGTATTTATATAAGATTGTGTATGTTGACTACGTTTATTGGACGCTATTGGAAATCATCCGTCCTCCTGCTTTGTGAGTCTTGATTTATTTGGTGCATGTTGTCGGAAAGTTTCCTCTTTTAGTTCAAACTAATTATTAGTGTGTTTACATGTCTCGACGGAGACTTGACACGCACATCCAAGAAGAACAGACCCATCTTTTCCTCAAGACAAAAAAAATCACTATAAATAGAATAAATGGGTGAACCTTACATATACTGAAACTAAAAACAAATCATGGTAGAAAGAAGACAAAAGCTTTACACCCAAGAAAAGAAGCAAACATACTGGAGTACTCGACATATGGTCACTAACCTTTTATTAACAACTAAAGGTTAAGCCACTGATGTGTTCAGGTCACAAGACTCAAAAGATTAACTCTGGATACGTGACTCAATAAGGCTGTTGTAGAATGTCAGCAGTTGATGCCACCTTTGGTCATTGTTGAGGAATGGTTTTGCCGTGGCAAAGAAAATGACTTAATTCACCCATTTCTGGAAGTAATCAGCCTCACAGTCCAAGCTTCGGGAGAGAAGAAAAGTCTACTGAGTTGGAAAGCGTTCCTCACGGGCGAGGACTTCCATTTTCTCTCAGGCTACATTTCAATTCCCTCTCTTTTTCCCAAAATAAACTTGGTAACAGCCATGACAGTCAATGTGGTAGATGGTATCCAGCTTGTCACACTTGTTTTTCAAACTTTGCCCCTATAAGCGGACGTTTTTTCTCAGCGCATACCAGTACTCTTTCCAATAGTAAAATCAATGGCCGTTTGTTGTAAAAAAAAAAACACCAACTAAATTTTTAAGAGTGAAGGCATTGTAGAAAGTCTGATTTAAACATACAGTCAACGCACGACAAACATGCATACATACAGGCCTGCATACACATTTATGCTATAAAAGTAATTAACTTCCACTTGAAAAATGTGGGTTTTATTCTAAACAGTCGTTCGTCTCCTTGTAGAGTGAGAGGGATGTGCATGCGGGGAATATTCGAGAGGCTGTTGAGGGGAGAGAAGAGGAATGCTTTAGACGGTGTGGAAGGAGGGTCGCTGTTACATATTTGATGATGCAGGTGTTGACTACTGTTGTTGATGTAATTTTCAGGTAATTATTACATGTTTTGAATAGAGACGGTTACTAAGACACGTCCCCGTCATATAGTAATTAACATGCAGCACACACCTCGGGTGACCAGACAACTAATTAAGATGTTACACGTAACCGCAGCTCCACTAGTTGCGTAGCAACAAAGCGAGCAACAATCGTACCTAGAGTTTATAATCAGTATCATGAAACAGTATTTCTACTGGCAATTAACTCAAAAACATGTAACATAAACAGGCGTTCCAGAAGCTTCTCATACGTTCTCATGAACTACATGGGAAGTGTAAGCCAGATCGATTCGTAATGACCGGATAGGAGAAGACAGAAATTTTATAAGAAAAGAGAAATCATAGTAAACCTTGTTTTTAAACTTTTATTTTAAGCTCCCTTTCGACTGACCATGAAACATAATTAACTTAATGAGTTAGTAAAACAATAAAGGTGGTATGTTAGAAGGGGGTTTAGAACTGTATCGTCTCACTTGTAATACATTTCTTGTGTTAGTGATTACAGATCACCTCAGGTGAAACCACTAATTGAGACTGGAGCCGTGGCTGAGTTAATAAATAATGAATAAAAAATATGTTTTTTACATACGCTGCATTTACAGTGGCTAGCAAAGAAGGCATTCTGCTGTGAATGTTTCAGATCATAGTTTGCATCGACGGCATCTTCGACAAAACAAACAGCGAGGTGCCGGTGCGTTTGATCAGACTCCGACTAAGACTCGGTCTGATGGCTCAATGTGTCGCCCTGTGTCCAGTTGGAAGGACGGGAATCGTCGCAGCGTGACAATACTCCTCTAGCAATCTTGCTGACTGACTGACTGACTGACTGACTGACTGACTGACACGCTTTTAAATATCTTTACTTTGGCGACCATCGCGTGGATTTTACGAGACGCGAGAAAACTTTTCGAAATATCAGCTGCACAATTCCTTCGCGCCCATGATCAGCACTCAGTGCGAGATGCACAGAAACTAAACACAAAACCTGCGCACACAAGAGGGACAACTATATATCGTACTTTGTGGAGATCCAGCTATACATCAGACAATGCGATACATACACACAGTAACACAAAATGTAAAATTCTCTAGTTATGTCTTTCAGAAAATTTCAAAAAAATGAAGCAAAATATATTTAATATCAAAACAAGGCCTTCAATGGAAATGTAAAGGGTATCACAAAAATACACAGCATTCGCGAACAACCAAACCACTGGATTAAGAATGTAACCATACATAGCCCCTAAAAATCACAGTATTGAGTCTAACAGCACTCACACAGACTACGTATTCTAGAAGCCTTGAAATACATTCATTGCCAACTAAGATGTGCTGCTATATTGATCCTGGATTATTGACATAATTTTATATACATGGCAGTGCAAATGTCACATGCCGTGCAATTCTGACACACCTGAGTTTTCTGTGTCATTAGGTGACTGAACAAAAGTGTCTATGTGGTAAAATAGTGTTTCCATGAGAGTATTACTATCTACTTTGTGACATGTGCGTTACCATAGAACTTTCTCGAAAAACCTGTCACTCCTGTGTCACCAGGAAAAAAATGAGTGACGATTTTGTGACATGTGTCACTCACAGATGTGTCTCCTCCTTGACACGTGCCTCCCCAAAGACTATAAGCACTCAATGGTTCACCAACCACGTCTGTCACTCCTACTCTTGCCATTACTTCGTCTTTGCAACTCTGTGACGAAGTACAACTTTGTTCCTAATGATGTAACATCGTGTAATATACATAAAACTGTGCAACTTTATGTAACGCAGTGACATGTTCTGACAGATTGCATCAAACACTACTGTACTATAATAATGAGCAATCTTGTGTAACAATATCATAAGTGATCTTCTACTCTTTACAAACTTTAATACTGTAACACTGTGCAATGATCTGTGACATTGTAACTGTTACATTTATTGTAACTCTATAATTTGTCATATTACACAAATATGCACTGTAATGGTGTGCAATAAACTAAGGCGCTCTGACTATTACATTTACTATGAATTGTCATAATATATTTGTATTCACTTTATTGCTAGCGATGTGATAGAGTTAGAAGAATTAGTGCTGAAAGTCTGAAGCTTATTCTAGGTTACTTGTGTTAAATACAAATTAATTACAATAATTTATCAACTAATAACCTCATGGTTAAGCCAATAAATAAATTTCAAATGCGTCAAAAATCAATTTTTTATCATTTAGGGGAAATTAGCAATATAAAAAATTAAGCAATAAGTAGCAACAAAGTCTGAAATGTATTCCATTTTATTAATTTATACTCTAAACGATTTTCTCATTTGGGATTTTTCTCACTAGAAGTTATATTGTGTCGACATAAACTAAATGTCTACATAACTTCCCTTACAGTTCTTGTAGAACTCTCTTTTGTGGGAGTTTAGTTCCATATGAAGCCAAACATACTGTGAAAAATTAATCGAAATCGGGTTGAGCGACGATAATAAATGAAGATGTTGACAGAACTGTTTACTCCTGGAAAAAAATTAGTCACTCCTTTCAAAGTCATGTATATATTATAGTAAGTATTTAGGGGATCGGGTAGAAAATGAAAGAAAATTTGCCAGGCTACATAAGGAACCAATGTCACGATGTGTACTATAGACACGACAACCAACATTGCGGTCAAAGTCGTCTGGTGACTGACATTGTTCCTTGTCACACCTGCCGACTGTTGACGCCAAGCCATAGCTACTTTTAGCTTAAGTATAGTTATTGTTGTCATGACAACTAGGATGACAAAACTAGCAACAGATAGTGTTATGTCAAATAATATATTTTGTATTCTGTAATAGATCTGATTGACATTGTAGAAATCTGTGAGAACAAAATACCAGTTTTGAATTGTTTTTCTTTTCGTCCAGCTAACTCGTAGTGAAAGTGGGTTTAGAATATATATAAGCTGGAACACAAAGAAAGAACAAGTTAAAAGTATGTGCATAGTCCTGGTTCGTATTAGTGTAGAAGCACGTAGAGGAAACACAACACACACGCACCTCTCCACCGCGATCACAACACCAATAAAAACTGATGTGGCGCGACTGCCGTACAAGACACTAACAATAGAATTAAAAGATTCAAGATAATACTTTTCTCCAAGCTCTTCGTCATAGTAGCGCAAGAATGAACTTACTGGAAATACTGTCAGTGTACACAATAAGTGAAGGCAGTCTGTTAGTGCCAGGGAGAAGAGACAGACGTTCATTCGATCTTGAAGTCCTTCGCTCCAAAACACCACGCAGTTGATGATGTTCGCTGGGACACCAACAATACAAGCTGGCAATATGATTGCGATACACCATATCCTTTCGATAGATTTTCTAGTTTCGTCAGTTAAATCGTCGAAGAGCGTGTTTCCTTCTACAGAGATATTTCTCAGAAAATCATGCTTTTTTGAAGTTGAAATGTTCACAAGAAAAGCCATTAAGGGTCCGTGTAGGAAATTCTACGACGAAGTTATGAGTTATGCAATTTTCAGCTACTTACTTCCTCTAACGGCAATTTCTGATTTTACTTACTTTCTGTCGACCTGTGCAAGTGTATTCTTTTGAACCTTTAAATAAAGAATTTATGTTTAAATAAAATATTCATGATTTGTTTTATAATGTGATTCTATGTTAAATTTTTTTAAAGCTTAAGCAGAACTATCGTCTGGCTTTCTTGATAAAATATTGGACCCTTTTGATGGAAGCGATTTACACTAGAAAAGGTTATTTCAAAAAAAAGCTTCGAGTCACTTCAGCAGAAAAAGTTAAAAACTTACATGAATGCGTTGTTTACCTACATCAAAGTACATTTGAGTTTGTTGAGCAATTCACAAGCGCACGCCGATTTATTTTTGGAAGCGTATTAAAAAGAGACAAGTAATGGTAAAGTAAATATTTAAATTAAAGCGCACAGTGTGTTCTTTTCAGCTAATGTCTTCAGATTTAACATTCCGGAGAAATAAAGAGAAAGCTCGCAAACAGACACACCCAAAAATACCACTGCCAATGATGCCATAGACAGGACTTTAGAGGCTTATTTATTCCACGAAGGCTCTCCTTCATGATCGAAGGGAGGTACTGCATGGAAACATATAAAATATTTGTGCTAGTCATGATGGTGCTCTTGACTGCCAAATTTTTTTTTTTCAGATTCACAAAAGAAAGCTAGTTAAAGTTTATACATTTTAACAAATCCATGTAAAAAATGAAGGATGAAGAACAAAGTGAAGAGAGATCATCAAGGATTAAAAGGTGGATAAAATCTGCAGAGAACAAGAGTCAGTAAAACGAAATTCTTGACCGGTGAGATTATTGTGAACTGCAAAAGATAGTTAACAAATTCATAATGTTGATAAATTATGAAAGCAGATTCCAACGCAGGAAACAGTCCAGCAAGGGTGGGAAGAGTTGACAAACACCAGATTGTTGAATCATAGTTTGGGTAAACACGTTGATCCGCTGTCCAAGGCACACAGGTGCCCTCTACTTTGGGTCAAATACAGAGTTCTTAAGCTCACCTGCTTCACAACACCCGCAACTTTTCCGTGATATAAACTTTGTTGCTAGTTCAGTGTACCCCACCCGTGGAAGAAACCTTATATCGACATCTAAACTCTTCGGGGCGTCAGTGAAAATTTTATGGTAACAAATGTTTTCATAAGAATTATTTTAATCTATAGAGAGGGAATACCAAAGTACGTCTTTGAAGTTAACACAAATTCGCATCACATATTTATGCCTAATCACAATTCTCAGTCTTCCATGTCTTGATAAAAGGTCAAAAAGACAAAACATCGATTTAACAAGGTTAGGAGGGATTCGCGGACCAGATAAAAACAAATTTCACACTAATCAAAATCATTAATAATGTTTATTATTACTACCTGAAAAAAGCGATCATGTACTGTACAGTTACGCTCCCAATTGTTAAAAGTCTTCTTTTTTGAAGCTCCGTGCATAATATTACGTTTTGCGGAAGATTCTAGCAGTGTCTTGGACATTTCTCAAGCCACAGACCAGAACGAGGTGTCTCCAAATTGATCTGAACCCGTCGATGATAAGGACTAGTTAAACTTGTGTCAAAATTGCAATACCGGTATTCTTTTTATGGCTTGTGCACTCCTTGTAACCTAGGAGAGCACACAACTATTGGCATCTGTGTGATCAGTTCTTTGGCAGAAACAATGATGTGAACAGGAGCATTTCCAGCCCTGATAACAATTAATATATTACTTCTATTTGTAGTAAATAACAGCTATTTTGATATACAGTAACTACCCTTTGCCTAAATGGCTAGAGGGGGCTGACCTTTGTGGTATGTTTGTCTTAGCTGACTTATGTTTCCTATATACGTGTAGAGTTATGCAATGTTTGTAGTTTACTTACTGTCTTAAAAAATTGCACTTTACGCAAAAAATCAAACGTGTTTGTAAAAACGACGAGGCAAGAGCACTTACAATTTTCATAACATGTTTAATTAAATTACTATTTTAAGTATTTGTAAAGTGCCACGAACTTGCCCATAGTGCAGAGTATTGTGGATAGTGCTCTGAGCAGATAACATAAACTGTATTGGCTGCACTTTTGACATGGTGTGGCTCACCAGACCAAGAGTCACAGGTACTTTGCTTTGACCTACAATTATTTCCAGCGCAGTCCGAAAAAAAGTTGTAGTGAACAAAGTAAGACGAAGATAAATTCTAAGGCATGAGACCCACTGTCCTGGTATTTGATTCCTTCACAAATCTTTTATTCGTTTTCTTTAACCCCCAACATTTGTCTCAGCAATATCTCTAAAAAACAGAAAATTAAACAGTGATTATTTTGTTCGACAAACAAAGACCTATTCTCCGTTGTAGTGGTCCTAGATTTTTCCCGATGCATTTTATATTCTATTCTCCTTCTCTGTAAGCTGCGCAGTCTACGTGCGCCTGGTGAACGTGTTAGAGGAGTTTCTTTGTCACTCGTATGTCGACAGGACAATAACTCATCTACTTTGTCCCCAAAAGTAGTCTTTCCTCTCTAATACGAGAGTCGCTGTACACAGTCTACTTATCATCTTCACATTTTTATGACCGTAATAATTCGTGTACTGTAACGAGATTTTAAAGGATTTATATATTACTATAGTTACTATTATTTTTAGGATGTTAATAATGCTCGGGCGATAACTAGTACCACGTGGATTGGAAGATTAAAGTTTATTTCACCCTTTAATTGTGAATATTTCAAACATTTACAGCACACGTGATCTTTTTCAAAAGGAATAATACCGCGATCTCTTTCCCATGCCTACAAAACAATATAAAAAGATTATCTTTAAATAGTCAATCTAATACAATCTTGTAAGATATACTGGGATTCGTTTTTAAAGTTTCTGTACAGTTCTGACGAATCCGTTTTGTGACAAATAACAAAACCTTGTGATAAAGATTAGTCGAAAATAAGATTATCTTTCAAATTATGTCTAATCTAGTATTGTAAGACATACCGGGATCTATTTTCAAACTTCTTTTTTTAGTTTTCCGCATGCGATTATTTTTTAATCTGACAAAACATTTTGCGAAAGGTCTGCCGGAATCGGGTTGAACGAAAATAATAAATGAAGATATGAATAGAACTGTTCAAAGCTGGAAAAGAATTTGTCACTGATTTAAATGTCAGAAAAGTATTATAGTACGTATTTAGGGGGTCAGATAAAAACAGATAAATAATTTGCCATACTACAAAAGGACTTATTGTCGCGATGTGTACAACAGAAACTACAACAAGCATTAGGGTCAAGGACGCCTGATGATTGTCAAGGCTACTCATCACAGTTGCTGATTGTTTACGCCACTTCATAGCTACTTTCAACTTAAGTATAGTGATAGTTGTCATGATGACTAGGAGGAAAAAATTAGCAACAGGGGCTGCGACGTCCAGCGAAATGGTTTGTACAATTTGAACATATATCCTATTGTTCTCAAAGAACTGTGTTCTATCAAAGTACCACTTGTCACATGCCATATTCTTTCTCAAGCTAACTTTAACTGAGAGTGGGTTTGTAATATAAAGAAGTTGGAACAAGACGAAAGAACAAGTCAGAAGTATAAGCATAGTCCTGGTTCGTATTAGTGTAGAAGCACGTAGAGGAAACACGACACACACGCACCTCTCTATCGCGATCACCGCTCCAATAAAACTTGATGAGGTTCGGCTTCCATAGAAAACGCCGCTTAAAGAAGTCAAACAGCTTAGATAATACTTTTCTCCTATTGTGTCGTCATAGTAACGCACCAGTGAGGTTATCGGAAACATTGTCAATGTACACATCACGTGAAGAAGATCCGAGAGGGACAGACTGAAGAGGCAGAGGTTCATTCGATCTTGAAGTCCTTGCTGCCTAAACACCACACAGTTGATGATGTTTGCTGGGACACCAACAAGACAAGCTGGCAGAATACATCCTATAAACCATATATGTTCTATAGTTTTTCGAGTTTCCTCAGTTAAATCATTGAAGAGCGAGTTTTCTTGGCGAGAAGCGTTTATCGGGACATCGTCCTCTTGTAGGGTCGTGATATTGACATGGAGACCCATCGAGATTTCCTAACAGGAAGGATTGTCTTAATAAAAACAAAGAACTGGTCTGACTTTCTCTTACAGACCTATGTTGTCCTTAATATTGTAGCCAAGTGCTTACTTTCATTGGTTCTTCTTTTCGCGTACTACCTTTGCGCGTTCTCTGTTGGTGGTGATGTCGATAGACACACGTTAGCATTTTAGAACAACACTCATATAACATATTTATGTTTACATAAAACTCCTGAAGACTTGCAGGCAAATGACATGATATTTTTTTCTTCATTAGAAAGCTAAAATGGACTCGTTTTATCATTGTTAGAATACGATTTTGGATATTTGAGTAAGAACGATTTAGGTAAGGTTTTGTTTGTAGACAAACTGCTCGTGTAAACAGAATAAAAGCGTGAAAATGTACAGGTCTTTAATGTGTATTTAAACAAATAGAGATCTTATTCAGTTTACTTAGCATTTTTATTATGCATGCTATTTTCACAGCGAACCCAAATTATAAGTTGCAACATTTGTTTTTAGCTTTGGCTTAAATAAAACTACTGTCAGAAGATCGACAGACTCGCTAAACGAACTTCAATAAAACTTTGACAGAAAAGAGAGGTGAGAGAAACTAGATTCCTCTCTTCGTTTATATATATATATATATATGTGTGTGTGTGTGTGTGTGTGTGTGTGTGTGTGTGTGTGTGTGTGTGTGTGTGTGTGTGTGTGTCTGTGTCTGTGTACACACGCGCACTCAGACTGTGTGCGTGTGTGTCTGTCTGTCTGTCTGTGTGGGCGCTTTGTGTGTTTTTGTGTTTTACATCTTAGAAAGAAGCTATAAAATGGTCTTTAGTCGTCTTATTTTACTCAGCGTACAATTGTGTACTAAGCGATGAGATCAATGTTATTACATTTAAAATAACACTTAAATAAATAAAGTAGGAGAGTGCATATGTTAATGTTAAGTATGACTGGTAAATCGCTCACAATTGAAGGTTTAGGCTAAAACTCACCTGACGCCCACATAAATAACTAACAGGGCTTTGTGCCCGGGTTTTACAGGAAACATTATGCAGAACAGATGGCCATAAGGGGCAAGCTATAGCTATTACCACATGAATTAAAATTGTATAATAATAATAATAATAATAATAATAATAATAATAATAATAATAATAATAATAATAATAATGAGCGAAGTTTTCAAGTAGGAGTGTGGACAGGCAAGATTTCAGTAGAAAAGAAAAGAGTCATTAAAGAGTATATATCACATCATACGAGTTGAGTCTTCGTAGTCTTTTCTAGCTTCAATTAGTCGCCTCTGAAGAGAGTAAAGAAATGGTCTGACATGCTCAGATCTGCGTTACAAGCAGCTGAATTCCAGACTTTTTGAAGTTTGTAAATGAGGAACTGCGGACAGCCGGCAAAAGGAGATTTGCATTAGTCTACTTTAGAGAAAAACACATGCACGGATAATAATTTTGGTGATTGGGATGAATAGAGTATGGCGAATAGAGCTGATCTTCCCGAGATCATAATGTGCAGCATGAGAAATGTTATAAACAAGAGACATGTCAGCAGATATTATGTAACCTAAGTTACGAAAGGAACATCGGCGTCGCCTACCGATCACAGTACAGTACAGGGTGAGCTCTGGATCTTTCTCCTCTTTGAAAGAAATGAGCTTTTGTTTTATCTTAAGTAAGTTTCAACTTTTTGTCGGTCATCCATAGTCTGACATCTGAAATACAATTGGATGGTCTGGATAACAGTGTGTGTGTGCTAGAAGGAAAACAGCTGGTATATTTCAAAAAGTTTCAGGAGACTAGATCTTTCTGATAAAGAATACAACCGCAATCCATTTTCATGTCTACAACACAAGAAAAAATGTACTCTTTAAAAATGAGTCTAATCGAGTTTTTAAGACAAACTGGGGGCCGTTTTCAAACTTTCTTTAGTTCTTGTGGATGTGTTCTTAGCATATGAATGGTTTTAAATCTGACAGAACATTTTTCGAAACATCTGTCGGAATCGGGATGATCGAAAATAATAAATGACTAAATGGATAGAACTGTTCAAGGCTGGAAAAGAAATTGTTACTGCCCTAAATGTCAGAAAAGTGTTATAGTTAGTATTTAGGGGATCAGAAAAACACAAACAAAAAATTTGCCAGGCTACAAAAGGAATCATCGTCAGGATGTTTGCAACAGACACGATAACTAGCATTGCGGTCAAGGACGTCTGATGGTTGCTGTTGTTCCTCAACACAGATACTGACTGCTGCCGCCATTTTATAGCTACTTTCAGCTTAACTATAGTGATAGTTGTCATGATTACTAGGATGAGAAAATTCGCAACAGGGGCTGCTACGTCCAGGAATATGGTCTGTACAATTTTAATTAAAAACTTATTATCTAAAAAGAACTGCGTCCTTACTAAGTACCAGTTTTCGCATGCTATCATCTTTGTCCAGCTAGTGGTGATGGAAAGTGGGTACGTAATAAAGAGAAGTTGAAACAAGAAAAAAGAACTAGTCAGAAGTATAAGCATAGTCCTGGTTCGTATTAGCGTAGAAGCACGTAGAGGAAACACAACACACACGCACCTCTCTATCGCGATCACAACACCATTAAAACTTGATGTAGTGCGACTTCCATACGAAACGCTGATTAAAAAAATCAAACAGTTTAGATAATATTTTTCCCCTACTACCTTGTCATAGTAACGTACAAGTGAAGCTATTGGAAACATTGTCAATGTACACAACAAGTACAAAAGATCTGAGAGTCCAAGGCAGAAGAGGCAGAGGTTCATTCGATCTTGAAGTCCTTGTTGCCGAAACACTACACAGTTGATGATGTTTGCTGGGACACCAACAAGACAAGCTGGTAATATGCATCCCATAAACCAAATATTTTCGATAGTGTTTCGAGTTTCCTCAGTAAAATCATTGAAGAGAGAATTTATTTTACAAGACACGTTTTTCAGTATATCGTTCTCTGAGAACGTTGTACCATTTACTAGGAGAGACATTGAGATTTCTTCATCAGGAACAATTGTCCTAAGAAACACCAAGAACTGGGCTTAAATTTTTCAACGTTGTAATCACGTGCTTACTTTGTCTAACAAACGCTAGTTCTTTGTTTCCACTTTCGCTGTTGGGGGTCATTTAATAGACACACGTTAAATTTTTTTGAAAACCATCTATAATATTTTTATGTTTGCATAATTCTACTTTAGATTTGCAGACAAATGAGACAATACTTTCGGTTGTTTAGAAAGGTAAAATTGACTTTTTTATATTCAGCCACGACTTACGTAAGAATATGTTTGCAGACATAAACATTTCGTGTGTAAAGTATGAAAAGATGAAAATGTACAGAACTTCAATGTGTATTTACGAAAATAGACGTTTTATTTAGTTTACTGAGCACTTTACTTGTGCATGCTATCTTCACTGCAAACACTCATCACAGTTTGCAGTTTTTTAGCTATGGTTTCCGATAAATTTCATAAGATCGACAGGCTTGCAGAAACGACCCTGTATGAAGTCAGGGAAGAGAGGTGTGTATACAGATATGTATGTGTCTTTGTGTGGAAGGAAAGACGTTTGTTCTTTTTTGTTTGCATCTTCAAAGGCAGTTGTAAAATGGTCTTTTGTCGTCGTATATTACTCTCGTAACATTTAATGCTAAGCGATACGGTGATTCTTGTTTTATTACATAGATGAAGATTAAATGACACTTAATAGTAGAGTGGATTGGTCAAATCGATGTGGGACAAAAAATGGCCCAGAATTGAAAGTGGAGGCAAACATAAGCCACGTGTCCAACGGCTGCATAAGTACTTAACCGGGTTTCATACCCAGGCATTAAAGGGAAACTATGAAGGAGGAATTTAGGTCTGCTGTAGATGAACTTTCTCGGCGGCTACGCATGACGGACACAAAGAGAAAAAGATATTATTCCTCCCCCACTCTTCTCTGCAACCTGAGAAGAGGAAATTGGGCTGGTCAGGTGTTGAGTAGGCTTGCTTTTATTTCGCTCGCTAGTATACAATTTTTTTCAGGATGCTTGATGCTTCTGTTTAACCCATGACCTCTTTTTGCATGTGTGTGTGTGTGTGTGTGTGTGTGTGTGTGTTTGTCTGACACACAGAGACTAAGAGAAAAAGAAAGAGAGTTTGTTTTAATGTACAAGATGCACTTCTCCGCACGACCTTAGTGCGAACAGAGACCTCGGTATACAGTTGACAATGACAATGACAATGACCAACTTTATTTTTCCCAGTGGGCAAGTTGAGAAGTCTTGAGCGTTTTTCATCTTCAAGTCACTTTCTTAGACCAAAAGACCACGAGGACTATTACTCAAGAGAAAATTGGAACTCTTGTGCGGAGATAATTAACGCAAAGGGCAAGTAAGTGAAAGCAAAACGTCGGGGTTACCAGCCCTCGTCGTGGACACCCGACCAGAGGTTGGGCTACTTGTTTCATGTGAATACTAAACACCGATGTCGGTTGAAGAAGTTGGCTTCATTCTTCATTTTATTCTTCTTTTCCTTTTCTTCTTCTTCTTCTTGTTATTATCATTACTATTAGTTGTTGCAATGTTCCTGCGTTTTACATCTATCGCGAACACTGACTCCGTGAAACTGGGCCCGTGGGTGATAATTATTTTTAACTTCCACTACCCAAGTCAACATAATATCGCAGCTGAAAAATATGGACAGTAATCAAACGTCAATCACTCACAATTTCTATTACACGGTTCACGAACCGCATCCCCTACTCTTCACCGAACATAAGATGTAACGACGTGTGACTTATTATAAATATTTATTTAACAAACAAGTACATACATAAAACAATGTGGCTCATCTAGAATATATCTTAGTTCTAATCGTGCTATTCATAGAGTCAATGTTACAGTGATGTTAGTTCCTGTTAATGTCACCATTCGATAACACATACACACGCACTTTCTCCTCGAAGTGTTCGTCCGACTGTCCGTCGTCACTTCCCCCGCTCAATCCGCCAACCAAGATCGGCGACTGTTTTCCCGTCAACACAGATTCGAGCACTGTCCCAGTCTAGGGACATACACGTGGCTTCTGCGACTGTTTGCTCACCTGACTACACTATTATATAGCAGACAGTGATGCTCACAGGGATGAGCAATACGACGCACAGCCGCCTAACGAACACGACCAGCAAAGAAATTTTCGACTCTGGTGCTAAGGAGTGCAGGCAAACACAGTAGTTATTCACTTCACTTTTGAGAACGATGACAGGAGGCAACTCACGCGTCCTTACTCCAGAGTCTTGCCCTCTTGTCTGAAGCCTCCGTCTCGAAGAATAGACGAAGCTGGCGTTGGAGAAAGCTGGTCGATTCGACTGCTGAGCGGGTGCTACGTCCACACTGACGTCTTGCCAAGAAGTATCCTGCAATGTTTTCGTTTCCCTACCTAACTTTGAACATTTGCGCAGATGCATACTGCAAGGGGTTTATTTATCAACTACTCACTGGGCATACTCTCTCTAATCAACAAGTAGCCAGCACTGACAAGGAGAGGACACCACCCCTGTTTTCCATATGTTCCGCCTACAGTTGGCGGAGTGGACACGTAACTGATCCCACCCACTTGTTATGCTACTAGATCCTGCCACATAGGTGTGGGAGAACCCTCAGACGTTACTACCTACCTTGGCATCACCTCTGCTGGCCAGCGTGTCGCGATTGGCTTCCTGTAGCCCCTAACACTCGTCTACAACCTGGTACATACGGCTCCTTTCTTTCATGACTGGTCTCTGGCTTGTCGACAAGCCAAACTAGACCTTAATTTTGAGCAAACTTTCTTTCCCTTTTAAGTTCCCATGTGATGATGATGATTATGATGATGATGATGATGATGATGATAATGATGATTATTATTATTATTAAATAGACTGGAAAAAATAACACACATTCAGTCCGCTGTCTCTAGAGCCAGAACAATCATTTTGTTTCAATTCCCTGAGATGTATACATCTTACCAGATCGCTCAAGCAAAATTACTATTTGTTGTATCCCTGTAATAATCGCATAAAATCCTGTATACACTTATGTAACAGTACGATTCATTTGTGTCCAGATATTCTCGTTATTATGATGCACCCAAGTAGGAACACGTTTGAAAAACATAGTCGTTCTGCGTGCATGCGAATGTGTGTAAGAGGGAGAAAGAAAGCATCTGTTTGTGTGTGGGTTTAATGAAATATTGTTGCCGTAATATTTTGATAATATAACCAAAAATTAACTCCCCTCCAACAAAAGACTTACAGAAAAATGTGAGGGCCAGCAACTCAAACATGCCACCAAGCGCCGCTCGTTATCATTGCTAGAAGTTAATTTGATAAGAAGAAACAGCGTTTAAACTGTTTACCTGTTTTGGCAATAGTTCTCAATCAAACCACCAAGAAACATTTTTCTCTCTAATGTATATATTTATGAGAGCAGCATCTATTCTTTTGAAGCTATTGTTGATGTGACTGCCACAAATAAACTGATGGTTTTAGAGAACAGAAAATATTTATATAAAACTTGAATATCAATATAAGACTTAGTTTATGCATTTTAGCTAGAAATACTAATGAAGAAAAATATAATTATTTTGACAAATCTTTTTTCGTTTGGTAACATTTTTGCACACACACCGACACACACACACACACACACACACACACACTTACTTTTAACTACACAATCTTGCAATTTTATAAATTAATAGAAAGAATAACACAATCAATAATCACACATTAAGTGTGGGTCCAGAAACAAAGGAGAATTCTAGCGTAGTGATCAGTGTTACAGTTAAGCAATAATTAAAATGTTAAGTATCAAGTTTTCATGTGATATTTCTAATTAAAAGTGATGCCAGTAGAAGCAGTAAATCATATTTTGCAGCGTCTTACAAAACAGTGAAACAGGACTTGCTCCTATTTCACTTTTGAATCGAAACCAAATCGTTTATATTATCGCGAGTTGCTGACGACATGAATGTTTTAATCATAAATTGAATATTTTTAGGTTATCAAACAGCAAATCTTAGTCATGTAGCCGCAGTGAATAACTGTACAAAAAGTAAGCAGCATATAGTAAGCAATAAAATGATCGTAGCTTGATTCTTTGTATGTCATTTATTCCAAATTAAAAGCAGGACTGCAAGTCTTTAAGTCGACTTACAACAAACGGGTTTCCAGGGCTCGCTTATATCAATAATAGACATAAATTTCTTGATAAAATCCAGAAAAGTTCAGATCATCAATCAAACAGTGATGAAAATAAACCTGCATGATCATTAATTCCAGTAGAGATGGTTTACAGTTGCTGTTAATTATTTCTAATTTTTAAATAAAATCTGTTGATGTGTATTCAACCTGCTATTATCTGAGTGGTCAGACTTACAAAGTTATCAGATGAAACCCTAAAAAAGTCTTGAAACCTTGTTAATAATCAGTAAGTCTTCACTACAACTAGACAACAAATTTGTAACAAATAAATGCACGATCATAAACAATAATTTATTGAAAGCTAGGACTGATGTTTATTGTGAAAAGCGTTAAAGATTTGATTACACCCTCAGAACAATGACTGTTTGTAAGCTTGTATTAACTAATTTGTCAGCCAGTCTACAAATATATGTTACGGAAAAGCTGAAAATTTTGTTTGATACGATTGTTAAATATTAAATATTTTTTCTTGTAAATAAACTATTTTTGTCACATAATGAGTTGGCATTGATGGGTAAACAAGTAATGTATGGAAAGACTGACGTTAAATATTTACATGGTTTTAGCCTCAGTTACAGAAGGTGACTGCAGATTATGAATGGTTTTATTTATTTCTTAAAACTAAAAATTCTTTTTAAAACCTTGCAAAACCGTCGAGAACGAAAGTAGTAGACAAAAATATGAACACAACTGTTGATTTGAGGAAAAGTATAGACAGGCGCATTCACAGCCATGAAAGTGGAGAAATAACTAGGAGTATCAAAGGGGTCTGGTAGAAAACTAGATACGATACACCACGTGACCACTGGAGCTGAGGTCAAGATGTAGATGATTGAGACAACGATCAACATGGAGGTGAGAGTTGCTTGTTGACTGCTGATGTTTCCTGATGTGAAGGCCGACTTTTCCCGCCAGGCAGCTGCTGCTTTCAGCTTGTAAACTGTCACAACGGTACTGACACACACTATCACAAAGCTGATAAGTCGGACAACCGTTTCAAGGAGAATGTTTCCCAGTATTTTGACTAATATAGTAAACTGTTGATTGAACTGAGAATGAACAAGTAACCACTGCGTTTTTTCTTCTGTTCTAAAACATTCAGGCGTTAAAGAAAGCGAATTAGCTAGGCTACAAGGTATGAAGAATATGAAACCTAAAATCATGATCACACCCATAGTTCTTGTTCGAATCAATGTTGGAGCACTGAGTGGAAAAACAACGCACAAACATCTCTCCACCGATATCATGGAGCAAATAAACCCGGATGCTGCTCGTAAAGTAACTAAACAAGATACTAAGAAAGTGGTTGTCTTAACTTGGTATTCACTGCCTAAAATGTCATCATAAAGTGTTATAAATGCCGCCATAGAAAACATTGTAAAAGAACTCAGCCCGTGAAAGACATCAGTGAGTGCGAGAGAGAAGAGACACAAGTTCATGCGGTCTCGTAGTCCCTGTCGCCAGAACACCAGGCAGTTGATGATGTTCGCCGGAACTCCGATAAGTGTTGTCAGTGTTGTCAGGCCGCCAAAGCAAACTTTTTCAACTATGTCTTGTATCTCCTTAGTGATATCATCGTGGAGAAGATAACCCACGTAACGCATTTCTGTAGAAACATTTCTTGTCTCTGCTGTCCAAAAGTTCTCCGAGGAGTTCATAATGATTTTAAAGTTGGAGATAACAATTTTAGTCACAAGATATTCTCATTCACTAATGGGATCTGAAAACCTCTAATGAGTTCTTGTTGTAAAAGCTCTTGCGATGAGGAGAGCAATTATGAAAATTATGATGCCCTTTTTATAAGTGAATGTGGGTGGAAATAGAATATTAATTAGTAGATAAACATTTTGCACCACAGTACGATCAGTTTCACATATTTCATGTAGATAATGAAGCAAAAACAACACTAACTTGACAAGGGTACTAAGAAATGTAAAAAATATCGAAGAAATAAAAAAATATTTATACTGATTTTAAAGACAGGAGATAAATAAGGGATAAAAAATTTCGTTTACCAGGCAGGATTATTACTGTTGATTGGCAACAAAACTGAGTTATAATATTTATGCTAAGCTCGTTCATACTTCATTAAAAACGTCATTCTGTTTGTCCACTAATGGCAGAAATAATTGGAGTAGAATATGCACACAAATTTAAACATCAAGAAAATCTATTGAACATTTGCCATCAAAGTAGGTAAATGAAATTACAGATAGATAAACAAAACAACAATTTCCAAACTAATCTTTATTCTCCACACTCTCTCCAATTTTCGTTCTATTTCTGTGTGTAAATGCATCCGTCTGTATGTATTTTACACACCACACGTTCACCCATCACACACGTAAACACCTACACACGAACGTACACACACACTCGCGCAGGTCGGAACCTTTTTTGTTTACTCTGCAAACTAGAAGCGTCTTGCGGAAAATAAATAAATATATATATATATATGTTTACTTTCATTCATAACTGTAAATCATTAAAATTTAAAAAAATCATGTACGCTTCCAAAGCTGATAAACTGTACAAAAATCGTCCTTCCTGTTGATCATCTGGCTATCCTGTCGTCGTCGTCGTCATCAGTACAAGTCCTAAATGTTTAGCTTTCTGGTAAGACCTGACGAAATTATCATCATTCGAAAATCACCTTTTAGAAGCATTACAAAATATTTTTAACTCTCATCTCCAATCGCAGAGTTTACGAACTAGTCATTTTCGGTTGTTGGACTTCATTTCAAATTAAGAAACTAGCAACCGTCTTATACATTGCTCTTGATGAAGTGACTCACTTCCTACTTCCTTATTGGTTGATTTTCGGCTTTCTAAGGGAAGTAATCCCTAAAAGAACAAATAATTTCTTTCCTTATTTATTCCTTTATCTTCGCATAGTCACTGATTAAGAATTATTTTGCTTCCAAAAACGCGAACCGAAAGGAAAGAGTTAAAAATGTGAACAGTTAACAGTTTAACATAGAACTCATCAAAACATTAATCGGGATCTGAAAAATCCGGAAAAATTCGCAAACAAGCCGCATCGCTGTTTAAGTTGCAGTTTTTAGAGCTGGAGACAAAAGTCGCGGCTTGCAGTCCGACATTTACGGTAAGAGATTACAGTGTATACGGTATTCGGTGTCATGTGTTTCTTTTCAGTTTCAAAATGAACGAAAGCACGTAAGATAAAATCACGTGATTTAATGTTATTGATTAAATTAACCCTTTTCTTTCAAGTCTACCATGGGACCAAAGAAAATTTCCAGAGCCAATAGTTCTTTACATTAGTCTGTTATATTCATTTCTCATTATTGTTTAACATTAAACACTAGATTTATTCTTTATAAAATGAGTTTTGGGTATTATTTGTGTCTAGAAGGAATTACTTGGATTTACATTTATGTTATGGAAATAATTGCCTCAGTTTTGGTCGGTTTCGGATTTTGCCGATTGTTTTACCAACGAAAACCGAGGTTTGACTGTATATGATAAACAATACAAACTGCACAAGTACCAATGCGTCTGTCTGCTTCAAACAAGGGAGACAAGGTGTGTGAAAGCAGGATAACAATATAGGATTACGGCCCTTGTACTGGTCAAGACAAACGCCGAAGATTGTAGTGACATCATCGTCGTTGCTGTATCGGCGCTGTAAGTGATATATTGGTAAAGCCACAGGTAGCAACTACACAAAGGGTGTTTGGTCCACCCATGGTGGGCTGCATGGGGTGCAAGGGGTGCAGACGCTGCAGTTACACTGTAGCTCAAAAGGTATCTATTACTCCTCTGTGAATACAACATAAAACAAAATCAGTTGAAGATCACCGGTTTGGTTTTCCCTATCAAGATGACCAAGAATCCCTTCTACTTTCTAGGACAGCTGAAGAAATGTGGCATAAGTTGGGACATTCTGGTCCAGTTTTACCGGGTGGTGATCGAGAGTATACTGACTGTCACCACAGTACCACCCACAAACAGAAATTTCTACTCGACCTGGTGGTGCGTGCAGCTAGTCGAGGTATATTACAATTTATGCCCAGTGCAGTCTGTTCAGGGCTCACAAGATAGTTTTTCTAATGCATCTCACCCGGCCAATGGCTTGTTCTGTCTCATGCGCTTTGGGGTCAGGTATAGACTCGACCTGGTCAAAACAAATCGGCTGAGATATGGTTTCTTTGCTAAAGTGATAGCCTTTCTGTACTCCGCCGTAGCTCGTGTCATGAACTTTGATATTTAAATGTGTCTTTTTGCAGTCTGGGAGTCATGTACAGTGCTCGTTGGCGTCCAAGCATCTATGTGTGGGTCATGTCAAGTCACTGTGGGTACTGTGTCTGTGATGGAAAGGGATTGTGGAAGAGAGAGCAAGGGAAGAAGAGTGGTAGTATGTTTAAGATAGGCCTGATTATTATTTCTTTTGTTCTTTCTCTTTCATCATCATGTTCCGAGTGCAATGTGTCACGGATCACCCGCATACACACCACGAGTCACCCGCTGACACGCGCATTCATTAAATCAACACAATAACAAATGACCACTCTGGTGTAGAGCGTCCCTCCGCGAGACGAATAACGAATAGTTATTAAAATCAAAGTCACAAATCATTAACACAAAGAATACACAAAATACTTCTTTAAACAAGGTAAAAAAAATCAGTATTTTGACAAGTATTTAGTGAAATATGATAATTATCATTACATTATAACGATCACTGCTAGGCTTAGCAGGAAAATACCTCACTCGAATTAATACGCAGCACAAGCTCACGTAAAGCCTTGTAACTGGTACACACAATGAGCCAATGTCGTTGAATTCAGTGCGTTCAGCACATACACATATAAATACGTTATATCTAATAGAGTCAGAATGGGTTGCACACCATTAGGCCCTAACACCGCCTGTGGAAGGTTTACCCACTCTAAAATTGAGGTCCAAACACACAGTCCTCCACTTAACCTTTTTAAAGTTCTGGTCATTTTTAATTTTAACAATTACTCCCGTAGGAGGTTTAAAAGAAGGTCACCCTGTGCTTCACTCTACCTTAAGAAAGGTCTTACTTTCGTTTGCGTTGTTCGTCTTGGTTTAAAATCATCGGAAGCCCATGCCTCTGCCTCACGTCAGTGGTCCTCCGGAATGTACGGATATCGTCTGTAGGATATCGCACCACGCAAGTCAGTCATTCAGCCTCGCTGTATCGGATGATCCCTCCCACCTTGGAGATACGCGGACACCTTTCACTCGTCTTTGCCGAACCCCAGGCCATCTATACGTCAGCTCCAGCCGTCAACACCCGTAGTTTCCCACAGCCTGCCACGCTCTCGGCGTCGTCCCTCAGTCTACGTCAGGAAATTTCTCAGACGCCTGCCTCCAAGTTCAGCAAATGTTCTCTTTGTACTGTGCTGGTAGTATAACCACAGCCCTCGGTTTGAATACCAGTAAGTACGGTGACAACTCTTGTCACTAAACAGCTCTCTCTAGCGCCTCACGTCGACATACACTATGACGACTGGTAGGCTTCAATGAAGACTGAACACCCGTCAGTGACAGCACACAGCAGCAACACACCAAGATTGGTGGAATATCGAATAACCAAATCAAAAATTATCCCACTTGCTATGGTCGGGTCTAATATACCCACCCTTGTTTACATCGCCAAAAGGTGAGCTCAGCCCGCACCGCACATAAAATACTAAATAAATTGAAACTTCAAATTTCTCGTGATTCTTGCGTGGCAGCGACAAAAAAACACGACACCCTAACCACCTGGACAGATGGTAAGCTCTGCTCGGATCACACGTGAAATATAGTAAAAACCGAGACTTTCAAATTCTCGTGATTTCCTGTGTGGCAGTGACATACCAAAGAACACCTGTGTGTCGAACTTAAAATACAATATACCACCCTACTGCCGCACCCCCTTATACGCTACACAATGTCTTTCGACAAACAAATAAATTCTTATTCTGAAAATAAAATTTCAGACCAAAATATCCTGTCCGAAGGCCAAATATTATGTTCTTCATAAAACTCCAGGGTGAGGGTTCCAATTAGCTTTGTATCCGCAATGGAGAGTAGACAATCCTACAAACTATCGACCAGTCTAAATTCTTTCACCATTATCCCAATTTTGGTAAAGCAGATCCTTACTCACTTTCAAATTCACATTATCACCATACCAATCAATCTATATTTAGACCCAACCACTCTTTCTAAACACCACTAACATCAACAGCAGTACAGTGGTTAAACAGCACATGGTCCCATTGTTGCAGCCCTGTTCGTAGACTTAGCAAAAGCTTTTCAGATAGTTGATCATGAGATGCTCATATAAAAGTTTGAGCTTAGTGGTTGCTTCATTCAACTTATCAAATCATTTATCTCGAACCAGACACAAGGAGTCGCAGTTAATCCATTGCTTACGTTTATCCATTTTTCAAAAACATCGACTAAGCTTCACTTCAGTGGGATACGACATTTGGTCTTAAATACGTTTACGGCCTTTTTCACGCTTTTTTTGCATGTTTTTTGTGGCCTGTTTGTGTGTTTTTCTGAGCTTTTCGTGCCTTTTTCGAGCACTTGTTGTGTTTTTTCATGGCGCACTATAGGAATTTGCCGCGTCGCGCGCTCGGATCTCAGCATCACGACATCGTCTCGTTCTTTCTCGCGTGTTACCCACAGAGTTAAGTCGTATCTCGTGCGTTGTGCTCGTTTTTGCATCGTTTTTGCAGTTTTAACCAATTTTATTTGTGTGCTACGATGGGGCCGAAGAAAGTGAGTGTGAAGGACACTGGTGAGAAGAAGAAGAGAATGATTGGGACAGAACTAAAGCAAGAATTATTCGAAAAACATGAATGTGGTGTATGAGTGATGGATTTTGTGTGTGCGTGCGTGCGTGCGTGCGTGTGCGTGTGTGTGTGTGTGTGTGTGTGTGTGTGTGTCGCACAAATGCTTAGCAAGAAAAACACCAATTACGATGATGATGATGATGATGATGATGATGATGATGATGATGATGATGTCCATTTATAATGTGCAGGTATCTATTCGGAAGAATGCTCATTGCGCAGCAAAAAAAAACAAAAAAATAAGAAAAAATAAAGTAAAAAAATAGATAAACACCAGGAAAGTAAAAAATAAAGACACAAGTGTTGCTTGGTTGTTTAAGTCCGTCTTAAATAAACAGATGGGTCTTCAGTCTTTTTCGAAAAGTGGTTGGTGAGGTGATGGTGGACAATGACGATGGCAGAGCATTCCACAGTTTAGGTGCCGCGTTTTTGAAGGCCCTGACTCCAGTGCGCTTCTTGTTTGTGTCTTCCACTGCAGGGAGACAGAAGCGTGACTGGGAGCCGGAGCGCAGACCACGTGACGGCTGGTAAGGAGGAACTACCTCTTGTAAATATTCAGGAGCAGTTTTAAACATGCAGGACTGTGCAATCGAAAGCACTTTGTGGTCAATGCGCTTGTTCAATGGGAGCCAGTGAAGGCTCTGTGGGATAGGGTTGATGTGCTCAGTGGGTGCACGGGTGACAATCCTGGCGGCTGTGTTTTGAACTCTTTGGAGTCGATCCAACTGCGTAGCAGGTATACCCCACAATGCACTATTACAGTAGTCTAATCTTGATATGTTGGTTGCCACAGCAAGTGAGTTGGCAGCAGCTTGAGTCAGCATGGGCCGTAGTCTACCTAAAGTCCTCAAAAAGTAGTAGGATTTTGCCACAACAAAACTAATATGAGTCAGCAAAGGCTATGGAGGCATCACCGACCTGCACGGCACTAATGCCAATCTGTTCCCTTCTGGCCTTGGGGCCGCACAGTAACGCTTCTGTCTTGTCGTCGTTGAGTTTAAGACGATTCCTGGTCATCCACGCCTTCACCGCGACACAACAAGATTCAAGTCGTTGAAGCGCATTCCTAGCCACTGCTGGGTCGGGGGGAAAACTGTTCAGAATCTGTGTATCGTCCGCAAAGAACTGACGTCCCATCTGAAAGCGTTCAATTACCTGTCCAAGCTCTGAAGTATATAAAGAAAATAATAATGGACCCAGAACGGATCCCTGTGGCACGCCACACACCAGAGGAACTGCCTCAGAGCTTGCAGAGCTGACAATCACTCTCTGAGATATATCGGCAAGATAGGAGTCAATCCACTGCAGCGCAGCGCCCTGCATACCAGCCTTTGACGACAGTGTCTGGAGCAGCAGGCGGTGGTTGATGGTGTCAAATGCACTACTCAGATTGAGTAATACTAACAGCACTAAGTTGCCAGATTTGACACTACAAAGAATGTCATTGGTCACACGAAGAAGAGCAGTTTCTGTGCTGAAGCCAGGACGATACGCTGACTGAAATTTATCTAGGCAGCCATGAGTAATAAAATGGGTCATAAGCTGCTCTGCGACCACCCTCTCAAGTAGCTTGGAAATAGATGATAAATTTGACAGTGGACGATAGTTTTTACAGTCAGAGGGATCCAGGTTTGCCTTTTTCATCAAGGGCTTGACAACAGCCTGCTTAAAACACGGTGGAACACAATCTGCTCTCAAACTGGCATAAATAATGTCCAAAATGACAGGAAATAGAATGTCCAGAAGTTGAATAACAAATTTATTTGGTACAGGATCCACAGCACATGACGTTTTTGTTGATCTTGCTACAAGTTTCTCAAGTAGCTCTCATCAATAGACGTGAAAGAAGTCAGCGGAACACCAGCAAATGGCACAGAATAGTCTTCATCACACTCTCACTCTGGCAACTCACAAGCTGCACTCTCAAGTCCAGCACTAATTTCCTTTATCTTATTAACAAAGAAGGAAGACAGCTGATCAGCAGCTGACTTGACATCCACCTCAGGAAGAACCGGACTAGTTCCGTTCTTACCCAGCAAGCTGTTCACAATGTCAAAAGTCTTTCTGGGATTTTTACTCGCAGCCTCTAGCTGCTTCTGCACGAATAACGATTTAGCCTTTTTTTACAGCACACACATATTTATTTCTCGCTAACTTATACAGCTGTCTGTCAATCTCAAGTTTGGTCTTCCTCCACCTTTTTTCTGCCAGCTGTCTCTGTTTCTTGGCTTCACTCACCCCCTCACCAAACCACGCACAATCTGGTCTATCTACAACAATTTTGCTAACTGCAGGAGCATGCTTATCAAGCAGCCCTGATACTTACTTACTTACTTACTGCCCGTTATGCCTGTCGGCACGTAGGGCAGCGACAAAGGTCCTCCACTTTTGTCTGTCCTGGGCCAGCTTCCCCACAGTGCCCCAGCTGTGATTTAGGGTCTTCATTTCTGCCTCCACGGTTCGCCGCCAGGTGTTCTTGGGCCGGCCTCGCTTGCGCTTTCCCTCTGGGGTCCAGTGTAAGGCAGTTTTTGTGATGGAGTTGCCTCTGATGACATGGCCAATCCAGCGCCATCGTTTCTTCATCAGGATGGTGTTCATACTCTCTTGCCCACACTGGGCAAGTAGCTCTTCGTTGGAGATTGTTCTTGGCCAGAAGATGCCCAGGATTCTTCTCAGGCTTTTGGTGTGGAAGACTGACAGTTTGTTGAGGTCGCTGTCAATCATTCGCCAGCACTCCGAGCCGTACAGGAGAGTGGACAGGACAAGGCTCTGGTAGAGTCTCAGTTTGGTATGGGTGCTGTACTGGGCTGACTTCCAGATGTTGCTTAGGCTACAGAAGATGCCCCTGGCCTTGCTCAGTCTGCTCTGGATGTCACGGTCTGCTCCTCCATCCTGCTTGACCACGCTGCCCAAGTATGTGAAGTTTTCAACCATCGGCAGGTCTTCTCCCTCTATGTTGATCTTGATCGGTGTTGAATTGGTGGTGTTGAGGGTCATCACTTCTGTCTTTGTCCGGCTGATGTGCAGTCCGACCTGCTTCGCAAAGGTGTTCAGGCGAGTCGTCTTCTCCTGCATATGTCGATGGGTGTGTGACAGCAAGGCCAGGTCGTCGGCAAAGTCTAGGTCTTCTAAGTTCTTGGAGAGTGTCCATCTTATGCCCCTTGGTTCATCTTCCGTTGTGTGGCGCATTACCCAGTCAATGACAAGGCTAAAGAGTAGGGAAGACATCACGCAGCCTTGTCTCACTCCAGTCCCGACCTCAAAGCAGATGTTACTGTCACCAACGCAGCATGAAAAGTTCGTATAGAAGCTTTTGATCAGCAGCACAATTTCCATTGGTATTCCGTACGCTCTCAGGATGCGCCAAAGGCTTTCTCTGTGGATGCTGTCAAATGCCTTCTGGAAATCCACGAAGTTAATGTAGAGCTGACTCTGCCACTCTGTACACTGTTCAATGATGTTGCGTAGTGCAAATATCTGATCGGTGCATCCTCTTCCTCTACGAAAACCAGCCTGTTCTTCTCTAAGTTGTGCGTCCGTTGCCTCTGAGATTCGTCGAATGATGATCTTTGTCATGATCTTGCTCGGGACGGACAGGAGAGTTATTCCTCGCCAGTTGTTGCAGTCGCTAAGGGGTCCTTTCTTTGAAATTTTGACGATCACTCCTCTGGTCCAGTCACTTGGGACTTGTTTCCCTTCCCATATTGCGGTAAATAGGGGTTGCAGGATATTGGCTGCCAGTTCTGGGTCTGTTTTGAATAATTCAGCGTTCAGATTGTCTTGGCCTGGTGCCTTTCTGTTCTTCAAGGACTTGATTGCTGTGATGATTTCCTGCTTCTCTGGTGGGGCGATGTTGACGTCTAGGTCCTCAGTGGCTTCTTGTATGTCGGCTTCTTCGGAAGGTGGTGGTCTGTTCAGAACCTCTTTGAAGTGTTCGGCCCAGCGTGCTTCTTGTTCTCTCTCTGTCGTTAGTAGCTTCCCTTCCTTGTCCTTGACTGGGGCATCGTTGGTGCTGTGGAACTTGCCGCTAATCACTTTGGTGATCTTGTACAGTTTTCCTTGTTCTCCTCTTTTTGCTGCTTCTTCGGCCTCACTTGCCAGATTGTTCAAGTAGGCACGCTTGTCTGTTCTCGCCGAGCGCTTCACTTTCTGGTTCATTTCTCTGTACTGTAGTTTGAACTTCTCTTGCAGTCTTTCAGATCTGGTGCTAGCCACCTTTTTCTTGATGTCTCTTCTTTCCTGTATTGCTTTCCACGTCTCTGGTGTTATCCACTTTTTCTTCTTAGTTTCTTTTAGTCCAAGACTAGTCTCGCTGCTTTTTTGGTACACTGTTCTTACAAGGTCCCATCTCTGGTTTATTCTATCTGTATCTACCTCGCAGGTGTCTGTCATGTCTGCAAGTGCCTGAAATCTGTTTTTCACTTGAAGGATGAAGGCATTTTTTAGTTTGGGGTCCTGCAATCTTTCCACATCAAAGCGTCTGTGTGCTGCTGACTTGCGTCCTGTACTTCGCAGTTTCATTTTAATGTTTGCTACAACAAGGTGATGGTCACTCCCAGCATCTCCTCCTCTTCTCACCCTGACGTCGAGTAGGGAACGTCTCCAGATGCCGTTGATCATTAGGTGGTCGATCTGGTTGCTATCCCTACCATTGGGTGAGCACCATGCTAGCTTGTGGACGTTACGGTGAGGGAATAATGTTCCTCCAATCACCAGGTTGTACATAGTGCATAGCTCCACTAGTCTCTCTCCGTTGTTATTCATGCAGCCACAACCATGTCTGCCCATGACTCTCTCTACGTGGGTGTTGTCGTTCCCAACTTTAGCATTCATGTCGCAAGCAGCCCTGACAGAGTCTGATTATATAACTCTGCTAACTCATCAACATCTGTGGGAGGATCTAATAACAACTTTGACTGAGTTACAACCAACAACAATGTTGTATTTCCAGCTCACGAGTTTAAAGAGGTAATATAGGTTTCACAGACTTCACTCAAGCATTTCATAACGAAAAAGAGATTACCATTCATATGTTCGTTACAGATGTACAAAGTCGTCAGCGAAATGACTACAATCAAGCGAGATATGTTTTACAACCGCTAATACTGCCAAGAAAATACGCTTTTGTCTAAAATACAGATTTTCATTCTCGTGAAACACTATTTTAAAGGACTCACGGAAGCGTTGAAAGTGAAAATAATAAAAATGTGAACTCAAATGTTAATAGGTGCCAGTAAACTTACTGCCATGGTCAGTAATATCATCATATTGTATTGTCAAGAATTAAATGGTATGAATAATAGAGCGAAATTTAACGATTCTTGACGAACTAAAGCTATGATGTAGATGATGGAGTTGATAACTAGCATTGAGGTGTCTCCACGTCCACCCTGCTTTCAACTTGTGAACAGTTACATCGTTACTGACACAAACTATTTCAAGGCTGCCCAAACTCACACTAGTTGTCACTGATCACACATGAAACAAATTTCAGTCGCAATAAGTGCCGACAAATGTTCTCTAAATTCACATATAATATTCAATTATGAAACAGATAAAAGATGCGTCCTCTAGGGGACAGATGTTGTAAACACTGGCATCGTCTGTTGGAGACGGTTGACTGCCCTCTCTTCTGTCAGTGATGCCGACATTTTGGCAAGTAGGATTGATTCCAACAAAGCTCTTTAGTCTTACGAAACCTTCACAGTTTGCATTTCTTCGTAGGATTAGCTGCTGTACCTATTCATTATTTACAAAACAATTAAAACAAGAAACTACATTCAATGAATCGTAGTAATCTTTGGTTGGAAGAAACAGCCTCCACTTCTCATACTAACAGACTACACAGCTTATGAGCAGAAGTATTGCTGCTTTAAAAAAAAAAAACTTGCATTTTGGGGTGCATAAAATATGTATATTGAAGGGTAGGTCCTAAAAAAATGTTATTGTTTTGGCTGTAAAATTTGATTTAACGTTTTGCCAAACATAACAATCATTTTCTTATTTAAGAATCGACTAGAAACTACACATACCTGAACATCATCAACAGCAGATACTTTTCGAAATACCCAATAATGAAATCCTAAATTTGACTTTACTACTAGTTGATTAACAAAAATGGGCAGCTAACAACACATCCTTTGACACCTTATTGACATTTAGGTACGTTATTTCCCTTAGGCTCTCTATTTGTAACTCATTTTTTTACACAAATAGATATAAGGCCAGAGGTGTCTAAGTGATGTTTGATATTCTATAAAAGTGAATTATACCATACACTCTTCTATGTGGCCTATATAGCAAACTATAGAGAATCCACACGATCGGCCTCATAGAATCTTTTTAAGCTGTATGCAAACCTTTTCAAAAGATTTGCCCCTCATCAGATGTGAGGCCCATAGGCCCGGCGTCTTTCCAGGCTGTAGCAATGGTTTTCTTTGACATTGGCTAATGTGTGCCAGATGTAGAAGACATAGTGAAAGTCAAGATAAAGGTGGAAATTTGTGGTAAAGCTATCGCCTACCTGATTAGCTCACTAGACTAGAACATTCCTTTACAACCCTGCTTCTAAATTTGTCACTCAAGAGGGTTTTTATTTTTCTAAAGGAGAGAATCCTGACAACGTTTACCGCACGGTCGATGCTAGTGGACGTAGACAGTAAAGAACAGAGGCGTCACACCGCACAAAGAATTGTTGAGATCATTGTCAGTTTTTTTGTCGAGTCCTTCGGGCCTCATCATGCCTCTTTCGTCCCCAATTATGTTCAACCAAAAGTTTGTAAACTGATTATTTACTTACTTTCATTCACTTGTCCCTTTACTTGTACTGTCCCTGGGAAGAGCAAAGGTATCGACGTGGAACAGACGAATTCCCGCCACTTGCAGTTCCTTGTTTGTACTTGCTAACAGATCTATGTCATCTGCAAAGCATAAGTTTCAGATTGGTCTTCCACCGATTGAAATGGAGATATGATGGTCATAAAGAGCTTCAAGCATGATGTTCTCCAAGAATATATTGAACAGCACGAGTGATAGGGGACGTCCTTGGCGTACCCCTACTGTGGTGCAAAAGTAAGCTCCTATTTGTTTGTTGAGCAGTACTGTACTTGTTGAGCTGTTATAAAGCGCTTCAACAACTTGGACGAGCCCTTCTTCAATGTTGAATTTTCGCATCACATGCCAGAGCCCTTCGTGCCAGACTCTGTCAAATGCCTTCTTAAAGTCAATGAAGTTGTGGTAAAGGTCCCGCTGATGCTGAAGATGCTTCTCTATAAGAAGACGACATTTGAAGATCTGCTTAACAGTGCTTCTACGTGGTCTGAAGCCAGCCTGTTTTTCTGCAAGCAGCTCTTCTGCGTGGTTCTGATGCAGTTCTGTATGACCTTCAGCATGACTTTGCTTGGGTGACTGATAAGGCTTATGGTTCTGTAGCTCTGACACTGTTTGCTGTTTTCTTTCTTTGGGAGGGGTATGATTAGTGACTGTGTCCATTCTCTGGGCCATTCCTTGCGCTCCCAGAATCTTTGGCACAGGACAGTTAGGGCCTTTGTAGTTTCTTACCCACCCTGCTTGAGCAGCTCAGCTGGTACATTATCAACGCCTGGCGACTTTCCTCCCTTCAAACTATGTACAGCTCTTTTGACCTCTTCCCGTAGGACTGGTAGTTCTGCAAGTTCGCTGTCTCTAGTCTGGTTGTTTTGGAGAATGTTGGCGTCGGTCATCAGCTGGTAATTATACAGGTCTTTGCAGTATTCTGTCTATGGGTTGAGTACAGCATCGCCTTCTGTGAGAAGGTGACCATCGCTGTCTTCGATGCCTTAGATCTTCTCCTGGTCTGTCTTACTGAGGGTCTTTAGAATTTAGGCCTTTTTGCTGTTACCTCGTGCCATTCCATCCTCTATGTTCCGGCACTGATTCTCGATCCAGCTCTCCCTAGCTGCCTTCATCGCTTTTTTAATGGCACAGTTCACTTCTTTGATTTTGGTGGCTGCTTCTAGTTTGCTTTTCTTTTCTCTCTTCAAGGTCACAGAGGTCTAGGATGTCGTTCGTGACCCATGGCTGTTTCTTATTCCTATGTCGCCCTAGAACCTCCTGGGCTGTCGACAGTAGCACCTCTTTCCAGCGAGGGTGTCTACATCACAGTCCACAAGGTTCAGTGCGCCAAATTTTCCGCCAACCGTGGCCTTGAAGACTTCTGCAACCTTTGGGTCTTAAAGCTTCTCCAAATCAAAGTGAATTCGAGGAGTGTTTGAGAGTCGCTTCGCTTTCAGCCTCAGCTTTCGGTTCGTTAGAACAAGGTCATGGTCGCTGCCTATGTCAGCGCCTGGGTACGTCCTTGTCTTGGCCCTGTTGATGCTGGATTTGAAGCGTCTCGGCAGTAGGATATAGTCGATCTGATTATGGACCAATCCGTCTGGTGAGTGCCAGGTGGCCGTCCTTGATTTCTTGTGGGGATATAAGGTGTTGGCTAAGGTGAGTCTCTGGCTCTGTCCAAACTCATTGGTTTCACCAAAGCCAGATTTCCCCACTGTTCCTGCCCATTGCTGGTAGGCGTCCGGGCAAACCTTTGCGTTCCAATCTCCGAGCACAGCCAGGATGTCCTTTTTTGGAGCTGCCTTCACAACCTTGTCCAGTTGTTGGTAGAATTCTTCCACTTCGTCGTCTCCATATGTGGAAGTTGGAGCGTATACTTGGACAATGGTGACATTATGGGGCTTAGCTGAGACACGAATGGAGATCAGCCGGCTGGATACGGGTGTACAGCTGATGACGGCCGTGGCCACCTTCCTGTGCACGAGGAAGCCCACGCCCTACTCATGCCTGGCGTCCTCCCCACTGTACCACAGTCTGTGGCCGTCGTCCGTCGTTGTTTCCCTAAATCCTGTCCATTTGACCTCCGTCAGTCCCACAATGTCCCACTGATACTGTTTTAGCTCGTGTGTGAGTTGATGCACTTTTCCGCACTGGTATAACGTTCGTATGTTCCACGTGCCAATGAATGTTCCTTCTCTTAGTTTGATTTCTGTTTTCGTTTCAGTCTTGGCTCCAGTAGCACACTTTTTGCAGACCCCACGCTGTAGCCTCCCGATAGGGTGCGCGGTCGTTGTTAGTCCAGGCCGCGACCGATCCGGCATGTTATCTCTTTTGCGGCGTATATCCATGTTCCTTACATTGAGTTTATACACTTGGTAGTGCTAATCCCTTCTCCAAGTGAACCACAGCCGATAGTCGGCCTGGTCATGAACATGTAGGCGCTGGGCCCTGGCCGGTACTCTCGTTGTGGAGAGTCTTCGCCCGCTGATGCCGTATTAGTATCAGGATTTTCTGTAGGGGTTTACTTTCTTAGCCTTTATCTTTCCCAAGATTACCCCTAGGCAGTAGGACCATTTTTCCTTGGCTAGGATGAGAGAAAGGTGTTTGAGTCGACCGCTCCTTGTCGGCTGGTGAAAAAATGGCGGTAGCAGCAACCGCATGGTCTTGTAAGTTTCTTTACTAGTCACATGATCGTTAAACTAGCCCATCAAACATCGAATATTAAATGGTCTTGTAAAAGCCTCTCTCAGAGTGGATGGAGCATTTATAAAAACAAAATTGATACAAAAATAATTTAGCTGGCCTACTTCACATTTTAGACGTTTTGTGAGACCGCTCTTTGCCGGCAGGTGAAAAAATGGCGGTAGCGGCAACCACAGGGTCTAAATTTCTATACTAGTCACATGATCGTTAAACTAGCCCATCAAACATGATTACGTAATCGACCACACTTTGAAAGCTTACCACAGAGTGTAGTGGTAGGTCATATGGCGAAACGAGATAAGCTTACTCCGTTGGATTTATGTTACATTGACAATTTTATTCTACTACAATTTTCGACAAAAAAATTGCTCCGCTAAATCCTTTGGGTTATACTTGGGAAAGCTTAAAAGCTAAATGAGTAATCCCCGACGGAAAATTGTGATGCCTGAGTGGCATCAGCGGGTGAAAACTTTCAACGACAAAAATAGTGGTCAGAGCTCAGTATCTATGTGTTGGGGACAAGGCTGATCATCGACTGCGGTTTACTTAGAGAAGATGGTTGGCCCCAGTAAGACATAATCTCAGAGACACTACCGTTGATATTCGTCGCAAAAAAACCACCAAACCTGATCAGTCGAGGTTCGGATCAACAACGACCGCAACCGCATGCTTTATGGCAAGAGTTAGTAACATATGTGAGTACCAATGACTTTCATCTACTGTGCTGGTATTGGTATTAAATTATGTGAACAACACTTGAACATTTCTGGCAAATGTGGGAATCAGAACAAAGACGAAAGCAAATATATTGGGTTGTTGGAAAAGTCATGAAGCACTTTTGCTATAGATGGCGCCAGTTCAATTTTGGAAGCACTAGAGTCGTCGGCAACTATGTTATCGCTATTTCAAATGACAGCTTACAGTTCTAGTTTCATTCTAAATAAATTGGTGACCTCGATGAGATTTGGAGATTTTACAAGAAGTTAAAGATGGAAGACCAGGTTGTGCAATTTCGAGACTGTTTTACTTCCGGGAAGGAGAGAACGCATATCAAGCTTTTGAAAAGTTGAATAGCGTCTATGGTCACAATGCTATACATCAATGCCAGTGCCAACAATGGTTCACAAAGTTCCGTGCTGTTGTTTTAAGGACGGCCCTCGGTACTGGAGGCTCACCAAGTTTGATGATATCATAACGGCACTGATCGAATCAAACCTTGGTGACACGACACGACAGATTGCAGAAACACTGACCATTCATTACAAAAGCGTTAACGATCACCTGAAAGAACTTGGATTCGTAAGCAGGCTCGCTATTTGCGTTCTTCAGGAAAATGACTTTTTTATAGGGACTTATAACTGGTGATGATAAGTGGCTTCTTAACAACAATGTGGTGCGAATATTGTCTTGGTCCCGACATAATGATTCGCCACAACAATGTCCAATTCAGACATTACTAAGAGGAAGGTTCTAACGTCACTGTGGTGGGATTTTAAAGGTGTCGAGTTTTTTTTCAGCTTTTACCAAGTAGAATACACGTTACTTTCGACGGTCTTCAGCGGTGGTTAGAAGTTCACAAGCAAGCTCCTCCTCTGGCCACTACGTCATCGACTACCCTCTACCGCCAGAATAAGAAAACCGCAACCGACGAAAATGTTGACTTTTAGCTTAGTCCCTCGTGCCAGTCTATGTCAAATGCCTTTTAAAAGTCTTTAAAATTGTTAAATAGGTTTTGCTGATAACAAAGATACTAGAAGATTTTCTGCAGTAGTGTTCATGCTATTTCTGCAGTAGTATTCATAGCTATATCTGTTCAATTGGTCAGCTCATTTGATAACAGTGAATATCAGGAATCCGAGAAAACGTTTAATGCCAGAGAATCTGTTCTACTTCACTGCAGATCATGTAAATTATTGAACAGTATCTGATTTCCGATAAATTTACTGAAAATATTAACATAGCAAGAATGTCAGGAATATAGTCTTTCTGGCTACAAACATATCGTTATATTATTAATATCGCACAAAAAAGTCTTTTACCGAAAATGTCTCGTTTTGAAGAATCTCACTACTATGTTTTTTTCTTATTTAAATTTCTAAGTTTTTTAACACCTGATGGAATAATGTTTTTAGTTCATGTTAACTATTTTTGTTATCGCACACAACGATTACAGAGAGGCACTTTGCGTAGCTCTTTCCTGTATCGAGAGGAGTGCTTGTAATAGATAATGAAACTGGCAGAACTATTTATCACTGGAAATCCGGTACCGAATCTACTGCTCGTATGGTAAATCTTATAGTAGACGCCATAGCTTGAGAATCCCTCCACAAACAAACGAGCAGCTCTGTGCGAGATGAAGGGTACCATGGTAGCCACGTAGACGCAAGACGCGAGCACGAGCATCTTTGTCAGCGCCACCTGCTGGCTGCTGTGTTCAATACTCGTAGAACTTGTCTTTCGTCGCCAGGCGGCTGCGGCTGTCAATTGTTTAACAGTCATCAATGTTGCTAGCGACACGATGAAAAAAGTGGCTAGAGGAACACTAATATTAAGAACTGCGTAAGTAATGGTGTCTATCACATAGCTGTTTGCGAGGTAAACTTTTGAAGGAACAAGTTTCCAATAAGGAATTCCTGCAACGTTCATCTTGACAACGACATATTTGAGAGACTGACAGACAAACCCAAGTTGTGGAAGTACAGCGAAGAGAACTAAAATAACAGCCATGGTGCGCGTGCTAATGAGTGAAGTGGCCTTAAGTGGAAATGTGACACATAGACACCGGTCTACGGCAATGACCATGATGTACAGACCTACTGTAGTTCTGAAAGCCAAATGAACTCCAAACCCATAGCACAGAGAGTTTTGCCAATACTCTTCACCGATTCTGAACGGAGGGCCATCTGCGATTATGGTAAAAAGGTTAAAGTAAGAATATGTCACTAAAAACAACTGGTCTGCCACAGCCAATGAAAAGAGACAAAGTGTCATACGATCTTTCAGACCGTGACGGAAGAAAACCAGGCTACTTGTGGCATTAGCAATAATACCGAAAATACTCATAGCAGCAAACACGTGCTCTGTGGCAAGAGTTAGTAATGTAAACCAGTACCAATGACTGTCGTCCATCGTGTCATCACTCAGACTTTGATTGAAACTCGAATTGAACACCATATTGAGAGGACTCGGCAAAGTCGCTGACGCACTGCTATTGATGATGGTGTCGTTGTTAAGAGACATGGCAACATCTTCATTTGCGGAACATTAAGCTGCTTCTGTAATGAGAACAGATCGAGGAAACCTGTGGTATTTATGTACCTGGACGATTGTTCAGAGAGGCTCAAACAGGTAAGTAGGAACCTGTTTCAAATTAATTCATTTACTAACAATGGTGTCCTACTATGAACAAGATTTAAATGCTACGGTGAAATACATGAACGAGAACAAAGACGCAAGCAAATATTTTCCTAATCTGTTAAAGTTATATATATATATAATCTTTTACAAAAAAAACTCTACACTTATTTACAATCACCATTATAATTAGGCACATTTATTTTTGCCTTTACAACACTATACTTTTGAAATATTTATTAATTGAAATGCGTTTTATATTTTCGCTCTATTTAGTTATCTGGTTAAATTTCATTACAAGTGAACAAATATAAAACATTTTAAAAAGCAAGGAGATGGTCACTAATACGTCTACTAAAAATCTTATTGACAGTCTTTTGAATAAATAAATAGTCAGCTCCTAGAAACACTTACTTTTAAGACAATTCGATTATTCACTCTTGGCTATAGAATTTCTAGCGGATGGAGGCTTACAAGTCAGCCTTTGATTTTCCTATTTTCGTATTATTAGTTGTTTCCATTTTGTGCTGATGCCAGTATCACGCTGTTTTTCTCTTTCTCTCTCTCTGAAATTGTGATTTCGATCGGTAAGAATCATAGTAACTAGAGAGCGGACCCCCGCAGTATTTAGCATTGTGTGTTTGCCGTTAGGTACTATAAAGAGACTAAGGGAAGCTTGCATATAAGTGGTCTCTTCGCCTTCAGAAGAAATAGAGATAAAGAAAGAGAGAAAGAGAGCAAATGACTCGACGTCCACATGGACAAGTAAAGACACTGGTACAGATGCCAAACATCAGTTAGCACGTAGTTGATGACTTACTAAAATAATTCTTTTGATCAACGGCTCCAGATTTACGGCAAAACTCTACTGAAAATCGGAGCTATTTGTCCTCGGATTAAATACAGCTAAAGATATGACTGTTTAAAAATGATGAGACGGTTCAGACTTAAAAGGCGGAACTTGAAAGTACAAATTCCTTAAGTCAAGTGACTCTTCAAACCGAAATGTGCTTCCTTGACGACAGTGATGGAAAGAAAACAGAAAGAGAGAGGGAGAGAGAGAGATAAAAGAATAAACAAGAAAAGGAAAGGGAACAGAAAGAAGACAAATGAAAGAGCAAAGGAGTAAGACCGCGCCCTTAATTTAAGCTGTTTTTATAGGCTTCATCGGTAGGTACATGACGGAGGTTTAATTCCGCCCACGGGATTCCGATCCAGCCAACAAAGACAGTATCTTTTTTCAAGGTAAAGTTTTGTCTACCGCTTTCGTACAGTTAGTCGGGGTAGGGGGTCTAGACTTTATGTTCATTTTATGAGGACAAAGGTGGCCACTCCGAGAAGACTCAGAAAGATCTCTCTATAGACTTCACTTCCCACAAGACAATGCCTTTCCTACACTATGCTCTTCATTTAAAACTAGAATATTTTTAATATGTTGTATGTTGCAAAACATAGTCTGAAACACATTATTGAAAATTTCACTTTGGCCAGCTGGTCAGCGAAGGTGTTAATGACATATGCACCGTCTCAACGGCACACCTGACAGGTAGACAGAAGACTATTTCGTTGTGACTAGCGGGACTTACGAGCATTAAATGGATGAATCAGTCACCTGAAGGGGTCAAGGTGGGTGGTCTTCCTCTACAATTTACGCTTTCTAGTCTTTGATTGAATAAAGGATGATAGGTTCGTGTCGTCGTCTAAAGGAATCCCTTGTTTGATGTGTGCATATGTAAATATATGAAGTAAGAACCAGAAGACTGAAGACCCTTCTCAGCAAGACATTAGTGAGGAACGAAGACTTTGGTCAAAAGTCGTTATGATTTAGCTTTCTTTAACGCCAAAATACATTCTTCAATACCAAGATTTTATCCAAGAGGGCAGAGACTCTAGAGAAAAGCAAATCTCGTGGATAAGAAAACCTGGACATGAGGAGCATATCAGTGAAAACGGACCCCAACAAAGCTACTATCTGTCGAAGGTAGAAATTCAACAAAATGGTCGGAAAAATAGTTGTTATTCGGACGTGAAAAAAGATAAAGAAGAACTTAACTAATGAGGACATCGGCTCATAACATGGGGTAGGTAATTTTACAAGTACAAAAATAGCTAAGCTCTTAAGTCATGAATTGCATAGAAACACCAATAAATACAGATAATATCTGACATCAGTCACAGTAAAACACTTTCTTACAAACCTGAAGGGACAGATTTTGTGTTTATATCTGCATGTCACTGGAGTCAAGAGTTAAGCATTAAGCCTTGTAACTTTTTGTATTTATACTGAATAATTGACATAGAAAAAATATTCCACTGTACAAAACTAACACAGGGCTGCAACTGATAAAAATGTTTAAAATAATACTATGTTATGAAGTTAATCAACCAAATGACAATAACCACTTTGTTAAAGTTTTCCCTTTCTTTGCTTTCTTTTTGTTAGTCATCTTCCTCTGAATCCTTAAAAGTTTTTTTTACTCCTCAATTTCCTGAATTCTTTTGTAACAATAGTGCAGCATAGAGAAAAAAATTTTGCTCACTTCTATTTAAAGAAGCTTTTGACAAAGTCTTAAATTTTATTAAAACACGCTAGGCAAATCAAGAAAGGTATCTTCTAAAACAAGGATCGCTTTTTTCACGACTGGTTCATTTAAGGCAAAAGATCAGTTTTATAAACTTTTTCAAGCGGGTTGCAGGATCTGAAGATTAAACTTTTAAAGTTATCTACGATCTTTGCTGTCAGCATGGCTAAAGCCCAAACATCAAGTGTCAGTAGAGCTGATCAAAATACATGAAGACAAAAACATAATGTAATAAGTAATATACTCAACAAATCTTAAGAGTGCAGGAAAACAAGACAACAAACACCTTGCACACAAAGCACCGTTAAGACCTAAATTGTATAACATTTTTTCATTGATTTCCAAAGGTTCAGCAAATAGAAAAGTTTTTGCTGGTACAAGTTTTGCTGTATTGACGAGTTTATTAGTGCATTAGGAAGAAGGTTTATGTGTAGACACTTTGTAAGTGCACCTTTTTTCGAAAGAGCAGATTGTGATGACTTAGAGCAGCAGTGCAAGCCATAATTGGGTTGTACACTTTATTAAAATATTAACTCATTGTGGTGAAACTATAGCTTCTGTGGCGAGGTCAAATCGAGAAACCCTGCGGTATTTGTGCATCTGAGCGATTGTTCAGACAGGTAAATGAAAACCTGTCCGTAATTAAATTCCTGTTTCATAATAACAATGGTGTCCTACTGTGAACAAGATTTAAATGCTACTGCTAAATGCTGGAGTGAGAACAAAGACGCATGTAACTATCTATACATGCTTTTAAAAAAAACTCTAAACCTTGTGTTTAATTAATCTACTTTCACTTACCATTTTAAGCACATTTATTTTTGCCTAACCATCTCCATATTTTTGAAATAAATATTAAAGGTATTTTATCCTATATATTTCAGTAAAAATAAACAATGTAGGATATAAAATGAGGGGTCGTAGTGTCACTTACACGTATACATAAAAGTGTTATTCACAATCTTTTAAATAATTAAATTCAGTCGCTGTAAATATTTGCTCTGAAGAAAAATCGATTATTTACTCTTGGCTACAGAGTTTATAGGAGAGTCAGCCTTTGATTTTCTGATTTTAATATTTGTTGCACTGATGCCGGTATCACACTGTTTTTTTTTCTCTCTCTCTCTTAAGTTTTGATGTCAACAGTTTTGTAATTACAGAAAGGAGCCCTGATATGTTTAGTTTTTTTTGGATATCTTGCCATCATCTTCTTAAAAGAGTAATTTTTATCTCAACTGATGGCAAGCATGCGTAGGTGGTCTTTCCATTCAGAAGATATAGAACGAGAAAGTGAGTAAAAAAAACTACGTACACATGTACAAGTCACGACACAGGTACAGGTGCGAAACAGCATAGGTTAAAAGTGAGTTTGGTAGATATGTATAATAAATTAATCTTTGGGGGCAGTGGGACCCGATTTACAGCACAACGATACTGAAAATCGGAGCTTTTTTTCCTTAAGATGTAATACAGTAAAAGATGATAAAACTGTTTATAGATGAGTGGTGGATTCAGAGACACAAGGTGCGTCTTGAAAGTATTATTCCTGAAGTCATATGACGCTCCATACCAAGACATTGTTACCTTAAACGATGTACTACCTTTGCGAGATTGATGGAAAGAAAACAAAATGAGAGATAAAAAAATGAGCAAAAAAAGGAAAGTGAGCAGAAAGAGTGACAGAAGAATAAGCCAAAAAAGTAAACAGACAGAAGACAAACGAAAGAACATAGGAGTAAGACCACACCCATGATGTATTTAAATGCTTCAATGGTAGGCAAAAGACGCAGGTTTTATTACTTCCCCGGGATTCTGATCAAGCGAACAAAAGCAGCACGTTTTTTCCCCGGTGACGTTTTGTTTACAACTTTCTTACGGTGAGTGGGGAGGGCGTATAGACTTAATGTTCATAGTATGAGGACGACTGAGGCCACTCAGAGCAGACTCAAAAAGATAACTCTGTCGACTTTCCTTTCCACACGACATTGGTGTGATCTTCATTTCACTCTGTTAATATGTTGTATGTTGAATGATGCACAACCAAGTTTAAAACACGTTTTGAAAAATTTCATTTGGATGACCAGCTGATTAGCGGAGGTGTTAATGTCATGTGGACCGTGTAGACCCACTGACCTGGCAGCTAGAAAACTCTTTCACTCTTGACTTGCGGAACTTACCAGCATGAAGTGGGTGTTGAGTTAGTCACCTGTACTGGTCAAGGTGGGTGCTTTTTCTCTTGTTAACCTTGCTAATCGTTGATTGGGTTCTAAGGATGTTTTCGTGCCGTCGTCCAATGGAATCCCCTGCTGGATGTGTGTCTGTGTGAATGTATGGAGTAAAAGGAACCAAAACGTCGAAGACACTTCTCGGCAAGAGATAAACATTTGGTCTAAAGTCGATATGACTTCACTTTCTTTTAACGGCGAAAGACTTTCTTCAATACCGACACTTGAGGTAGGAGAGCAAAAACTCTGGAGAAAAGCAAAACTCAGGTACTACCTGGGAAATGTAGAAGTTCAACAAAATGGCCAGTAGAAGTAGTTGTTCTCAAGGGACAAAACAAGAAGATGAATAAAGAACTTCGTTGATTAGCCCGCTTGTTGACTTCAAGGAATAGGTAAAAACAATTATAAGCTCCTAAATCATGTGTGGCATAGCAACCCCCACACTCTAAATAACTGGAGTCTAGAGTAAAGGATAAAGCTTTTTCTTCGTTAAGCTTTTGTACTTATATTGAGAAATGTGCGAGGAACAAAATCCCACTCTGCAGAATAAACAGAGGAGTGCAACAGAATTTTTTTTATTAATACTATGTTATGAAGTTTATTAAGTCAATGACATTTACCAATTTGTTAAAGTTTTCTCGCTCCTTGTTTTTTTGTTTTTTTGTTTTTTTGTTTTTTGAGTCAGCTCGCCCTGAATTCTTTAAAGTCCTCCGTCACCTGAACTCTTTGGTAACAGCAGTGCACAATAGAAAACAATAATACTCAGTTAGATTTCAAAGAAAGTATCTACAAGGCTTTACAACATCGTCAGGTTTTCATTTAAAACACGCTAGGCAGTTTTTCAAGAAAAGGATATTTGAGAAAGAGAATCGTTTTTTCCACGACTGGTACAAAGATGGAAGAATATAAGCTTTATAACCTTTTTATGAAGGTTGCAAGATCTGAATGTTTATAACCGATTCTTGTTGTCATAATGGCTAATGCGCTAACATCAAGTTATAGTAGAGACGATCAAAATAAATAAAGACAAAAATTGAAGATACAAATCAAATGCACTCAACAAATCTCAAGAGAACAAACACCCTGCATATAAAAATAAAGAAATTACAAGCAACAAAGGGGCAACCAATAGAATCTGTGGCAATTTTTATTCACTTTCCTTGTTGATCTTGTATTCTTTACAGACGTATTGACACGACCATTATCAGACTGTGAAGTCCTGCGTTTGAGTAAATCTCTCACAGAAATAGTCATCTTATGCACACTTCAAACGTGGGTTCTAAAAAAAAACTTCATTAAAATTTACATGATGTTCATTTTCATTTAAGGTGAATTTTCAATAGAGAAAAACAAACAAACAAACAAACATATAAACAATTTAAAAAAGAGTTTTGGGGAGCATTTATTAACTGAAAATTATCTCTTAAGCACAGTTTAATACTGACCTACTTCTTTCCCTTATTATTCTTTTTCTTGATTAATCTGACCTAAGAAAGTCTCTTTATTCTTGTTGTTGGTATTATTTCTGTCTTAATGGCAATTTGAAATTTATCCTAATCGATCTTATCTTCATACTAGTTGTTGGATGAAGCACTAAGAGCATGCTCCTACTAGAGCGAGATAATGAGAAATATACATTCAACACTCTTATTATCATTTGATTCATAAACTATTCCTTGTAACTCATTTTATCGCGGACGGCGGACGTCACAAGAAAAGTTTAAGTAGACAATGATTACAAACATTTATCATTTGTAGGCATATGCACTGATGGCACATTTACCGATGGTGACAAAATTATACTTAATTTATATATAATTATTGTTGGCACTTGTTGGTAAGAAAAATCTTTAAGACAAATTGATACCTTCTTCGGGGAAAAATCCCTGCACCTAGATCAGGACTAACATCAAATTATCGCAGAAAAATTTGCTTTCTTTCTCTCTCTCTCTCCAACTTTTGCTTGAATTTCTTCACTGACCAGTTATTACTCTCATCATCAACCACGTGATGAATGCATACCGCTATCACCAATTTTTTTCTCAAAACGCCAGGCTAGACCACAACAACTTCGCCCTGTTGCTAATCTCCCTTTCTTGTCAAAGATACTGGCAAAAACACTGTGTAAAGTGAGCATCACTCGTCCTTAAGACACTGAGACCAATGGTGAATGACTACCCACTTGCTTTAAAGATCAGGGGCCAGTTGCACAACACATTTTTAATTTTAAACACTTTTAGGTCTTAACTTTATTTAGATAATTATTTTAAAGTGCACACCACAATTTTAGAATTTTTAAAACTAAAACTGCTTTAAGTAAGATAAAGTTGTTTAAGTCTGACTTTCCGTCCAGTCAGTACAATTTTTTGTATGTTTTTCTGCGAAGAATCAAAATGGCTTAGAAGAGATTTTGCCTCTTTAGAACAGTTTTAAGGTTTAGAAACGTGTTGTGCAACTGGCCTCAGGGACCGAGGTCTCGTCACGTCTCTAAGTTACACATCGCTAAGACCCTGACCTCCCGTGAGCTGTCCGGCCGCCAGGGGAGTGGCTTGCGTGAGGGTCATGTCGCGTCTTTAAGCTCTGGGCAACTAGCAAGCTCTTTATATTTAGACACTCGACCTACATAGTCGTTGCCAGGGAAATCACATCACTGCGCATGCCCACCTGACTGATGATGATGATGATAGTGATGATGATGATGATGATGTCCATTTGTAAGGCGCATGTATCCATCCGGAAGAATGCTCATTGCGCAGCAAAAACAAAATAAATAAAAAAAATAAAAATAAAATAAGTAAATGAATAGATAAACACCAGGAAAGTAAAAAATAAAGACACAAGTGTTGCTTGGTTGTTTAAGTTTAAGTCCGTCTTAAATAAACAGATGGGTCTTCAGTCTTTTTCGAAACGTGGTTGGTGAGGTGATGGTGGACAATGACGATGGCAGAGCATTCCACAGTTTATGCGCCGCGTTTTTGAACGTCTTGGCTCCCGTGCGCTTCTTGTTTGTGTCTTCCACTGCAGGGAGACAGAAGCGTGACTGGGAGCCAGAGCGCAGACCATGTGACGGCTGGTAAGGAGGAACTACCTCTTGTAAATATTCAGGAGCAGTTTTAAACGTGCAGGACTGTGCAATCGAAAGCACTTTGTGATCAATGCGCTTGTTCACTGGGAGCCAGTGAAGGCTCTGTAGTATAGGCGTGATGTGCTCAGTGGACGACTTTGCACGGGTGACAATCCTGGCGGCTGTGTTTTGAACTCTTTGGAGTCGATCCAACTGCGTAGCAGGTATACTCCACAATGCACTATTGCAGTAGTCTAATCTTGATATGATGGTAGCCACAGCAAGTGAGTTGGCAGCAGCTTGAGTCAGCACCGGCCGTAATCTACCTAAAGTCCTCAAAAAGTAGTAGAATTTTGCCACAACAGAACTAACATGGTTACACATGGAAAGCTCTGCATCAATAAACAGCCCGAGGTCCCGTACACAGTCAGCAAAGGCTATGGAGGCGTCACCGACCTGCACGGCACTAATGCCGATCTGCTCCCTTCTGCCCCTGGGGCCGCACAGTAAACAGTCTTGGAACAGTCTTGTCGTCTGCTATTTCCTGTATATATATATATAAACCTTGGAAAAATCAGAGGAAAGGAAAAACATACAAAGAAAATTTGACATCAGTCTATCGCCTAGGAAAGTCTTTTTAACCAATAAAGAGGCATGGATGCTTTTACAAGAGATTTGTGACGATTACGATGGGTTAAGTCGCTATCTGTGAAAACACGAGGTGCCCAACACACGCTTTTATTTCCAATTTTTTCTTACATCTTTTTCGTCGTTCTCGTTATTCTGTCTCTTTTGTCATTTGAGTGTCTTCAGCTTTTTAAAAAAAATTTCTATATTACTTGTTTTAGGTCCGTTGAATTTCTGACGAACTATGTAACCGACAGTAAAAACAAACTTGTTTGTAGCAAAGAATGGCAGATACACTTCCATCACAATTGATCTTCGCAGAGAGTGTGATCAAGTCCGTGGATCTATCTTTATTGTGATGCTGTGCGTTATAAGTTCATAATAATAATAATAATAATAATATTATTATTATTATTATTATTATTGAAGATTGTAAAGTTCATTTGAGTATTATTTTAATATATATTTTTCAGTCCTCACCGATGCCACCAATATGAACGCAGAGACATCTTCTAGAAACTCACAAAACATTCTTAAAATTTATTTTGATCAAATAAAGTGTCATAAACAAGAAAGTCCTCAACTAATTCATGCTATTAATGAAAAAAATCAATAAAATTACAGTTTCTGGTTCTACCTGCTGCTTTTTTGTTAACTTTTTAAGTAAATTGGTTTAAGAAACTCTCTCTCTCACACACACACACACACACACACACACACACACACTCACGAACACACACACACACACACACAGATAAACATGTTTTGTGTGTGAGAGAAAAAATTCCATGGGTATATATTAAGTGTAAAGAAAAGATATATATATATATATTATTTAAAAAAATAAGAGTACACTATATCCAGTAACATTCACCTCACACTTTACTACTAGAATAGATACTGCCTATTGTACTGTCAATGAACTGTAAATAAAATATTTAAGAAAATGTACAACAATATGTGGAGAACTGGCAACAAAAGTGTGATGTACAGTGTTCCCTCGCCACTTCGCGCTTCATGTTTCGCGGCTTCAGTGCTTCGCGGGTTTTTCCAAAATATTCATCAAAAAATAAAAACGAAAAAATACGGCCATGTCGGCAGCCACATTGCGGATAGGCGCGTTGTTTCATGTTGATGCGCGAGAGAGAAGATTCCCTGCATGCCAAACAAAGAGATTAGTTGACTGTGATTGGTTTCCGGCGCGACATCAACCAATGAGAGCACGAGTGAATTTATCCCTGTGACTACCCATATCAAATTTTTAAAATTACATATCTAGGTTTAAGAATTTAAAACATTTTTATGAACATTTAAGTAGAAGTTTTTAAAAGGTACTTGTACAGTTTGGGAAAGGGATATGTATAAGAGTGTGGGGAGGGTTTATAGAGACTTAAAATAATGTGTAACTACTAAAAATAGTATAGCGTCCCTACTTCGCGAAAATTCACTTATCGCGGGTGGGCCTGGAACGGAACACCCGCGATAAATGAGGGATTACTGTAATGTTATTGTTGTAGATTTTGCCAACAAATTATGTAGACATTTAGGTCACTTGACATGGTTGAAGGTGAAGTATTACAGATTTCAAAAGCTTTGTGATCCATTAGCTTTAACTACTGTACACATGAAACATTAAATAACCTTTCATGTGTAAACTGGAACCACCCATGCTTGTAATATACTTTGTGTACCTGGCACTTGTAGGTATAGAAAAAGTTTTACCAAGACTTGTAGATGTATGACTTTAAAATGTGTTTATACATTACATTAAAACTAATATTACAGAAATAAATCACTCAGTAAGGATCTTCCATTCCCCTTACTCTGTCTCATTCAACCACCAAAATTCTCATCTGCTCATGTACTGTGTCTAGACTGTTCAACTCTCCTCTTGCAGGTTGTTCCCAATACATCATTCACAAGGTTCACAAAGTCGAGAACTCAGATGCCCGTCATGTTTTCCAGACTCGCACATCTGAGCATGTCACACCACTTCTTTACTATCTTCATTGTCTACCAATAAAAGCTATAACAGACTAGAAGCTCTCAACTCTATGCTATGGGTTCTTTTAGGGCTCTTTCCCCAACTACTTCACTGAAATATTGTCTGTCCACACTCCTGCTCGGAACCTTTGCTCCTCATCAGACTCCCACATTCTATCCTACCCTCCCACCAAGACAGTCACATCTCCCTCTGTGCTGATAAGCAGTGGAACTCTCTTCTAAATCACATTCACCACTCTTACTGTAAGGCTACATTCAAACGTTCTCTGAAAACATATCTGTTCACTAAGTACTATCCCCGAATTGCTATTCTTAACTCCCTATGCAAAATTGTCTGGCATGTTAACCATCATGTAATGACTCCATCTTACACTGTTTACAGTACCTATATCCCTTCATACCTTCATCCATTGCTTTATGTTCTACTCTTGTAGTTCATCTTTATGTTGTTCAGTGTGCCTAGACCTCATTGTCCACTTTCTGTGATTTAATGGGCATTCTTCTTTTACCTGTCTGCGCAGAGAGTGCAGTCTATTTTAGTCATGATGCTACTCACTACGAGTATACATTATTATTATTATTATTATTATTTAATGGTTGCTACTACAACACACACACACACACACACATACATAAAGACGGCCAGTTTATCAGTTGATACACTACTGTTGTGTACCATGATTTTGATTATTTAGGTGTGCCATTTTGCATTTTCTTTTGCATGATTTAACCTTTGTTAACTTGGCAAAAAAAATACAAGCACCCAGCATTCTGAACCAGAGACTTTAGAGAATACTAGAATGCAGAGAAAACTAGAATGCACTATTATTTAATGGCTGTTACTACTACTACTACTACAACACACACATACACATAAAGATGCTCAGTTTATCAGTTGATACACTACTGTTGTGTACCATGATTTTGGCTATTTAGGTGTATCATGTTGCATTTCATTTTGCATGATTTGCCCTTATTTGTTAACTGGCCAAAATAAAACAAAAACACAAGCACCAAATATTATAAAGCAGAGACACAGAGAAAACTAGAATGTACCAAAAACATGAAGCATGTAGCATAACTTTTGTTGTGGTCTTCATCATTAGGATCTTTCTAGTTCATAACACATGCTCAGCTGACCAGTAACATGCTCTTTCTTTTATAAATTGCTCAATGAGGATTCTCTTGCATATTGCGAGCTTATAACTACTATAGTGTACCACAATGTAGTCTATTTAGGGAAGCCATATTAATTTTACATATTATCTTGAATCTAGACATTTGACCCAAAACAAACACACTGTTCTAAAGCAAAGAGTTGGTGCATTCATAACAGACCTAAAAACACAATTATGACACTGTTAGAAAATATGCTAGCTCACAGCAAGCAACTTGTCATTAAGAACATTGCATCTTTGGTTATCATTATTTTCATTATGGTGTTTATTATCCAAACTCTTTTAATTATGAGAAGAATGTAGAACTGTGTACTCCTTTGTACACTGTCTCTCTGATTTAGTGGTTGGATTTAGAAAGGATATCATCAGCCACTCTCTTAATTCTTATCATATATTCTATGTGACCAAGCTTTACTCCTTTCAGCTGGTTAGTTTTAAAGCAGCATAGTCACCAAAGTTCAGCAAAATCTAAACATTATGCGCACTTCCAGGCTATGGTGCAGCTACCTCAGTGAATAGCAAGTCTCCACTGCAGACAGCCTGTTGAAATAAATGGAAATGAATAACTTTTGTTTTCTCTTATTAGGTTTTAAGTTTTAAGTGCATATCAACTTATGTTTTGCTCAACTGATAAAATTAAACTACTAGAGAAAAATAAGGCTGTAGTAAAAGGTTATAGTAACTGTGCAAAGCTTTTCTTTTCATCTGCATAAAACAAATTAGTGCAGAGTGATGCGCGGCAGTATAAAGTTTAGTTTTGACTATTTGAGAACAGCCTAAAATGAAAGTAGGGTAATATGTGCTCTTAGAACCATTGTGATACAGCTTTTGACAAGAGAATAGCAATTTAATACTATCTACAGCACTGCTGTTATATAGCATTATCTTTCAATCAAGACTATACACATGTAAATGTGTTGATGTCAGTGTTACATGCTTTTTATGTGTGTGTGTGTGTGAGAGAGAGAGAGAGAAAGTGAGAGAGAGAGAGAAAGTGAGAGAGAGTATAAAGCAATCAACAAAATATTTTACTTGCACATTAACAGAAGGATAAATGTTTTCCAGTAAATATATTTGTGTTGGTTGGTTCTTGGATATGTTGTATTTTTACGCGCATTTCACTGATGCAGCCATTGGAAAATACACAAAAAGCAGCTGTTGTCTGTTGTCTGTTAATTAATCAACCCGTTTTCCATAGGATGAAGTGTTGTTTGTCACATTTTAATTAATCCATCAAGCTGTCTGCTGGAAAACTCTTGTACTAGCGACACACACGCACCGACATAAGCACATCACGTCAACACAAAGGACGAGTCGTCGGGGTTGCGATTGGAAGTTTGGAGGCGGAAGGCAAGTTGATCTGCCATCTCTAGCCAGTCACGAGAATGAAATCTAAACTTTTGATACACTTCTATGTCGTCGTCCCTATTAGACCAAGAAACCTATACACTTTTGGGAAGGAAAAAGCTTGAACTTTGCAAAAAAAAAAAAAAGAAATGAAATTTGTCTACCTTTTACTCCGATGGCAGCAGCGATCCAAGAATAATCCCGGTTCACATGGCGACCATAGTCACGGAAAACAAAGTTTCACTTCAAAGTCCTGTCCATGTAGAAATATCGTTGTTCCGTGTCCAAAACACAATGCAAACTACTTTGCCAGCATATTTACACAAGGTACTGGTCATCTGTGGTCCACTGACAAAGCCGCCAGGTCACAGTCCTACACCACAAAGCACGACCCTTGAATGACCCCTGATGTTTATGATCAACATGATACTGTTGTGTTTTTGCCGTGCAGTTTTTTGTCTTGCCTGCTGTCAGTTCACATCCTCTAACACCTTCAAAAGTTAGGCTACAGGACCTACCCACAGCATCTTCAATTTCCAGAGACATATTCGGCAGCATTTGGAGTAATTTGCAGCAAAAATAATCGAACAAATACATTAAATGCATTATAATTCACTGTCAGAATCGCCATCGACATATTACTCCCGACTGGTGGCGCGCACAATGTCTCACAGTGGCTCATTTTTGATTTCCAAAAACGCGCAAAAAACTCATGCACAAAAATTTTTCAATATTGCAAATGGCGCTCAGAAGACCGACAAAAACACGTTTTTTGATTGGTTGGCTTTTAACCAGATTGACCAATAGAAGTGTTTTCGTGGGTTACTATGGCAAAGCCACAATCATGAAATGGCTAGATCTGCGGGTTGATCTGCCGGCGGAAGTGGCTTAAAGTTGCGACAAGACCCCGTCTTTAGTGGACTTAGAGACTCTGCCGGGCATTTCCGGTCTGTAAGTGGCTTAGAGACGTGACAAGACCTCAGCCCCTGATCTCTTTGCCATCAGTGAATTTCTATACGCTTGCCATTAACATCCTAATTCCTGACCATCAGTGCTGGATTTGTAGGCTGTGTGTGTGTGTGTGTGTCATGTCTGAGCATAACATTCATTTCCAGCGCTTTCATGTGAGTTCTTACCTTCCCTGACAACGTTTGAAACTGGTTCCTGTCCTAGGTTACTAACCGCACCCAGTCAATAATAGATGAAGGAAGATAAGACTTTACATGGTGCCAGGGGCTCAACTCTTGGGCTTCTCTTATTCACCGTATACGTCCAGTCCCTGTGTGCAAATTTCTTCTACTGCTCTTTTCTCTCGGTGAAACATTCCTTTTTGCGCAAGCTGCCGGATATCTCGGCGTTATTATGACACATCTTCCTCTCAAGGATTTCATATCACTTCAGCTCAGATACCCATCGTCCTTGAACTTTGCCGAATGTGCCAGCTTCATGAACCACCCAGGTATGGTATGTGTGTGCGTGCGTGCGTGCGTGTGTGTGTGTGTGTGTGTGTGTGTGTGTGTTGTGTCGTACAAATGCTTGCAAGAAAAATACGAATTACATTTCCAGCTTTAATAAAACATCTTTAAACAAACTAGCATGTTGACCTGAGTTCACACACATATTTCAGAATTTATATACTTAGACATGTTTTACTTGTTTATTAGTCTATAAAACCGTAAGGGAAATGCTATAGAAATAGAATAATGGACAGATGCTACCACATCAGCTTTTAATATTCAGATTGTATACACATTACTCTCTGCTTCCGTTAACTTAAATACATTCAAATTAGTTTAGTTATAATACTTTTGTTCTAACCAACAGAATTGTGAACTCGTTATAACAGAGTATTTTCGTTACAATAGTGTAGAAATGTTTGAAATCTAAGCTTTAAACAAAGCTTGTTTGTGTATCAGTAAAATTATAATATATATAATTATATAAAATTATAATTATATATCTATTAATAAAGCAAATGCCTTTCAGTAATATAAGTTTTACACACTTCACTATTTGAAAGGCCTCATGGAAGCGTTGAGTGTGAAAAAAAAATAAAAATGTGAACTCAAATGTTAATCGGTGCCAGTAAACTTACTGCCATGGTCAGTAATATCATCATATTGTATGGTCGAGAATCGAGTGGTATGAATAATAGAAATTTAACGATTCTTGACCAACTAAGGCTATGATGTAGATGATGGAGTCGATGACTAACATGGACGTTAGAGCCGCCTGTTGGCTGCAGATGTTACCGGCTGTCGAGGTCGTCTGTTGTCTCCACGTCCTCGCTGCTCTCAGCTTGTGAACAGTCACAGCGGTACTGACACACACTATTTCAAGGCTGCCCGAACGTACACTAGTTGTCACTGTCCAACACTGATCACACATGAAACAAATGTCAGTCGTAATAAGTGCCGACTAATGTTCTCTAAATTCACATATAATATTCAATTATGAAACAAAAAAAAAAGACGCGTCCTCTTGAGGACAGATGTTGTAAACACCGGCATCTTCTGTTGGAGACGGTTGACTGCCCTCTCTTCTGTCAGTGATGCCGACATTTTGGCAAATAGGATTGATTCCAACAAAGCATTGTCGTCTGACGAAACCTTCACAGTTCGCATTTCTTCGTAGGATTAGTTGCTGTACCTATTCATGATTTAGAAAAGAAATTAAAGCCAAAAACTACATTTAAACTAACAAACTTCCAATGAATCGTAGTAATCATTGGTTGGAAGAAACAGCCTCCACTTCTCGTACTTACAGATTGCACAACTTATTAGCATAAGTATTGCTGCTTTTTTTATAAAAAAAAAACATGCGTTTTGGGGTGCATAAAATATTTATATGAAGGGTAGGTTCTAAAATAATGTTACTGTTTTGGCTGTAAAATTTGATTTGAAGTTTTACCAAATAGAATAATTATTTTCTTAAGTAAGAATCGACTAGAAACTACATATACCTGAACATCATCAACTTCAGATACTGTTCGAACTACCCAACAATTAAACCCTAACGGCTAGCTTTGACTTAACTACTAGTTGATTGAAAAAAAATGGGCAGCTAACAACACACTCTTTGACACCTTATTGACATTTAGGTACGTTATTTCCCTTAGGCTCTCTATAAGTAACTCTAATATATTTTTTACACAAATAAGGCCAGAGGTGTCTAATGATGTTGATATAAAAAAGAATGATACCATACATTCTTCTAAGTGGCCTTTAAGCAAACTATAGAGAATTCATAGAATCTTTTTAAGCTGTACACAAACCTTTTCAAAACATTTGCCCCTCATCAGATTTGAGGCCCATAGGCCCGCGTTTTTCCAGGCTGTAGCAATGGTTTTCTTTAACATTTGCTGATGTGTGCCAGATGTATAAGACATAGTGGAAGTAAAGGAAAAGCTACCTGATTAGCTGACAAGACTAGAACATCCCTTTACAACCCTGCTTCTAAATTTGTCAGTCAAGAGGGTTTTACTGTTCTAAAGGAGTGAATCCAGACAATGTCTACCACACCGGCGATGTTAGTGGACGTAGACAGTAAAGAACAGAGGCGTCACACCGCACAAAGAATGTGTTGAGATCATTAAAAAAGCTTAAACTTTTTTTTTTTGTCAGTTTTTTTTTTGTCGAGGCCTTCGGGCCCCATCATGCCTCTTTCATCCCCAATAATGTTCTACCAAAAGTTTGTAAAATTAATATTTACTTACTTTCATTCACTTGTCCCTTGACTTGTACCGTTCCTGGGAAGAGCATAGGGATCGACGTGGACAGGTGAATTCCCGCAACTTACGACTGTCCTGCATAGAGTCAACTGCTTAACGATTACAAACGAGTTTATCCTCTGACCACTACGTCATCGACTACCCTTTACAGTTCTTTGAAAATTTACTACAGAGTGTAGTGCCAGGTCACATCACGAAACGAGATAAGCTTACTCCGTTGGATTTAGGTTATATTGACATTTTCATTCTACTACAATTCTCGATAAAGAAAAATTGCTCCGCTAAATCCTTTGGGGTATACTTAGGAAAGATAAAAAGCTAAATGAGTAATCCCCGACGGAAAATTGTGATGCCAGAGTGGCATCAGCGGGTGAAGACTTCCAACGACAAAAATACTGGTCAGGGCTAAGTATCTACATGTTGGGGACAAGGCTGATCATCGACTGCGGTTTTCTTGGAGAAGAAGGTTGGCCCCAGCAAGACATAATCTCAGAGACACTACCGTTTATATTCGTCGCAAAAAAACCACCATACCTGATCAGTCGAGGATCGGATCAACAACGACCGCAAACGCATGCTTTATGGCAAGAGTTAATAAAATATGTGAGTACCAATGACTTTCATCTACTGTGCTGCCTCTCGAACTTTGAATTCAACTCAAACTTAAGACGACATTGAAAGGAGGAGGCGACAACATGAACATCATGCTTCTATTAATAACGGTATCAAGGATAAGAGAAATGGAAACATCTTAATGAAGATCCTTTTGTAACGAGACCAGATGGATCAAACATGAGGTGTTGTTGGGAGAAATCGTTCAGACATGCTCACACAGACAGGTAAGTGGAAACTGTAATGGTATTAAATTTTTATTTTAGTAACAATTTATGGTGTTCTGCTGTGAACAAGACTTGAATATTTCTGGTAAATGCGGGAATCAGAGCAAAGACGGAAGCAAATATATTGGGTTGTTGGAAAAGTCATGACACACTTTTGCTATAGATGGCGCCAGTTCAATTTTGGAAGTACTAGAGTCGTTGGCAACTACGTTATCGCTATTTCAAATGACAGCTTACAGTTCTAGTTTCATTTCAAATAAATTTGTTACCTGGATGAGTTTTGGAGATTTTACAAGAAATTAAAGATGGAAGACCAGGTTGTGCAATTTCGAGACTGTTTTACTTCCGGACAGCACGCGCGCCAAGTTTGTGAAAAGGTCACAATGCTATACAACAACGCCAGTGCCAACGATGGTTCACAAAATTCCGTGCTGTTGTTTTAAGGACGGCCCTCGGTACTGGAGGCTCACCAAGTTTGATGATATAATAACGGCACTGATCGAATCAAACCTTGGTGACACGACACGAGAGATTGCAGAAACACTGACCATTCATTACTAAAGCGTTAACGATCACCTAAATGAATTTGGATAAGTAAGCAGGCTCGCTATTTGCCTTCTTCATGAAAACGACGTTTTATAGGGTCTGATAACTGGTGATGATAAGTGGATTCTTAACAACAATTTGGTACGCATGTTGTCTTGGTCCCGACATAATGATTCGCCACAACAATGTCCAATGCAGACATTACTTAGAGGAAGGTTCTGCTCTCAATGTGGTTGGATTTTAAAGGTTCCGAGGTTTTTGTCAGCTTTTACCAAGTAGAATACACGTTACTTCCGACTGACTTCAGCGGTGGTTAGAAGTTCACAAGCAAGCTCCTCCTCTGGCCACTACGTCATCGACTACCCTCTACCTCCAGAATAAGAAAACAGCAGCCGACGAAAATGTTGAATTTCAGCTTAGTTCCTCGTGCCAGTCTATGTCAAATGCCTTTTAAAAGTCTTTAAAGTTGATACAAAAGTTTTGCTGATAACAAAAATATGAGAAGATTTTCTGCAGTAGTGTTCATGCTATTCTTACATATTGAGAACAATAAGAGCAATCTATTCATAGCTATATCTGCTCAATTGCACAGCTGATTTAATAACAGTGAACAGCAGGAATCCGCAAAAAAGTTTTGTACCTGAGAATCTGTTCTTGTTCACTGCAGATCATATAAAGTGTAGAGCAGTATCTTATTTCCGATAAATTTTCCGCAAATATTAACCTAGCAAGAATGTCAGGAATATGGCCTTTCTGGCTACAAACATATCGTTATATCATAAATATCGCACAACTTATAGCAAGGGTGTCATGAAAATGGCCGTTCTGGCTACAAACATGTAGCATTGTTATATCGTCAATATCGCACAAAAAATGTATTTTACTGAAAATATCTCTTTTCGAAGCATCTCACTACTATGTTTTTTTCTTATTTTAGGTTCTTAACTTTGTTAACACCTGATGGAATAATGTTTTTAGTTCATGTTAACACATATTTTTTGCTTTGGCACACAACGATTACAGAGAGATACTTTGCCCAGTTCTTTCCTGTATCGCGAGGAGTGCTTGTAATAGATAATGAAACTGGCAGAACTGTTTATCACTGGAAATCCGGTACCGAATCTACTGCTCGTATGGTAAAGCTTATAGTAGACGCCATAGCTTGAGAACCCCTCCACAAACCAACGAGCAGCTCTGTGCGAGATGAAGGGTACCATGGTCGCCACGTAGACGCAAGACGCGAGCACGAGCATCTTTGTCAGCGCCACCTGCTGGCTGCTGTGTTCAGTACTCGTAGAACTTGTCTTTCGTCGCCAGGCGGCTGCGGCTGTCAGTTGTTTAACAGTCATCAAAGTTGCTAGCGATACGATGAAGAAAGTGGCTAGAGGAACACTAATATAAAGAACTGCGTAAGTAATGATGTCTATTACATTGCTGTTTCCGAGGTAAAGTTTTGAAGGAACAAGTTTCCAATAAGGAATTTCTTCAACGTCTGTCTTGATGACGACATATTTGAGAGATTGACAGACAAAGCCAAGTTGTGGAAGTACAGCGAAGAGAACTAAAATAACAGCCATGGTGCGCGTGCTAATGAGTGAAGTGGCCTTAAGTGGAAATGTGACACATAGACACCGGTCTACGGCAATGACCATGATGTACAGACCTGCTGTAGTTCTGAAAGCCAAATGAACTCCAAACCCATAGCACAGAGAGTTTTGCCAATACTCTTCACCGATTCTGAACGGAGGGCCATCTGCGATTATGGTAAAAAAGTTAAAGTAAGAAAATGTCACTAAAAACAACTGGTCTGCCACAGCCAATGAAAAGAGACAAAGTGTCATACGATCTTTCAGACCGTGACGGAAGAAAACCAGGCTACTTGTGGCATTAGCAATAATACCGAAAATACTTATAGCAGCAAACACGTGCTCTGTGGCAAGAGTTAGTAATGTAAACCAGTACCAATGACTGTCGTCTATCGTGTCATCACTCAGACTTTGATTGAAACTCGAATTGAACACCATATTGAGAGGACTCGGCGAAGTCGCTGACGCACTGCTATTGATGATGGTGTCGTTGTTAAGAGACATGGTAACATCTTCATTTGCGGAACATTAAGCTGCTTCTGTAATGAGAACAGATCGAGGAAACCTGCGATATTTATGTACCTGAACGATTGTTCAGAGAGGCTCAAACAGGTAAGTAGGAACCTGTTTCAAATTAATTCATTTACTAACAATGGTTTCCTACTATGAACAAGATTTAAATGCTACGGTGAAATACATGAACGAGTACAAAGACGCAAGCAAATATTTTCCTAATTTTTTAAAGATATATATATATATATAATCATTTAAAAAAATCTATACTAATTTCCGATCACCATTTTAAGCACATTTATTTTTGCCTTTACAACTCTATACTTTTAAAATATTTATTAATTTAAATGCATTTTATATCTTCGCAATATTTAGTAATATAGTTATATTTAATTACAAGTGAACAAATATAATTCATTTTAAAAAGCAAAGAGAGGGTCACTAATACGTATACTAAAAATCTTATTGACAGTCTTTTGAATAAATAAATAGTCAGGTCCTAAAAATATTTACTTTTAAGACAAATCGATTATTCATTCTTGGCTATAGAATTTCTAGGGGATGGAGGCTAACATGTCAGTCTGTTATTTTCCTCTTTTCGTATTATTAGTTGTTTCCCTTTTGTGATGATGCCGGTATCACGCTGTTTCTCTCTCTCTCTCTCTCAAGTTGTGATTTCGATCGGGAAGAATCATAGTAACTAGAGAGCGGACCCCCGGAGTGTTTGGCATTGTGTGTTTGCCGTAACGTACTTAAAAGAGACTAAGGGAAGCATGCATATAAGTGGTCTCTTTGCCTTCAGAAGCAATAGAGATAAAGAAGGAGAGAAAGAGAGCAAATGACTAGACGTCCACCTGGACAAGTAACGACACTGGTACAGATGCGAAACATCAGTTAGCACGTAGTTTATTACTTAGTATAATAATTCTTTTGATCAATGGCACCATATTTACGACAAAGCTATACTGAAAATCGGAGCTATTTGTCCTAAGATTAAATACAGTTAAAGATAATAAAATTGTTTACAAATGATGAGACGATTCAGACTTAAAAGGCGCAACTTGAAAGTAGAAATTCCTTGTCAAGTGACTCTTCATACCGAGATGTGCTTCCTTAGCGACAGTGATAGAAAGCAAATAGAAAGAGAGAGAGAGTGGGAAAGAGCGAGAGAGAGAGATAAAAGAATAAACAAAAAAAGGAAAGTGAACAGAAAGAAGACAAATGAAAGAACAAAGGGGTAAGACCGCGCCCTTAATTTAAGCTGTTTTTATAGGCTTCATCGGTAGGTACATGAAGGAGGTTTAATTCTGCCCAGGGGATTCTGATCTAGCCAACAAAGACAGTATCTTTTGTTCCAGGTAACTTTTTGTCTACCGCTTTCGTGCAGTGAGTCGGGGTAGGGGGTCTAGACTTTATGTTCATTTTATGAGGACAAAGGTGGCCACTCCGAGAAGACTCAGAAAGATCTCTCTATAGACTTCCCTTTCCACAAGACAGTGCCTTTCCTACACTATGCTCTTCATTTAAAACTAGAATATTTTAATATGTTGTATGTTGCAAAACGTAGTCTGAAACACAATTGGAATTTCACTTTGGCCAACTGGTCAGTGAAGGTGTGAATGACATATGCACCGTCTCACCGGCACACCTGACAGGTAGACAGAATGACTAGCGGGACTTACGAGCATTAAATGGATGAATCAGTCACCTGAAGGGGTCAAGGTGGGTGGTCTTCTTCTACAATTACGCTTTCTAGTCTTTGATTGGGTAAAGAATGCTGGGTTCGTGTCATTGTCTAAAGAAATCCCTTGCTAGATGTGTGCATATGTAAATATATGAAGTAAGAACCAGAACACTGAAGACCCTTCTCAGCAAGACATTAGTGTGGATGGAAGACTTTAGTCAAAAGTCGTTATGATTTAGCTTTCTTGAACGCCAAAATACATTCTTCAATACCGAGATTTGATTCAAGAGGGCAGAGACTCTAGAGAAAAGCAAATCTCGTGGATAAGAAAACCTAGACATAAGGAGCATATCAGTGAAAACGGACCCCAACAAAGCTACTATCTGGCGAAGGTAGAAATTCAACAAAATGGTCGGAAGAAATTGCTGTTGCTCGGACGCGAAAAAAAGATAAAGAAGAGCTTAACTGATGAGGACATCGGCCCATTTGATGGGGTAGGTAATTTTACAGGTACAAAAATAGCTAAGCTCTTAAGTCATGAATTGCATAGAAACACTAATAGCAAAGAAAACACTTATTAAAGAGGGCAAGCTCTTCGCAAGATATTTCAGACCTAGAGCTGTGTCAGACAAAGTTATAAATGATGTTACAGATTCCAGTGTAAAGTAGCACAGCAAGTAACAGACATCAGTCAGAGAGAGAGAGAGAGAGAAAGAGACACAAGCTCATGCGGTCTTGTAGTCCCTGTCGCCAGAACACCAGGCAGTTGGCTATGTTTCCTGAGATTCCAATGAGACATACGAGTGAATAGTAAAAAAAATATCCTTCTTCTATTATTTGTTGTATCTCCTTTTTTAAGATATTGTTGATGACGTTTTCAGTCAAAGCTACATATGTTCCAGAATATACTTTGTCTGTTGTTGATGTACTCTCCGAGTAGTTCATAGGAAATATAACAATGGAGGATAATTAAAAAAATTGAAACATTCTAGAGCGAATCATTTTTCCATCACAGAAAAGGCTACACTGAAAACACCGTTTCAGTCTCAGTCACTGCCGACTAATGTTCTCTTAATTCCATATAATATTCAAGGAATGTAGCAAATAAAAGACGCTGCCTCATGAGGACAGATGTTGTAAACACCGGCGCTATTTGTTGGGGACGGTTGATTGCCCTCTCTTCTGCCGACTTTTAGGCCAACATAAATGATTGCATTTAAGCTCTCTTGTCTGACGACGCCTTCACCGTTGTCAAATTGCTGTACCTATTAATGATTTAGAAAACAAATTGAAACAACAATATAGATTAAAACTAGCAAACTTTAACTAGCTGACTAGACTAACACCTTACTTGTCAAGTTGTTATGTCAAGGGAGCTTTACGAAATTTACTATAAGAGATATTCCTGACAAAGTATACCACACAGGCCTTGTTAGTAAACGGCGACAGTAAAAAAACAGACATCATCTCCGTCACGTTAAACCACGCATAGAACAGTTGAGAATGTGTTTCTTTTGTATCTTTTTGTCGTGGACTTTGGGCCCCCAGATGCCTCTTTTCAATCCCCATGCGATCAAACTTTTTGCTGAACGATCATTTACTTACTTTCATTTATTCGTCCCTCGACAGGTACCGTGCCTGGAAGGTGCAAAGGGATCGATGCGGCACAAGAGAATTCCCGCCACTTACGACTGTTTTGAGTGGAAATAAGCTGGTCCCTGCATGGAACAGCCTGTCCACTTCTTCACGTTCACAAGCAAGTTCTTACTCCGGCCTCTCGGTCATCGACCAAAATCTACATTTTCTTTGAAAGACAATTTTCAACAAATGGCGAAATAGGATAAGTTTACTCCGTTGAATTTTGTTACATTGATAGTTTTTATTCTACTAAATTTTTAGACAAAGGAAAAATTGCTCAAAGCTTTGGAGGTAAAGGAGCAATGAGCAATCGCCAACAAAAAATGTGATGCCAAAGCGGCATAGGCGGGAGAAGACTTTTCATGACTAAAATATTGGCCAGGGCTCAGTATAGACGTCTTCGCAGCAAGGCCAATTCGTCGACTGAGGTTCACTTGGAAGAAAAATGAAGATCAACAAGACACAAGATCAGATCGGGACCATTGATATTCTTTAGAAAAGAAACACCTTCCTTATCGGTCAAGAACTGGATCAACAACAACCGCGCACTCCACTGGTACGCTCCAGGGTTGGCATACTGAACATGAACAACTAGAACCAAAACAGACCTTTAGTTTAGAGAAGGAGCATTAATTGCTAAGTAGACCTCCAAAGATGACACAAGTGTTGTAAAGTGAAACTAAAGCGGGACCGATGGGACATTGTAGGACCAGCTGAGGTAAGATTGCAAGGATTTGGGGAGAGAGCAGCGAATGAAAATGTTTAAATTCTAAAAGTCTGTAAGGATGTGATAGAGGTCCTGCTAGTTTCTCCAAGATGCTTTTCTATAAGGATGGCCAACGATGCTCTTTCCTTGTCTGAAGCTTGCTTAATGTTCCGATAGCAGTGTTTCAGCAGTAGCACTGAGGCTGTTCTGTGTTCTGTACTGAAGACGATATTCATAGCTTTATCTGCTAAGCTGCTCAGCTCATTAATATCAGTGAACAGCAGAAAAGCAACCGTTTTATTTTAGACAATCTGTTCTATTTCATCTCAGATCAAGGTCAGTTTCCTATTTGTAACATCGATCGCAGTCCATACAAATTTATCTACTTAAAAATTAGCTTATTTTATTTGGTTAAGCTATAGTTTCGCCACGATGAGTTAACACCTTTGCAACGTGTACAACTATATTCTGCCTTACACTGCTGCTCCATAAGTCATCACAACCCGCTTTTTCGAAAAAAAGTGAACTTACAAAGTGTCTACACATAAACCTTCTTCCTAATGCACTAATAAACTCATCAATACAGCAGAATTTGTACCAGCAAGAAACTTTTCTATTTGCTTAACCTTTAGAAATCAATGAAAAAATCTTAGACACTTTAGTTCTCAACGGTACGCAGCAATTTGGTCGGTTGTCTGTTCTATTTAATGAAGACCGCTAAGCGATTCAAAAGCAGACATCGATCTGTAGTGAAGGTCAAAAGTTTGCTTTATTGTCCAAAACCGTTAATACAGGCCGCGTGCGACTGACGAAGAGTATACTTGTCTGCCTCGTCATTTACTCGTGTGTCCTTTTATATCTTGTATTGGACGTTCCTTGATTATCCCTCGAAGTTTCCGTTATTATTATTATTATTATTATTGACTCAATACACATGTCACTTTTATATACATAATTATATTTATAAACATTTCTGCTGCAATGAAAAAAGCTTATAGTTTTACTAATCTGCGCCTGACTTGGCAGATCAAACGATTACGAGGGTCGGACGTTCCTTACCCCTGAGGTAAAGTGTATCATAGGAACGTATTTCCGATAACTCTACCACAACTTTTCACTTATACCAAGAGTGCCAGAACAATGGCTTTTTTAGCTACAGAACCGGTAAAATTTATAGTAGATGGTGATGTTTAAGAAACCCTCCACAATCTAACGAGCAGTTCAGTGAGAGATAAAGGGTACCATGGTAGCCACGTAGACGCAAAACGCGAGCACGAGCATCTTTGTCAGCGCCACCTGCTGGCTGCTGTGTTCAATACTTGTAGAACTTGTCTTTCGCTCCCCCCCCGGCTGTGGCGGCTATCAGTTGTTTAACAGTCATCAACGGCGCTATAGACAAGATGAAGAACGTTGCTAAGTGGATACAAAATATCAGGGACTGCGGAAATAATGATGTATATTAAATAGCTGTTTACAATAAAGAGTTGAGAAATGACAAATTTCCAATGAGGAAATCCTGCAACGTACATCTTGACGACGGTATATTTGAGAAACTGAAAGATGAACCTTAGTTGTTGAAGTACAGCGAAGAAGGCTAAATGGACAGCCATGGTGCGCGTGCTAACGAGTGATGCGGCTGTAAGTGGAAATGTGACACATAAACACCTGTCTACGGCAATCACCATGATGTACAGACCTACTGTAGTTCTGAAAGCTAAATAAACTCCAAATCCATAATACATAGAGGTTTTTCAATAGTCTTTACCGAATCCGAATGGAAAGCGCTTTGCCATTACGGTCAAGAAGGTAAAGTAAGAACATTTTACTATAAACAACTGCAATAGTCAATGAAATAAACACAGTATAATACTATATTTTAGACCGTGTCGGAAGAAAGCCAAGCTATTCCTTAGCAATAACACCGAAAGGCGTATAGCAGCAAAGGCATGCCCTGTGGCAAGAGTTAGTAATAAAAGCCAGTATTAATGACTTTCTTCTATTGTGCCGCCTCTCAAACTTTGATGTCACTTCAAACTGCACGTGTCACAGGTCTATTTGAGGTCGAAGGTCTCATCCCACGTGGAAGAATGAAAGAGCGTGAATGACGTCAGTTTGTCTGAATGCGTATGGATGATGAAAAAAGATCTGTGACGTGGGTAGAGAATCTTGGGAAACAATGGAGAAGAGGCTGAAGGAGAATCGTTAGAGGAGTAAAATAAGAGGAGACTAGAGATAGAAAAACATTTAAAAGAAAGAGCTGTTGAAGAAGAAGAATCGTTTGAGAAGGAGAATCGTTAGAGGAGTAAAATAAGAGTAGAGATAATCTTGAGAAAATAACGGAGACGGAAGAAGAATGGTTGGAGAGAAAGAAACGTTGGAGAGAAGAATCGTTTGAGGAGAATCGTTGGAGGAAAAAGGAATGAGAAAAAAAACCAGTGTAAATAGTTGTTAGAACGAAGTTAGGAATTCTTTTTTTTTTCTGTGTTATATTTGTTTTTTATTTATTTATTTTCTTTTTCTATTAAACATAGGTAGAACTGCACAGGCAAGTCTTTTTATTCTTTTGTGCGTAAGAACACATTTGTCTGACCCGTCCGTGTGATTGAAAGAGAGAGTGAGAGAGTCGAATGTCACGTGGTTGTGGCAACAAGATATTGAGTGGACGGAATGACATCGTTGACCCACTGCTTCAATTAACGACAGTCTCGACGATAAGAGACATGGTGACATCTTCGTAAAGCTGCTTCTGTGACGACACCAGATTGAGGAAACCTGCCGTGTTGATGTAGGTGTGCAATTGTTCAGACACACTCGCACAGGAAGGTAAGTGGAAACATAATTGTAATTAAATTTGCTCTTCAGTAATAAACAGTGGTTTCCTACTGAGAACAAGATTTAAATCTTACGGGCAAATGCTGGAGCCAGAAAGACGAAAGCTATATTTATATATGTAATTGTTTTAAAATATACTCCTACATATATGTTTAATTATTTATATATTTTCGCCCACCTCCTTTAACCAGATTTATTTCCACACAAAACAACCCTTTACTTTGGGGAAAAAATTGTATACATTTTATGTATTATACTTTAGTAAATGTAAGTACATTTAAAAAATCTTAATTTAAAATATCATTATCGTGGGGTCACTCGTGCGTCTATTTTGTTCAAAATCTTTTTAGTAGATAAATAGTCAGCTCCCCAAAATGTTAACGCTGAAGATAAATCGACTTTCACTCTTGGCTTCAAAACTAAGTAGCTGGAGGCTTACAAAAGAGTTTTTACTTTCCTTATCTTCGCATTGTGGAACTGATTCCCTTTTTGTACTAATGTCGGTATCACGCTGTTTCTCTCTCTACCTCTCTGAAGCTGTGATGTTCATCGGGAAAATGTCCTTGTAACTACAGAGAGGAGCCACGAAGTGTGTAGATACCATGCCAGGATGTGCATAAAAGAGTATTTTAGGGTCAGAAAGTTAAAGTCGTCTATCGTGTCATCACTCACACTTTGATTTAAACTCAAATTAAACAGCATATTAAGAGGATCAGTGACATCGTTGACGCACTGCTATTACTGATTACATAGACTATAAGAGACATGGTGAAACCTTCATTAATGGATCATTAAGCTGCTTCTGTGGCGAGAACAAATCAAGAAACCCTGCGGTATTTGTGCATCTGAGCGATTGTTCAGACAGGTAAATGGAAATCTGTCCGTAATTAAATTCCTGTTTCATAATAACAATGATGTCCTACTGTGAACAAGATTTAAATGCTACGGCTAAATGCCGGGGTGAGAACAAAGACGCAAGCTTTGAAAAATCTCTACACATTGTGTTTAATTAATATACTTTCACTTAACATTTTAAGCACATTTATTTTTGCCTAACCATCTCCATATTTTTGAAATACATATTTAAAGGTACTTTATCTAATATATTTCAGTAAAAATAAACAATGTAGGACATAAAATGAGGGGTCGTAGTGTCTCTTACACGTATACATAAAAGTGTTATTCACAATCTTTTAAATAATTAAATTCAGTCGCTGTAAATATTTGCTCTGAAGAAAAATCGATTATTTACTCTTGGCTACAGAGTTTATAGGAAATGGAGGCTTACAAGTCAGCCTTCGATTTTCTTATTTTAATATTTGTTGTACTGATGCCGGTATCACGCTGTTTTTTTCTCTCTCTCTTAAGTTTTGATGTCAACATTTTTGTAACTACAGAAAGGAGCCCTGGTGTGTTTAGTTTTTTAAATATCCCGCCATCATCTTCTTAAATGAGATATTTGTTTATCTCAGCTGAAGGCACGCATGCGTAGGTGATCTTTCCCTTCAGAAGATATAGGAAGGGAGAAAGTAAGTAAAAAACTACGTACACATGTACAAGTCACGACACAGGTACAGATGCAAAACAGCATAGGTTAAAAGGGAGTTTGGTAGATATGTATAATAAAATAATCTTTGGGGGCAGTGGGACCCGATTTACAGCACAACGATACTGAAAATCGGAGCTTTTTTTCCTTAAGATGTAATACAGTAAAAGATGATAAAACTGTTTATAGATGAGTGGTGGATTCAGAGACACTAGGCGCGTCTTGAAAGTATTATTCCTGAAGTCATATGACTCTCCATACCGAGATATTATTACCTTAAACGATGTACTACCTTTGCGAGATTGATGGAAAGAAAACAGAAAGAGAGATAAAAAGTAAGCAATAAAAGGAAAGTGAGCAGAAAGACTGACAGAAGAATAAGCCAAAAAAAGTAAACAGACAGAAGACAACCGAAAGAACATAGGAGTAAGACCACACCCATGATGTATTTAAATGCTTCAATGGTAGGCAAAAGACGCAGGTTTTATTACTTCCCCGGGATTCTAATCAAGCGAACAAAAGCAGCACTTTTTTTCCCGGTGACGTTTTGTTTACAACTTTCTTACGGTGAGTGGGGAGGGCGTATAGACTTAATGTTCATAGTATGAGGACGACTGAGGCCACTCAGAGCAGACTCAAAAAGATAACTCTGTCGACTTCCCTTTCCACATGACATGCTGTGATCTTCATGTCACTCTGTTAATATGTTGTATGTTTAATGATGCAAAACCAAGTTTAAAACACGTTTTGAAAATTTTCATTTGGATGACCAGCTGATCAGCGGAGATGTTAATGTCATGTGGACCGTGTAGACCCACAGACCTGGCAGCTAGAGAACTCTTTAACTCTTGACTTGCGGAACTTACCAGCATGAAGTGGGTTTTGAGTTAGTCACCTGTACTGGTCAAGGTGGGTGCTTTTTCTCTTGTTAACCTGACTATTCGTTGATTGGGTTCTAAGGATGTTGTTTTCGTGCCGTCGTCCAATGGAATCCCCTGCTGAATGTATGTGTGAATGTATGGAGTGAAAGGAACCAAAACGTTGAAGACACTTCTCGGCAAGACATCAAGTACGGAACAGTTGGTCTAAAGTCGATATGAATTCAGTTTCTTTTAACGGAAAAAGACTTTCTTCAATACCGACACTTGAGCTAGGAGAGCAGAGACTCTGCAGAAAAGCAAAACTCAGCTACTACCTGGGCAAGCTAGAAGTTCAACCAAATGGACAGGAGAAGTAGTTGTTGTTCTAGGGGGACAAAACAAGAAGATGAATAAAGAACTTCATTGATTAGCCCGCTTGTTGACTTCAAGGAATAGGTAAAAAAAACTTATAAGCTCTGAAGTCATGTGTGGCATAGCAACCCCCACACTCTAAATAACTGGAGTCGAGAGTAAAGGATAAAGGCTTTTTCTTTGTTAAACTTTTGTACTTATATTGAGAAATGCGCGAGGAACAAAATCCCACTCTGCAGAACAAACAAACGAGTGCAACAGAAAAAATATAGTAATACTACGATATGAAGTTTATTAACTCAATGATAATAACCACTTCGTCAAAGTTTTCTCGCTCCTTTTTTAATTATTTTTTTAGTCATCTCGCCCTGAATTCTTTAAAGTCATTTTCACTCCTCCGTCACCTGAACTCTTTGGTAATAGCAGTGCACAATAGAAAACAATTCTACTCAGTGGGATTCCAAAGAAGGTATCCACGAGGCTTTACAACATCGCCAGGTTTTTATTTAAACACGCTAGGCAATTCTACAAGGAAAAGATATCTAAAAAAAAGGATAGTTTTTTCCACGACTAGTACAAAGATGGAAGAATATAAGCTTTATAACCTTTTTATGCAGGTTGCAAGATCTGAATTTCTAGGTTTGACCGATTATTGTCTTAATGGCTAATGCGCTAACATCAAGCTATAGTAGAGACGATCAAAATAAATAAAGACAAAAATGTAAGGTACAAATCAAATACACTCAACAAATCTTAAGAGTGAAAGACAACAAGAGAACAAACACCCTGCATATAAAAATAAAGAAATTACAAGCAACAAAGGGACAACCAATAGAATCTGTGGCAATTTTTATTCCCTTTCCTTGTTGATCTTGTATTCTTTACAGACGTATTTACATGACAAGACTGTGAAATTCTCCTTTTGAGTATATCTCTCATAGAACTAGTCATCTTAAGCACACTTCAAGCGTGAGTTTTAAAAAAATCTTAATTAAAATTTAGATGATGTTCATTTTCATTTAAGAAGGTGAATTTACAATAGAGAAAAAACCCAAACAAATAAACAATTTAAAAAAGGGTTTAGGGAGCATTATTAATTGAAAAGTATCTCTGCTTTAAACTTAACTCTTAAACACAGTTTAATACTGAGCTACTTCTTCCCCTTATTATTCTATTTCTTGATTAATCTGACCTAACGAAGCTCCTTTATTCTTGATGTTGGTATTATTTCTGTCTTAATGGCATTTTGAAATTTATCCTAATCGACCCTTATCTTCATACTAGTTGTTGGATGAAGCGCTAAGAGCATTCTCCTATTAGAGCGAGATAATGAGGTTTATACATTCAACACTATTATTATCATTTAATTCATAAACTATTCCTTGTAACTCATTTTTTCAGGGACATCACGAGAAAAGTTTAAGTAGACACTGTTTGCAAACATTTATCATTTGTAGGCATATGCACTGATGGCACAATTAACGATGCTGACAAAAATTATACTTTAATGTTGGCGCTTTTTGTGAAGAAAAATCTGTAAGACAAATTAATACCTTCGTTAGGGTTAAAACCCTGCACCTAGATTAGGATTAACATTAAATTATCGCAGAAAACTTGCTTTGTTTTTCCCTCTCTCCACCTTTTGGTTGAATTTCTTCGCTGACCAGTTATTACTCTCATCATCAACCACGTGATGAATGCATACCGCTATCACCAATTTATTTCTCAAAACGCCGGCCTAGACCACAGCAACTTCGCCCTGTGGCTAATCTCTCTTTCTTGTCAAAAATACTGGCAAAAACACTGGGTAAAGTGAGCATCACTCGTCCTTAAGATGACACTGGGACAAAACGTGAATGAGTATCCGCTTGCTATAAAGATCAGATCTCTTTGCCATCAGTCAATTTCTACACGCTTACCATCAACATCCTAATTCCTGACCATCCGTGCTGGATTTGTAGGCTGTGTGTGTGTGTGTGTGTGTGTGTGTGTGTGTGTGTGTGTGTGTGTGTGTGTGTGTGTGTGTGTGTGTGTGTGTGTGATGCTTTCATGTGAGTTCTTACCTTCCCTGACAACGTTTGAAACTGGTTCCTGTCCTTGGTTACTAACCCCACCCAGTCGGTAATAATTTATATAGCATCAGTTTTTAAGCACAGAGTGCCTTAGAGCTCACCTATTGGGCCTCTTTCTTTACTATATATATACATATATCCAATAGTGGGTATCTCTCAACACTTAAATGGCACTGCTACTAGTAACTAGTTACTGAGTGCTTCCAAAATAGGTCTCGTCTAATTAATGTTCAAGCTGAATCTTAAGGACCTGTGTAAAACGCTCAACAATAACATCTTTTTCCGCAACTTTCTGTGTCTTCTTCATGGTTCCTACTCTACCTGACTGAGCGCACCCAGTCAGTAATAGATGAAGGAAGGTAAGACTTTACATGGTGCCAGGGGCTCAACTCTTGGGCTTCTCTTATTCACTTTATACGTCCAGTCCTTGTGTGCACAATTTATTCTACTGCTCTTTTCTCTGGGTGAAACATTCTTTTTTGCACAAGCTGCCGGATATCTCGATGTTATTATGACACATCTTCCTCTCAAGGATTTCATATCACTTCAGCTCAGATACCCATCGTCCTTGAACTTTACCGAATGTGCCAGCTTCACGAACCACCCAGTGGACATGTTTTAGTGAGATCAGAATAAAGCCGGTTTCCTCGATTTAATGAAAGAAAGCATATAATGAAAGACATGTGAAGTCGCCTCTGCTCTTACTGATGTTTTATCGTTTGGAACTCTCTATCTTTCAATTACATGCAAAACGTTTTGATCAGGCTTCAAAAATGCAAAGTCTTCCACTTACCCTTAATACTAACGAGAGGTAACTGCTATTAAAATTGGCACTGTATTGTTCTCATTCTGTTTTCATACTTTGTCGTATGGTCAGCTGTCAGTTTCGTTTGTTTGATTGTTTCCAGTGTTGAGGTCGCTTCTACACGCGTTTTTTGTATTAAAATTTTCAATTATATTTTTTCTCTTTTTTTTGGAAAAACATTAATTGATCAGCTCGTATCCTTACACCAAAATAAGATATTTCTTTTATATATACATATACATATGCCTTGACTTTGTATTAAATGTCTTCCTGAAGCACATCAGTTCAATATTAAAAGGGAAATAGAAAAAGCAGCGTTTAGTATAACAGCCCTAGCGGTGTCTGTGCACTCAAGCGATTTGCCTCCAGTCTGCTTTTTCAGGTAATACCACTAAATATGCTTGAATTTCTTTAATTACCTGTTTCTGGTGCATTGTAGATAGACCCAGTTAGCTTACATCTACAAGCACAATCTTTTGTAGTTTCATACAACGCGCACAGCTCTTGCTACGGAGATTTGCTTTCTGTAATTCTTTTCTGTATCGCGAAGAGCGACTGTAATAAATAAAGAAACTCACTGAGCTGTTTATCACTGGCCCCCCATTTGCCAAACTGCTGCAGAGGGTGTAAATCTTTTGCTGTATGCCGTTTGCTGAGAATTCCTTTACGAAATAGCGAACAACTCTGACGGAAATAAATGGTAGCATGGAAACGATGTAGACACATGAAGCGAGTACGAGCATCTTTGTCAGCGCCACCTGTTGACTGTTGTGTTCAATAGTCGAAGAACTCGTCTTTTGTCTCCAGGCCGAGGCGGCTGTCAGGTGTATGATGGTGATGAAAGTCGCTAAGGACACGATGAAGAAAGTGATAAGAGGAACACTAACACTGAACACTGCATAAATAATGGTGTCCATTATATCGCTGTTCGCGAGATAGAGCTGGGAAGAAACAAGGTGCCAATGAGGAAGTCCTTCCACTTCTGTCTTGATGACATTATATTTGAGAGGCTGACAGACAAACCCAAGCTGAGGAAGTAGAGCCAATAGAACTAGAATCATTGCCGTGATGCGCGTGTTAATGAATGATCCGGCACGAAGTGGGAATGCAACACAGACACATCTCTCTATAGAAATCACCATGGTGTAAAGACCCGAAGTGGTTCTAAACGAGAAATGGACACCTAAGCCATATTTAATTGCTATAAGCCAATACTCTTCACCAAATCCGAACAGAGGTCGCTCGCTCATTATTGAAAGTATGTCGAGGGAAAAGTAAGTAAGTAGGAACAACTGGTCTACCAGAGCCAGTGAAAAGAGACATAATGTCATCCGATCTCGCAGACCGTGTCGATAGAAAATCACTGAGTTGATTATGTTAGTAACAACACCAATAAGACTAATAAGAGCGAACACATGCTCTGCTACTATTACGAGTACAACGACCCAATACAAGTGCTCTTCGCCTGTTGGGTTAATGCCATCGTCTTCCTGATTCTGACTAAAATTGCACACACTCTTGTCATTGTATACAAAATGAGATGTATTTTTACAGATGCTAGCCATTTTGTCATCGTCAATGAGTGATGAAGCAAACAACTTGAGCTAAGAGACTAGTTTGTTGAAGAATACGCCACACTTTAAATAATTCCCAATATTGACAAAAATCTTTTACTGCAACATTAACTTATGTTCAAGCGTGTGGATAAAAATACATCCGACTGTAGCCTAACTACACTCGCACTCAAAATATTTTTTTTTAACCAAGCCTATTATTAAAGCAAAACAAGTAGGTAATCCAACATGTTTTTAACTATCACGTATAAATATCAAGTTTTTTTTAAACGGGAGATGTTCACACAATCACATTAGACAAAGTACTATACTATACACAAACTTTAGGTTCCTTAAAATACTTTGTTTTAAGGTTTTATTATTTCTGTCTATAATACTTCTTGTTGGTTGGTGTGGCTTCAAAAGGAACTTAACCACCTTTTTTGCCATTCTTTTAAAATAGGGTTTTTTGTTATTTAGAACCAGACTGGCATCAAGTCTCCTCATTTCAATTTCCTCTCTTTTTCCTTTTATCTCTTTTTTCTGCAGTGTTCCTGCTGTGCTAGCTCCTACTACGCCCAATCATTTCCCTTTCTGAGCATTTGTAAAGATTTACCTCCCACCAGGACGGCAAGACTATTTCTTAACAAAGAAAGAAACCCCGTCCACAAATTTGTAGTCTTCAAGCTGAATTGTGCTTTCTTGCGTCTTGAACTTGAAAAAGAATATTTGCAGTGGATAAAAAAATAAATTCTTTTTGACAATGACCACAATTGGACACGCCCTTTTCATGTTAAGGGTATTTAATGCTCGACGTGGTAGGAATAAAGACCCCTTTTGGTAAGAATCCTCATCGCAACTATCTCCTAAAGGGAGACAAGAGTTTAAAGCTCACTAAAGACTCTCTAGCGAGTGAAACAAGCAAGTTTCTTCACCACAGACACATCATTCGTAGCTCGGTCTGTGATTCTCATGTTTCTTACTTAGTTGAATACGAGATTACCGATGAGTGTTGATGCAATGGAAGTGATGCATGCAGACTAATGGCTCAACAAGTTTTGTATGATGGGGAAGGTACTGCAGATGCCAGTAAGAGTGATATAATTTCACAATGCATGCCTTTTAAATATCTTTCATGGAAAATTATAATTATTTGATCTCGTATAATCCGAATTAGAAACGCATGTTTACGAAAGCGGTGAATGTGAGAGAGAGTGTGAGTGTGTGTGTGTGTGTGTGTGTGTGTGTGTGTGTGTTAGTTTTTACCTGTGCATGTGTGTTCATAAAGGTGCGTTCAATGCCTATCCTATAAAAGCGTGTGCTTCAGTCAGTCAGTCAATCAGTCAGTCAGTCGTCCCTTGCCTGGCACCTTGCGGTGCGGGGAGCACATGGATAGACGTGACAACTGACAGGGGCCGCCACTCTTGTCTATTGTGGGCGATAGTCAGCAGGTCCTGTACAGGACGACCAGTTCAGTCTTTGACATTCGTAAGTCAGTTTTTTCTCTGACCACCGCGGCGTCGGCCACCCTTCAAGGTGCCTCGAAGGACAGTCTTCGACAGGATGTTGTGCCGGGTCACATGACCAAAGAAGACCAGCTTACGTCGCTTGACTGTTGATAGTAGAGGTTCCTGGTGTCCTACCAGTGTGGCCATCTTGTTTCTTACAAATTCGTTGGTTTTGTGTTCTTTGTATGAGATCCGGAGCAGCCTCCTCAGACACTTGTTCTCGAATGCCTGGATTCTTCTTTTCGTTTCGGCGAGCAGAGTCCACGTGTCGCATCCGTAGACCGGATCGGCACTACTAGGGAAAAAACAATCATCATCCATTAATCATCCCTCCATATTCATCCAGCCAATCATCGCCACTTCCGTAATCACTAATCATCCATCAGCCATCCATAAACAGCTTCCTTCAGTCGTGCACCCTACATCCATCCATAAACATCCATCCACCCATAATCACCATCCATCAGTTACCAATTATCAATCACTCATCCAAGAGTTATCCAACAATCGTCACCAATTATCCTTTAGTACAAGGAACAACAGTTACTCCAAGTCAAAAATAGTCAACAAAAGCACAAAATTTCATGTGGTTTCTGCCTACGGAAGGTAAACATGAGTTAAATTTGGCGGCTGACTCAATGCTTAATATGCTGGTGCACAATATTTAGACACTTAATATACAAATAATAATAAGCTCAAGTAAAAGTTTCAACTTAACATTTGGTTTGCTTCACTACAGTACAGCCATTGGAAATACTGTTCATTTCTATAGCTCCTGTCCTCAACACCAAATTCAGGCTTCATTCTCTTTCTCCTGTGTGTACGTGCCACATCTTGGTATGGTAGTCATTTAATACAAGCGGCACTTGAAATGATCTGTTCATTTATTACCTTCATAGGCCAAAGTATTTGCTCTGATAGGACTCATTAATGTCATTTTATAAAATGATCTCCTATTGTTGCATATAAATTAGTCATACACAGGAGACTAATATTAGTCGCCTAGTACAGTCTAATCGCAGCCCCATCGTGGCTGGACCACTCACCTGGCGGAGTAATAACCGTCAGTTTTCATGTAACTAGTGCTGAATTTGTCACCAATATATCACTTATAGCCCCAATACAACGACAACAACGATGGCTACAGGCAGTGGACCTAATGATGTCATGTCTATTTGTGGCGTGTCTAGAGCCATACAGGAGCCGTAATCCTCATTTGTTTACACACACTTTGCCTCCCCTGTTTGAAGCACAGAGCGACGCACTGCATGGTACGTGTGAACATTGTATTGTTTATCATGTATACACTATCCCATCTATAGTTAAAGTATGATGATACTGCACAGTGTGACCAACATTACAAAGATAAACAGATTTCTATGTTGTCTTATGGAACAAAATTTGTAAACAGTTTAATCAAAATCCTGATAATAAAACAAATTTTAATATTTTAATATTTTTAATTTAATTTTAATACTTTACAGCAAAACCAGTGCCTAGATGTAACAGAAGCTTTCTATAAAATTGAGCTTTGCTGAGATCTTTTTGTATGCCGTGGGTCAAAGCGCCAAAGATTGTGAAGGAACATCTGAGTGATAAAAGGCGAAGAATGAAATATTTTCAAACATGAGATGTCACTACAACCGAAGTGCTATCTGATGGTGAGTGCAGTGCTATACGATAACTGTCAGTGATAATTAATTTTCAGATTTATGTAATTAAAATGCGTTAAAATATGTTTTTCTTGACTGAAACTAGTGCAGCTTGATTATTATCCTTAGTGTCATAAACATAACATCAGCGTAACATAAAGATGTTCGTTTCTTTCTCTCTCAGTTTATTTATCTTGCATTCTTAATCTCGCTAATTTCATACATAGTTCATAATATTATCTAACATGTACAGACATGGTTCCCGGTCGTTTCGACTAGGGTCAGTTCGACTAAGGTCGGTTCGTCCAACGGCCGAATCATCTATAGGACGCATGAAATGGAAACTAACGACACCTAGAGGCGGAGGAACCAGTCGCGAGAGCTGCGTATGACAGCTGGACAGACAAAAACATTTGACATTATTTCAACCGCACCACCCGGGTATGGATGATGCTAAACTCGTTCGATCCACACCATGTACTGTGTAGAAATCATACGAAGCAGAAAAGTACACAAGACTTTTCACGTGAATGAATGTCTCTTCTTCTGCTAAACAAGTTAAACTTTCAACCCTTTGGCAAACTTGAAGGCAAGTAACGAAAAAATGTCTAAAGGCGGGACATACTAAAAAAGCTATTTTTCTGAGAGATATACTATTTAAGAGTTAGAAAACTGTTGTGTAGATACTTCTGTAATGAATACAATATCAACAAAGAACAATAATGAAAATAGCCGATGTTTTATGTTTTTTCTTGCTTCTTTGTTCCTTAGCGTGATTTCTTGATTTGTGTGCAAGGTGCTTTTTTTGTCTTGTTTTCCTGCACTCTTAAGATTTGTTGAGTACATTACTTATTACATTATGTTTTTGTCTTCATGTATTTTGATCAGCTCTACTGAAACTTGATGTTTGGGCTTTTGCCAGGCTGACAGCAAAGATCGTAGATAAACTTAAAGTTTAATCTTCAGATTCTGCAACCCGCTTGTAAAAGTTTATAAACTGATCTTCTGTCGTCATTGAACCAGTCGTGGAAAAAGTGATCCTTGTTTTAGAAGATACCTTTCTTGATTTGCCTAGCGTGTTATAATAAAAAAGTAGCGATATCATTGGACTTTGTCTAAAGCTTCTTTAAATCGAACTGAGCAAATTTTTTCTCCTATGCTGCACTATTGTTACCAAAGAGTTCAGGTAATTGAGGAGTTAAAAATAACTTTTAAGGTTCAGAGGAAGATGTCTAACAAAAAGAAACAAAAGAAAGAGAAAACTTTGACAAAGTGGTTGTTGTTATTTGGTTGATTAACTTCATAACATAACTTTATTTTAAACATTTTTTTCAGTCTCAGTTCGTTGGTAGTTTTGTACAGTAGAATATTTTTTCTATGACAATTATTCAGTATAAATACAAAAGTTAAAAAGATTTATGTTTAACTCTTGACTCCAGTGACATGTGGATGCACACACAAAATCTGTCCATTCAGGTTTGTAAGATAGTGTTTTACTGTGACTGATGTCAGATATTATATGAATTTATTGGTGTTTCTATGCAATTCATGACTTAAGAGCTTAGCTATTTTTGTACTTGTAAAATTACCTACCCCATGGTATGAGCCGATGTCCTCAGCAGTTAAGTTCTTTATCTTTTTTTCACGTCCGGGCAACAGCGATTTCTTCCGACCCTTTTGTTGAATTTGCGACGGTGCATATGTCATTGACACCTTCGCTGACCAGCTGGCCAAAGTGAAATTTCCAATAATGTGTTTCAGACTACGTTTTGCAACACACAAAATATTAAAAATAGTCTATTTTTAAATGAAGAGCATAGTGTAGGAAAGGCACTGTCTTGTGGGAAGGGAAGTCTATAGAGAGATCTTTCTGGGCTTTCTAGAAGTACATATGGTCACAGGACTTTTGGCTACTGTGCTGCAAAACAATGGAACTCTCTTCCTTTCCATATCCGCCACCTTCCTACAACTGAATCTTTCAAATCTGCACTGAAAACGCACCTCTTCCTTGAGCATTACTCCTAACACAGTCCACACAATGCTCGTCCTTCTTAACCCCGCCCCCTTCCCTCTTGCTACTTTACCCATCTTTCTCGCAGAATCACTATATTTTTCTGTTCCTGTTACTTGATGCCTTTTGTTTTCTGTTTCGTCAGTACTGTCGTTTTCTTTCGTCTCCTTTGTTCTGTGACTACTTAGTCCACGTCTATTCCTCGTTTTAAGCGCTAAGAGCATGCTCTCTATGAGTGTGAATATGCGCTATACAAATCTTCATGCGTTTGCGGTTGTTGTTGATCCGTTCCTCGACTGATCAGGTATGATGGTTTTTTTTGCGACGAATATCAACGATAGTGTCTCTGGGATTATGTCTTGCTGGGGCCAACCTTCTTCACTATTATTATTACTATTATTACCAGTGTCGTTACTTGTCCATGTGGACGTCTAGTCATTTGCTCTCTTTCGCTCTTTCTTTATCTCTATTTCTTCTGAAGGTGAAGAGACCACTTATATGCAAGCTTCCCTTTGTCTCTTTTAAGTACCTTACGGTAAACACACAATGCTAAACACTCCGGGGGTCCGCTCTCTAGTTACTATGATTTTTCCCGATCGAAATCACAACTTCAGAGAGAGAAACAGCGTGATACCGGCATCATCACAAAAGGGAAACAACTAATAATGCGAAAATAGGAATATCAAAGGCTGACTTGTAAGCCTCCATCCCCTAGAAATTCTATAGCCAAGAATGAATAATCGACTTGCCTAAAAGGTAAATATTTTTAGGGGCTGACTATTTATCTATTGAAAAGACTGTCAATAAGATTTTTAGTATACGTATTAGTGACCCTCTCTTTGCTTTTTAAAATGTTTTATATTTGTTCACTTGTAATGAAATTTAACTAGATACCTAAATTGACCGAAAATATAAAATGCATTTAAATAATAAATATTTCAAAAGTACAGAGATGTAAAGGCAAAAATAAATATGTTTAAAATGGTGATTGCAAATAAGTGTAGAGGTTTTCTTTAAAAGACTATATATATATATATATCTTTAACAGATTAGAAAAATATTTGCTTGCGTCTTTGTTCTCGTTCATGTATTTCACCGTAGCATTTAAATCTTGTTCATAGTAGGACACCATTATTTGTAAATTAATTAATTTGAAACAGGTTCCTACTTACCTGTTTGAGCCTCTCTGAACAATCGTTCAGGTACATAAATATCGCAGGTTTCCTCGATCTGTTCTCATTACAGAAGCAGCTTAATGTTCCGCAAATGAAGATGTTACCATGTCTCTTAACAACGACACCATCATCAATAGCAGTGCGTCAGCGACATCGCCGAGTCCTCTCAATATGGTGTTCATTTCGAGTTTCAATCAAAGTCTGAGTGATGACACGATAGACGACAGTCATTGGTACTGGTTTACATTACTAACTCTTGCCACAGAGCACGTGTTTGCTGCTATAAGTATTTTCGGTATTATTGCTAATGCCACAAGTAGCCTGGTTTTCTTCCGTCACGGTCTGAAAGATCGTATGACACTTTGTCTCTTTTCATTGGCTGTGGCAGACCAGTTGTTTTTAGTGACATTTTCTTACTTTAACCTTTTTAGCATAATTGCAGATGGCCCTCCGTTCAGAATCGGTGAAGTGTATTGGCAAAACTCTCTGTGCTATGGGTTTGGAGTTCATTTGGCTTTCAGAACTACAGTAGGTCTGTACACCATGGTCATTGCCGTAGACCGGTGTCTATGTGTCACATTTCCACTTAAGGCCACTTCACTCAGAAGCACGCGCACCATGGCTGTTATTCTAGTTTTCTTCGCTGTACTTTCACAACTTGGGTTTGTCTGTCAGTCTCTCAAATATGTCGTCATCAAGACGGACGTTGCAGGAATTCCTTATTGGAAACTTGTTCCTTCACAACTTTACCTCGGAAACAGCAATGCAATAGACATCATTACTTACACAATTCTTAATATTAGTCTTCCTCTTGCCACTTTCTTCATCGTGTCGCTAGCAACGTTGATGACTGTTAAACAATTGACAGCCGCAGCCGCCTGGCGTCGAAAGACAAGTTCTACGAGTATTGAACACAACAGCCAGCAGGTGGCGCTGACAAAGATGCTCGTGCTCGCGTCTTGCGTCTACGTGGCGACCATGGTACCCTTCATCTCGCACAGAGCTGCTCCTTGGTTTGTGGAGGGATTCTCAAGCTATGGCGTCTACTATAAGCTTTACCATACGAGCAGTAGATTCGGTACCAGATTTCCAGTGATAAACAGTTCTTCCAGTTTCATTATCTATTACAAGCACTCCTCGCGATACAGGAAAGAGCTACGCAAAGTATCTCTCTGTAATCGTTGTGCCATAACAAAAATAGTTCTTAACATGAACTAAAAACATTATTCCATCAGGTGTTAACAAAGTTAAGAACCTCAAATAAGAAAAAACATAGTAGTGAGATTCTTCAAAACAAGACATTTTCGGTAAAAGATCTTTTTTGTGCGATATTGACGATATAACGACATGTTTGTAGCCAGAACGGCCATTTTCCTGACATTCTTGCTATGTTAGTAATTGCGGTAAATTTATAGGAAATCAGACACTGTTCAACAGTTTACATGATCTGCAGTGAAGTAGAACAGATCCTCAGGCATTAAACGTTTTCTCGGATTCCTGCTATTCTCTGTTATTAAATGAGCTGACCAATTGAGCAGATAGAGCTATGAATAGATTGCTCTTATTGTTCTCAATATGTAAGAATAGCATGAACACTACTGCAGAAAATCTTCTAGTATCTTTGTTATCAGCGAAACCTCTTTAACAATTTTAAAGACTTTTAAAAGGCATTTGACATAGACTGGCACGAGGAACTAAGCTATAATTCAACATTTTCGTCGGTTGCTGTTTTCTTATTCTGGAGGTAGAGGGTAGTCGATGACGTAGTGGCCAGAGGAGGAGCTTGCTTGTGAACTTCTAACCACCGCTGAAGATAGTCAGATGTAACGTGTATTCTACTTGGTAAAAGCTGACAAAAGGTCGGCACCTTTAAAATCCCACCACAGTGAGGGTAGAACCTTCCTCTAAGTAATGTCTGCATTGGACATTGTTGTGGCGAATCATCTGTCGGGACCAAGAAAACATGCGCACCACATTGTTGTTAAGAATCCACTTATCATCACCAGTTGGCGCGCGTTCTCTCCTGTCCAGAAATAAAACAGTCTCGAAATTGCACAGCCTGGTCTTCCATCTTTAACTTCTTGTAAAATCTCCAAAACTCATCGAGGTCACCAATTTATTTAGAATGAAACTAGAACTGTAAGCTGTCATTTGAAATAGCGATAACATAGTTGCCAAAGACTCGAGTGCTTCCAAAATTGAACTGGCGCCATCTATAGCAAAAGTGTGTCATGACTTTACCAACAACCCAATTTACTTGCTTCCGTCTCTGCTCTGATTCCCGCATTTGCCAGAAATGTTCAAGTCTTGTTCACTGTAGGACGCTATAAATTGTTACTAAAATAACAATTTAATACCATTACAGTTTCCAATTACCTGTCTGTGTGAGCATGTCTGAACGATTTCTCCTACAACAACCCATGTTTGATCCATCTGGTCTCGTTACAGAAGGATCTTCATTAAGATGTTTCCATGTCTCTTATCCTTGATAACGTTATTAATAGAACCAGTATGTTCATGTTGTCACATCGTCCTTTCAATATCTTATTAAGTTTATGTTGAATTCAAAGTTCGATAGGCAGCACAGTAGATGAAAGTCATTGGTACTCACATATGTTACTAACTTTGTCATAAAGCATGCGTTTGCGGTTGTTGTTGATCCGTTCCTCGACTGATCAGGTATGATGGGTTTTTTTTGCGACGAATATCAACGATAGTGTCTCTGGGATTATGTCTTGCTGGGGCCAACCTTCTTCTCTAAGTAAACCGCAGTAGATGATCAGCCTTGTCTCCAACACGTAGATACTGAGCCCTGACCACAATTTTTGTCGTTGAAAGTCTTTATCCCGCTGATGCCACTCTTGCATGAAATTTTCCGTCGGGGATTATTCATTAAGCTTTTGTCTTTCCCAAGTATACCCCAAAGGATTTAGCGGAGCAAATTTTTTTTGTCGAAATTTGTAGTAAAATGAAAATGTCAATGTAACATAAGTCCAACGGAGTAAGCTTATCTCGTTTCGCCATATAACCTGCCACTACACTCTGTAGTAAGCTTTCAAAGTGTGGTCGACTACGTAGTGGCCAGAGGATGAACTTGCTTGTGAATATAAAGCAGTGAACTCCATGCAGGACTATCTTAACCTGTTTAAGACAGTCGTAAGTTGCGGGAATTCGTCTGTGCCACGTCGATACCTTTGCTCCTCCCAGGGACGGTACAATTCAAGGGACAAGTGAATGAAAGTAAGTAAATAATCATTTTACAAACTTTTGGTTGAAAAAAATTGGGGATGAAAGAGGCATGATGGGGCCCGAAGGACTTGACAAAAACTGACAAAAGAAACAAAGTTTAAGCTTTGTTAATGATTTCAACACATTCTTTGTGCGGTGTGACGCCTCTGTTCTTTACTGTCTACGTCCACTAACATCGACGGTGCGGTAGACGTTGTCAGGATTCTCTCCTTTTTAAAAATAAAACCCTCTTGACTGACCAACTTAGAAGCAAGGTTGGAAAAGAATGTTCTACTCTAGTCAGCTAATCAGGTAGGTGATAGTTTTACCATAACTTTCCACATTTATTTTGACTTCCACTATGTCTTCTACATCTGGCACATCAGCCAATGTTAACGCATTCTTGACCGAAGCTGAGAGGCGGGTTCATCCCCCTATGACAGAACAAGTTACCCCTTTTTCCAAAAATCATAAAAAATAACTAAATGAGGTAGAAGAACAAATTAAATTGATAATGATAGATCGAAATGTGTAGAAAAGAAACAGATTTACCTTGTGTTTGCTTAAAAACACACTTTTATAGTATTCCCAGCAGAAAATGCCTGATAATGAGTGCATCCCAAAATTTTCGTGGTGAAAAGATTCGAAGTTTTCACGAGCATAATTGAAAATAACATAAGGGAGGAAACTACTGAAACAGTTGGGAAGCCGTCCACCATGATTCTCTCCCTTGAAATGACAGTGAATCACGTGTATTTGTAAGGTAACAAATAAGAATTGGTAAAGAATCGAAGCACGTTGTTGTGTCTCACTTTGACATGGATTTGTACTTCAACAACCGCAAAGTAGAAGAAAATAGTAAGTAATTTTAAAATTCTAATGTATATTCTAATAAAAACATGTTTGTTTGGTACTTTATGTCTGTATATATTGTGTAAATAATTTTTTTTGTTAATTTCCGATCGGTGTTTGACAGTGACAGCTGGTGTGAGATCGGGCAGCTTTGAAATACATCGTGACTGTTCACAACTTGAAAGCAGGGAGGACGTGGAGACAGCGGGTAACATCTGCACCACCATGCTAGTTATCGACTCCATCATCTACATCATAGCCTTAGTTCGTCAAGAATCGTTAAATTTCGCTCTATTATTCATACCATTTAATTCTTGACAATACAATATGATGATATTACTGACCATGGCAGTAAGTTTACTGGCACCGATTAACATTTGAGTTCACTTTTTTATTATTTTCACTTTCAACGCTTCCGTGAGTCCTTTAAAATAGTGTTTCACGAGAATGAAAATCTGTATTTTAGACAAAAGCGTATTTTCTTGGCAGCATTAGCGGTTGTAAAACATATCTCGCTTCATTGTAGCTACTTCGTTGATGACTTTGTACATCTGTAACGAACATATGAATAGTAAATTCTTTTTCGTTATGAAATGCTTGAGTGAAGTCTGTGCAACTTATATTACCTCTTTAAACTAGTGAGCTGAAAATACAACATTGTTGTTGGTTGTAATTCCTATTTTTCTTGCTAAGCATTTTTACGACACACACACACACACACACACACACACACACACAAACACGCACGCACGCACGCACGCACACACACCACTTCTACCTTCACGCTTTCCTTCCTGACCATACACTTTTATGTATGCGCCTAAGCTGCACTCCACACACACACGCACACACACACGCGGGCGCACACACAAACACATACACGTAATGTTCGAATTAGCAAAATACTAGCTAATTAAAACAAGTAATTCCATAAAGAGGTGAACATTTACATTTTTAAAGATTTAACACACGTAGAAGTTTAAATAATTTATATAAGATTTTTAACTATAGTAGGGGAGATAATCACAACAGTCAGGAAATGAAAATCGTAAATCATGTCTTTAAGGGCATGTTCCGTTAATACATAAACTACCTAACGGGTAGTGTATCGATTAAAGTAATATATATATATATATATCGAATGCAGCTTAGGCTATTTATTAATATTTATATTTTATTTAAAAACTCTGAACTCGTTAACGTGTTTTTGAATCAACTACTTAGTCGTACGTAGTAAGTAGATCTATGCTGTGTGAGACAGTTAAGTGTGGCATGAAAGCGAAAACAAAAGGAATAATACTTATAGACAACTAATACCGATGAATGTATTTTTACAGTGGTACCTTGAGATACGAGTTTAATTCGTTCCATGACCGAGCTCGTAACTCAGTCAGCTCGTATCTCAAACGAATTATTCCCATGTAAAATAACTGAAACAGAATTAATCCGTTCCAAGCCCGAGAAAAATCAACAATGTTACCTCTTTGAACTCGTGAGCTGGAAATACATTATTGTTGTTGGTTGTAATTTGTATTTTTCTTGCTATGTATGCGATTAAACTGCATTCCACACACACACACACACACACACACACACACACACACACACACACACACACACACGCACGCACGCACGCACGCACACACACACACACACACACACACACATGGACAAATACGAGTGAACCAATATACAAGTAAATAGAAATACGCCCCAAAATTTTTGGAAAATTTTGTTCTTACTTACGAGTGGAAGTTCGGTATGGCAGTGCTGTGCTACAGCCATTCTTGTAATATTTTGCTAGGGGATGTATTGCCTGATAGTAACCTACTAGTTTATGATACATATATGAATCAATCAAAAACAGTTTTACAACCTGATATCAAGTCCTTGAACTACATTCCTGAAAAAATCAAATCTGGGTCAATCCTCTTCTTTTTCTTTCTTGAGATACAGTCACAGGAAGAAGTAAAACCTGTTGTTTCGTTTGTCACGTTGGCAGTTTACCGGTCAGTCGTAACAACACCGGAAGTACTGCTAAGCACATACTTTATGACCCAAATGCATTCTTTCTGTTTTAGAAGCACAATAGAAAATTACTCCTCTAGGAGAAGTTTTATTTATAGTATCAGGTTATAAAACTGTTTTTTGATTGATTCATATATTTTCTGATTTTTACATTTATTGATATATATATATATATATATTCTTGGTTGTTTATTTTCAGAGCATCAGCTTTTCTTCTTAACTTTAAATGCAATTATGAGTTATTTTTCTTAATGTCCGGCGTTTTTTTACTTTTTTGTTATTCATTGCTATAGACTGAAAAAATAAAATATAAAATAATTTTTTGTACGAGATATTTGTTTGTAAGCCTATTCATCTCGTAAAGCTTGTAGTAGGTACGACCTCCAGTACAAACGGGACCAAGTCACTACTCTCCATCCGTCCTCGCATCCAGTACAGACTGTCTGTGCAGTATTTTAATTTCTTTGTTGGTTCCTGCCCTGACTATTCCTCTGAACTTCTCTTCCCTTACGACCCAGCCAGACAACTCAACTGCTCGTGTGACGAGCGTCTCATTCCTGTCACAATGTGGAATAAATCATATGGTCACAGGATTTTAATTACTGTGCTGCAAAACTATGGAACTCACTTCCTTTCCATATCCACCACCTGCCCACTATTGAATCCTTTAATTGTGCATCACTCCAAACAAAAGTTAACACAATGATAGTCCTTTTTAACAACTCCTCCCTCTCTTTCGATGATTGCTACTACTCTCCTTTTCTTCCTTTGCAAAATCATTATACTCTCAATCCTAACTATTGGCTTCTTCTCTATGTTTTTTGTATTTGTTTTTACTCATCATCAGTAATGTTGTTTCTTCTTTCGTAGTTCATATGTAGATTGTTTTCCTGGGCCTAGTATGTTGCCCATGTCTCGTTCTTATTCTTAATCACTAAGAATATACTCCTTCGGAGTGTGAGTATTCGCTTTACACATTTGTGCATTTATTATTTTTTATTATATGGGTTCCTGCTGTAACGTCTGATTAACCAAATTTAAGTTTCTATCCCCATTTGCTTTACCAACTTGATTTCTATACTACTGCGTACAATAACAATTTCTTTCGTTTCTTAATTTAATTTGGATTGAAGGAGATTTTTTTTGTTTTTGTTTTTCATTGGATTTTTTTGGTTGGGATTAGACAGAATGTACATTAAAGAGGGAAAATGCAAAATAAGAATTCAACATTTTATGTTAAATAATTTTTTTTAGCTATCATGATAATACAGCTAAGTACGTACCATTTTTTCATCGCGTTTTGAGTTAAATCTTATTTTTTATTGTCTGTATTTGCTGTATGCATTGACACGTTATTTAATTTAAGCCTGAAGTGTACATAGTTAAGGTTCTTGCTTAGTAATCATGTAGCTGTGGTGACGCTTTGAGACATTAAAGAATGATAAATACATTATTTACATTAACTTTCTTTGTCAATACCACAGCCTTCTACGAATCACGAACAATGACAATAGTCGGAATCAATTCAGTTCTACAAAGTCTAGCACATCTCTTTTGTTCTTCTCATTTCTGTCTTGTGAATGACGGGAAATGAGTGCAAGAAATGAAACAAGGAGATAAACTAGAAGAAAGCAAGGAAAGGCAGACAGACTGAGCTGTAAATATTGTTGTTGTAATTGTGTTATTTTTTTTAACTCAGCTTGCTGTGAAGTAAAGTAAAATGTGAAGTGATAATTTACTCTACAGATATATTGCATATATTTAATGATTTTCCTCGACGTACCCTTTAAATCCGGAAATAAATAATCACCGGTCATATAACATATTCAAACTACAATTAAAATGTCTGAAAAGACCTCATCACATCATTTACTTGCTGGTAGGACATGGCTGAAAGCACAAAGATGCCAGTGAATACAGGATTGGGAACGTTACATGTCACATTTAACAGTTTATTGAAACAAACACAAAGAATCCAGCAATATTAAAAGGATATCAACAAAATTTATAGACTCGAAGATTTTTTTACAATACATGTACTTCATAAAGGATAGCCCTTCGTCACCAGATCACCAAGATCAAATACACCAGCGCTCAAAGTCAGGTAGGTAAAGTTAACCCTGAGTTTCTTCAGGTCTGGACAGTTGGCTGCATCAACAAGAAACTGTATTTATTAGCGTATTTATGTTTTAAGCGAACGTTTTCTCACTTATTTCGTTTATCCGTCTTTAAAAAAATTCTGCTGCCAGGGTTGTAACTTTAGTAGCATTTTGACTCACAATGTAATGCACGTTTACAGGACAGTTTTCATAAGCTTAAAGATATTTGTAAACCGTCAACACTTTCTTATTTCGATTTTTAAATAGTTTATCTTGCGGAGAGTCGTTCACGTTGCCACTCCAGAAGCTGATGGTTGTAATTTAAACCAATATACACACATTGGGATATATATATATATATATAGAGAGAGAGAAAAAGGTAGCTAAACCGTTGACGACTTACGTTTTGTAGATAATGCAGACTGAACGATTGTTTATGGCAAATAATGCAGCCTGCTAGCAACGGGAAACCAAAGTTTAAAGTTATCAATTTAAACTGTTCTTCTACCTTTTATAGTTAATTTTTTATGATTTTTTAAAAAAGGGTAAATACATCTCGCTCAAAAGGGAAGGGAACCGGTGCTTAGCCTTCCGTCAACAAGGAGTTAATAAGTGCCAAGCTAACGATTCAATGGAAAGAAGAAAGGTCTGGTGTATGTCACCGAGCAAACAGGTAATGAAATTATATAATGCAACCAGTCAAATAGATAGGTGCTACATGCAGAAAAAGAACAGAGTGGCCGCAACGAGATTTGAACAAATGGTCACTATTTTGCTGATAGGCGCTATATAATCGTCCCGCCACGAACCTCAAGGAGTAAAGTTTACAATATTTAAATTAAACATTTGCGATAGTTTTTACAAAATACTGCGGGTTCAGAATGGTGTATTCATATGTGCGCGTGGGTACATAAAAATGTTTACCTACGGGTGACCAGGAAGGTGAGAAAATGAGTTCGTCATTAAACGAATGAATGAATGAATAAATGAATGAATTAATTAATTTTTTGTTTGTGACAGACAGCGTTAAATTTAAACTAGTAAAATTTTGAGTTTTTCTTGGGAATATTTTCCGAAGACTTTATACAACAAAACTGTACCTTCAATATTTTTCAGTTAGTAATCATTGATAATCGACACCTAATCCCAATTTCAGCATTTGTTTTTGACTACAGAAATAATCTTATCCTGGTTGCAGCTGATCTGTGTCGAGCGATTTTTTTTCTTTAAATAATAAACAATAACCAACATTCAGTACCAATCAGCTGCATAGGTGCAACTCTACAATGGTCTGTTGTAAAATGTTCCACATTGTTCAAAGAAATGTAATGAAGCCGCATATTAACACGCCAGCAGAAGTCCTCGTCTGATTTCCTCTAAAAGACTGTTCGACAACTCACAATGAGGCATTGGAAATCATGATCGCTATCTAAGAACTATGCAGGGCGCAAAATTTATGGGTTATCCGAGTGGCAACCACATATATAAATGGTGGCACAATACTTGAGAAGACCTAAAGCAACCTGTAATGTAAGTGCGTCCATTTTTCCTGAACGTTTTTATTTTATTAAACCAACGCCGAAATCACCAAGGCATATAAATATGTAATTTTTTAATTACAAAGGTATTTCAGAGTTAATTATCACATGTGACCGAAATCTATTTACCGATTAAAATAATCCGAACATTGGCTCACTGGTGATAATAAATTGCATTTTTATCACTACGACATCAGTTGATTCCGTAGTACTTGGCATTAAGTACTGACACAGCTTGAGATGTGAACATTTTTTAAAATTTTATACACATTAACAAAATCCTTAGGAAGAATAGTTTAACCACTTTTATCGCGCTTTAGTTTATTCTAAAAAATAGGAATGCTCTCTCATGGCTAATAAAAATAAGGATGTAGATTCAAATAGTATCACTGGCGAAGTTTTTATAAACTCATTCTTTTTAAAATGCTAGATTTTGTATAATAATCTGTTTCTATCAGCGTGGTTCGAATCTTATGCAAACATATAAATCGAAGAAACTTACCTGATATCTTTATGGAAATATATCACTTAAAAAGTTTCTACACATTTCATTGATCAAAATGGCATAGGAAGCCACAGTCATGTTTATAGCGTATCTATAAGGGAAGTTTGCAATACAATTATTATTTTAAGTTATTATGGATGACTAAAGAGCTAAGCTCAGAAAGTTTTGTATGACAGCTAACTATATTTTTTGTTCTCTTATCACTTTTTACAAAAACGCATTATCTGTAGCACCGAAAGAGTTTCGAAGAACTTTGAGCTTATTTTTTTTCTTTTTGGCTCTTACGGGCTCTTAATTTAAAGCTACACTGTCGCCAGGCTAAATATTTGCATGTAGCTTGTGAAATATTAAATAATTATGCAACCTGAAGTATTTTTAGATACAAGTATCTCTATTATCTCCTTGAAAATTTAAAGAATGACAGATTTTTTCCCCGTCACACTTTCCGTAGTGCATCAAATTGTGATTTCTTGTAATTAAAGGGTTGAGCATCACAACGCGAAAGTTGAAGTAGAAGAAAGGCAGCTTTTTTTATATCACCATGAGTAATGTTCTCTTATTTCACAGTTATCGATGAATGAATCAATCAATCGATCCTCTTCGTGCTAGTTGCACATAAGGCCTCAACCAGAGCCCGCCACTGATGTAATAATAATGCGAACTTATAATGCGCAGAATCACGAATAAGATAGATCGCACTCTCTGCACAGTACAATTTGATCGAACGAAAACATAACAACCAGTAGACAGTGAGGTACACGTAGGGACACTGGACAAGATAAAGATGAGGTACAAGTCAGGAATAGTATTTTGTACAAAGATATGTTTTAAGAGAGCGTTTGAATGCGGCCTTAGAGGCTGAGTGGCTAATGTGATGTGGTAGAGAGTTCCACTGCTGAGCAGCACAAAGGGAGACCATCCGTTGTCCATATGTGACTGTCTTTGTGAGAGGGCAGGATAAAATGCGGGAGTCAGATCGGCTGAAACTCGCTCCAGGCGACCCCATGTCCAGCCCTTTCCTTTCATCTCCCTTTCCACTGTTCTTCTCTAAGTTTCTTTTGAGCAGCCTCACTTTCTTCGGCCGTCTGGAGTCCATCGTAGGGGGATTCAGGAGAGGTCTGCTGTCTGCTGTGAGCACATGTCCAATCCATCGCCAACGCCTTCGTTGAACCTGCATGGTGATGGACTCGGTCTCAGTTCTTCGGTGGAGTTCTTCATTGGTGATGGTGTTTGGCCAAAAGATGTTAAGTATGCGCCTGAGGCATCTGTTTTGGAAGACGTCAAGCCTGTTAACGATGTTTTTCGTAATCTTCCATGATTCTGATCCATAAAAGGAGGGTGCTGATCACATTTGACTTGAAGATTCTCAGCTTGGTCTGCTGACATGATTTTTGCCTTCCATGTGCTCCTGAGTGAAGCGAAGGCCTGGCTGGCTTTCGCCAGTCGGCCTCGAATCTCCACCTCCGCATTCCCGGTGTTTTACAACTTGGACCCAAGATAGGTAAAACTGTCAACTTCCTCAATTTCTGCTCCATTTAGTTTGATGTTTTCTTGGACTCTGGCGTTCACTCTCATACTTTTCGTTTTCTTTGCGCTGACCTTCAAGCCAAGGTTTCCAGCTGTTTCTGAGAAGGCATTTGTTTTCTCCTGCATGTGTTGGTGGCGGTGTGACAACAGGGCAATGTCATCAGCAAAGTCCAAGTCTTCCAGCATTGTTGTTGCTGTCATAGTCAGGGTCCATTTGATCCCTCTCCTCTCTCTTTCAGTGGAATTCTTCATGTTCCAATCTATGGCCAGGATGAAGAGGAACGGCGACAGAATGCAGCCCTGCTTCATCCCAGTACTGACGTTGAAGAGGGATGTGAGCTCCGTGTCACAGACCACCTGAGATTTGAAGTCGCTGTACAGCATTGCAGCGACCTGGACAAGTTTCGCAGGGACCCCATAATGCCTCAGGATCTCAGGACTCGCGGTGGATGCTGTCAAAAGCCTTCTCAAGGTTGAAGAAATTGATGTACAGCGGTGTTTTCCACTCGTTGCTCTGCTCCAGAATCTGACGCAGAGTGAAAATGAGTTCAGAGCAGGATCGCCCAGGGCAAAATCCTGCTTGCTGAGGCGGAGGTCTTTTTCAACGGTTGCCGTCAGTCTTGACAAAACAATCTTGCTGAAGACCTTGCTGGTGAGGGAAAGAAGTGTTCTTGAAGTCTCCAAGATCTCCTTTCTTGGGTAACTTGAAGATGAGCACTGTCTTCCACGCATCGGGAATCTGTCGTGATTCCCAAATTTGCCTGATGATTTCAGTCAACATGGGAGCTGTCACATTCACATCTGCTTTCAACATATCTCCTGTTATTCCATCTGCCCCTGGTGCTTTGTCGCTTTTCATTGCTTTGATTGCTGCTGTCACTTCTTCCAGGCAGATGCCAAGGTCTGTATCTGCTGGCTGGATGTCTGCAAGCTGAGAGGGGTCTGGTCTGTTTAGAACTGACTCAAAATGCTCCCTCCATCGCTGTAGTTTTTCTGCCTCTCCCTCGACAACATTTCCGTTCATGACTTTCACTAGCACTTGACTGTTTTTTAGCCTGTTGTTTAGCTGTTTATTGATTTTATACAGTGTCTTCATGTCATTTTGTTCCTGCTGCTTCTTCTGCTTCATGTGCCAGTTTCTCTATGTAGTCCCTTTTGTCGGTTTTGGCCATCCACTTTACCTCTTTACATATCTCCTGTTGGTCCCCTAGTGCCTGGAACCTGTTCTTTACTTCCACTACAAAGGCCCGTTTGGTGGCTGTGTCCTTCAGTGTGCCGGAGTCCACTCTCTGCTGACATGCCTGTTTTCCTCGTGATCGACGTAGCTTCAGAGAAACTGCGGCTATCACAAGAGTGTGGTCACTGGCATCATCTGCTCCTCTGTAGGCTCTGACATCTTGAAGTGAGCTCCTCCATATTCGGTTGATGATGACATGGTCTGTCTGGTTCTTTTTGATCCCGTCTGGTGATGTCCACGTTGCCTTGTGGATGTCTTTGTGTTGGAAGAGTGTGCTTCCAATGAGTAGACTGTTTTCTTCACAAAAGTCTGCCAGTCTCTCTCCGTTGTCCTTGATGGTTCCAATTCCATGCTTGCCCATGATATGCTCCCTGCAGGTATTGTCACTTCCCACCTTGGCATTGAGATCGCCGGCGATGAGCAACATATCATGGGCTCGGACGCTCCCCATGGCTGCCTGGAGCTTATCGTAAAAAGTATCCTTGTCTTCTGCCTCGCAGTCTCCTCTTTCCCGTGCCGGTCCATCTGACCTCGCTGACTCCCAGGATGTCCAAGTTGTACTTGTCAAACTCCTTGACTAGTTGGGGCAACCTGCCAGTCTGATACAAGGTCTGGACGTTCCAGCACCCCACCCTCAACTTCTGCTTCGGCTTCAATAAATCCACCATCGGTCGCCATCTCCCTCTCGGATTTGACTGTCGTCCGTCATAAGTCCAGTTCCCTGATATGTTTCATTACCTTCGCCATTCCTAACGAGTGCTCTAGTGTTGGTTTCTGTAACGTGTTTTTTATATGGCAGGGTTGTTAGCCCTATCACAACCTAATTATCCACCTTAGTCGCCTCTTACGACATGCCTGGCTGGACAGCAGGGACCCTATTCTTACAATGCTCGCTAGGCAAGCATACCCCGGAGTCCCAAGGGGGTTATCGATGAATAACCATCCAAAATCAGCTATTTGCGGGATAGATGTGTCTTACAATAACTGTAATTACTATTTGCGTGAAAGACCATTTGTATATGTAATATAAGGAAATATACATGTAAAATGCTAATGCTGAGATGCTTACATTTACTCAAGTGTGAAAAGGGTAATTTAATCACAGAAATGGAAAATAAGATAGAATTGTTTCGCTCATCAAGGAGTAGGAAATTAAATATAGTGGAAGATACTTATCGTCTCGTTTGATCTTTGAAGTAGTGTTTATTTTCAAATGGAAAACAGCAAAGTATTAAATGGCTAATCCCATTTAGCGATAAAATGCAGGTAGAGAAATATTTATTCGCTAAATTAATTAATCACTGTCTGGAAAGTCAAAACACAAATCTGTCTGGGTGTTAATTCTAAGAGAATAAATGACCCAAATGGGACATTACAACTACTATGTTTAGCTTCTATCTCCATGTCACCGAAGAGAAAGTCTTAACTCAATATACTTGCAAGACATAGGAAGGAACTTGGGGGATGTACTTTCCTCTAAAAGGCATATTATCATTTCATTTGGAAACAACAAAAAACAGAGAGCGTAGTGGCGCTGAAGATTGAGATATTATTGTTGCAACTAATTCCCCGGCATGAAGCCAGTAAAATTCGAAGAAAACAAATTAAGTAGTTAATCGTTGAAAAGGCGATCGGGAAAGGAAGTGCTCTTCATTATGATATCAGACAAATTCAATGGTATTTCATATTATATTGTAGGAGTGTTTTGTTTTTCCTTAGTATACGTTTTATTCAAAAGCTGCCTCAACCGGAGAAACTTGAATTATAGGAGGTTTCTCTTATGTACTCTCGTTGTTTTGACTTCGGACAGAGTTAAAGGACTACCGGATGCATCTTCTCTTATTACTGAATATATCTCAGCGATTTTTCTTCAAAGTCTTCCTCTGCGGTTTACTGAGTAACAAGAAAAACTTCTTAGATCAATCCGTTAAGACAATTGTTCATTTCAACATTTACATGGCTACCAAACAGATTAAGAAGACACAAAAAAGTAATAACAAGGCTTAGCCTTAGTTTTAGTGTTAGTCGCGTGTACGTTTGTTATGTCTTCGAATAATAAAGAAGCTTTTACGACAGTTGAGGACGAGTCAATCTAAATAACAGACTGGAATTAGCTATAAACCCATACAGTGAGTCTCAAAGCTAATTTATTGACATTCTTCCTTGGCTTTTAATCAGAAGGAAAACTAAAAACAAAAGGAAAAGGTCGTCCGCCTAACGTCTCCCGATCGTCAGGAGTGAGGTGTTTGAGACCTCTCTTGTCTCGAGACAACTTTACCTGAGGGCGGTGCCTTTCTCCACTCCATCGCTGCTTTACCTTCCCCAACACTCTATGGAGTCAGGTACCCATTCCGCCAGCTAGGTCGACTGGGGGAAGTTTATTTTTTATAAATTGTTTGCTTTTTTATTTTTACTAATACTTACCAATTTATTCGATATATAGGCGTTGTTAGTATGTCATATAGAAACAGTGGCATTCTCTGAATAAGCAGCGTTTCTATCTGTTGATTAAGCCACATATTTTCTTGAGCTCATTTCTATATCGTGAAGACCGACTGTAATAGATAAAGAAAGTCACAGAACTATTTATCACTGGAGATCCGTTGGCAAGATTAGAGAGAACTTCGTAAAGCTTGCGGTAGGCACCATAAACCGAGAAATCCTCCACAAGCAGACGAACAATTTTGACTAATGCAAATGGTATCATAGAAACGATAAAAACACACGAAGCAAGTACCAGCATATATGTTAGCGCCACCTGCTGGCTGTTGTGTTCAATACTTGTAGAACTCGTCTTTCGTCTCCATGTCGCAGCGGCTGTCAGTTGAATGACGGTGATGAACGTCGCCAACGACACGATGACAAAAGTGATTAGAGGGACACTGACACTAAAAATTGTATACACAATGATGTCAATCACAAATTTGTTATGAAGATATAGTTTTGAAGGAACATACTGCCACTCAGAAATTCCTTCAACATTAGTCTCAACGATATCGTATTTTAGTGGCTGGCAGATGAATCCCAGCTGACAGAGGACAGCGAGGACAACTAGAAGCTTCGCCATGGTACGTGAGGTAATGAGTGATGCAGCATTAAGCGGAAATAATACACACACGCACCGCTCTACAGCAATCACCATGATGTAGAGACCGGAAGTTGTTCTGAAAGCAAAATTAAGTCCCCAGAAAAATGACAAATATCGGTGGTAATACTCGTAAATTTTGTCGCCGCTGCTGTGTAACTGTCGCTCGCTAAGGACGAGTGCAACACCAAGGAAAGAATAAGAAATAACAAAACCTAACTCCGCTATCGCCAGAGCAAAGAGACACAGGTTCATGCGATCTTGCAGACCCTGGCGGTAGAAGACAAAACAATTGATGGTGTTAGCAACAATACAAAACAACCCGATAAGATAAAAGACAGACTCAAAAAAGACTATAATTATAATGCTGATCGACGGTGATTCCTTAGCCATGGTGCCCTCTGCAAAACTGTGATTACCGCTTGAATTGCAGACACTGCTGAGGAGGCAGAGTGGGATGCCAGACACATTGTCAGAATGACCCATGAAGCAGAGATTTAAGCCTGTCTCTATGAAGACAGGGAACATTTAAAACAGAACTGTCTTTAAAGAAACCTATCATTTTATAAGACTTCATGTAACTAAACACATACTAAAAGACCTGAACGCGCAGTTGTAAAAAAGATAAAATTAAAACAAAACAAATAAAATTAAATGAAACAAAATAAAGAAAAAATAATAAAGAGAAAGTATGCAACAAAGAACTCTTTTCGTAACTCAGTCTCAGTGTTGTCTAAAGTTAGAAACAAGTCTTTGTTTGTTTGTTTTTTTTTGTAACTTCTACCGACAACATTCAGTCTTTAGAATCTCATTTTAAGAGGATCCCTTACTGTCGTAATTAGATACTTACTTAAGGTCTTATCTTTAAATCTACACTGTATTGAAATTCTTGTTAAGCAGCTCGCAGTGGGGGTCCTCTCTTTACTGTGTGTAAAGCCTAGTGTGTTTCTGAACAAATTCTCTTGCCCTCCTTGCTTTTTACATTTCCACGTACACCAACAGCTTCAACTTACATTTTGTTTCGTTTTTTTATATTGATCTTTTTTTCTTTTCGCTTTCCTTTTATTTATTTCAGACTTTAGCTTCTTTGCTTAGGGCATTATAACAGTGCTACAGTACTTCTAACTCCGAGTAAAACCACCAGTCATTTCTTCCATGCTCAAGCTGCTCTCACGCTGCGAATTCTTTGTACATTTATGCAAATTAAGTGAAGCTAGGAATGACATTAGCTGAACATGCGCACCAACCAGCCTTCAATCAAATATTAGCCAGCGTGAACAGAAGACCTCACTCCAGTCTCGAACTAACTTCGCCATAGAAGACGAGGGGTGAGAGAGACCGTCTTTAACCGCTTAACCGTGTTTCATTACCGAAAAAGATATATACTTGACCCTATGAAGAAAAGTAACTCTTTCACTCAGTATAGTGTGCGAGAAGTTTGGTTTTTTACGTTCCTGTGCGTCTCGCACAGTCCGAGTGATGTTTATGCGGGTTAGACGAGAAAATACAAGGTTGAAATACAAGGATGATGTTTTTCTTTTTTTAAGCCTCAATCGTTTGCCTCTGTCTTGGCAGCAGGTCTGATATGGTCGTTGCGTGTCGGTCGCTCATTTAGAAATCTAACCATAAATCTACACGCTGCTTTCTATAAATACTGCGGGTTCCTCACATCTGGTTGAGCATCCCTCGGCCTGCAAAGGAAGTACGAGAACTTAACAGCCATAAGAGCATGTCCAAGTCGAAACAACGGGCTGAACGGTGTTACGAATTACATGCGGTAGTGGTCTGTGTAACGGGTCACCGGCGCTTTGATGGAGTGTTTTACCCCGGTTGACCGACCGGTTGGCCGCGTGACTGTAACCAGGCGCGCCGAGATCATTAGAGAGTTTGAGATCCACGATGCGTAGGGAGACGTGTGCGGCAACGAGAACGACGAGCCTCTAAGCCTACCCGTTTTGAGAAAGCGATTGGTTGGATTTTGTGGATGTGATGATGTAGGGCGCAAATTCCCGTGAAGCTACAGGTTGCCGCTCCCGCACGCGTCGCGCGAGCACTGAGTCTCAAACTCTCTATTCTAGCGGGTGTCTGATGAATGTTTGAATCTTCCTGGTGATGGTGTTTGTCACTCGCCATGTCTCAGACCCATATAGAAGGACAGATTTTACGTTTGTATGAAAGATGCGGATCTTGGTGTGCTGAGATAGTGCCTTGGAATTCCAGATGGGTCGCAGGATGTGGAATGCTTGCCTGGCTTTATTTATTCTGCTTCATAATCTTCATCTGCACCTCCATCCTTGGTGACTATGCTGCCTAGGTAGGTGAAGCGGTCAGTCTCTGTAAAACATTCCCCGTGTAGTTGAAGTGGGACTTCTTGCTTGTTGTTGATCCGCATTACTGTCTTCTTGATGTTGATTGTCAGGCCAGTTGTCGCTGCTTGTTTTGAGAGCCGAGTGAGCTTTGTCTGTGCATGTTGTTGCTTGTGGGACAACAGGCTGATGTCGTCTGCAAAGTCAAGATCCTCAAGTTGCATGGCAACGGTCCATTGAATGCCTGTGTTGCTGTTAGAGGTTGTTCTTCTCATGATCCAGTCTATGACGATCAGGAAGATTGTCGGCGAGAGCATGCAGCCTTGCCTTACTCTAGTCCTCACTGCAAAGGGGTCCGTCAGCTTCCCATTGTGGATCACCTGGCATGTCGAGTCCTCATACAGCTGCTGGATGATGGCAATGAACTTTGGTGGAAATCCGTAGTGCTGCATCAACTTCCAGATGATCTCTCTGTCTACGGAGTCAAATGCCTTCTCAAAGTCCACAAATGTCATGTATAGTAGGTACTGCCATTCGATGGACTGTTCAATAATGATTCGCAGTGTAGCAATATGGTCTGTAGGTAATGTTTTAGTTGTAGTTTCTGTAGCAAGGGTTATTTTACAGGGTGGGGTTGCTAACCCCACGCCCAACCCTCCTCCTTCATCCGGGCTTGGAATCGGCAGGTTACCAGGGGGGTTTCCAGGCTTAGTTAGCCTTAGTTTCAGTAGACGTGTATTGCCTTTAGCCAGCGTGTGTTGCTGTTCTAAGTTATTAGTTATTGTGTCGGGCGCGTGTGTCACCGTTAGAGTAGCAGGAGTCGCTCCTAGGATAGCTGTCAGAGTAAGCTGTTAGAATCGTGTTGCCGGCGTGTATTGCCGCTTTGATTGAGTGAAGCTCGCTGCATGAACTTGTGGAATAAAGTTTTTTTAGTGGAAATATCTTGACTGCGAAGACTGTTTTGGAGAGGCTGGCACCGCAGATTAAGGACCCATGACGAGCCATCAATTAAATTACGGACATTTCAACATCTATAACGTTTCATCCGTAACAACCGGATCCACACTGTTGAGAGAGGACACACTGGGCTGCGTGTGAAAAATTACCAACACCCAACTACTTCGGGAAACGCAGAACAGCCATCCCCGGGGTACGTAGCATCTTACTGTACCTGGCTAATTCTTCGGTCAAAGGCAAAGTCGACAAAGGACAGTATCTGTTACTTCGTCTGATTTCCTAGTCTACGAGGAATTGTCAACGGAGAAGGCGTTGAGCCCGTATGTAAAAATGTTTATACTCTAACTTGGTTCTAGCTGTATATGTTGTACATAACCTTCAAATGGTCTAAGAATATTATTGAAGTTAGGGGCGATAATGACTTAATCAACTAGAATTATTTCAAAAGTTGATTCCATAGGTTCCCTCTAATATTAGAATGAAGTATCTGATAAAGTAGCTCACTGGAAACAAAAAATAGCAGTCCTAAGGTCGCCAGTCTTAACATTGTTATTTCCCAAGCAGACAGAAGAATAGCTATAATCCCAGCAATAAAAAGGTGGCGAGAGAACTACAGCATGACGGTAAAGCAACTAGGAGACTGACAGATGACAAACTTAGTAATACTCTTTCTTCTTAAGGTGAAACAGTTCCAACCAAACCAAAATATTAGAATGTGGCTTAACTGGGGATACCTAACTAGATTTAAGACCTACAGGCACATGACTGGTCATCTTAATTTGAAACCATTAAGCCTTTAATCCGACGCAGAGGGCAACCATTAAGGTGATAGGGACCTGCCACAATTAAATACGCATTGCTTTAAGTTCAGCAGAAGCATAACATGACTGGAGTTAGTGAACAATTTTTACCACAACCAAGACAAACTAACCAGTAAAATTAGCATGTTCAGTCTCGTTTTTGTCTACGGATCAGCAAATGAGGATTGTTTTCATCCAAAAAATGTAAAGCTAAAAAATTATATTCATCTGGTACCACGATCTTCTACAAATCAGTGTAACAGACAGTAGTCCGAAAAAATTGCTTGGCCTGCAGAACACATATTTCTTTCCCCTTCATTTAACTATGTATGTTAGGTATGAATGGTACATATGCACATGCATGCACGTGTTAAATCGAATTTTGTAATCGATTTTCACAACATTTTCATCGTCCTTAAGGCCTGGAATTTTCACTGGTTACTCAGTTACGGTGACAATGCAGCATTAGATTATTATCAGCAGTCTACAATTACTGAAGTAATTTTTTTAATTTAGTAAGCTGACGAAGGGGAGATAAGTAAATACTGCTCTTGGGCTTTTAAACTAAAGGTTGCCTCCCCTTTCTGGACCTATAAGGAAGAAATAAAATCACAAAGTAAAACTTAAAAAATCGATACACCCTGGCATGTAGAAAGCGGGTAGAAATAGAATGCGGCGCTTAAGTCAGTCAGATAGTCTGATATTAGATGAGCAGCTGTCACCTTGCGACGACACTCGAGAGAGAAAGAACACAAAGAGAAAAACGCCGACAAAGGAAGAGGAAAAAAATCAAGAAAATCATCATCGGAGACTCAAGCCGAGACGCGTTTTCGATTGGAAGAACGTCGTGGGGGGAAGATTTACAGCATAAAATATTTTAAAAAGTTGGAAAATATTTAAATAATAAATAATATAAGTAATTAAATTTTTTAAAACGTTTTTATTTGGTTGTACTAAAAGTGTAACATTTTTTCCGCTAGGTCTTGGGATTTTCCTTACTACCTATAGCTTAAAATATCGAAACGTGGTGAGCACTTTTGGAATACTCCATTACCCCTCACACTTTTAACACTAACCGCATTTCAATTTTGGAAAATCTCTTAAACGTAAAGGGAATTCAATCAGAAATATTTTCCCCTGGATTCCTTTATAGCAACACAATAATAAAACTAGTGTTTCTAGGAAGAGTTGTGATTTGTAGTAGAGAGCAATGTGTGTAAGTCTCTTCTGATTGTTTCCTTTTCTTCCTGAACTTATACTATTTATAGATTCTTAAACATTTCCTTTGTCATCGACATGCGTTTTTATCTGCATATGCAAAGGAAAGAACTTGATTTTCTGGCTGCTCTGCGTTGACATTTGCTGATTGAGTAGTACAGTTTCTTGAGCTCATTTCGGCAACGTGACGATCGAGTAAAATAAATAAAGAAAGTCACAAAACTATTGATCACTGGCGAATCATTTACAAATTTACTGCAGAGATCGTAAATCTCTCTGTAGGTGTCATATATCTAGACTTCCTCCATACACAATTGAATATTTCTGAGAAATACACTCAGAGTCTAAGCGAACCCTGCTTGTCCATCGTCTCCCCATTCTGGCGCCCCCTCCCCAAATCCTCCCAGAATTGCTTTTCTAGATGTGTTTGTTCTACACCAGCTCAGAAATCATAAATACATAACAAAATCCACAATGTCTTCCTTACCAATCTATTTTAATTAGTTCTTTACTTCAGTTATTGTTCTTCACAGGGATCATCATACTGTAAAACTTAACAAAGTTCGGTGCCAAAGTTCACTATTTTCATTGCATATTAACACTCTGTGTGTGTGTGTGTGTGTGTGTGTGTGTGTGTGTGTGTGTGTGTGCGCGCGCGCGCGCGCGCGCCTGCCTAAAAGATTAAGCCTTCACGATTTATTAATTATCTCGAGGGAAAATTTATTATGACATTGTGTATGACAGGTCGGTGTACTGTATGCAAGGTTTTTTTGTGATAGTAGTGAACAACTCGCAACATACTAACATAGAGCGTATTATAGCTGACGATATGTATTCAAGAGTCATGCATAAAGAAAAGACTAAAAACTTTGCCTCAAATGGGGTAGCGAAATATGTAATACGGAACTGATTCTGCGTATATAAGGAAATTATTGCTAGTAGCCATCAAGATCTGTTCACTAAGTTTCGCAACACAATTGTTGACCCTTTTTTCATATCGATGATTAGAAGACAGCTGATTAGCCATCAGGAATTATGTGTAAAATTTCAAAAAGTTTCCTAAAGAATTTAAATTATTCTTTATGTTTGGCAAACGTGCGTATTCAGAAACTACTTTGCAGCATAGAACCTTCTTGTCTTATAAACTATTGTATGTTTATTTACAAATATTACCCACGTTAATCGAGAAATATCAAATTCTTATACAGCCGAAAAATTTGATAACTCGAATATCTCCTTGAGACTTTAAATAGAGCTTTGGCTTGATAATTTCGTGTTATAGCATCTATTCTGTATGAAAGAGTGACTTGTATCAATTAAAGGGTTAAACTCTACAGTGGAAGCTAAAATCTATGCACACTTTTTCATAACCGTAAATAAATCCTTTCCCAGCCATGTGTCACCTATTAGCCATCTGCTCCTAGAAATAAACTGGCTATGAATAGAAAAAGGCGGTAGTACTGTTGCGAAACAGAACTTTTGCATGGGACACATATTGACTTTTCTTTACTTAAAAATTATATTTTTACCGTGGACAGAGTCAGAAACTAATGATTTCTATTTGGCACAATTCTTGAAACTTCATGCTGACCTCCACTCTCGTAATAGGGGCAGCTGGATAGGTGTTGCAAGTGACAAAGCTGTGCACATAGGTCTCAAAAGGTGATGTGCACACGCTGCATTGAAGGGCAGTCAGATCCTAATGGACCAGTTCTTCGTCTGCCCACCTCGGCGTCAACCCCTCTCTATAGAGTGGTTTACATGGACTGTCGCGCAGAGTCACATAGAAAGACCAGACAAAACTGAAAGATGGCTCTCAACTACTCCAATCTCTTTACTTCCTCAAGATGTGTTTTCTTTTCTTGTACTGCATTTATCCTGCACAGCGTAAATATTTTATACACCATGTACAGATGGATTGGAGGAAATCTTGCAGGGATTCTTTCAAGAATAAATCATATTTTATAAATAATTACTATGCATTACTACTTCGTTGTGATGTCCACGCATTCTATAGAAGACCTGGTAAAAAGGGCACTTAACTAGACATACTTGATTAGTATGTGTTAAATTTCAGCATCTTATTTGCTATTTAAGCAAAAATTCATTTAAAAATGAGAGAAAAGTTATAAATTCAATAGGACTTTTAATAAGTGGTAACACTCAGACAAATATTTATGAAGGAAACGTCCAAACGTCAAAATTGCATTGTCTAACTAAAAAAATACATTCCGCCTTAATGCTAATAGGAGATGGTGTAATACAAACCATATACGTCTATTATATTGAGCCAATGCCATTATAGATGTGGAAGTCAAATTCTTTCTCTCTCATTCCCCTTTATTATTGGTTATACGCATTTACCAAGAGTTGTACCTGTACAGACTTTTATCCCGTGCAATTTGTCTCAATCACAAAGTGGTGTGCTATGCTCTGCAAACTGCATGTTTTAAAACGAGGGATCGCCAGTTATAGTCTTGCCAGAATCTACATTAAATGCATTATTTATTATGCATACATCTAAGGTTCACTGCACCATGGTATAGCTACCTTTACCACCATATCTTAGAGAATATGATTGATATGAAAATTTAAAACCATAGTAAAATTCCTAAGTTTAATCACAGCGGAGATTTCTTGCATTCTAGTGAGCTGAAAATGGTCCTTGTATGAAGCATATTGTTAGGGAATTAATTGAATCGTCATTTGCATTTCCCATAAAGTCAACAAAATGGTGCTAAATACATAGATTTATGTTTCGCTCACCTCTTCTTGATGAGGTCAATGTACGTTTTCTTTTTTGCACGTCATATATGGCTATTGTGCAAATCCATTTTAACATTTGCAGGCATCTTACTATTTGTAATATATCATAAACCACAATAGGACATGAGGAAATCGAAACCAACTTCTAACGAGCTAAACAAGTTTCTAGACATTCTGAACCCACGGAACACCAGCGCGTCGGACGTTCCAACAATGACGAGGACGATGTAACCCCCATCTGCTAGTAACTTGGCTTCTGTTGCTCCTACTTATAGATCTTGCTACTCAGTCGATAAAGAAGAAACTCGGGGTGTTTTTCTAATGACAGGGCAATATACTTTTTCTAGCAATCTGAGTGAACTCGCCCTTTGCGTTCTCAAAGTAGATGCACAAAACGAGGTAAAAAAATCGTGACGTCACGTGTGTACACAGATACCAATCTTTAAGACATGGCGTCACCTCTCCCACTGGCTGACATTCACAAAGTTTACTTCTCTGTGCTATGAAAAAAGGGATGCTGACACGGAAAAGTATATATATATATATATAGAGAGAGAGAGAATGATCTCGATCACATATTTTTTTAGAAATATGAATATTAAAAGATACATATTACCTTTCAGAATTTCCTGTAACTGTTTTAGAGACTGAACGATAAAGCTGACAAAGTACGTGACATAACAAAGCGGCGTTAAGCGAAATGCATCACAAGTAACACTCTGCGGCAATAACTACGATGAACAGACCAAATGTTAGTCTGAAAGCAAAGTTAAGTCCTCAGAAACGCAAAAATATCGTTAATACTCCTCATAAACCATTTCGCGATGCAGTGCAGCTGCCGCTCACTAAGCACACTGGCAATGTCAATGAATGAAGAAGAAGAAGTAACTAAGCTGAAAGCTCCTAAAGCCAGAGAAAAGAGATACAGGTTCATGCGATTTTGCAGACCTCGATAATAGAAAAGAACAAGGCTTGTAACAGCCCAAACGAGCCTTATAACAGAATAGACAGATTGAAGAAAGATTATGATCATCATCTCCACTAACGAAGAATCCAGTAATCTGACGACCTGTTCAAAGATGGGATCAACACTTGAAGTGCACACACCGCTGAGATGCAACTGAGGGGTGGTTCACACTTTGTCAGAACAGAACATAAAGCAGGAACTTGATTTCATTTGTGGAGACTGGAAACATTTGCAAATAAAGTGTTTTCTAAGAAACAGAGGACTTCATTTGTCTGCTGGAACACAGAAAAAGCAGAGATTTATTCCAGCGACTACAAAATAATATAAAAAATTAGGTAGACAAAAACAAACAAACAAACAAACAAACAAAAACTCACATGGAAGCTCAATTGCAGGCTTGTATTCAATTCCAAGACAACTTCTTACTAAATACAATGACATTAAATCATCGATATCTCTTTCTGAAAGACATGACATTTGTCGTATTCAGATACATTCTTAGGCATTTGTCTCGAAATCCACACCGTACTGAATTTCTTTTTAGGCATCAAACAGTAGGAGCGATAGTTATCTATCTATTACAGGAAGCCAAATAATGGTCTAAGTAAATTGTTTAACTTACTTGTCTTTCATATTACCACATTCTTGAGCACTTTGTATTGGTCTTAAAGAACCTGAACTTCAATAGAAAGATCCTTTTGCCTGGCTTCTTTTATAGCAGAACAATAGAAAAGTAATTCTTCTAGACAGAGTCGAGATCTTTCGTACATAGGAATATATATATATATATATGTTTTTATTGATTGTTTGCTTTTCCTACTTTTTACTCATGCTAGTTATAAATTTTCTTAATATTTACTTTGTCATTCATCAGCGATATTATCTTTTTTAATACTTGAATGAATTTAATTTCCTGGCTGCTCCACGTTCACACCTGACTGACTGGTATAATTTTTTGACCTCAATTCTATACCGTGAAGACCGACTGTAGTAGATGAAGAAAGTCACAAAACTATTTATCACTGGAGATCCGTTAGTAACTTTACTGCAAAGGTCGTATAACTTCCTGTAGGTACCATATGTCGAGAATTCTTCAATAAACAGACGAACGCTTCTGAGCAATACACTTGGTATCATACAGACGATGAAGACACAGGAGTTGAGTACAAGCATATATGTTAGCGCCACCTGCTGGTTGTTTTGTTTGATACTTGTACAACTCGTCTTTCGTCTCCAGGCCGCGGCGGCTATCAGTTGAATAACAGTGATGAAGGTCGCCAATAACACGATGGAGAATATAATCAGAGGAACGCTGACACTGAAAATTGTATAAACAATCACGTCGATGACATATTTGTTAGAAAGATAGAATTTTGAAGGAACAAGTTGCCACTCAGAATTTCCTGCAACTTCTTTCTTGACGAAGTCATATCTCAGAGGATGGGCGATGAAGCCCAGCTGACAAAGTACCGCGAAAAAAATTAGAATCTTTGCCATAGTACGAGATGTAATAAGTGACGAAGCTTGGAGGGGAAATGCAACACATACGCACCGTTCTATGGCAATTACCATTAGGTAGAGACCAGAAGTTGTTCTAAAAGCTTGAATAGGTCCCATAATATACGTAAGACATATAGAACAAATTTCATAAACCATTTCTTTACTGCCATACAACTGCCGCTGATTAATTACACTGGCAGTACCAAAGTAAGAATAAGAAATTGCTAAACATAAATCAGATAAGGCAAGAGAAAAGAGGCAGAGGTTCATGCGATCTTTAAGACCCTGGCGGTAGAAGACTAAACAATTCAAGGTGTTGGCAGCAAAGCAAAATATTCCGATTAGAGAGCAGACAGACTCAACTAAGACTGTAATTATAAGGCTGATTGACAGCGTCTCAGTAACTGCTATGTCCTGTGTAAAGGTGTGATTAATACTTGAATTGCACACAAAGTTGACCTGGCAGAGCCGGGTGGCTGACACATTGTCAGAAGGACCCATGGAGCAGAGAGATACCCGCTTGACTTTGAGAAAGACAGGGAGCATTTGCAGAAAGAATCGTTTTTAAAGAAACTGGTCACCTTTTCAGACTACTTGAAAATTAACAGGCACAAAAATATTTTTTCACAGTTACAAAGTTAAATAATTCGATTTATAAAAATAGAAAGTAAAACAAGACATAGTATGCAACTTAGAACTTCTTTTCTTACATGGTCTCACGCTTCTCCAAAAACATTTTCTAGGGTTTTAAACTGCTTGCTACAACATTGATTCTTCACTCTGTCCTTTCCCCTGACACGCTTACTGTCGTAATCGAATTCTCTCCAAGGTGATTATCTTAGTCGTATTTAAATTCTCGTTAAGCATTTTGCAGTAGGGGGTCCCTGCTTTACTGTCAGAAATGTTTCTAAACCTCCTCTTTCAACAGTTACTGTTTTCTGTTTCCTTTGTTGTAATTGGGAGACAGTGATGTTTCTCTTCTTTTTTGTTTTGTTTTGCCTAGTTTCAGAGTTTACTTGCTCGAAAAGCCTGTATACAAAGTTGTTTTGATTTCTTAAGTGGTCTCTTGCTAGAAACACGTCCTATAATTTCAGTCTGGCCGTTAATTGTGTGGGATTCTCGTGCTCACTTAAAGCTACCACACGAAAAGAATCAAACAATTGGTACAAAGAGACTAGGTTCCTGAAGAAAGCTTCACACTTTCAATCTTTCAGCTTACAAACTAAAACAGCACTACAGAGAAATCACATCACATTCGACTCGACGACAACCAGTCAACGGCTTTGAGGCAGAAGTCGGGTGGTGGACAAACCAGTAAGTAATCGGTATTGTTGCTCTATGCATTTTTATAATAAAGAAATAAAATGGTGACTGGAAATTATTGTAGAGGTCTTTTTTTTAAAAGATTATATATATATATATATCTTTCTTTAACAGGTTAGAAAAATATTTATTGCTTGCGTCTTTGTTCTCGTTCATGTATTTCACCGTAGCATTTAAATCTTGTTCATAGTAGGACACCATTGTTTGTAAATAAATTAATTTGAAACAGGTTCCCACTTACCTGTTTGAGCCTCTCTGAACAATCGTCCAGGTACATAAATACCACAGGTTTCCTCGATCTGTTCTCATTACAGAAGCAGCTTAATGTTCCGCAAATGAAGATGTTACCATGTCTCTTAAGAACGACACCATCATCAATAGCAGTGCGTCAGCGACTTCGCCGAGTCCTCTCAATATGGTGTTCAATTCGAGTTTCAATCAAAGTCTGAGTGATGACACGATAGACGACAGTCATTGGTACTGGTTTACATTACTAACTCTTGCCACAGACCACGTGTTTTCTGCTATAAGTATTTTCGGTATTATTGCTAATGCCACAAGTAGCCTGGTTTTCTTCCGTCACGGTCTGAAAGATCGTATGACACTTTGTCTCTTTTCATTGGCTGTGGCAGACCAGTTGTTTTTAGCGACATTTTCTTACTTTAACCTTTTTAGCATAATTGCAGATGGCCCTCCGTTCAGAATCGGTGAAGAGTATTGGCAAAACTCTCTGTGCTATGGGTTTGGAGTTCATTTAGCTTTCAGAACTACAGTAGGTCTGTACACCATGGTCATTGCCGTAGACCGGTGTCTATGTGTCACATTTCCACTTAAGGCCACTTCACTCATAAGCACGCGCACCATGGCTGTTATTTTAGTTTTCTTCGCTGTACTTCCACAACTTGGGTTCGTCTGTCAGTCTCTCAAATATGTCGTCGTCAAGACGTACATTGAAGAAATTCCTTATTGGAAACTTGTTCCTTCACAACTTTACCTTACAAACAGCAATGTAATAGACACCATTTATTACGCAGTTCTTTATATTAGTGTTCCTCTAGCCACTTTCTTCATCGTATCACTAGCAACACTGATGACTGTTAAACAACTGACAGCCGCAGCCGCCTGGCGACGAAAGACAAGTTCTACGAGTATTGAACACAACAGCCAGCAGGTGGCGCTGACAAAGATGCTCGTGCTCGCGTCTTGCGTCTACGTGGCGACCATGGTACCATTCATCTCGCACAGAGGTGCTCGTTGGTTTGTGGGGGGATTCTCACACTATGGCGTCTACTATAAGCTTTACCATACGAGCAGTAGATTCGGTACCGGATTTCCAGTGATAAACAGTTCTGCCAGTTTCATTATCTATTACAAGCACTCCTCTCGATACAGGAAAGAACTACGCAAAGTGCCTCTCTGTAATCGTTGTGTGCCATAACAAAAATGTGTGTTAACATGAACTAAAAACATTACTCCATCAGGTGTTAACAAAGAACAGTTTTCTGTTTCCTTTGTTGTATTAGGGAGGCAGTGATGTTTCTCTCCTTTTTTTGTTTTGTTTTGCCTAGTTTCAGAGTTTACTTGCTCGAAGAGCCTGTATACAAAGTTATTTTGATTTCTTAAAACATTCGATTCGACGACAACCAGTCAACGGCTTTGAGGCAGAAGTCGGGTGGTGGACAAACCAGTAAGTGATCGGTATTGTTGCTCTATGAAATGTTATAATACAGAAATCTCTCCAAACTAGTTATAAAATCTAATCTCAATTAAAGCATACAACAAGTCTCGCCTAAACGTAAAATGGTTTTAAAATAAATTTTTAATGTATTTATTAAATTTTCTAACAAATTAAATATTTTAACTGAGCTAGTTACTTGTAAAAATGGGTAATCGCCTTCATCAAGCAAATAAAAAAAGAAGAAGAAGAAGTAAGAAGACTATAAAATAGGAAAGACAAAAATAGGAAGAAGAAGAGAACAAAGCAAAGCTGTTACGAAAAGATCGACACGCCCTTTGAAGACGAGTTTCCAGTAACTTTACTGTGCGGTTCTGAGCTACTGTGTGCAGTTCTCTCTCTTCTCGTGACCATACCTGAGGCAACTGCATTGATTCCACCGTCTAACCGAGCTGCTGGGGTCACCGACCTCCGACTGTGTCACCACGTGTGGGTTTGAGAACCACAAGAGATAGCCATGCAGTATGAATGCTACTCCTACTGTCTATATCCCCCTCAACCATGTGGTCATGATCAGTTCCTCCAACATAAAAACATCTTATAAGCCCCCCATTTGTGATGTTACTTCCACAAAGCGGTATGAACTTGAAAGTAATGGAAACCTTTCACAGAAAACGGAAATATGTGCAAATGTAATTATATCAGTTTTAGTGCTAAATCGCTCTTTTGAGTTTTATTTTTTATAATAAAATATATCTCGGAAGAGGCTTCGTGATGATTTTTTTCCTTTCGCCTTGTAAATGAAGTGCCAGCCAGGCTTGACAGTTGGCTGTGGGAATGTTTCGTGTCTCATCACATACGCTCCTACCCACCAAAAAAACACTTTGTGACCCTCAATCGTCTGCATCTCTCTAAACCCATTCAAACCAACCTCTTGGAGTCCCACAAGGTCCCATGTGTAGCGTCTGAGGTCTAGAAGAAACTCATGCACTTTGCCACACGGATGGAGCCTACGGATGTTGCACGTGCCAGTCGTTGCCCCTTTGCGTAGCTTGAGCTTTGGCTTCAGGCTTGTCTAGGGCTCCTTGGCAACAGAAGGTTGTATGGCTACGGCAGGCTCCTTGATGAGAACGACGGCGCCAGGGGCCTACCTTTGCTACCCCCTCCCTGGAGAGTGCCACAGGGGTGTACGTAGTTCACATTTCTAGAAATATTGCATTGTAAAGCTATGTTTACCATTTGTCTTCAACTTCGAAGAAGGAAATTGTTAAAGCACTGTTTCCTTGCGGCTGCTTTGTAATATATCAGCAAATGCGATAATGGAAAAAAATGTCCTCATCCGCACTGCAGAAAATCAATGGTGTGTACTGTTTCGTCTCACTTCTTGTTGCCTCTTATCTCACGGCTTCTGTTCAAAGCAACAACTGTAATTCTGAGCCGCGCGTTTGAAAGGCTGGGGTTTAAATATTCCGGGACATTTATCTTTTGTATCGAACGGGCACTTTCGTCTGCGAAGAAACTGAAATACGTTGCAGAGAAAGTTTCTAGTGTTCAGCATCATCTCTATAGGCTCACCTCTATCTTCAGCTTCGACTCTTTAATAGACTGAGCCCTATGCTTGTTTTTTTATCATCTATTTACCTAATGGTTTTGTGAGATGAATTTTCTAAAATATGCATTTTCTGCCCACGCTCATCCATAATAACACAAATTGAGCTGTGTGGTATTGTCAGCAACATATATTTTAGTACTTTTAATGCGAAAAATGAAGGTAAGAAAGGAACATTTGAAGAAAGAAAGACCATGAGTGTGGCACACTAATGGCACTTGTGAACCGCAAAAAGTTTGGTGACAGAGTTTGTTAGCTAAACATTGCAACTGCTCTGAAAGACTAACAAGAGATGAACACGCTGTCTTCACACTCCACTGAAAATCGCGATTTTTGCTTGAAACTCAAGGTTCATGATAAAAAAGCGAAAGAATGCTACATTCACTTTCAATATGTTGATGGAAACGTTCATAACTCTTTAGTGCTTTGTGCTTTCTCTATTACATTAAATTTAGTTATTAACAGCAATAATAATTAGAATAAAAATAAGATAAGGCACGAAGAGTGTTTAGATTATGATTGCTGGAACAAAATATTTCTTTTGTCGAATAATAGACAATTTTTTTCAAACTTTTGCTAATCGTTTTAAAGAGATGCTTGCAAACATGTCATTGACTTTTTAATTCTTATCATCTGCTTCGTTTTGATTATTAATATTCTAATTAATGTGCTTTAGTGAATATGAGCAAAAGAAATCTTTTCTTTAAGAAGTAAATTATTCGCTTTAGGACATGAATGTCTGTATTGCATTGTTTGGAGTACCCTTTAATCAGCTCCCGCCTTTGTTAATGAAATATTCTTTAACTTATCTAATTGTTCTCTTTTCTTTTATTTTTTCTTTGTTTTTGGATGGGTGTGTAGTGTCAGGTGAATAAGTGTGCCTGCGTGTGTGCAGAGATAACATTGAATTTTAGCATATTTAGGTAAAGTACAGAACAATACAATGATACAGCTTTACTTTTGATACATAATTTTGAAGATATTGATAAAAATATTTAGCAAGGTATGATAGTTTGTTGAGAGCGTGGTCCCTTTGCCGTGCGTAGTGTTTTCCGCACTTACTCCTTGTTTCCTGCAAATTGCCATCGTAGATTTAATATGTATCATAAACTATTGGGTTATAACCTGGCAGGCTTACGACTGAGACGATAGAGAAAATGACACCCTTCGCTTCAGGAACAGATAACTTACAACGTGCATGCCGGGATTAATGTAAGCACGAGTTTAAAATACAAGCAAAGTATGTTTGTTTACTAATTACTAACAGCAATAATCCCCTAGCAAAATAATAAAAGAATGACTTTATGGTAATATCCATGAATCATCAATAATTTACCTCTTCACCGTTCTTCAATACATCGTCAACAATCATTGACGGATAGAACGAATTTTCGAGTGCACCCTGATAGTACTTTCTTTGACATCTGTCACACGGAGTGAAACATAAACACGTTCAAATAGTAGTTTTGTTGTTTAATTGGAACATAAACTACATTCCAAATGTTTACCACGCCTGGTACAATAGAGTACATAGTCTGCAGACAATTTCCAGACACAGGGCACTACATGTTGCTATCTATCATGTCTAATATCATTTATTTCTAACATCTTTTCTTGGACAGTACTTTAAAATTAGAATCAATCACTTAAGAAGAAATAAAAATTGCTATTCTAGGGAGTAAATTATTGCAGCAGTTTCTAGTGACCTTTGGTGTGCCCAAACATTTAGAATTCTGTAGAGACAACGATCACTGCAACACAACGAAACAAAATTAACAGTGACTACAGGTATTTAGCTTTAAACTAGTCTCAACATTCAACCGTTTCCTCCAGGTGAGTAGTTTATGGGTTTATGGGTCTCCATGAGAATGCTGCGGATCCATTCACGTTGGAAGCTGATGTAGTAAGCTTCAGAGACAACATCGGCAAGTTCGAGACTCAGTATGGAAGATGTTTTACCATGTGTCACTTGTATAAAGGCAGTGACCTTTTTTCAAGTCGATGTCATTTATTTATTTCGCAATAAGTACATCATGTCATTGCCTTCATGGGAGGAATTTTACTTCTAAACATCGATACCAGGTTGTAACCGAAAAAAATAGTTTAAACAACCCACCAAAGCATAGTACTGGGCCAAAACGGGGTCCATACTTAAACAACTAACACACAATACTGACTCCAAACTGAGTTAACGCTTCATAAAGACTAGAATTACAAACAAGTCCAAATCCTAGACAATCCTGTCAAAGGCTTTTTGGGAAGTACCTATTTTGGAGATAATAGCAAGTGTGCTCTCTTTCTTTCTCTCTCTCTCTTTCTCACACACACACACACACACACACCACCACCACCACCACCACCATATGCAGACATAACACGCTCTTCAGGCCTCGCATTACATTGCTGTCATCCACACTTATATTCTCACTATCTTTGCATACTACACAACTTTCTCCACATGTCTAGGTTAGGCAACTGAAAGTTCACCTATTACATTTTACAATAAAATCACAAAGATTGGTAGATGAAACTAGTTTGTAAAATGGTGGCCTTTACTCTTCATTCTCCTGTATGTTGCTTGTATTAGAGCTGTGTTATCAGAGTATGTACTAACGCTTAAGATTAATTAGCCTTAATACCTTTGAATTTTTTGTATAAATTAATAGAATTGTAGCCGGACTGACAACACTAACGACCCTAGCGCCAGATCAGTCCCTTTTTTTAGGTTTCCAGGGAAGAGGACGGAAGTTCCCAAGGAGAATTTTCGGCTAAAACTCTTGCTCTTGTCAGTCGGGTGCGTTATCTAATGTGATACCTCGGGTTGTATTTTTTTTCATATTTTTCTATACACCCGCACTTAGCCGGCTTTCGAGTCCACAAAAAACTGCCTTTCCCACTACCAAAATTGTGTTCTCTGGTGTATCGCCCAGCTTCACGGATCCTCGTGTGTGTTCTGTGTTCTGCTGCGTGATAATTACGGGCAACACAATTTCTTTCGCTACAGTGATTATAAATTATCATTCACCTCATTCACACGACGAGGACAGACGTGCATCACGCTAACATACGTACGGACTAAGACGCTCACACAGGTAAATACATTCAAAGACATAAATTTTATTTACATTAAATTCACCTACAATCACTATTTTTCCTATTCTAACTAACCTACCTAACTTACTAAATCCTAGCATCTAACTCCCTGGGGTGGGGAAAGAGGGGGCTGAGTGACAAGAGTCGCTTTCCAGCAGGACTATAACGCGGCAAAATGAGGTCTAGAATTTTCACCAGTTACTCACTTCCTGTGTAAAGGCAAATTTCTCATTTTCAGCAATCTACAAGAAGTAAAATATTTCTTAATAAATTGAGATCTTCTAGTCTGCATTATGGAAGATAGGTAGCTACTCCTTTAGGACTAATAAATTATTAGTTATCTCCCCTAATTTGTCCTCTTACAAAGTGAAATAAAATCAATAAGACTAAATAAAGCCAAACACGTTTATACAAAATAAATAGACAAAATTAATAACACACTTTTTTAAATACACTAGGTATCGGGAATTTTTTTTAATAGGTATTAAAAGTGTAAGGGGCATTTCTTGAGCTGGTAACACTAAATGAGGTAAGAAAAAAATCTTAGGACCTAGAAAAAAATTGTATTACTTGTATTATTGTATTTATTTTTTACTTATTTTATTTTATTTTAATCTGTTTAATCGTAAATCCGTTAGTCGTAGTATAAATAACACTTTAATGACTCCGCTGTGCATGGACTTGTCACGATTGAATGCATTTTTACTTTTTTTTGTCAAAAACAGTCCTTGGTGAAATGGAATAACCATGATCGTTGTAATTTGTTGTATTCGTCGTCATCCTCATCCTCATCAACATTTCAATTCGCAAATCCTCTTTGTATTTCTAATATTGTTGATATTAATACAAATACAAGAACGTAGTATTCCTTAAATAAATCAGACCGTATTGTGATCACAATGCTTTTATTTGGCAGCAGCGGCAGCTTTCAGATGCTGTTGAGGAAATTTCTTTGGATCACAAAGCATCTATACGCTTTATGAACTGCACGTGTTGCACTTTAACATGCAGTGGTTTTCATTAAGCGGCAGTTTATTTTGTAGAGTGTCGTGTCCTTTTCTTAAAAGGGAAGACAATAATTATAGGCACGAAATGTTTCAGATTCAAATGCTTTGTTATGGGTGATTGGACTGTGTGTGTTTTCAGTGTCACATGTCCAAGAAATCGTATTACACAGATGTATGTGTCGCTTGGAGTCTTACTTTTCCAGAACGAACTCCAGTAAACACTCCGTTTGTTCTCGAGGGAAATTATAGGCGATTTTTATTTTCCTACTGTATTCAGCAGTATAGTGGAACACCAACAACATTCCTTTCTGGTGAATTAGTACATCCAACATCTAGCTGGTGTATTTAGGGGTGGGGTAGGATAGATATGGCGTTCGAGGTAAAGAAGCAGTCATTTAACTAGGCACTTTCACGTATTACCTAAATTTATTTTCAACAACGTCCACGTGGAAGTAAGATTTATGTAACTTCCTTTGGTCATTGCATCTTATAACATTCTCTTTGCTAGTAATATTATAAGACCCAGGTACATTTCTCAGTCTTTAGACGACTAACGTGACTGATTACTTTTACCTTGTTCAATTGATAATAAGCTAAGCTCTAATTTCCTAAGCATTCTTTCCTCCTCTGCACGGTTCCATTTCTCTAGCAGCAAATTGAAAGTATACAGAAAGGGATTTAAAGCTGAGTTGAGCGGTAATACAAAGATAACCAAGGCCACACTAGCCTCGCTAGGAATGGGGATTCCCACAGCGGCCATGACACTGATCATCCCTACTGGAAACCAGCACAGGAAGTCAGACATCACCACTGTGGCCAGACGGCGAGCTATGATAATGTCTTTAGACTTCTTGGTCGTGTTTCCATCCATGGAGTTCATTCGTACCGACCAGTAAATACAGACCTGACCAACTGCTATGAACACAAAAAGGACCATGTTGAAGATGATCATAACTCCGAAAGAGTAACCACGACCTCTGAAATGTTTTCGTGTAATTGGCAAAGGGATACAGATTCCATTTTGACTGTAAAATTCCCACTCAGACATAAAGGGCAGGAGAGGAACACCAGCCAGGGTAATGCCTACAGCCCAAGCCAGTCCACATGCCAACGAGGCTGACCGGCGCTCAAAGCGAAACTCGCTGAAAGGAAAGCGAAGAACGATGAAGCGGTCGATGGTTATGAGACAAATGATGAAGGCCGACACCTCGCTGGACAAGAGGGACAAGAAGCCAGCAGCTTTGCACATCGGGCTAACTCTCCACCTGAGGTCGTTCCACAAGTAGGTAGAACGGTAAGTCTCGTCTGCCGCCCCAACGATGGCCAAGTACACGCCCATGAAGAGGTCAGATATACTCAGGTTAGTAACAAACACACTGAAACCTGAAACAGAGACATTCTTCTGAAGCTGTCTAAACAAAAAGCTCCCAGTGTTGCCGGTGATTGACAAAACACAGAACAACCACAGGAACACGCGGTACACATCTGATCGCAAGAGATCATCGCACGATGAAATCTCATCCACAGGAGCAAAACAGGTACCGGCTTCAAAAGAATCTGGAAGGTTCTGTCGACAGCAAAGCTTATAATTATCAGCGTAGACAGCATGAAGAAATCGTGTGGTCTTTAGAACTTGACTGGGGAATATCTCCAGGGGATTATTTCTCATATCTAACTGTTTCAACTTTGGAAGGCATAAAAACCCGTTTTCTGTTATTGTTTTAATTTGACTAAATGATACATTCAAATTCTGAATGTTTGAAAAATTAAGAAATATTCCGCTGTCAAATAATCCGAGAAAAGTTCGACTTACATCTACAGTTTCAAGATTTTTGTGGAAATAAGGAATACCGCTACTCAGCAAACTTACAAGAGGATTACCGGCTAAACGCAACTCTTTCAAGCTGCTTAATGGTGTGAATGAGGTAAGGTCAAATGTAGCGATGTAGTTGTCACTAAGCTCAAGAGTCTGGAGATTGGGAAGATGAACTGATGTAAAGGAAGTCAGTCCACAAAAAGCCAGACTTACCCAGATAAGGTACATATTAGACGAGAAGTTGTTCAGGTTCATACCTGACTTTACACCGTCTACGTAGCGTATTTCAGGGAAGTTTTGTGCCAGAAATGCTCTTTTACAGACGACTGCTAGTCCTTGACAAACACACTCATCAGGACAAAGAAGTCCACAAAACATCTCATCATCGTGTTGCGGACACTGTGGCCAACCGTCGCACATGTTGTCGGCGTGGACACAAACTTCGGATCCGCGACAGCGATAGAAGCCTGGACACGTGTATTGCTGACAGTCCTCCTCGTCCTCATGGGAGGGACAGTCGTATACACCGTTACAGCGAACGTACACTGGCAGACAGAAATCGGAATCAAATGCACAGCGGAAGTGCGTTTGGGGACATGGTTCTGAAGGGTCGAGAGGAACTTGATAAAAATCACCTCGACCGTCAAAGAAAGTAACAGCCGGACCAAATATCCCCACCCTTCTTGGATATCTAGTGAAATATATATGTGTGCAATCCTCGTCTGACCCGTCCCAACAGTCTGTGTACAAGTCACAAAAATTGTTATAGGAAACGCACTGTCCGTTATTGCACGTGAACTCTTTGCACTTAGGGTCGTGTGTGCAAAAATCTTCGTCAGACCCATCCAGACAGTCTTTTCTGAAATCACACACCAGACTATAGGGCAGTGTGCTGAGGCCATCGACACAAACAAACAAAAGTGTTTTGACTGAAACATCCAACCTATCTGTGGTTCGGCAGAACAGAGGCAGGCCATTCATTCCACAAGCGCTCTTTGGATCACACGTAAAAAATGAGTGCGTCACGTGACCCAAAGGACAGTAGGTGATCAACACTTTTGTATTGTTCCAAGCTGTAGATGTCTTTATGTCCGAAACATGGAGTGAAGTTTGTTTGGCAAGTGTTTCAAGTGGAGCATCGAATTCACACACTACTGTACTTAAGTAAAGTATCGTGCACTCACTGACCACCGTGTTTAGAGGGCGAGTGTAGTCATAGGCAGCACAGATGTATCTCGGAAGATCATAATTCTGGTAAAAGTTCATGACATAAGCGATAGTGTTATCCGCCCACTTAAAGACATATTCGTAGTACTTGGGCCAGTTTGTGTTGGATGTTTGTAAGCCAATTAAAGCGTAATCGAGTTTTTTCCCGTACTTGAATACTTTTAAAAGCGCTCCCCATTCCTCTTTGGATTTTATGCTAGCCACTTTTCCTCCAAGTTTTGTACATTCATCTCCTATGAACTCACCTAGACGTGACTCAGTATTTTCGACTGCCCTGTAACATTTCCTACCAACGGAAACGGATCCATTGCATGCGGAACTGCTGTAGGGACAGTGAGGACCCTCGTCCTCTCCTCCATGGCACTCCGACTCGAGGTTGCACTCCAGGTGTTGTTTGAATGTACTGTAGTGGGGCACAGAACAATCCCACAGCCCGCTGCTGAAACGGCGAGGTGCTTGAGGTGAAGGGTGAAAGGTGAAGATCATTTTGCGTCCAATTCCATCATAGGTTTTTTCATCCAAATGAAGAAGAATATTTTCTTCAACAATTATTGGTTCTTTCCATAGGTCTGTAAATGTTTTAAATAAAATTAAAGATCCAGAGCCGTTTATTTTATATAGAACCCTTGCAGTAGTTCCGTAGTCGCGGACGCGGTCCAGTTCCTCAAGTAACAATTGTGTAAGACTGATCATCATCACGTGACCCCCTGGCACAATAATCTGACGGGTGGCATTAGTGCCACATGGATATGTCTTATTATCTTCTAAACCATGGGAAGTCACATAGCCCGACATTGGTGAGGTATAGACGATAGGAAGTAAGTACAAGAAGTTTTTCTCCACAGCCTCGAAGTGCACTTCAAACTCGAGGGCGAGTGATGTGTTGTGTAGACTGTCGTGGAAGAAGAATGTTTGCTGGTTGCGATCACTTACAGCCACTGACCTTCGTGTCTTGGCGGCTGTGCACCTGTATTCTAGCGTTGGACATACGGTGAAGTTATTCACGACAGTGACAGTAACATTAGTCAAGCAGGGATCCGTAATGAAAATGATATAACTTCTCACGACATACCCGGCAGGTACCTCCACGGACCAAACGCAGTCAGTGACTGATCTGGAATGGTTATACCCTCCGGACTTTCCGTAAATCGTGCCTCTTAGACCGTAAGAGTGAAAGGCGTTGATGAATTCGCACTCGTTGATGTTGAGATAAATTTTTTCGAAAATCTGAGTGTTCGTTGTAGTCTCAGTGGTCCACCCAATCAATGTTTCCGTTACAATACCATCCAGATAACAGCAGTGGTTCAATGAGAAGACCAATGCCGCCACTAATGCTATTTCCTGTTGTGAGAACACTTGTGTACGACTCATTGTTTTTCTCTTTGCGTGAAGAACAAACACAGAATAATTATGATGTGAGCTTCAACGATGTGCCGAGAAATTCTGTGCCTCCAGTTTTATTTGTCTATAGTAGCAGTCATTCCGACTTGTATCAAAGCTTATCTACAGATCTTCTGCTTTTTCTAGTCTGCAATATTAGCATACTAATAGAGAAACAACAGAAAAACTCTCTGATTTTTTTTTTCTTTCGTCCATCAAAGAGGCTGTAAGCAGAGTTTTCCTGATGTATGCTAAGTAACGGGATTATTAATGCTTTGGCGAGGTTAGTTTGTGACTTATGGAAGTCATCAGTGTTGACAAATATTTTCCGTCAGAACGTTCTTTAGCTAAGCTCTTGAAACTTTAAATATTCAAGTGAAAAATCTTGGTTAAGTCATGTGTTGCCAACAGTATAAACTGTCTTACTATTATTTGTATGCTGTACACGCATCGTTCTATAGACGCTTGTGTAAGTTAACCCAGACGACTGTTGCACCTGAAAAAACTTTCCTTCTGTTTTGAAGATTCTGTCTTTAAATTTAAAAGCATTGTGCTCAATAAGAAGATAAAAGGTTTAATAAGTTAAAATTTGTCAGCACAAGTTTTCAATAACAGGCAGATCTCCTGAATGTACATCTCCAAAGATAATGCTGGTGATACTAAGTAATTTTGTACTCTAAAAGATGTATTGCTGAGATGTATTACTAAACGTCTAGCTTCTATTTTTATGTCCACAATTGAAGCATCCGTTTTGTATTCTTCTTTCGCTCTCTTATTATCATAGACAGCGTGGATACATACGATAGACATAATGTACAAACTGAACTATACTGTTAAAAAAATCAATCATCTTTTAAATGAGAAATACCTGCAAGTTTAATACGGCTTCCGCAAAGTCACGGATGTGTGATATTAGAGGTGAGCGAGAAGTCAATGTCTTACACTAGACATGTAAAAATAATCTCTTGTATTGTACAGTGCCACTCGACCATTGAATTTTCTCCTTGCTTTTCTGTTACAAGTAGTTAAATGTTCTAACAGGCGCTTGAAAGCTAGCGATCCGTCACTCCTTCGAGAAAACCAGCATCTGTACTCAGGTTCATTTCTTCGAGAAAAAAAAAAAAGACTTAAACGGAATGGTTCAAAAGCATTCAGCAAGAGGCAACCTAAATACTTTGTGCAATGAGCGCATCATACTTTGGAATTCGAACAAAAGTATCTTACTCTAGCATCATGTAGCACACTACCTATTAAATATAATGTCAACTAAAATTGTTTTGCTGGTATGTTCAACAGCCATCAGCGGGCACGCCCAATTATTTTGTTTCCATTATTTGCTCAAAAAGGTTTCGTCAATTATTTTCGAACTTAAGGCTAAATAGAACTACTTATGACCAGTGATGAACAATTTCCTAAAGAAATAGATGGTAATGCCGTGGATTGTGAATACATTTTTATTCTTATTAATTATTTAAAACTGAAAATATTTGAAAATAAATTCGTAGTAAGTTTAACAATTCGGATGCAAATGTGGATTACTAATCTGAGGAATTAATTTAATTTCTACTGTCATCCTCATTACAGTTATATTTTTGTATTGACTTGTACATACCAAGTATTCAAAATTTGTTTGATAAATATCATTCTAAGGATTTAAATATCGTCATTTTCTGTGAGTCTTGAGAACAGTAGTAACAATGATGATTATCAGATCTGGAAATGGTTTTATAAACTCTGGCCAGCTTAATGCCGTGATGTGCGTTAAGGAAAAATACTGAAATACATTTAATTCTTGTCACTAGTCGCAGAAAGGTGCGATGGTGTTAGTCTGTACACCGCGCATAGGACAAGGAACTTTTTTTTAATTGGTGTTTTACGCCAAGCCAGCAACTAAGGCTATATCACGGCAAGGCAGTCAGCCCTGTAAACAGATGCCACATGCAGAGAAAGAACAGCGTGCCCGAGACGAGAACTGAACCCAGGACAGCCAACCTTCACTGTGTTAGTGACAGGCGCTAACCGTTGCGCCACCGGACCGCCCCATATAGGACAAGGAAAGAAAAAAAGAATGAAAAGTTTCTCTTGAGCATCATGCCTAGTAAAATGTTTTCTTTGCAAAAAGACCGGCCTTTAGAAAATCTGTTGCTGGTAATGTTTCTGGCTTCAGGCGTTTGGCAAGATTTTCGATTTGTGTTGTGCATTCATACAGAAACTACAGAAAACCCTGTGAGACTAAACGATGACAGACAATCTACTTATGTAGTAAATAACACGTTTGTTTCTGGTGACAGGGGTTTTATAGGCACCACATTTTCCGATTCGTTTCGTGTCACCACCAACGTTCAGAGTCATGTGACAAGTATTAAAAGAACTGATTCCTGGACATCACTAGATGTGAAGCAGCTCACAACACCTCACTTTAACAAAGTTTACAAATACGATGACACAACTCTGATTGACGAGCAAAACAAATCAGAAACATTATTCGAGGTGACAGAGGACCATTGCGTTACACAAAGACTTATTACTTTTTCCGGTCAGGCAGGCGTCATCCATGGTCTTGTCCAGAATATAAACTGGCCAAGACATGAACCGCAGGACTGCACTCTTAAAGTTGTCGTTCCTGAAGGAAAATATGTGCAAGCCACGTTGGCTTATACTCTTAATTATAGTAGACCGTTTGAAAGGTTTTCCTTTACAACATCAGAAGATCCGAATTTTAGCAACCCAAAGACTACTAATAGTTTCGAAACTTACGGACGGTATAGTCCGTTTTTGATGAGCGGATCCAATCAGATTAACTTCCGAATCACAATATCAGCAAGTGTCATCGAATTTAAGCTGAGGTTTACTGCCAAACAGGAAGACTTGCGAGATACGCTTCCACTTGTGCGCACGTCACCTACTTCCGGCTACGTCACCACGTGGAAGTTTGAGAGCGACAACGGCCAACCATGTGTAACGAATGCTACTCGTACTGTTTATATTCCCCCCAACCATGTAGCCATGATCAGTTTCTCCTACATAGATATTATTTATATCCCTGATTGTAATATCACTTCCATAAAGCTGTTTGAACTTGACATTAATGGAAACCTTTCACAGAAGATTGAAATATGTAAAAATGTTGTTATTCCAGCTTTAGTGCTGAATCGATCATTTCAAGTTCGTTTTTATAATAGAATATGCCTCGGAAGAGGTTTCAAGATGATATTTACATTTCATCTTGTAAATGAAGCGCCAGCTATGCTTGACAGCGGGCTGTGGGATTGTTCCGTGCCTCATTACGACTCATTTATACAACACCTTGAGTGCAACCTAGAGCCGGAGTGCCAAGGAGGAGAGGACGAGGGGCCTCACTGTCCCTTTAGCAGTCCCACCTGTAACGGTTCAGTTGCTGTGAGAAACAAATGCTACAGTCTCCTTAAACATATAAATACAATTAGCTGGTTTTCTGCGAGGCAAGAGTGCAGAAATCAAGGAGGCGACCTCCCTATCATTAAAACCAAACAGGAACAAGATGCTGTCAACAAACTCTTTCAGTTCGGCAAGATTCCGTACTCAATGCCTATAGGCTTGAGCTCATACGATGGTTCTTTGCCCCCACAGTACAAGAAAGTCTTGGCTTGGTCCGACGGCACTGTTGCCTATGACTATACTTACCTCGCTTCAAGCTTCAATGCATTTCTATCGTTCAGTCTTTATTACACTTTCTGTTTTGTTTCAATGGTAGACTTTCCCTTTTATTTTCCACAGCCATGCAATCTTATGGTTATGAATGCTGTTCCATTGTGTGAGTTCTCCGTCACGAGGAACGTTCCTCAAATATCTACACTGATACTACCTGTCAGCAATGACAACATCTTCAACAGTAACAACAGCCTGTACCTTTTGTGTCCTCAAGGTCACTTTACTTTCAACTTCCTGTCATGTGACGAAGCTAGTCACTGTGGTGCTCAACGACTTCCACTGCGTTGTCAGACCTGGGTAGATAACAGAGTATCAGTTGTGACTGCCATGTTTGAGTGCTTTGATCACAGCAGCACTTTGCCCTACAGCCTTGTGTGTGACTTTAGGCCGGACTGTCCAGATGGATCTGATGAGAACTTTTGCAGGCGCGACCCTGACTGTAACGGGTTTCAATGTCGTAACGGTCAATGTATTGAGCTAAGCAAGCGTTGTGATGTCGACAGGGACTGCTGGGATGCCTCGGACGAGGACTGCAGCCAGTTTCAACGATGGTCTCTACCCTATGTTGCTGCTGTTGACCCTCCAGCGATAATAGACTTTGATCAGCAGGACAATCTTGTCTACAAGGCACTGAACCCCTCTGACTTGTGTCCAGATACGCACTTCCAGTGTCCACCTGATGGCTACTGCCTGCCCATTTACACGCGATGTAACGGTGTGTATGACTGTCCTTATCACGAGGACGAGAAAGACTGTACGAGCTACACGTGTCCGGGCTTCTACAGGTGTCGCGCCTCAAGCGTGTGCGTGCACGCGGACCACATGTGTGACGGTCGACCACAGTGTCCACAACACGACGACGAACTGTTCTGTCAGCTGAGCTGTCCCCAGGGCTGTCTGTGTCAGGGTCTGTCGTTTATATGCTCAGCAATATTCGATGTACAAACTTTTCCTGCCATTCGCTATTTAGATGCTCGAGGCTCTGGAATATCAACAACAGACCTTCCTCCGAGCATCTACCTCGTGTGGCTTAGTCTAGCGGCCTGTAACCTACAGGTACTTTCCAACATGTCCCTACCTAGTCTTCAAACACTTGATTTGAGTGACAACCTCATTAGCTGGCTGGACCTGTCGTATTTCATGCAGTTTGAACATCTCCACGTTCTCCGTCTGGCCGGGAATCCATTGCAGTCCGTGTTCACCAGTTACACGGCAGGTACTTTCCCTCTGACTCATCTCGATGTGTCACGGACGTTGCTAAAGAACTTCAAAGGTGATGTGTTCTCAAGTTTTCCTCATGTCCAGTATCTGAACCTCTCTTTGGCTCTGCTCAAAACTGTTAATTCGGACAGCTTTAGATTCTTAAAAAAGTTGGTTGTGTTAGATATGAGAGGAAATGACATCAGAACAATTGACAGCGAGACTCTGAAGCATCTAATGTTATTGCGGACTATTCACGTGAGCTACTACACCCTCTGCTGCAAAGAACTTCTGCCTGATGTCGAAAATATTCTTTGCTTTTCACCAGTCGATTCCTTCTCTTCTTGTCAAAACCTTTTACGCTCCAAATCGCTTTTTGTCGCCCTTTGGGTTTTATGTGTCGCTTCATTGGCAGGAAATATTTGTTGTACTTTTTACATCGTCTTCATCGAGAAACAAAACACTAGTCCCGCATTTAGTTCCTTGATGATAAATTTAAACGTCTCTGATTTAGTTATGGGCGTTTATCAGCTTGTGGTAGGAACAGTAGATCAGGTGTATCGAGATCATTATCTTATGTATGAGCCGTCATGGACAGGTGTATACCTGTGTCAAATCGTCGGGTTTCTGTACTTGGTATCTGCCGAGGTATCTGTCCTCACCCTTTGTCTGATGTCGGTAGAACGCCTTTTCGTGATTAGGTTTCGTGCATATATTTTGCAGGGCAAGTTACTTCCAATGGTTTGTTCTTGCACCTGGCTCGTCAGCCTTCTTCTCACTCTTCTACCATTTTTTCCTCTTGTATCCCAGTGGGATTTCTACAGACAGAACTCTGTTTGTGCGCCTATACCAGTCTATAGGGGTGGCTTTATCGGCTGGTCATACCTGGTAAGTGTTGTGTCCTTCAATCTCGTATTAATCTTGTTTGCCGACCTAGTCCTCGTCGGCAGTATATACTGTCTTTCAGTATGTACTAATAGCAACATGGATCAAACACAGAGAACAGAGAAGTCATTAGCTCGGCGGTTAACCCTTTTACTGCTCACTAAAACCTTGTCTTGCTCATTACTGTGCGTCATAGGGATAACTACTCAGATGGACGCATCAGATCTTCCTCTTGACCTCATCAGCAATCTGACTTTACTAGTCTGTCCCCTCAATGCCTCCATGAACCCTGTCCTGCATGTCGTTAGCATTTTTCGTGAGACAAAAAGAAAATCTCAGAGACAGCACTTGCTGAGGTTACTAGAGTCTCGCGTCAAGAAATCTCAGGAAACAGGTATTTCCTCAGTTAGCACAGCACGCCCTGCTTTTAAGAGTTAATTCACATACATATCGAATAAATAAAAAAAGCCTATGTTTCCTTAGATACCAAGTAAATATGACAAATGTAATTGTAGGCTGGGTTCCAGGTATACTGGGACTTTCCCTCTTCTGAAATCGAACGCATCAACCCCAGTTGCCAGGAAACAAATTAATACTGTGTCACAACTTTCTCACGATTGCCCCCAGTTCTGTCTTTTACTTCGACTTCTTCATCGAAATAAAACTCTGGGTTATGTTTATTTATTTTCTTAAATGTTTTATTTTTTATGTTTATCTTGCCTACGTCATCCATCACGTGGATTTTGTGGAGTTTGCTGTTGTAATTATTATCATATATTTAAATATTTTTTATAAAAGACAGGAAAGAAAGAAAAACCGTGAGTACCTCAGTCTAATGGAGGAAGGAAGTATTTTAACGCTAAACATTTGTGACAGAAGTTATTAGCTAAACTTTCTCGCATGGCTCTGAGAGAATTACAAGAGTTTAACACACATTTGAAAATCAATATGAATAGGTGGAAGTGGAAATTTTTTCTGATCGAATAATCGTTTTGGTAAATGTATGTCTTCAGTGCAATGTTTTGTAGACACTTGTAATCAGCAAATGATCATGTTGAAGTAATTTTCATTATCTTTTATTCTGGCTCGGTTTGCGTATAAGAGGGCAGTGTAAGCTGTGTGTGCGTGCGTGCATGTAAACGTGCGCGTGTATGCGCATGTGCGCGTGCCTGATGTATAGCTGTATTCTTATTACTCCTGGGAAGAAGAACTAATTAACTAATTGTGCCCTCTACTTTTGGATTACGTATTGTCTGGTCTGCTAATAATAACGCGCACTCTATATGAACAGTCATCCTTTGCATCGCCAACAATGCCTCACGAACTGTCATTTTTTTGTTGACATTAAACTGACCTTTTTGCAAAGTTTGGAGCAAGGAAGAAACTTTAAAGCCCAACCCGACTGCTGAGCAAAGATCGCTGGAAACAGCACAAAGCATTACAAAAACATATTCCGGTGGTATTTTATGACAAAGAGGCATGAGAGATTTTATATTAATATTGTTCTCTAAAGCACACCTGGATTTTTCGAGAAAACAGGAAGTGACAAAACGGAAGTATTTCTAAAAATAGCAATACTGTCATGAGTTCAGATCTCGTCTTGGGCACGCTGTTTTTGTCTCTGCATGTGGAATCTGTTTTCAGGTCTGGCTAAGCTGCTGGTTCAGTGTAAACGTTTTTACCTGCCCCCACCCCGTGCGTGCGGGATGAAGCTGTAGCACGGTCAAACAAATGAGCGAAACTATTTCTTATATACAGGTCGTGGAGCTCATGAGCTTCTTTCTTTATGGTTTCTCTTTCTGTCTTTTTCCCTATGAATAGCAAACATGCAAATGCTTTTTTTACTTTGATGATAAATGCGTTTTAAAATTTCAAATGGACATAATCTGCAGTGCAATTTAGAATTCTGATAATTATATATGACTTGTCACAATGTTCCTGCGTGTTCACAACAGAACGCGAACATTGGGCCTGGGAAACTGTGACAGTTATATTGTCGCTCTTACCACCAACATTAACATAATTTTGCAGGAGAAAGTAATGTTCAGTAACCACACCTCAGTCGTTTAAGAACGCGCTACACGGTTCATGATCCCCCCCCGCTCCTCCCTAAACACAAGACTTAATGACATGTGATTTAAGGTACAACAGGAAAGATTTACTAAACATACTAATCATGACAATACAGCGGTGCATGCGACAATTTTTATTATCTAAATATTTCTAGTGCTATGTGTGCTATCCGTAATTCCAATGTCACGCAGTGCTTTTAATTCCCGTTAAAACCGGGGTTTACTTGTGTATGTCTACACACACTGACTTTGCTCTGGCAGTTCCTGGTGCTTTCGTTCTGCAAGTTTCCTGCGTCTTTCTCTCTCTCTCTTACCGTTGCGACTCCACACCTTCGGTCTTAGTCCGATAGTAACCCGTCTTTATATGTCCTCCAGAAGACATTCTATTCATGACCTCAAGATTAGAAATCAGTTCTCTTGATTAGCCGTTGGTTAGTTGGTTGGGTCCTGATGGTGGAGATGCCTGCACCTGCTGTCTAGTCTCGCCATGTTCGCATTGAGTGTACAAGTCAGTCCTATTGTGAAACCGTTGCTTTGTTGGTGAGGTCATGATTGGGGTGGACAGTAAAGATGTCAATAATGTAAAATTTGCTATTCTTTATTCTTTTAGCCACCCCAAATGGGCACCGAGAATAATAATAATAAAAAAATTCCATGAACAAAACAACACACCAAATATTTATAAGCTATGTCACCTTATTGACGTCCTTTCGGGAAATACCGATTTTTCGGAAATTTGTAGCTCAAGCATATTTCTTTCATTGCTGTAATTTTTGGTATAGTGTAGTCTAGGCCTGTTGGTCTAGTCATATTTCCATTGAGCACACAAACCGGATCTCTTGTTAAATTGTTGCTTAGCTAAGTCGTTATGGTCGTGATAGCGGAGCTTTTGTGTACAATCTAGTCTTGCCATGCTAGCCTAGCCATGTTTGCACTGAAGATAAACGCCATTGGTGGACAATGAAGAATAAAAGAATTGAACATGTTTTCTTTCTTTTCGCCATCACAACTTATACATTGAGGATTGACATCCGTGAGTTACGATCTCGTTTGGGGCACGCTACTTGCTTTTCTCCAACAGAGGCTTAGACTTTTAATATTCTGCATTAGTCATCAAGCGAGGACTAGGGAATGTAAGAACTATGACTTTCTATGAAGACAGGCTCTTGAAGGGTAGTCTTCGACAAGGTGTCGTGACGGGTCACGTGGCAACAGAAGACCAGCTTACATCGCTTGACTGTTGATAGTAGAGTTTCCTGGTGTCCAACGAGTGTGGCCATCTTGTTTCTTACAAAGTCGTTGGTTTTATGTTCTTTGTATGAAATCCGGAGCAGCCTCCTCAGGCACTTGTTCTCGAATACCTGGATTCTTTTTTCCAGAGGTGTAGGATGTCATTCGTGACCCATGGCTGTTTCTTATTGCTATGTTGCCATAGAACATCCTGGGCTGTTGACAGTAGCACCACGTTGATGTTTCCAGCGAGGGTGTCTACATCACATTTCACTAGGCTCAGCGCGGCAAATGAGGAAACGGGGAACAATTAGGGAAATCAGATGAGGCTGCGCCAGTTCACACTTTAGCCTTCACTCAACTGTATATACTTTGAATATTTACATACATATTTAGATTGACATTTTTACCACACGCTACAGTTTATTTCCTCAAAGAATCGCAAACACCTCAAAAAAGTCTATGAAAACAGCCTTTACGTTAAATTTTGCGTTGGAAATAGAGTATAAAATGTTTCAGTTTTTATGAGAAAGAATGTGTGCAGTTGTGCTTGTGTGTGTTTGTGCGAGTGTGTGTATTGCTGTGTGTGTGTGTGTGTTTGTGTGTGTGTGTGTGTTTGTGCGAGTGTGTGTATTGCTGTGTGAATGGATGGTTGGTGGCTTCGTAAAAAAGTAGACACTAAGAATGCAGAATGACGATAAGAGACAAGCGGATACAAAAGACAAGAGTTTTCATGAAGTGCAGCCAGACAGGAAATCGTTATATCCGCCTATCGTGATAAGATCCGTATCGTTGGGCAGAGTATGTAGCCTGGTGACTAGTGCACACTCTTGTCCAACAAAAGGCTGTTGGTTCGAGACACAGTACAACCTGTCTGGACATTTCTCCTTAGCCGCCCAGTATTAGTCTGGTGAATACAGGAAGGGATTGGTCGCATCTAATAGGCAGCTTCCCCACAAATTACTTAAGCTACTATTGTATCGAGCTCTTCCCCCTTCGTGCTTGGGGCTGCCCGGTAGCGCAACTGTTCACGTCTTTCACAAAGTGAAGGTTTGCTGTCCTGGGTTCAGATCTCGTCTCGGGCACACTGTTCTTTCTCTGCGTGTGACATCTGTTTACTGGACTGGCTGCCTTACTGGGATGTAGTCTTAGTTGCTGGCTCGGCGTAAAACACCAATTCCCCCCCCACACACACACACACTTAGCGCTCTGTTCAGCATGGAAATATGTCTGACTGAAGACCTTTTTTAATATTGTAATTTTTTTTTATTTTTTACTGTATGCATTAACACACAGAGACCTTCGACTTCAATTTTGAATAGTATTGTTACGTTGTAATCAGTCAAATTCAAACACGTTTAATATTCTGACTTAGTCATCTAGATTGGATGATATGAATGTGAGAATAACTTGTGTTATATTTATTAGTCATTACGAGACAGACTCGTTATTGTCCCGAGATGCAGTGGTGCTGTCAGGGGTTTTCAGGGAAAAAAAATTCAAGTACTGCCGAGGTCCGGCCTGGCTGTTTCACGATGACATACCACTACTCTACACATTGAACTTGTGGTATCTTTCCAAAACTGTTATCTTTTAATGTATAGCGTGGAACTACACTCTGATATTAGCGTAACAAAGTGATAATAGTTTTGTATCATTTCATAAAGAAAGTCCTTTTTTTCATCCATTAACTATTATCTTTATTTTAATCAGCAATACCGTATCTGTCTGTCTTTTACTTAGCAGGATGCTAAAAGGAACATTATTAAGGCTCTCGGTATCTCATACAAGGTGGCCATTTCTCGCCATATTTTGTGATAGTCATGTAGAGACTCCAATAGTAACTTCTCTATTCTAGGCTAAAGTATAAAGCTGTGTATCCACACTACAAGCTTGAAATACATCGATCAAAACTAAATATTTCTATCATCTTCAAATTTAATGTAGACTCCATAACCTAGCTACCATTTTAGTCGATTAAGCTTGAAACTTTCGTTCATTAGGCTTTTAGCTGCTAGACGCGGCTACAATGTTCTCCAGGGTGTGATTCACTCCAGCCCACATCCACAAAATTCCGAGTGTGAGGCGCGTGGGACGAACGAGCGAATAAAGGTCGCTTTTTATGCGGATGTGGTTCAGTTACACAACCTCCGCCTTCTAACCATTCGCCGAAATGGTGCGTGATGTCATATTCCTGCTAAAGATTTGTTTTATTTTAATTTTTATTGCTCTGTATATAATCTTAATAATCATGTTAATGTCCAATCATCATATAGTTTTCTGCTTTTGTGTAAACTTTAGCTTTTTGTGTTTTTCTCCCCGTTTTTTTACAACTGACAATCTTGTTCGCTTTTTTCTGAAAAGTATTTTATTGCAGGCAATTAAAATTCCTTATATAAAAAAGTTAGCGAAGACTCTGGACGCAGTCGACCAGATTACAATCGGGGGATACATGATACCAAATGGTAGGTAAGTTCACAGAATATTAAGGACAGCAATTTGTTTATCAAAGTGATCCGAAACCTTGTGTAGGTTGTGGGAATCTGTGACTGTCGCGTGATACTAGAAATTAACATATATAATCATTGGAGCAGTTACTTACTCACATATTTCATGAGGATTGAATGGTAAGTGTTCTACTTAGAACAAAATTTTCTACAAATTGCTATTTCACGTTCTTCCGCGTTTGGGTAAGTGCGACAACATTTCTTCTAATGTTGTATTTTACAATTTATTAATTCACGTTATACAGCGCGCAATGATGATGATGATGATGATGATGATGATGATGATGATGATGATGATGATGATGATGATGATGATGATTGTTTTCAAGCCAATTTCCTCCTCTTCTCTTCCTTCTCTCCCTTCCTTGTCTTTCTCTAGTCAAAAATACTTCAAAGGATAACCAGGGAATTTGTATGTTTTCTTATTTTACCTTTCTAATTTCTTAGTTTTAAAGTTAAATTATTTTTCAGCTTCCTGAAATTGATTGAGGTCTTGATTTTAAAAAGCATAACTTGGCTTATTCTGTCACCATCGTAAATACAGATTTACATTTGTCATCTGTCATTTGTGTCTTTAAAATGATGGCTGCAGTCTTTGTGTCACCAAATAACGATTTTTTACTTGGTTTTCGCTTCAGAATTCTGCTCATGTTGCTGTGTGGTGAAGACCCCGAGAAGTCAGACGCAGTCTTAATCTTAGAGGTGACCACCACCACAATCACTGTCAAAAGTCGCGAAGACGGTAACGAAGCATTTTCAGTGACGGTACACATTCCTTACATTGGTTGCCAAGATTTCCACGTGCAAATCCTAATTGATCATTCACATTTCAAGGTAAGCTATATGGCCATCATTATAATCGTCATCGTCGTCGTCGTTGTCGTCAAGACGCATGTCGTACGCTACACCTGATTCTCGATTAAAACGACTCTTACAAGTCCTTTATAATGAACTCATGTCATGTTAACAGATTTCTCACGCTGCCACGTCAGCTTCACAATAGTTGCATAATTTCAGCAATAAGGACAATAACCCGATATAGAAGGGGAGGTAGTTACACTGGTTTGCTGAATCCTTGCTAAAGTGGCGGTGACCCAACCTTATTGTGTTGGTGACAGTAGTTGACAGTGTGCACTTGTTAAAGAGCAAAGAAATCTGATTGGGATGTCAGCGAAAAGAACTTTGGAGATAAAAGCGCAGACAACTTGTACTGAATGTAAGCAGGAACGGGAAGCTAGAGCAGAGAACAAAAAAGAATAGTCGTTTTACTTGTTTTTGTTCTTGTTTGTTTGTTTGTTTGTTTGTTTATTTGTTTGGTTGGTTGGTTGGTTGAAAGTGAACAATAGCATACAACAATATTCTCTTTACAGGGAAGTCGTTGAATTGTGGACACCTATCCACACAGCGGTTAGTTCATGTACTTAATTATATTCAAGGTATTGGGCCTCATTGTCGTTAATGGTCAAAAATTTGGATTGAGGCCATCAATTCACGGAAATATTTTTAACTTTACCGCGATGACAAGTTAAAGGTACACAATCAACGTTTGCTATTTCAGATAAATATTCCGAAAAGGCTAAGGACTAGTTCCTCGCGCTACCATATAACTCTTCCAAGTACATGATGTGCGGGTGTCGTATATTTATTAGCAGCATAGAGGTGAAGTCTTCTATCTCATATTTGTTCTTTCATCTGCTACAGGCGCTAGAAGAATAGCAAAGCTTTGAAGTATTTATGTAAGAATTGATATTCTAAGATTCTCGGAACCAGAACAATTCATCTCAATCTTTTACTAAGACTTAAAACTACCATTTCAAACCTATTTTATCAGTAATACAACAGAAATAACATAAAAACTAAACAAAACTCAAGATTTTCTGAACAGATGCCGCTATATTTGTTATATAGCATTTGCTTTATACCCATGTTCTGCAAAAAGCTTTCGATGAAATATATTTTTCACAAAAGCGCAGACATGAGGTTGATTTTCAAATACATTTATGAGAATCCTCATAGTCCAGACATATGTAATAACAAATAGCCGATGAGGTCAGTGATGTTCGTGTGTTAAACCGTTGTGTACTTACTGGTATTTTTTCAGACTGTTATCCACGGCCTCTACCCTATCGATCTTGCGTACGATCTCGCCCTGTCGACCGTGAAGTCCATCGCCATCGACGGAGACTTCAAACTTCACAGTTTCATCGGGCCAATAATACAGTGATAAAAATCCAGGACAGCAAATAATTCAAGTACTAGACTACACGCCAGCCAACAGACCTGTCAGATAATGTGATTTATGTTTAAGCGCTTAGCTTACACTAACTGTATTTCCTTGAAAATTACAGCGAATATTCTTTTTCAGCGAATTGTTCTGGTTAGGAAGTAAAGGACAGGAAGTTCAGAGATAAAAGCGCAAACAACTTGCACTGAATCAAAGAAGGAGCGGACAGAACAAAGAATAAAGGAGAGAAGTTTTTTTTGTTTTTTGTTTTGAGTAGTAAAGGTGAGTAGCAACAGGTCAATACTAAAGCTCACTTTGACTCGAGGCTAGGGTCGTAACGCGGGTTACTATGCGCTCACAAGTAGAGCAGCATCATACAAAACATCGCTCTGTGCGTAACTAAGTACATAAGGGAGGAAACTACTGGAATTTAGGAATTCTTCCACTATCAGTCACTTCCCTTTAACAGGTGAACATGTCAACAAATCAGGTTTTCCGTTGTGTTTAAAATTAGGGAAGGAGTTCAGTTTGATCCAGCGCCATTTTGTGACTTGTGTCGGCTACTCAATTCAACATGCAATTGTACTCCAAAAACCGAAAATGAGAAGAAAACAGTCAGTAATACATAAATTATATTGTATATTCTAATAAAATATGTTTGTCTGGTACTTTATGTTTCTAGGCCTATATGTCATGTAAATAAACTTTTCAAACTTCCTTTACATGGGTGATTTGCCTACGCACAAGCGTGATGCTCTCTGTCTTAGCCTCGCGTAGACAAAGAGTGAAGACATGGAGCAAAGTTCTGTATTTTCTCAAGTTTGTGAGTGAGATGTGCGGGACAGTCAACTATTCCTCTGAAGATCTCTACTCAAATCCATCTGAGGTCAAAGAGGTCCCGGCAGTGCTAACCGCGGAATTTTGCAGAACGTCGATAGATGAAGAGAACTCAGCCCTGGAATATTCATTCAGCTAACAAATGTAATGGTACAAGAGGGCACTGTCTTTTGTCTTTTTTAATTTTAATTCTCGAACACTCAAAAAAATAGTATGATTCTTATACTACCATCTATACGTATTGTCAGGATAATTTATTATGCAAATATGCATACATTATGTAAATTAAAAACTTAGCCTCCTTTATCTCTCACCATTACAACATTTTATGAGTTTAATCGAATAATTTCACAACTTTTAGAAATCATGTAAATGAGGAAGGTATAGTAGTTTTAATTAAAGAGCAGTGATAAGGAGGCTCAGAAGAAAAGAACAGAATTCCCAACTGAATAGTTGGCAAGACAAGCACAAAAGCAGATTTACAAGTACACGCAGGACTTGTCACGGAAAGTGGGGTAAACAATTCACATGCCATTACATTTTCTATGACCAGAAGTTTGTGATGTTAGTACACTCAGCGAGTCTTTGGTGAATTCAAGTTTTGTAGCTTGATAAAGAATGTTACCACTTTGCCTGGTGTCGAGAGCTTGGTGGTTCTAGTTTTTTCGTTCAAAGTGGTTTACCTGTGCATGGCTGATGTATTTTGTTTGATGTAAACTGCATGTCAGCTTGTCAGGATTGTTTTCCTGGGGTGTTTGCACATACTTAGATGGTTTAATATGTGTATGTTATATATGCCAAATTGAGACTTTATTTTCTCCAGTGTAAGTGATCATGGTGTAAGCATAATATATTAATCTTACATTTGCCGTAAAAACTAGGAACAGTTATACATTCCTTGTGAATCATAATCACATTACCAATGTAATGAGGTACAGTTTTTGGTAATGGTACATGTGGACACTTACTTCTTGTCTCTCTCTTTTCTTTTCTTAAAGTATGGATATCTAACACTATATTTATCTTCTAGCTCTGTTTTAGTACAGATTAAAAAAAGGAAAGGGGTGTTTGAATGGTGTTCTGTGAATTCTACTTATGGAATAAAGGAATTGAAAAAAATAAAGGAGAGCAGCTTTGTTTTGTTTTGTTTGGCAGAACTTTGATATGGGGGGAGACGCTGTGTCACAGGGTGGGCTATGCTATTTTGTGAGAGGGGAGAGCGGATAGGGTCGATTTTTGAGAGGGGTGAGAGGTTGGGCGTTGGTTGGTGTTGTGTGTGATTTATGAAGTAGGGTTAGGGGTAGGGTTTGGGTTAGGGTTATGGTTAGGTTTATGTGTTTGGGTAAGGGGTAGGGTGTGGGTTAGGGTTAGGTTATTAGGTGGATTTGGCTATTATAGTGGATTGAGCAGACGACAAATGTTGACGTTATGGTGACTGACATGGAAATGGGAGGGAGGGATTTTCAGCATGTGTTGGCTGACTTTTAATTTGAACTACTTACGAAATTATCGGGGGAGGACAAATTTTGTTAATTTTTGATATCGTTTCTCGGATAAATTGGAGTCAGGGATCGAAAAAGATCGAGCAGACGACATCAGGGTAGTGTAGTGAGGAGTCAGCAGTAGTGGTGTGACATGATAGTGACGTCACTATTTTGCATAGCTCCGCCTACAGGTAAGCCATTTTTGTTATGGTCTTCGCTCCCCACCTCCGCATAGAAAAGCTGTACCTTTTTTTGCCGGCGAGTAGTAACATGTCAATACTTAAGCTCACTTTGACTCTAGGCTATCGGTGTAACGTGGGTTACTATGCGCTCACAAGTAGAGCAACATCGTACAAAACATTGCACTGTGCGAAACAAATTATATAAGGGAGGAAACTACTACAACCTTTAGGAATTGCTCCACTATCGATTACTTCCCTTTAACAGCTGAACATAACAACAAATCAGGTTTTTTGTTATGTTGAAAGTAGGGAAGGAGATCAGTTTGATCCAGCGCCATTTAAATTCTATTGTATATTGTAATAAAATATGTTTGTCTGGTACTTGATGTTTGCATATGTCATGTAAATAAACTTTTTAAAATTCCTTTACATGGATGATTTACCTACGCACAAGCGTGATTCTATCTGTCTTAGCCTCGCGTAGACAAAGAGTAAAGACATGGACCAAAGTTATATATTTTCTAAAGTTTGTGAGTGAGATGTGCGGAGATTGAAGAGTACTCAGCTCTTGGTTAATCATCAAGCTAAGAAATCAAGACCTTAGAGTACAAGGGAAATTGTCAACAGGGCCCTTTATTTTGTAACGACACCAGTTGTTACCCTAGTTCGTTGTTAATGTCATGGTTTGGTAACATATCTATCATTTCTGCTACAACGTTCAATTTGCTGGAATAAACAGCACATTCAAAAAACAGCAACAAAATACAAAACACAACAAACCAGAATAAAAGTATGTAAATTTGGGTGACCGGACACTTACTCCCCGGACACTTAATCCCCGACACTTAATCCACGACACTTAATCACAGAAACTTAATCCCCAGACACTTAATCCTCAAAAATGCCCCCAAATCGCGACACAATACTCAAAACTGCTATTTTGTTAACTTGAAATATTATAACCGTAAGAGAAATGTGTCGCGTGGTAACTCTGGGTAACTCTGGTAAGACTGGGATGCGCTGGGTTTACAATTAGCGATCTACCATCTAGGTGATACTAGGTGGACTCCCTAACATAACCAGCCAGTTCCAAGGCCATACTGACCACTGGTTGTAAAAACTATGAACTAATGTCATAAATGTTGAAGTTAAGTATTATTTTAATTGTCAAACTTATTTTGATGTTTACATAAAAACAATTATTTGAATTTGAATTAAATTTTTAATTCACTTATTAATTTTTTGAGTTGAAATTTCATTTTGAGGATTAAGTGTCTGGGGATTAAATGTCTAGGGGATTAAGTGTCGGGGATTAAGTGTCTGGGATTAAGTGTCTGGGATTCGTAAATTTGTAAAAGACATTAAGTCAAGATCGTGAGCGCTCAGTGATCATCGTTGGAAATAGAACATAAAGTACCACAAAACGAAGGCACGAGAAATATTAATTAAGTCCTAAAATATACCTAAGACATCGATAACAAGGTTCATAAAACTTTCTTCTCTGATGTACAACTGCTGCTGTCTAAGTACAGTAACAGCGCTAAAGTAAGAACAAGAAATTTATTGAAATAAATCCAATAAGGCCAGAGGAAAGGGACGCATGTTCATGCGATCTTTTAAACTTTGGCGGTAGAAGACGAAGCAGTTTATGGTGTTTGCAGCAAGTCAGAAAATTCCAATAAGAGAACAAACAGACTCAAAAAAGATTGTTATTATAATGGTAATTGAGAGCGACTCCTTTACTACCGCGTCCTGTGCAAAGGTGTAATAATACTTGAACTGCACATAACGGGGTGGCTGACACATTGTCAGACACACCCATAGAGCATAGTGTACGTGCTTTTCTTTGTGAACACAGGGAGCATTTGCAAAAAAAGGATTGTTTTTAAAGAAACTGATTCTCTTAAATGACTGCTTGAATTTTCTGTATTTTTTTCCACAAGACACGCTTACTGTCCTAAATGGTTACTTTCTGAGCCAATTGTATAAGCTGTGTTGAAATTCTCTTTAAGCATCTGGCAGTGGGGTTGTGTTGTCTGGAATACTTCCAAATATTTTTACTTAGATGCTTTTTATGTTACATCGTATTCGAACAGGTAGTTCGTATTTCTTTCTTTGTTGTATTTGGAAAATTTAGGGTTTTTGTTTCTTATTTCCTTTTTAGTTTTAGACTCTAAAGCCTGTACACAAAGCTCTTCAATGATCTCTGGATGGGAGCACGTCCCATCATTTCAGTCTTGGCATTAACTGTGGGCGATTCTCGTTATGTCACACGTCGAGTCTTGTGTTCAGGGAACAGCAGAGGATGGAGGCCGCGTAGTGAAAATTGTGATCGACGTGTGATTCTTGTTTGTATGGTTTCCATGGAGAAACATGTTGACGTATGTAGCAGGAGTTTATCCAAACTCTCGTCCACCTGACCGGTTGCCCGGCGCCAGTGTTCACGTTCTGGCTTATAAACCCTGAATACTGCCAACAACTTCATACACGCACAGCCACTTCACACTCACTCACACAAACACACAGGCACACACACATACATATGCACGCACTTGCAAACATACAGACACATGTCTTTTGCATGTCTTACGACCATGTACTGACTATTCCAGATGTTTCAAAGATCGATTCGCTTTCGTACACTTTTATTTTGAAAACTGACAAAGACATATTCTGTCAGTAGAATTACATAATCTTTAAGGGAGTTCTTTCTACATAAAAAATACGAAATTTCAGAGTCACATTTCGATATTTGCTGCCAGTGCTGCACATACCCAAAAATGAGTTCATGCTCATGTGCGCATGAGTGAGTTTCTTCATGTGAGTGTCCAGGCAGACAAACAAATAAGCAAAGTTTTACAGGAAAACATGTCGTCAGATATTGGGCTTTGCTTCCAAATATTATCCTTGGAGTTTAGATGACAACCTGCGGACACGATTTTGTTAATTAATAAACATCGAGAATAGCGTCCTAAAGTTTTATTTCTTTCATCATGGACCAATCACACAGACACTGTAAAGCTGCCCAGAAGAATCCGTTGTAAATTGATTTATACAATTTTATCGTGTGTGAACTCACCTACATTCAAAACGCGTAAACCAGGTGAAGTTAGTTGTCTACATCAAAGTGCTACAAGACAATAAAAAGAAGAGCAAGAAGGAGAAACAGAAGAAGAAGGTCGATGAAGGCAGCTCGCGACCTGCTTTTGTTTGAACTCGGCACCGTTTTGTTCACGTCTTCTTTGTTTATCTCAGCTTTTAGGATTCATTGACCGACTAGAGCAATTTTCTTCAGCATAGTAACGGATCTTAACTTGGTTATCGACAAAACTCTTGCAGGCTTTATTTATTTATTTATTTTGCAAACGGTTACTGAAAAAGGGGATTTTTCAGGAACAAGTTGAAAAGGTGTAGTTAGTCGATCGCTAAGTGACCCTGCCCTATCTAATGCAGCATCATGAGGTAAATAACAATTTACAAAGTAACAATACAGTCAAAACTTCGTCTTGCATTTATTACACAACTTCGAGTTTTCCTCATGGACATTAACACACGATACCGCAATAGAATGGCACTGAAGAAGAAAGGAAGATATTTATGTAAAGACAGCTACCTGGCCCTTAAGAACTTGACAGTGTCCAGTACTCTCTTCCGCAGTAACTTTTGCAAAACTTACATTTACACTTTTTTTTATCTCGGCCTCGATCAATCAGGAATGACATTTGTTTTGTATTGTCTAGCTAGGGTCCTGTCTCTAGATACGTACATTTTACAGCGCCTTTCTCCTCTCTGAAAAAACCACAGATACAGCCTCTACCCTTTTGTCAATGGTTTGCACTGGTGGCTAACACGTGGACAGGTAGGAAGCCATAACATAGTTAACTACAAACGCAAACTTCTCCATATAAAGTGCTGGCTGCAAGATCCTACACTTATGTCGAGACAAGTTTTTGTCCACCGATAATGTTCTTGCATCCCGCTTTGATGGAAGGTTTTTCCTCCTCAAACATCACCTTTCTCGAGATTGCCTTTATAGCATAGATAATTAAATTTGGTTTTTATTAGGATAGTTCTGTATTTAATTAAGGATCTTGCTGCCAGCATTTTCTATGGAGAAGTTTGCGTTTTTAGTTTCCATGAACCATAACTGATGGGAAACACGATCTGTCCTCTGTACTGGCCTTTGCGGAATTTTATTATATTCAGATTGTAAGAATATAAAATTGTATAAATGTTACATTTTGCTCGTGATCCGTTTGTGTGTGTGTGTGTGTGTGTGTGTGTGTGTGTGTGTGTGTGTGTGTGTGTGTGCTTTTTTGCATTAGAAGTAGAGATATGGTTTGACATCTACTGGCTATATATTTTATATAGTCACATTTCAACTAAATAAAAATGTTTTTTTATATCCTATGTGAGAATGACTGAGCCAGGGGTGTTATGTTAGTCAAATAAGAATATTTCTCCCTGTCTCTTTTTCGTCTATGCTTTTGTCTACGTATGATCCAGTCAGTTCCAATAGTTTTATGTCAGGTCCCTGACAACATCATCACGAGCATGTGTATTTATAAAGCAGCTTTGTATTTCTTGCTTTTATATCGCTTTTCTTTCGTTTCCAGTCTGAGTAAAATGACTAGAAGAGGTATTTTATATACTTGGGTAAAGCTTAATAGAATTGTATTAACAAAAAAATTGATTAACTCATCCTTCCCATTCTAGAGATGAAATCTTTTCTTTGCCCAGTAATTAAAAAACAAAACATTTGCCCTATTAGTCTTTTAAAAGCAACGTTCACCCTAAACTAGCCTGTCAACAACATATTGAATATGCAAGTAAATAATAACAACATTCAGCTTTAAATTTACTCACTTGTAGTTTTGTCATGTCCAACATCAAGAGACCGCAATAAAGAAAAAGAGTGCGTGGAAGTTACAACTTCATGCCCCAGTCTGTAAGGACAATGTAAAGTAGTTCTAAACATTTCCTGAACAAGTCGCAGTATGTAATATAGAATACTGTATCAACATCGTTGTGTTTGCTGATCGTGCTTTAACTTATGCTGTTTTAACATTTTCTAGCCTATTACATTCTCTGACTGAACCGCGTTCATGTCTGTTGACTGAACGACATAATTTCTGAAGCTCATTTCTATACCGTGAAGACCGACTGTAGTAGATGAAAAAAGTCACAAAACTATTTATCACTGGGGATCCATTGGCAAGCCTAGAAAGAGGTTCGTAAAGTCTTCGGTAGGTACCATATGTTGAGAATTCCTCTATAAAAATACGGACCATTTTGAGCAGTACAATGGGTATCATTGACACGATGAAGACACAAGAGGCGAGTACCAGCATATATGTTAGCGCCACCTGCTGGCTGTTGTGTTCAACACTTGTACAACTCGTCTTTCGTCTCCAGGCCGCTGCGGCTGTCAGTCGAATAACAGTGATGAAAGTCGACAGCGACACGATGGAAAATATAATCACAGGAACACTGACACTGAAAATTGTATAAACAATTATATCAATCACATATTTATTAGAAAGATAAAAGTTTGAAGGGGAAAAGTTCCACAGAGAATTTCCTGAAACTTTTGTCTCAACGACATCATATTTCAGAGGCTGGACGAGAAACCCGAGCTGACAAAGGACAGCGAGGAAAACCAGAACCTTCGCCATAGTGCGTGAGGTAATGAGAGACGAGGCTTGAAGAGGAAATAAAACACACACGCACCGCTCTACGGCGATCACCATGATGTACAGACCAGAAGTTGTTCTGAAAGCAAAATTAATTCCCCATAAAAACGAAAAATATCGTTGATAATGCTCGTAAAACATTTGCTCGCAGCCAAATAACTCCCGATCACTAAGGACACCAGCAATACCAAGAAAAGAATAAGAAATAACAAAACATAAATCCACCAAGGCCAGAGAAAAGAGACACAGGTTCATGCGATCTTGTAGACCCTGATGGTAGAAGACAAAACAATTTAAGATGTTGGCAACCACGCAAAATAACCCGATAACAGAAAAGCTACACTCAGCAAAGGCTGTGATCATTATGCTCGTTGATGGAGACTCGTTTGCTGTAACGTCCTGTGCAACGGTGTTGTTAGCACGTGAATTGCACACATTACTTAGTGACCACAGTGGAGTCGTTGACACATTGTCCGAATGGCCCATGAATCAGAGAATTTAGCCGATGTCTGTTCGAACTGGCAGAGTTTGCGAAAAGAACTGTTTAAAAGAAACCGACCTCATTATATGGCTGCTAGAACACATGAAAAACACAAACTTTTGTCCACAAATAAAATAAAATAAAATAAAATAAGGAATAAAACAAAATGAAATAAAAAAGGGATAAAATAAAATGAAATAAAAAGGAATAAAATAAAATAAAAAAAGAATAAAATAAAATAAAATAAAGTAAAATAAAACAAAACAAAACAAAATTGGCAATGAAAGGAATAAATTCCTGTTTCCTGTTTCTACTACTTAATACAAGAACACCGAATGTCCTTTATCTGTTTCCTGTCGTAATTAAATTTTTTTGGGCAGTTTTCTCTAACTCGACACCGTATCGAAAGTATCCTCAAGCATCTCGCAGTAGGGGGTCTTGCTTTACTGCCTGAAACGCCCAGTCTATTTCTAAAGAAATTCTTTTTGCCTACTTTCTGTGCTATCCAGTCCTCAAATATTTTCTTTTTTTCGTTTTATTTGCTAGAGTTTGAAACTTTCACTTTTTCTAGTTAAAGCTTTGTTGCGTCGTCTTGTAATTAACATTTGTACAAGGCACTAATCAAAGTTTACAACACTTTGAGTAATTTTTACACTCATTCTCCATTACTATTTCAATTTCAATGAACGGTGCGCACATATTTTTTATCTCGCTCTCGGTTAAATCTTTTATTATTTTTAACTAGTACTTTTTTGAATAGTCAGCTTGTTTTTAAACATTTTCCTTTTATTTACTTGAGATAAATGAAAAAGTAAATTTTTACCACTAATGTAACTGTCTTTATTTAAGGTAATTATCTTCCTTTTTTATTTCTTCCTGAAAAGATTACTGGTAAGAATATAACTTGTCTCTGTTATAGTCAGATTGACAGAAGCTAGAAAATGCCGAAGGTAAATCATCCTTTTATGTATAACATTCATAGATTGTGTGTGTGTGTGTGTGTGTGTGTGTGTGCGTGCGTGCGTGCGTGTGTGTGTGTGTGTGTGTGTGTGTGTGTGTAAAATGTTTAGGTAAAGTCAACATTTTGATCACGGGCTGCTTGTTCTACAATCTACAACCTACTTCCTGCTACCAGTTCACGGTCTTCCGCGTTTGGGTAAGTGCGACAACATTCTCTTTGAATTATGAACTTTACAACCGATTAATTAACGTTAAATGGCGCATGATGATGATGATGATGATGATGATGATGATGATGATGATGATGATGATGATGATGATGATGATGATGACATATATCTACGCCATTATTCACAACTAATGTAAAGGAGGGAAATTTCAAGCAGGTACCCACGTGCATACAAAGATAGCCATGAAAATGTGTGTGCCACAAAACTATGCTCAGTCTTTTTTTAACTTTTATTACTAAAAATAGTAAATGTCACAAATTCATCATATGACTTTGTCCAAAATGTTATCGCTGCCAAGTTAGAATCATCTGGAACAAAATCATCTACGAATCGTTATCAATGATAATAGATTGAACGCAGAGCCCAAAATGCACAGGGCAGGTCTTTTTCCCTTTTTCTGCTTTTTCTGTCTTATGATGAGGGCAGAAAATGAAACAACGAAAAGAAATTTAAGAAGAAAGAAAGTAAAAAGAAAGCAAATTGTCAGGTTTAGATGTTCTTTCTTATCTTCTCGTGAACGAAATGTCAGTTGACCAAGTGCTTTCTTATGATCTACACGGGTACTTGAGACTAATTTTATGATAGGAAAAAAATCCTTTAAAAAAATACTTTGCTTACATGAGTCCTATGCTTTAGGCATTTCGAGATATGAATTTAAATCATTGAGGTAGTCCCACTTGTATCTAACATTACAATATACTTAAACTGTTGCTCAAAGAAGTTGTACTTGTAATTAGCCTTTGCTTCTTCTTCAGCTATACCCACACTTAGAGCAAATAGATGTATAGAAAATAGTGATTATCGGCATAACTATCATTATTGTCCATTCTTTTTCTCCACTCCTCTTCCTTCTCGGTATACCCCTCCAAGCCTTCCCAAGCATGTTTAATTTTTCCACAAATGACCGTCCTAACATATAACCTTGTTCGTTTCTCAGTGATAGAGATAAAAAATCATTGAGACTATTTCGTGTTTTTAACCAATTTTATTCCATTTACCGATCATCGAAAAAGAATAAAATGTTGAAAACTTTGCCTAATAAATGTTAGCTGAACTTGTTTAAGAAAGCATGACTTGCAAGCTTTTTGCTGGCAAGTAAGAATAATATTATTATTATTATTATTATTATTATTATTATTATTATTATTATAAAAAGAGAATTTAGATAGCATTTTCGAAGATTTTCTCAGAGCGCTTTACATAAATAATATACAGACTAAATCATGAACAACCACACAACCATATTAGCATATAACAGACTCAAACACAAAGTAAATTACAGACACATTATACACGCTTATGGTCAGGACAGGGTCACAGTGAAGATGTCTGAAAAGATGTATTAAGTTTAGACTGAAAGGTGGGAAAAGAATCAGAAGACTCACGGGTAGACTGTTTCAAATTGATGGGGCTCAGTAGGAGAAAGACCTCTGTCCATATGTCTTTGTGTTATTTAGTGGGGCTCGCAGAAACTTTGTGTCAGAAGATGAGCGAAGAAGTCGTGCGGGTGTGTAGATGGGAGTGAGTTCAGAGAGGTACCGAGGACCAGTGCCAGAAACGACAGAGTAAGTTAAAGTGGAAAGTTTGTAGGCTATACGATCCACGACTAACAGCCAGTTAAGAGAGAGTATGATAGGTGATATATATTCACATCAGATGAGGCGAGCAGCATCATTCTGGATCCTGTCGAGAAGATATTTGAGAAACTTGAAATTTTGTGATGCTTATGGCAATGCATACAAAAACAACAGAACAGCGTCAGATGCTAAGCCCAAATGTTTTTTTATCGGGACTATGCTGCATGTTCTTTGTTGTTTTAATCGGTTGATAGCCACAAATATTCTAACATCGATAAAATCACAGAAACATAAGTTTAACAGGAAGTCTTAAAAAATTTATCACACGTCACCTGCTTTCGCGCAAACCATGGCTTCGAAGCAAAATGGCGCGAACAAAAACAGATGACCTGGTGATATCACATTATCAGCTGACATTTGAACGTTTATTAAAAACGGAAATCTTAGCAACAAATGTCGGCAAGAACAGTGGACTAGAAGAATTTTTTAAACCATGACAGTGTATAAATGGCACGATGATTAGCTAGGCTTATCAAGAAGGCAATTAAAACAGACGCTGAAATAAATTGAAGTTGAATAGATCAAGAAACCCGAGGTCTAGAAAATTGGAAATCGACCATATCAGCTAAAATAAAAGCTAGAGTTTCTTATTTCCTGAGTATATTTCTCTTTAAAGTGTACATTTTTTCATACGTAGCACTTATATCCGTCCTCAAAACCTTTTTTTTTTTTTGGTTGCTTCCAAGACTTCAATATAATTTTAGTAGTATCGTAGGAGTTGAATTTATCTGAAGTAAACTTCTAAATAAAAGTGATTTTATGGCCTTTTAACAAAGCTGATAAAGAAACAGCAAACAGCAATAAGTTAGGTTAACGTTTCATAAATTTCCCGTTACAGATGTCATCAAGTTTAAGGGGATTTAAAAAACAGTCACTGCTCTAATTTTAGTTTATTTTGAGGGTGAGGACGGTCGTCTCTTTAGAATAATTTTGCGAAATGTTACACAAACATTATAAATGACGACTGACCTGTTCTGAAGGTACCAGTGTAGATGATTAGAAAAGACATCTAACACTGTTGATGTCTTGTAGCTCTGTAGCTATGTTATAATACTGTCTACTGACGGCAGACAACAATATCTTGAATGATAAATACGAATGTATTGTCTTTTTTATTGTTTAGTTAAGTAGACGTTGGCTTACTGTGTAAACTGCGTACACTGACATGTTTATGTCAGAGAGGCTTAGTCGATATTCTCATCTTTCTTACCTAGTATCCTCATGTCTGAATTTTTCCTAAAACCGATGTTTACAAAACTTTTCAGGCGAATCACTTGGCACTGTTTATTGTAAATAACTAATGGATCAATCAGTGTTATATCCAAACAAACAAACTGCGTGAAGGTATACTTTATATACCCATATGTTTATATTTTTGAGCACGAAATACGTGAAACAAGGAGCGTTTAACATTTAAGGGGAAATAAAGCAAACTTCCAAACAACAAGAGACCTAGGGTCTCCCCCCCCCCACTTCACATTGATAAACACTTAGTCTTCCATTTATTTCTCCCATAGTGTCTCTTTCTTCGTGTTGTTTACAGGGCTGGCTGCTTTGCTGTGATAAAGCCTTAGTTCACCCTCCCCCCCCCACACACACACACACTTTCTCGTCTTTTCTAGCAGATTATTATTATTATTATTAGTAGTATTATTAGAAAGACTAATGACTTTTTCATTCGATAAAGATCGAAAATAAAAAAATTTTTAAAACAAAAATCTTAAGAACCATGTTAGGATCCGAATAGGCATTGAACGCTGGTGTGATAAACTATATCACTCGTGGGTATGCAGGAAAATGTAATCATGAGACGAGGGAAAATGTAAACCAGCGACATTCCGTAACACTGCTGAACTAGACAATAAAATATTGATCATGATCATAAAAATACTTGCGTGTACTCTTCACATGAAAGAGAGTTAACTGGATTGGGCATTTCCAAAAACAAACAAATGCTGCATGAAAAAAGGTATACTCAGTAGTCACACTTGTTGACTCTCTAAAACTTAGTTTAAGATATCAACTAAAATCTACATAAATATTCTCTTTCGTTCTCGGAAAACACGACTAAAAATATCACCGAAGCGAAGCACATGGGTTGTCCGTGGAGACATCATGATGTAAGGGTTGAAGCAAATGGGAGAACTGGTGCCATATGTTAAATAGGCAAATCTGTAAACATGTCTGATGTGGCGGGTTGGACCTTGTTCTATGCATGGTGATCTTTGTAGATATGTATTACCAAAACAGATAATACATGTACACCTATAGTTGGAGATGAGTATTACTTTAAACTGAGTTCAATCTAACATGTTTGCATTGCACATACCTTTCAAGGCCTTAAACAAGAATCAATTATAAAACTAGGACTGAAGTTTAAAGACATACAACAGTTGTTAGCTATTAGATTTAAAATGAGTTTTCGTGCTTACCGAATCAGCGAGCGACTATTTATAAATTCTTAAAAAAAATGCTTTCAACTTTTCTGTCACTGACTACAGCTGCAATCGTTAAATATTTTTATCTCATGAATGGAACTTCGTCTTTCACCTCGATGATGGGAATTTGTTTTAATTATTTAAGCCCATTCCCTAGGGAAAAATGCAGGCAGGTTAGCCTTTAACAGTTTTGTCGAACACTTACATTCGAAAAACCACATTTACATGCTAAGCAACAAATTCAAAACTGTCGAATTAGGGTGGATTACTGTATCCCTCAAGAACAGAGGCCTATCACTGGAGACAGCCTCCAGAACAAGAGGAGACAGAACCAGATGGAGGTCCCTTGTCGCCTCACGTGCCAGACAGCACAAGGAGAACTGATGATGATGATTGTATCCCTCTCTTACAGTTATACTGATAACGGGATAATTTCTAACGTCGAGTCAGAATCTAAAACATCGTGATGATGATGATCATAATGATAGATAAGTTTAAGATGTCACTAATACGCTTACAAAAATCCCGTATTTTTTAAGAAACCGGAAAATTACTCTTTGTCACTCTCTTTCTCATTCTGTGTTTTCCTTTTTTCCCTGCATTTATTTATTTCACTTCTCCTAGCTCTTCTAAGTCCTCGTCGAAGACAAAACAAAACAATGCTAACCAAATTTCAGACTAGGAGAACTTTTTATAGTAAGAAAATCAATATTGTAAAATAACATGTTTAGTACTTGCTAATGTGAGCGTAATGGTGATGGAAATCAAACTATGAATCACATTTAAGATTTAGTCATTTGCGAATGTATGGATTCCAAATATTCCATATTCTTTATTTTGCAGAAACGAAAGTGGCTCAAAACGCTTCTGTACCTCGAGGAGCGACTGTAGTAGATAAGAAAGTTGACTGAACCATTAGTTACAGACGCAACATTAGCAGTTGTATTGCACACCAAGTAAAGATCGGCGTATGGCCCGTAGGCTGCAAACTCTTCTATAAACAAGCGAACAGCTTTTATCGATACGATGGGGATCATGGAGGCGATGTAGACACACGAGGCGAGCATGAGGGTCTTTGTCAGCGCCACCTGCTGGTCGTTTTGGTCCGTCTTCACAAAACTCGTCTTTCGACGCCAGGCTATCGCGGCTGTCAGTTGAATGACTGTCACGAAGGTAGCTACTGAAACAACTAGGAAGGTGAGTATAGGAACAACGATGCTAAAAACTGTGTACACAATGGTGTCGACAAGATCCTTGTTGCTGAGCCAAAACTCGGAAGGAACAAGCTGCCATTCAGGAGTTCCTCTTGTGATAGTCTGAACCACGTGATATTTGAGCGGCTGACATATATAGCCCAGCTGAGAGATTATCGCAAATGTTGCTAAAATGATCGCGATTGTCCGCGTCCTAATTAGAGACTGAGATCGAAGCGGAAGAGCAACGCATACGCACCGTTCGACAGCAATCACCATGATGTACAGACCGGAAGTTGTTCTAAAAGCGTACATGGTACCCACATAATAGGTGACAACGACCAGATAGTGCTCTTCCCCGATTCCAAAGAGATGTAAATCTCTGGACAATGTAACAAAGCTAAATACGACATTGCACACCAGATAATTGAAGTCCGACATCGCCAATGAGAAGAGGCAGAGGTTCATGCGATCCCGCAGACCCTGGCGATAGAAGACCAGGCAGTTGATCACGTTACCTAGGATACCTAAGAGACAAATCACGCATTTAACGAATCCTCCTACTGTCAAACTAATAAACAGATAAGCAGGCGTATTGTAAATAATAATCTGTTCCTTACTGAGATTTACATTAACATTGCACATTTCGCTCTGAGAGCATGGAAAGCTGCTAGAGGCGGTCTGATTGGCACTGGCCATTCCACGTTGATAACAACAACAACGATGGTAGATTCAATAGCATTAGAAGCAACAAGAAATTTCTTTGTTTAAGAATACATTGTATATTTGAACTAAATACGTCTGCAGTGCAAAATAAAATGTAATGAAAAGAACTAAATAAAAGAAAATAAATTAAAACAAATCAAACAATATAACAGAAAACTTAGAATCTAAAAAATGTAAAATTAATAAAATTTATTAAAATAACCGAAGAATTAAAAAAAATTACATATTTTTCTTAATCTCCCTAAATTAGAATTTTCCGCGTAAGTTAGTTTTTAACCTAGGAAAAAATCTGTTTCTACTTTCCTAGTATCTCGTTCTTGCAGACTAAATATTCATTACTTCACTTCTACCTGAAACACGACATTAACACGATTGTTAGCGAGCTTGTTGCTGTCTCCATTTCTTGATTTTTCTTTCTTATTCAAATGTCTTTATTTTTATTTTTATTTTGTCTCTTTTAGCTGTAAAGCCTGATACACTAACAAACTATTGTAACTTTATCTACAATGAAATGATTTTCTTGGCTACAAATTTGAGTTTTTTTAATTTAATTTTTTTATTTAAATTCGTGTACACAAGCTTATAGAAATATAATGAGGCATCTTTTACAAAAATAGTATTAATAAATTTTTATGTTCCGGTAGAAATATGAATTTTGCTGCTGGTTTGCCGATGCTAATGAGAATTGTGAAATTAAGATTAAAAGGCAGACACAAGGAAACGTTCAGTTTGATTGCTCATACTGACAGAGTAGAGGTAGTCAATAAAAGAGGTAGTAGCATCCGTAGTGTCATTGTCAATAATTATGAAGCTATCATCGGGTTATTTGGCATTATTTCGCGTAATTATCGGTCTAGTAGAGAAAAGTTGTGTGTCAATTAGTTATGTATGTATGTATGTCCCTTGTTGGCTGGCCTTGCTGTCCGGGGAAGAGGATTCATGTGATTCATTTTAAGCTTCTGAAGTGACTCTGCACGTCCAATGAGGAAGTGCAAAGTTTGGTGCATGCTAGCACTTGAACACCGTTGTCATGGTGACTGAGTAATAGCACTCTGCGTGTTGTCCCTGTGTGAACAATCTCTCTCGCTGGTTAGTATCAAAGTTGACGAGGCGCTGCATGGATCAGCCCACGCCAACGGCTTTGGTTGCTGGCTGCGACTTTTATTTCTGAAAGCCTGATGTTGCACTACTGAAAGTTTTCTTTTAGTGTCTTCCTGTAGTGCTTGCACAAAAGACTTTGCTTCCTCTTGAAGTCCTGTAGTTCACTCTACAGAAGTTGACGGAGGATGCGGTGACCTTACATCTGGATGTAGTATGGTGTTGATTCTGATACAGTTAGCTTTCTGTAAGACTCTTGATCAGTTATCCATGACTCAAGATGATGCTTCTCACATAACTGAAGCTGCAGACGTTTTTAGCAATATATCATTGATGTTTATGTTTGGAGCCATAGGAGCTGTCTCGAGAGCAGGTTGACACCATGCCTCTGTCTTTTCCTAGGATGATGGTTAGTCCGACAGCTTTGAATGCCTGTGAAGCATCATTCACGCCGTTTGTGATGGTGACTGCTTCCGAGAGGTCGTTGCTGCGAGGGACTCAATCTTGTTGACAGTGTTCGTCAGGTACAGAAATGACTTCGTAGGGATCTTTAAAAGTGACGTCTGCTCGATATATTTTCTCTGCACCACAGCACCTCCACCACTGCACCCTGCTCGAAAGCCGCATTTTTCCTACCGGAGTTTCCATGGCAACAAACGGTACATTCACGCGATTTTTTTTACTTCCTTCGTCTTAACATTCTCCATCGATAAATACACAATAGAACAGTCAAAAAGCACTTTATCAAAAAGTTACCTAGTAATATCGTGCCCCCTCCCTGTAAGTATCCCAAGAACTACTGACTAATCAGTAAATAAGATGAGGTTTACCATAAGTTCAGTTTCATCGTATAACAGCTGCACAAGTCTATGTCAGCTAATAGTGTCTTGGCTACAGTTTACACGTTTATCTCGGTAAATTTATGCTACTAGAGCTTAAATCCTTTCTTGCACTGCTTCTGCGAATTTCGTAGCCCCACAGACCAACAGTTCAAACATCTAAAAGCTCGTCGCTGCATATGTTAAAAGACAGCCAAGCGCTCGTTCAGCTTGAGACACTCGGTCGATAGGAGCCAGCTTTTCTTGCCTCCCGCAAAGTCTGCGAGTCCTGTGAAGAAAACATGTCCTGGCTGTGCTGGAGCCCAGTTGTTTGGCTGCATTTAGATTTTCTCGTGTAGTCCGCTTGTCTGGTTGTAGAAAACTTTAAAGGGCAACACAAGTGCAACATTTCTTCTTTATGATCAGATTGAGTTCATTTTAAAATAAATATTCCCAGAATATGACTACATAATTACTCTTAATTTTCGAATAAGAGTGATTGTATTATATTTTATTACCTTTTTTACTATCTCGACAGCCTCCCCAAAAACGTACTCGACTATTACCGAGTGTTTTTCCCCACCATACCTCAAGGCATCTAGTATTAACCTGCCAATACTTGTGTTTGGAGAGTTTAGAGGAGCAGTTTCTATATGTTGTAGACGTTTTGTGACGGTGTGGGTTAAGTATGTCTGTGTTTGCCATAAACTGTTCCTTGTGGTGACACCCAAAGCCCAGGTACCTTCAGATTATGCCGTGCGAAGGTGGAGAAGTTGGTAGGGTGGGAATGTGTGTGTGTGTGTGTGTGTGTGTGTGTGTGTGTGTGTGTGTGTGTGTGTGTGTGTGTGTGTTCACGCGCGCCTTGGATAATTGACAGGAGAATTTCTCTATGTTAATTAGAGCTCAATGCGCTCTGCAGGACAGACTACAAACATACCGATAGTTAACCACAGAGCAAAGAAACAGAGGTATAATCACATAGTTGATACCATAACCATCAAGTACACAAATTATATGAATAAAGCTTCACTACATTTTCAGTGATTCCAAAATAAAGGTTTGCGCTGTAAAAGGTCTTCAAACAAATTCAGTATCAAGTTTTAAGAACACTTACGATTGGTATTAGTTGTTTGAGAAATATAGTGATTTGTACACCATCTATGACTGATCAGCGAGCAAGCAGTTTTGACATCATGGAAAGTGAGGTCTGTATCTCTTTGCAACACCAAGACTAGAACTGAAATCTTCACATATGTGTGTGTCATAGATAACACATCATTTGGCTTTTAACTAGATGGCGAGAAGTCGTGTGTTTTAAAGAGTTATTTCCACTCGAAAAAAATGCAATCAAGTGGCGCTTTAGAATTTTGTAGTAACTTTTAGCGAAGTCTAAAAATCGCATTTACTTACATGGAAACCAAGAAATTCCAACTAACGATAAAGAGTTAAGCTGCATGGTATCCTTCTCTCACCAGTAACTGTAAGTGGGAGGATGTCAGCACAAAGTCAGACACAAAGGCGATATGACAGGTAATATATATTTCATCCCAGATGATGATGACACATATATATATATATATCAACAAAGAGAGAAAGAGAGATTTACAAAAAGAGAAAAAACAGAAAATCATCATCATCATATACGTCGTTGTCGTTGTTGTTGTCGTCGTCGTCGTCATCATCATATACAAGTATTTACAAGCAGCATTTACAAGGAGTGTTTTTAACAAAGACATTTTCAAGTTTTTTTAAGATTGAAAGAAAAAGATAGTATCGACGTTTTCAGGGTAAAGAATTTCAGAGCTGAGGCCCAAAGTACGAAAAGAGACAAAATCAATGTGAGTGGGGCTTGAAGCGACCTGAACACACAAGACTATAACAGCAGCGGGAGGAAAAGCCAGGAGCTAATTCAATGATAATTATATATATATATATATAGGATAATGGAACCAGAGGTCTATTCGATAAACTTTAGGAAAGGAAAACAATGCAGTGTAATTGTACAGAAGTGCAATAACCACGGCAATAAAGGCTGGCAGGAGAAAATTGAACTTTCTGAAGAGGATGGAAAGAATGAGGCCGCATGACGATGAACTAAGACTGCAGTGCAGATATGTCACGGAACTTGATGAAAAAAGCATTCCTCGCTGTTAGTCACAGACGCAGAGTTAGCGATTGCATTGCACAACAAGTAAAGATCAGCGTATGGCCCGAAGGCTGCAAACTCTTCCACAAACAAGCGAACAGCTTTTATAGATACGATTGGGATCATGGAGGCGACGTAAACAAACGAGGCGAATACGAGATTATTTTTCAAGACTACCTGTTGGTCGTTTTGGTTCGTACACTTCTTTCTATAGTGGCTGTCAGATGAATGACAGTCACGAAGGTAGCTAGTGAAACTACAAGGAAGGTGAGTATAGGAACAACGATTTTAAAAACAGTGTACAATATGGTGTCGACAAGATCTTTTTTGTTTAACCAGAGTTCGGAAGGCACAAGCTGACATTTAAAGATTCCTCTGGTTATAGTCTGAACCACGTGATATTTTAACGGCTTACATATGAAGCCCAGCTGAGAGAGTATCGCCAATGTCGCTTAAATGAGTTTGCGTCCTAATGAATAAGATCGAAGTTTAGCTGGAACCGGTCAACGATTACCATACCAACCTGAAGTGGTTCTTATGCAGTAGATAATACCCGCGTCACGAAGGACATACTAGATCTCTGTGACCAAAGGAGGACCCCGAAGAGCGAAAAGAAAAGCAAACCAGAAGCAGCCACCAAATACAAAGAAGTGAATTGTGCCATTACGAAAGAGATGAAGGGAGCTAGGGAGAGCTGGATCGAGAAGCAGTGCCAGGACATAGAGGATGAAATGGCACGAGGTGACAGCAAAAAGGCCCATCAAATTCTAAGACAGACCAGCAGAAGATCTCAGTCATCGAAGACAGCAATGGTCACCTTCTCACAGAAGGCAATGCTGTACTCAACCGATGGACAGAATACTGCAAGGACCTGTACAATTACCAGCTGAAGACCGACGCCAACATTCTCCAAAACAACCAGACTAGAGACAGTGAACCTGCAGAGCTACCAGTCCTACGGGAAGAGGTCGAAAGAGCTGTACATAGTCTGAAGGGAGGAAAGTCGCCAGGAGTTGATAATGTACCAGCTGAGCTGCTCAACCAGGGTGGGAAAGCAACTACAGAGGCCCTAACTGTCCTGTGCCAAAGAGTCTGGGAGCGCAAGGAATGGCCCAGAGAATGGACGCAGTCACTAATCATACCCCTCCCAAAGAAAGGAAACAGCAAACAGTGTCAGAACTACAGAACAATAAGCCTTATCAGTCACCCAAGCAAGGTCATACAGAACCGCATCAGAACCACGCAGAAGAGCTGCTAGCAGAAGAACAGGCTGGCTTCAGACCACGTAGAAGCACAGTTGAGCAGATATTCAACTGTCGTCTTCTTATAGAAAAGCATCTTCAGCATAAGCGGGACCTTTACCACAACTTCATTGACTTTAAGAAGGCGTTTGAGAGAGTCTGGCACGAGGGGCTATGGCATGTGATGCGGAAATTCAATATCGAAGAAGGGCTCGTCCAAGTTGTTGAAGCGTTGTATAACAGCTCAACGAGTACAGTTCTTAACAACCAAATAGGAGCTTACTTTCGTACCACAGTAGGGGTACGTCAAGGATGCCCCCTATTACCCGTGTTGTTTAATATATTCTTGGAGAACATCATGCTTGAAGCTCTTCATGACCATCATACCTCCGTTTTAATCGGTGGAAGACCAATCTGCAACCTACGCTTTGCAGATGACATAGATATGTTAGCAGGTACAAACACGGAACTGCAAGACCTCACCAACAGACTGACAGACAGCTCAAACGCATATGGAATGGAGACCAGCACTGAAAAGAGCAAAGTTATGATCAATGGCAACGGCAAAGCAGAGATCTATATGAACGGGGTGCAGCTCAAAGAGGTAAGTAGCTTCAAGTACTTAGGAGCCACCCTCTCCAAGGACGGCAGGTCGACGCAAGATATCCGCATCAGGATCGCAACGGCAACAGCAGCAATGGCTAGGCTAGATAGGATCTGGCATAGCCACAAGATAAGGTTCACTACCAAGTACAGGCTATACAAATAGGTAGTGCCGATCCTGCTCTACGGATGCGATCCGTGGACTCTGCTCGCCGAAACAGAAAGGAGAATCCAGGCATTCAAGCACAAGTGTCTGAGGAGGCTGCTCCGGATCTCATACAAAGAACACAAAACCAACGACTTTGTAAGAAACAAGATTGCCACACTCGTAGGACACCAGGAACCTCTACTATCAACAGTCAAGACACGTAAGCTGGTCTTCTTTGGTCATGTAACCCGGCACGACACCTTGTCGAAGACTGTCCTTCAAGGCACCTTGGAGGGTGGCCGACGCCGCGGTGGTCAGAGAAAGAACTGACTTACGAACATCAAAGACTGAACTGGTCGTCCTGTACAGGACCTGCTGACTATTGCCCAAAATAGGCAAGAGTGGCGGGCCCTATCAGGTGCCGCATCTATCCATGTGCTCCCCCCAACGCCAGGTGCCAGGCAAGGGACGACTGACTGAATACCCGCGTAGTATGTGACTACTATCAAATAGTGCTCCTTTCCGATCCCGAAGAGCTGTAAATCTTTGAAGAAAGTAACAAAACGTATTACAGCGTTGCCCGCCACATCATGGAAGTCCGACATCACCAGTAAGAATAGGCAGAGATTCATGCGATCCCGCAGACCCTTGCGATAGAAGACTTCAGCTGACAACGTTAGCTATGATGCCTAAAAAATCAACTATACAAATTTTACAAACCCTCCCACTATCATACTAATAAGAACATAATCAGACGTGCTGACAATGATGTTCACTCTCTGACTGTGATTTACACTAATAGGGCACAGCAAGTTGCTTGAGGGAGTCTAATTGTCACTGGCCATTTCTTGAGACAGTAACACCAACTATAAGAAAGTCAGTAGCACTCGGTATTACTGAGGAAATTTGTTTGTTGAAGAATACTTTATGCACCTGCACTTTATATGTCAGCATGCCTTAAAACAATAGTATAAAATATATAATTAATTTTATTTTAGATAAATAAAACAAGGCAAAATGATATAATATGGAAGATAACAAAAAGACGAGGTAAAATTAAAAAACTAAACAAAATAAAAAGAACCAAAATTGTATTATATATTTTCTTAACTGTCCTAATTTAGAGTTATTTGAGCGAGGTAGATTTTATCTTAGGGGAAATAATCACTGTCTACTTCTCTATGACTTTGTTCTAGCTTTAACAGATTTCATTGAAAGTGGTGTCCCTTCGCCTTAAAGCATCATCATCATCATCATCATCATCATCATCATCATCATCATCATCGTCGTCGTCGTCGTCGTCATCATCATCATTTACAAGCATTTAAAAGCAGCATTTACAAGGCGTGTTTTTAACAAAGACCTTTTCATGTTTTTTTTTCAAGTTTGAAAGAAAAAGATAGTATCGACGTTTTGAGGGTAAAGAATTTCAGAGCTGAGGCCCAAAGTACGAAAAGAGACAAAATCAATGTAAGTGGGGCTTTAAGCGACCTTAACACAGAAGACTACAACAGCAGCGGGAGGAAAAGCCAGGATAATTCAATGATAAATATATATGATAATGGAAGCAGCGGTCTATTCGATAAACTTCAGGAAAGGAAAGCAATAATATCTCCGCTATATCCACAATATCTACGATGGGGATCAAGGAGGCGATGTAAACACACGAGTCGAATACGAGAGCATTTTTCAAGACTACCAGTTGGTCGTTTTGGTTCGTACACTTCTTTCTATAGCGGCTGTCAGTGAAACAACAAGGAAGGTGAGTATAGGAACAACGATATTCAAAACAGTGTACAATATGGTGTCGACGAGATCTTTATTGTTTAGCCAGAGTTCGGAAGGCACAAGCTGACATTTTAAGATTCCTCTGGTTATAGTCTGAACCTCGTGATATTTTAACGGCTGACATATGAAGCCCAGCTGAGAGAGTATCGCCAATGTCGCTTAAATGAGTTTGCGTCCTAATGAATGACGAAGATCGAAGTTGAGCTACAACCGGTCAACGATTACCATATGACCTGAAGTGGTTATTATGGAGTAGATAATACCCGCGTAGTGTGTGGCTACTATCAAATAGTGCTCCTTTCCGACCCCGAAGAGCTGTAAATCTTTGAAGAAAGTAACAAAACGTATTACAGGGTTGCCCGCCACATCATGGAAGTCGGACATCGCCAGTGAGAATCGACAGAGATTCATGCGATCCCGCAGACCCTGGCGATAGAAGAAGTCTGTTAATTGACCGTTATTAGCTCGTTCGGGTCCAGAAAATCTGGCGTTGTCAACTTCTCAAGAAACAGTCCAAAACAATAAACAATTCTTTACTTTCAGGTTGATGCAAATCCAACCACACACACTCATGCACTAAATCTAACTACTAGCGGCGACACACGCCCGCTTCACCTTAAAAACGCCCGCACTAACCCTACAACTAGCGGCGACACACGCCTACAATACTATAACCTACTTGCTTGTTCTCTCTAAACGATTACTCAAAACGTTACGCATGCGCTCTCTTGCTCTAACATTTTTTTTACATCAAAACTTGCGTCATTCATCAAGACTTGCGTCATTCATTCAAACTTGCGTCATTCACCGAGGCTTACGTCATTTACACTTGCTCACGCGCTCGCTAGGATTGGCCTAGACCCAGTAAAACATTTCATTCGTAACAACGTCAGCTGACCACGTTATCTATGATGCCTAAAACATAAAATATGCAAATTTTACAAACCCTCCCACAATCATACTAATAAGAACATAATCAGACAATGCTGACAATGATGTTCGCTCTCTGACTGTGATTTACACTAACATTGCACACTTGGCTCTGAGGGCACAGCAAGTTGCTTGAGGGAGTCTAATTGTCACTGGCCATTCCTTGAGACAGTAACACCAACTATAGGAAAGTCAGTAGCACTCGGTATTAGTGAGGAAATTTGTTTGTTGAAGAATACGTTATGTACCTGCACTTTATCTGTCAGCATGTCTTAAAACAATAATATAAATATATAATTAATTTTATTTTAGATAAATAAAACAAAGCGAAATGATTTATTATGGAAGATAACAAAAACACGAGGTAAAATTAATAAACTAAACGAAATAAAAAGAACCAAAATTGTATTATATATTTTCTTAACTGTCCTAATTTAGAGTTATTTGAGCGAGGTAGATTTTATCTTAGGGGAAATAATCACTGTCTACTTCTCTATGACTTTGTTCTAGACTTTAACAGATTTCATTGAGAGTGGTGTCCCTTCGCTTTACCGGCTGGAGGGGACGTGCTCTCTCTGCTCTTTTTCTTTTATTTCGTGTAGTGCCTTTGGGTTTTTATCGTGTTTGATATTTGCTGATAACTGTTAATCTGTGCTTTTCGCTGCGTTTCACCTGTCGCTGGTCTGGACTATTTTCTGAGCCTGTGCCCCATTTTTGTCTTCTTTATCGTCTAACGGTCATGAACGCCATATCTACATCATCTCGACTCTTGGACTTTTGTTTGTTGATTTAAATCATCACTACCCTGCAGATTGCTGAACACTTTCTGCTCTACTTCGGTACACTTTCCTAGCAACATTCTTTCCGCTGCTTTAGATTGAACTTGATTCTCTCATCTCTTGTCTACAACCCTGCCTCCTGCTTCATCTATTTTCTTCACTGCCGCTGATCTCCGTGTTGTAAGTGCACTAATACTGAACAACTTAATGTTTATGTTATATGTGCCACCACCTCCACCACTAACTATTCCACTGATACTACGACTACAAATCTCAGCTGCAGCTGGTAGTTTAACTGAACTGTTGTGACTGCATCTATGCAGACGACATTCACTTTGAAAACACAAGGAACTCTTTGTTTTGTGACCATTATTATTCTCATGTCTGTGTGTTTATATTTTAAGCGCCTTGAGTCTGGCTGATGCCGATAAAAGTCGCTAAACAAATGTGCTTTTTATTTATGTATTTGACATTGAATTCCTCTCACTCAGCGGTATTTAAATTGTGTAATAGTAACAGAGATTGATAGTCAGAAATAGCCGCACTAAGACATATTGTCACACTGACGATGTGCAGCCTCATAATTAGGGGGCTAACAGTCTTGTGGTCTCTAGACACTGAATGCTACAACCTTTACTAGATAGCATTCCTTTTTGTTAAGAATATTATACATAATTAGCAGTCTGCACACATTCTGTTACATTTGGTTTGAGCAAGACAACCCACACTACACCTACCCAACCTTTGTTTGTTAGATAGTTTGTACTAGAACTGTGGCCAAAGGTGTAGGTGCATGAGATTTTCTGTTTTCTCTTTTTCGTGATGACAGTTAGGGCCCGGGTCTGACTTAAATGCAACGAAATCACCATGATATTATTGTGACGAAACTTAGAAATACAAACGACCCGTTACAAAATATGTGCAAATACTGATGGAAAGCCCTGTTTCCTTACATTCCGGACAAAGTACATCAAATAAGAAGTACTGCAAGTTCACTAACATTTGTAAACGTTCACATCTAGTCCTGATTATTACTGACATTGATAGCTCAATTTAAGCTTCTATTTTTTTCTCGAGATGCTCACCACATGATAAACGGTGATTTCGATAGCGGGATAAGGTTCACTAAGTCAAGTCATTTTATATTTATATATATATATATATATTTGTTTTGATCCTACAACGGTCTAATAATGCCGTCGTTGCTTATTTCCCTTTGCACATGGTACTTTGAGAAGAAATGAACGTTTGACAGTCACAATGAACACTAAATATATATATATATATATCTCGTTGATGTCTTAGAAAGAAAGTATCACTGAGCTAGCTTTGAGTTACGGTCGACGTTTGCTTACATCCAGAAGCCACGCACAGCTGGGTTGTAGCACACCGAAAAACTATCGACACTATAGACCACTCTCTGTTCCTTCAAAGACTCAACACCTTCTACGGAATTTCTGGACCCGCACTAACATGACTCCTATCTCACTGTTACCTCTCAGACTATGTTCGTTGATGGACAAACATCTTGGCCTGCTTCACTTTCCTGTAGGGTCCCCCAAGGATCAGTACTTGTCCCACTTCTCTTCATTTTGTACCCAAAACCAGTTTCATCTTGCATCCAGTCACCATTCTTCTCATCAGTCATATGCTGACGACACGCAACTGTACTGCTCCACACCACCGACTGTTTCACTCAGTTACTAATACCATAGAAGCTTGTATTAGCGATGTCAAGGACTTGATGGTCAAAAAGAAACTTAAACTCAACGATGATAAAACGTCAGCCCCCCTATGCTCGAGCAGAAGAAATCAATCTTCACTCATCAGTCTGCCCAGTCACATCAAGGTGGGCGAAGCCAACATCACCTTCACATCATCTGTTAGGAATCTGGGATTTATTGTCACTGCAGACATGCCCCTTGATAAACATGTTACATCTGTCTGTTGGTCTGCCTATTATGAGTTCTGTAAAATCAGTGCCATCCGTCACTTTCTCTCTACACGCGCTACCAACACTCTTGTCTGTGTGTTTGTTCTTATCTCGGCTTGACTACTGCAACTCTTTGCTGGCAGGCTGCCCTCAATATCTTCTTCACAAACTCCAGAAAGTACAGAACTCCGCTGCATGTCTGGTTCTTAGAGCCACAAAAAGGGACCATGTCACTCCTCTCCTTCGTTTTCTACACTAGCTACCCATCCCTTTTTGCATCCAGTACAAACTGTCTGTGCTGTGTTTTAATTTCTTTGCAGGCTCCTGTTCTGACTTTTTCTCTGATTTTCTCTTTCCTCACGTCTCAGAAAGACAACTACGCCCCTCGTCTGACGACCGTATCCTAATTGTTCCGGTCACCAGATCAACAACATATAGTCACAGGATTTTTAGTTACTGTGCAGCGAAACAGTAAGGCTCTCTCCCTTTAAACCACATACCTACAATTGAACCTACAAATCTGCACTGAAGACGCAGCTCTTCCTTGAGCATTACTCCTAACACAGTCCACACAATGCTCGTCTTTCACCACCAGCCCCCTCACCTTTTTCCACTTCTTGCTACTTTCCAACTCGTCTTACTCCCCATAATAACGATATTTTCAGTTCTTGTTACTTGTTATTTTGCATTTTCTGTATTTTTCTTCTATTCATCGTGAGGACTGTTGTGATTGGGTATATTCAAAATGTGTTAACGAATGGTCTGCACGAGGAATTTTCTTATCCTTCGTGTTGTCGAGAAGAGTGTGATGAACGCAGCGTGGGTAACTTCTATGTACCTATTCTTGGTTAGAAAGGTAAATGAATGCTCTTTTTGATGGTTTATAATGTGACCCAATTTTTTAAAAGGCTACTATGTTGCTATATCCAAAACATTACCTATTTTTACTATTTCTGGGCTCAGCAAGAGCAAATATGAAACCAGTGAAATGTGTTTAGTGAGGAAACATACATCTTTGTTCATGTTTAAATGAAAAACCACTTGGATAGTGGACAGATAACATGTTGACATTAATAATAAGCCATCATTTAAAAATTGTGGAAAAATTATACTTTCTGTCACATTTCAGGGCCGTGTCTTGCCTTGATAATAACCATAACATATTCCACTCAACTCTCTTGTGTGTGTGTGTGTGTGTGTGTGTGTGTGTGTGTGTGTGTGTGTGTGTGCGCGCGCGTGTTTGGGGATGTGGTGCGTGAGATCATGTGTTATATTTCTGCTTTTGTGTGTTATGTGTGCTGTGTCTATGCTATATGTGTGTTGTGTTTTATTTGCTTTGTTGTAGTATAGTGTGTTCTATTTATCGCGGTGTCTGTACTACGGCGCCTCTAGCGTTTAATAATTTATTAGTTAAAGTTCTTAGGCTCTAATATTTCAGCACATCATAACTAGTTACAATAATAACAAGATACATAAAAGATACAATGTCTGTATGATTATTGTCACAAACATTCATATCGATATACAATTCATTTTTAATTTTATCTTTATGTTTGGTACAATCATCGAGAGCAGATTTTGATAATTCGGACGATGCATTAAAACACTGAAGGTAGGTTAAGGTTGACTGTACAGTTGACTTTCTTCCATTTAAATGTCACTGACTGAGTCAAAAATGTCCCACAGAAAGTGTAGCTAGGTTTAAGCCATTATTAAAAAAGATCTTAACACTGTTCTCATACTGAAGATTCATAAAATCGTGACTTACTGTATATAAAACATTATGTATTTATATTATATTTCTCCATGTTTGTGTGTATTTATTTCAATCATAGCAAATTCGACATATTATAACGACTGACATGAGACTTTTTTAACGAAAGATACAAACATAATCAAAAGACTCTTTTTTGGCAATTCTTTCTGTGTTATTGGATTAGATTTTGATTAAACAATTCTTTAGACATATAGTTAGAATACGTTTAAATAATTCTTGATGATAATTCAATTTAGCGAGCAATTGAGCAATACGACTATAAGCGCTGTCAGCTTAGCTTGTCAAGTAACTACATGTAAACGATCACATGAGTTAGAAATAGACACAATAAGACATATTGACACACTGACGATGTGTAGCCTCATAACTGTGTACAGCACCGATACAGTTTGATAAGCACCATGTTCTTCCTGATTATCTCGGACACATCATCCTCTGCTGCAGTGTCTCACTCACTAATGAGATCGATTCAAAACTATGAAGATAGCGGATAAGAACCTGGTGAAGGTCTTTGCTCTGTTGGAATTCCAGGTGTCAATTATTTCATTCCTCCATGAGTCCATTTCTGCCTTCTATTTCACCATCTGTCCGTTTCTGTCAATTGATTGTTTCGCTGGACCGACGAGTCATCGACCCACGAACTTGTATTACTGGACTGATTGCAGACGATTTCTTTCAGTTAACTACCAGAACGAGGCTTTTGACGACTTTGCTTCCGGTTTATTTACATTCATTGTTTAAGCTCGCCGAGACTAACAGCGGAGGAGTTGGCAACAAGCTAAGAGTGAGTCTCGGCACACAGACATCAATCCACCTAAACACGTCCGTGATTGTCCTGTTCAACGTGTCTGATAAGAACAACACTGAGGTTTTCACAGCTGTTGAGGTATCGAAGGCGGGTTTTTATCTTTAACATTGTCTTTATCTTATCCTTCTTACTGGGTTTCCAAAAGGAATTTCCTAAACATTTAGCCTCATTACCTGATTCTCACTGTGTGTTGCGTAAAGATAATCTATGCGATATAAGACATCACTACCTGGGAAGTCTTTTCTCTTTTACTCCATCAACTCTTTGCTATTGTCTGCTGCGCACAGACGGTCAGTGTTTCCTAAACATTACATTTTTCGTATTATATTTTTTTCATTTTTTGACGATTTAATAGAAGCGAATTTCAGAACTATTGCATAGGTTTGTATTTGACTATATAAAGCACTTAAGGTACAACTTCAAAGTACATCTATTAAATAACAGTATTAACAGTAAGAGTTTTGAACTAGTGAGATATCTCGATGTACAGTTCTCTGGATGGACGGCAGCTTTGTCGTCTTTTGACAATACTACTATTAGAATATCGTAAATCTATTATCACCGTGAAATTTATATCTTCATGCACCAAATTAGTCTAATAAAAAGACTATGCAATGACAGACTTTATCTACTTCTTTATAATTTACTAACTGCGATCACCGCGCAGAAACTGCACTGAATCGAAGGTTTTTGTTGGGACCTTAATAGGCGCTTTGAGGTTTTGCTGTTGAGTAATGATTAAAGATGTATACGCTTAGCTGCACAGTATATTTCCTTTCTACTGAGGTCTCTGTGAATATAAAAAAATACATGAAAGATCTTTGATAACAGGGCTTAATGAGTATTGCAGTTTTCAAAAGCAATTTGTAAATCGACTTCAACAAATGAGAGGCTAATAACAGACGGATCCCAAATAAACTCACACGCTAGTATCAATACACAAAGCTGCTTTTAAAGCGCAGGCATTCACATAGTAAATATAAACACACATTATGCCAACTAGGTCTAGACTTTGAAGGGTGAAGTCATTGGTTTTGAAGAAAGTTCGTCTTAAGTTTGCACTGAAATTTGTCAAAGACTGCTCGGTGAAGGATGACAAGTGATGTGTTTCCCATACAACGATCGGAACTAAACCATTTTAATGTTCTAGTTAAAATTGCTTACTCTAATATATCTTACGCACTCTCGTTGTATCTCGGTTTTGTCATTTTTTCTCTCTCAAAGCGTTTACAGATATGGAGTGTGAAAATACTAGCGGCTTAAGAGTCCTTTAGATTTTCTTGACTTATTCTAAAAAAAATTTAAAAAATTAGACAAGACCAATAAAATAAACCCCAAAAACCCCCACAAACTTTTTTCAAATGTAATATCCTCATTCCATAAAATGACCTATAAATCAGGCTTCAAATTAGGGAGCGTACTGTTGGATGGCCTTTCTCCTCATCTCCAGCTAATGAAGTCTTAGAACTGACAATTGATGATTGAAACATCTTTACACAACGTCCGATTCTTTTCTGAGAACACATTCACCACTGGTGAACCTTGCACTAGTATGTGCATAGAACTCACACCTACATTCAAAACCATCAACTTTTAGAGATACTTCCACACTCTAGAACCTCGCTGTAAATTCAGTTAATAACTTTTGTACATATTACCCTCAAGTCTCTTTCGATACCTACCTTAGTTTACATTAGTTTTGTGAAAGTTTTTTTTCTTTCGCTGTACAGGGGAAGTCACGATGTAAAAAAACGTTTTGCCTATTGTACATCCTTCGCTAATAAAGAATTTTTATTCTCTAACTCTCCATCTCCTTTTCACAAACATTACATCGCACCTGTGTTTTTGCCTCTTCTGACAACTTCCTATACACTGAGACAGACTACAAATAAACCCCTTTTTTCACTTTTCCCCTAATAGTCATCTGAAATGAACGTTTATAAAAGAAAATGAACAGTCTTTCTTATGGTACTGTGTAATATCTTTATACTTTTTTCAAGTTTCACGCTTTTTCTCAGTTAACACTGGCTGTAGTTTTCAAAGCGTAAGAAAACGTGTCTCATACAATACAAATAATGGAATACTCACAGACAGAAACAGACAGATCATCGGCTGACATTTTCTGTTACAGACAAGTCCGACACAGTCTCTTCTTGTTTGTACCTTCTAATTACTAGGCACATCTTTCTCAGCTCCTGTCTATAGCGTGAGGACCGGCTGTGATATATGAAGACGTGGACAGAACTATTTATACTTGAACAGACATTTGCTGCTGTGTTACACATTAAATAGAGGTTGGAATACAAACCGTAAGCGGAAAATTCAGCAAAAAACAAACGAAGTGCTTTGAGAAGAACTAGCGGAGTCATACACAAGATGAAGACAGATGAGGTGAGGACAAGCGTCTTTGTCAGCGCCACCTGCTGGTCATTTTGTTCCTTGCTCGTAGAACTCATTTTTCGACGCCATGCCATGGCGGTGGTTAGTCGTGACACTGTGATAGATGTTGCCAAGGAAACAATCAAGAAAGTAGCGAGAGGAACACTAACTCCAAAGACAGTGTAGACGATCGTATCAATGACCTCCCGGTGACTAAGCCATAGTTGTGAAGGAGTTATCACCCATTTGTTTCGGTCTTCGACGTTTGATATGACCACATTATATTTAAGAGGTTGGCTAATGAATCCAAGCTGAGGAAGGACAGCTAAGATAATAAGAAGAAATGCCATTGTACGGGTCTTAAGAAGAGACGTGGCTCGAAGCGGAAATGCAACACAGATGCACCGCTCTATGGCGATGACCATGATGTACAGACCGGATGTAGTTCTCAAAGCATAAGAAAGACCTGTACCATAATTAATCGACTTCAGATCATGTTCGTCATTCAAACCGAGCAATTTAAGATTGCTAAACATACTGACACAACTGGATGGAACAAAGTACAGTAGATAGAAGAAGTCTACTAGGGACAAAGAAAAGAGACACAGGTTCATGCGATCACGCAGACCATGGCGGTAGAAGACAAGACAGTTGATAACATTGCCGAGAACACCAAAGAGACTAATGACAAGTGTAGCTAGTGCTCCAGTTAATAAACTCACGGAGTAGGTGGCTTCGTTAATTTGCATGTCAAGATGCACGCCGTGACTTCCATTACAAACCTCGACTAGTGAACACAGGGAGATGATTGGCGGCTCTGTACTGGCCATGTCGTCTCAATGTTCGCCACACATTACGATCTGATGATTATTTTTGAGACCGCACTGAATGAAAGAATGGGATTTATATGACAGTTCGTGGACCAGTTGAGGGTTAATCTTTCGACATTTAATAGGATAATATTTTATTTAAGGATTCTAAACAATACATTTGCTTAGTATTTTCAACAAATCTGAAAACTATTTCTATTTTACGTTGTTGAAAACGAAAACAGAAAACACTCTAATTTCTATTATGAATGGATTTTTTTGACATTTTCAAACGCAAACAAATCTGCTTATTCTTCTCGTAGTGGTGTGCCATTAGGCGCTGCTCCCGATAGTCAAACAGAAACGCATTGGAATTAATTGTTTACATTGTGTTTAGGACCTTTTCTGGTTTCCTTAGTCGTCCACGCCACAATTGTCCTTTTATTTGCCTCCTATTGAATCATGAAATTTGTTCATTATAATATTCTAAAAGCCTTCGCGGCATAAATATTTTAAATGCACAATTATCTTGCCGCAACCATTGTTAAGCTGTTTTGTTTCAGGAAAAATATTTTTCGTTTCTTTGTTTGTTAATCTCTTTCTCTTCTTTGTTGATGTGTGTGTGTGTGTGTGTGTGTGTGTGTGTGTGATTGTGTACGTGTGTGTGAGAGAGTGTGTGTGTGTGAGACAGTGAGAGAAAGAAGGAGAGTTTTAATTGTACAGAAGTTTGTTTATATTTTCCCAGATTACTTTAAAAATGTGTCTCGCGTAAGCAAAAGAGCTATCATTTCTCACACCTTTATAAACTTAAAAGATACAAAGAGGAGTTAAATGACAAAGTTTGCAAGAAAATAAGAACTAATATTACTAAGAAGAAGAAACAGAAGAACAAAACCAAATCGTGTATTGCTAAAACCTATTGACATAATGGGGGAACAAAATGAAGTACAGTTAAGGTATGCAAGCAAATTGTAAAAATATATAAGTGAAATATTGTATTCTTATTAATCCATTAGGGCAGGTGGCGGCGCAGTTGTCGATAGCACGTGGCATTACCACGGTGAGTATGGAGTATCGTGGGTTTGGATGTTGGATGCAGTACATCCCACTCTCAGTGGATCAAAGGATCGACCCTCGGTGGCTTTCCGTTCGTTGGTTTCTTCTACCCTTCTGTGTATATCAATATATATATATATATATATGTGTGTGTGTGTGTGTGTGGTTTGCGTGTATGTGTTATTTTGGGGTTTGTGTTGTGCTCAGTGTGTTGTGTGTGCTCTGTCTATGTATTGTGTGTGCTGTTTTGTATTTGCTTTGGTTAAATGTATTGTGTTTAATTTAATGCATCTAGCGTCTAATAATACAATAGTAGAACTGCTAAGGCTCGAAAAATTGAGCACATCATAACTAGTTATAATAATAAAAGGTTGCATTAAAGATATAACGTCTGCAAGATTATTGTCACAAACACTCATATTGATAAATATTTTATTTTTAATTTTCTCTTTTTGTTGGTACAATTCAAGGTGTTGATCATTCGGACGATGCATTAAAACACTGAAGGTATCTTAAGATTCACCTTACAGTTGGCTGTATTCCATTTGGAATGTCACTGATTGTGTAAAGACTGTCCCGTTAAAGCCATTCTTAAAAGTGATCGTAGTACTGTCCTCAGACTGACTATTCATAAAATCGTTACTTACTGTATATAAGATTTTATTTATTTATATCATATTTCTCATGCATGTGTGTATTTATATATATATATATATCATAGGAAATTCAATATTTTAAAACGATTGAAATAGAACATTTTAACGAAAGATACTGTAAACAAATAGTAAGACGTGTACACAATTGTTGATGATATTTGTGGCTTTATCTCTAGTTCTATGAACAAGTTCGCAATAAGACTTGAGCACGGTAAGTGCATTTAATATATATATATATATATAAGAGAGATCGATGTCGTACAATGTAAACTCTGTCAGTTTAGCTTGTCACATAAAAACGACCTCATGAGTGCTCGTTGTTTAAAATAATAACTTTTAAGCCAAACTTCTAAATATGCTGCACATTAAAAAAGGAGATGTCTAGAAGTAAGTAAACTTCACTACAATACACTGGTTAAGACATGTTTTTTGTTTGACAATCGATATCACTTGTCCTTTAGCCCTCAAAATGTAGAGGTGCCTCACGATTTTACCACAAACTCCCGACAACTTTCTAGGTTCTTCCCTCTTTGTGGGGTGAATACAAGGCTAGTAAACATTAAATAATCAACATTATATGCATAGTAATGTTCATCTAGACGTAGTTCAACAAATTTTTGAGAAATACCATTTTCTAGTATTTAACACAAGAAAGCTCCACGGTAATATCGCAACTCATAAGCAAAATATTTTTTCTTTCTGATAATTTTATCACAGATAACCATATTTCCCACTTCCCACTCCATACTGCATCTGTCGTAGTAGAAAATTTGATTGCACCGAGAAGTAGTGCGTCAAACTTTTAAAATCTCTTCTTCAATATAATTATATTACTAAAGAAATGCAAGGTCAATCATCTTCGTGGTTACTCATAAAGACCAATTATTTTGAGAAAATGGCCAGCGAAGAAAATACAGGCGCGTGCACTTTTACGACAGCTGTTATCTGTAGAAAGCAAAAAAGACATGTATCCTTAATGAGGATAATTATTTCACATAGTATAAGGCAAACCACTTATTAACAACCAATAAACATTTCCAACGTGTGGTCATTTGCTTGGTGTACGCGCATGTAAGCCGTATCTGTAGTGGATATGCATGGCTAGTCATGTGTCATAGTAATGCTGTCCCGGGCTAAACCTCCTGCGGTAGAAGTTCAATGAAGTGCAAGGATAATCTTCTAGAAAATTATTGGCAGTAGCGAGGAATTTGAGAAATTTTAGCGGTCATACACTTTGCAAAGGCTTGTGCCACGTACAAAAACGTGAATGACATTGCGACAGAGAAAATACGCACACGCACGCACACACACACACACACACACACACACGCACGCACGCACGCACGCACGCACACACACACACAGTCCTTACATTTAAACACATGCCTAGTATAAGTCACGGCCTCATTCAAGGTCTAGCTCTATTTTAATGACTAACTTGCTCTTAGAAATAAACAATATTTCTCAAAGTCCTAAAGAACAGCGTCCCTTATCTTAACAAATGCATGCCTAGAAGAATCACCATTTACAGAAAGAAGTAAAGACTAGCACCAGCTCTTCAATGGTCGGATTATTCACAGTACAAATGAGTTCCTGTGCATATTTCATGTGTTCTTCCTTATTTCTGTATGCAAAGTGAGTTGAGCATTTCCATAACTTCTAAATTGTTATTTACTCAATGCTTGGGAAAAATTTACATTTAATATATTTTGTTCATTATTATGATGTAATATTTATTGCCATGACCAGCCCTGATGCTTAATTATTAGAGTTTTAGCTCCAACCTTAATCTTCAATCTTAATACTAAATGCTCAACATCTGGTTGGTTACGGGCAATAGCCAGAACATATCTATCACTATATATATATATAAATAAATATATAAACACCAGCCCCAATAAGCTGCCCATAAAAACTCACCTATCTTCCAAATAATTTACCTATTCTGGCCTTTTCTGTATTCATGGATGCAAACATGCAACTCCTCTGTTTTTATTTTTACTAAAGCAGCAAAATAATAATAATAAATGACTTACTGACATACATCTTTAACAGACAGACACGGTGTGTTCCTATGTCTATGTCTCGTACATACACATACAGCTCTCAGCTCATGTCTGTAACGCGCGGAACGAGTGTAATAAATGAAAATATAGACAGAACTGTTGATAACTGGGAATATATTTGCAATTGCATTACAGACCCCATACCAGCTAGAATATATTCCGTATGCCGAGAATTCCTCCAGAAAGACACGCACAGCTTTGGTCAGGACTATTGGGAACATAGACAAGATGTAGACACACGAGGCCAACACGAGGGTCTTCGTTAGCGCCATTTGCCGGTCGTTTTGCTCCGTATTTGTAGAACTTGCCTTTCGTCGCCAGGCTATTGCAGATGTCAGTTGTATCACAGTAACAATTGTCGCTAAAGACACGATGAAAAAGGTGATGATAGGGACACTGATATCGAAGATAACGTATACAATTGTGTTAATGACAACTCTGTTTTCAAACCATAATGTTGTAGGAGTAAAAGTCCATCGACTGACTCCGCCAACTTTGGTCTCGACCACGTAGTATTTAAGTGACTGACCTATTAAGCCAAGCTGACATATTAATGCGATGGTCGATAGAAACATCCCCATCGTTCTCGTCCTGATGAGTGTTGATGCCCGAAAGGGAAATGCAACGCACACGCAGCGCTCTACGGCAATCACCATGATGTACAGACCGGAAGTAGTTCTAAAAGCGTAAATAATTCCTGAACCATAGGCTAGAAACTTTAAATTTTCCTTCAAGCCGATCCCTTGTAGAGGAAATACGGAAAAGACGATTGAAAGACTGTATAAAGCGGAGCACAGAACAAAACAGAAGTCCACTAGGGCCAGGGAAAAGAGACACAGGTTCATGCGATCTCGCAGACCCTGACGGTAGAAGACGAGACAGTTGATGACATTGCTGAGGACACCAAACAGGCTGATGACAAGCGTAGCTAGTCCTCCAGTGAACAAATTTATGAGCAGGTAAGTGGTCTCGTTAATCAACGTGTCACGGTTCTCGTCGCAGCTTTCATTACGGGTGTGGACTTGAGAACACAAGGAGATGGTCGATGTCCCTGTACTGGCCATGTACTGAATGGAGAGCTTTGGTGGCTCTGTATAAGCCATACTTAATCAATTTACGTAACCTCCCACGATTTGATTAATATGAAATGAGGGACATTTTTTCTTGATAAATATTGGGAAATAACTGAATAATTATTTTATGAATACTTTTTTCGACATTTCTTGCAACTATATTATTTTTCAGTTAAGACAGAGAGAGGAGACTGTTACTGTTGCTCTTTAGATTAGTTCCCACTCAATAATCTATTTCATGCTTTTCCTACTATGGAACAGGAGGCGGTTTTCCCGCTAATCAAAAAAAAACCCTTGTAATTAATAGTTTACCTTGTGTTTAGTCTGTTTCCTAATGGGTTCTATAGGCTAACATTCCGGAACTTTCTTTCTCCGCCTCTTTTCAACTGATGAAATAATTCCATTGAAGTACTCCAGACGCATCCCGCTTTATAAATACTTACATTACTGATTTTTCCCCAAAAAAAATCCGTTTTCCTTTGTTTCCAATTATTTGCCTCTGTGTGCACGTGTGCGCGTGTGTTGTGTGCGTGTGCTTCTGAGAGAGAGAGACAGAAAGAAAGAGAGTGTGAGAGAAAAGTGTGGTTTTTATGTTACTTTTTTGTCTTAAAAGACAGTAAACGAATAACTATATTTTTGTATTTATTTGTTTTAAGGAATGTGCTACATTACATAAAATATTTTTAAAATTTAATAGCTATTTATATAAAAATAATTATCTAAGACTCTGCACGTGTTTGTTTTTTGTTGTTTGTTTTTTTTGCACAAAATCCTTTTAGCTCAGTTCATGTTGACAATAGCGTTAGTTACCTAAGGTTTGCTCAGTGCTACACAAGCTACAGTTTATAAGTGTTATCCACCTAGTCAAAGTACTTCTTACACTAGATCAGCCAGTAAGAACACAAAGCTACTCACCATTACTCCCTTAACTAGCACCTGTAGACCCGGGGTAGCAGCAGCGGTGAAGACTCACCATCGGAGGAGGGTCTGTACGAGTCTAGCAAGTCTCTAACTGGACGACATGTTCAGTCTTTCACATTAACCAGATAATTTTTTCTGTCTTTGCTCCCGACGGGTTCCTCCCTCCATGTCCCCATGTACAAAAGGATCTCGTGTCTCGCAACGTACGTGACCGAACCATGTCTCTGCAACGTGATGGTGGCAAGCTGTGGTTCCAGGGACTTCCATCGAACATTGTCATTTGATTTAGCATAACAGGGCTTGGCTGGGACCAAGTCTTGTCCTCCTCTTATCACAAGCAGATGGTGATTTATTATTGAGCAACATTTGTAAACGTAAAGCCAGTGGTATTTCCAAGTAAAGACCCCCATGTATTGTTTAGGCCTGAAGACTTTTTGGTGACGTAAGCTTTGAAGGAAACAGGAATGGGAGGACTGAAGCTGTTAGGGAACTTTACGTTTCTCCGTGTCAGAGTAGAAATATCAGTACATCTATAATATCATTTTGTAAAGCCTACACTTTTCTTAACCCTCTTGGCGCGTTTTAAAAATATTTCTATGTTTAAAAGAAGGGCTTAAAATTTATGATTTCGAAGACGATAGCGAAACTGCTGAGCCATGCTCGTGAAGCACGAGCCACGTTAGTGAGCGTATCGTTGTCTGCCGGTAAGGCCACAATTGTGGCCCATCGTGCAAAGCGGGAATTACGATTGTGGAGCAGAGCCACGATCGTGGCTCTTCGCGCTCTGCCGGTAAAGCCACCTTCGTGGCTTTTCGTGCTGAAATAATAGAATTATGTTGTGCCGCATTTGAACTGACCCTCAGACAAGGGTCAGAAATAAAAAATATTCGATATGCTCAATAATCAGCAGTAATTAAAACGGATAATGAGCGACGAAATTACACTGCTGACCACAGGCCAGCATTCTCCAGCAAACGGCGCTCGTTTACTAGCAAAAGCTTTGGGGCCAGTTGTACAACACATTTCTAATTTTAAACACATTTAGGCGTTAAGCTTTTTTAGATAATCAGTTTAAAGTGCACACAACAATTTTAGAGATAAAGTTTTTAAAGTGAGATAAAGATAAAGTTGTTTAAGTTTGACTTTCTTTCCTGTCAGTACACTATTTTGTGTGTTCTTGTGCAATGCATTTAAATGGTAGAGAAGAGATTTTATTTCTTTAGAACAGTTTTAAGGTTTAGAAACATTTTGTGCAACTGGCCCTTGATCTTTAAGGTAAGAACACAGCAGAAGCTTAAAGAGTTGGAATAACGACTTAATGCTGACATTTTTGCATGAGTTACTGGTACGTAATTACTTGTAATTACTTGTACGTCGTAAAAGTATTATTTATTGATCAATTATTATGGTATTACAGCATAGCTTTAATTTATGATAAACCTTACCTTTTTGTATGCACTACTGCAGTGACATTTGAACAGGTTAAATCTTGGGTCATTTAGAAGTGAAGCATTAAAACCACAGGCCGTAAAAAGGAAGTGGTGAAATAAGACTTTTAGAAATAAACAAAGTTTTATATATATGTATATATAATATTATAGAATTTGAGAAAAATGTATGCGAAAAAGCATCTCCTTCTAGTCCAGACTTGATCTGGAAAATGTCAACGGTAATCATTTAGTAGTATAGGGGTATGTAATATACAAATGTATAAAATTGTCATTAGAAAAATTGTTTTGCTTATAAAAATTAAGCTTGGATGTGTTGATGCGCTTAAATATCTTTGTGTGTGAAATGTATATTTTAATATATATATATATATATATAAATTCTATGAACAGGACCTCAGCTTTCGTCATTATTGACACTCAAAGTTAAGGTACGGTTCATGTATAGCAAATAGTACATATTATATAGTATATGAAATAATAGGAAAAGGAGCAATAGCGCATCAGAGTTTTATTCAGTCTCGTAGGTGACACAAAATAGAAAATTTTGTTGTTGCTGGATAGTAGTTTATTAGCTGAGCAGTCTATCAGCCTACTAACGCCAAAAATGCTGCCCACAATCGAGCCTTCAGCGATTAATATTATAAACTCCGCAATTTCTTCATATTAAATGTTAGGTAATATCTTGAGAATCATTATGCAAACATCACCTAGTGAACATAACGATACATTTAACACCTATAAGGGTTATTACCTGCTATATTTTGTTATTACTAACAACTGCCAGCTTGAGCAGCAATCAGCCTTTCAAATAAAGAAAGTTATAATTAAACCATAATAAATAAATTTTGCTAAGCAATACGACGATAAATACAGATAATAACATCTGGACAAAAACTTTTCCTTCCTCTGATTAAAATAATAATCATTTTTCCCTGATTTCATAATTATGTTCGTGTTCCATGACTCAATGCAGAATATCTGGTTATTGCTCAGCTGCGCTTAAATGTTTGAATGCATACTATTGAGCCATTGAAGGGTTCCATTCTAACGAACACAGTGTAAACCAAAACGGACATTGTAATCACATTTCATTTTTCATTCATTTTATATGTCCATTAGATTTGTCTTAGATGTAAAAAAATAAATAAACACTATTTACGGAAAATATCCAGACTGCATTAAAAGTGTATCCTCTTTAAAAGACATCGGCAAATAAGAAAAGATGAGTACAGACTATAAGAATGAACACAGTTACAGAGCATATTCCATAATAAAACAATGAATGATAGTCTGGGAGGCTATGAGAGGGAAATTGCATCAGCACACCTTGCACCTATTAGACTCCATGTGTTCTACATGCATTCCTAACCGCATGTGTATACCATTTAATAAAATTGCCATATAGGCGCCTAAATTTTGCAACATAACAACAGTAAGAAAAAAGGACACAATATCCTGTAAAATTACAATGCCATAAAACTTATGTTAATCAGGATTTTACTGTGAGCGGAAGTACAATTAATATTATGTATTTCAATTTTTGTTGTATGTGCATGGGCAGTAAATGTTGGTTAATTAAACAGTTGTTAAAGTACTGGAGGTAGTTTAAAGTTTATCAGACAATTAACCAAATTCCCTTTGCAATGTGTAGTCAATGGTGTCAGAAATGTCTTTAAAAATAGTGTAGCTACATTGAAGCCATTTGACAAATACTATTATATGGGTAACCATTCAGCGGTACTCATAAGATGGCAGCACTGTCCTCAACCCTTAGAGTTATAAAATTGTGATACAAATGTACCATAAATCAATACAGTGTATTGTAATTGTTCACATGGTGCCTTTGCCTGGTTAACAAATTAAACTTTAACTGTACACAGATTGGAAGAGCACTGGCTTTTGATATTCTCACGGAATGTTTGATTGAGTATGTAACGAGACAAGACTTGTTACAATACGTTAAAAAGTTTCAGTATGAGTTATGGAATTTACTTCCAAATTGATACAAAAGCTAGAACGACTTTAGCATAACATACTGTGTAGATAGATAGATAGATAGATAGATAGATAGATAGATAGATAGATAGATAGATAGATAGATAGATAGATAGATAGATAGATAGATAGATAGGAAGCTCCAATGAGCCTTTCTAACCAATTTTACAAGTTCTCCTCTGACAAACTCTGTAATACGATGTAAATGTAAAAAAAATGTCTGAAGGAGGATAAAATGTTTTGCAATGAACTGATTAAGTCATGCTTTTACTAGCAATCATCACCACTGGTTTCATACTTATTGGTGTAAAGCTTCTAATAGTTTATCACCAGCTCTTGTCAACTGTTAAGGTTCTTTGCTCTTTGTTGGGTGGATGAGAGCTCATCTTGGAAATTAGCACTATTTCTCATAATTCAAATGAACAATGTCCGTCTTTCCTACGAAATTTATTGTTATTTATCTGCTTTTTGTACATGTTATGTTAATAGTCGTGCCTCTTAACAATTGATAGGTCTAGTTTATCAAGATTTTAGGAAATAGCATTTTACACGCAGATTAACATTCTTATGGTAAATAAGGTGGGCATTTGTATTGTCCAGGCTCGACTATTATAACTTTCTGTTCGTTGACCACCCTGACCGCTTGCTCAATATCGTCCAGAGGACCAGAATAAAGTTGCTCGCATCCTTTCCCACAAGCGGAAGTTTCATCGTTCGAGTTCGCTCTGTCCACAATGATTTTCTTACTCTTCCACGTGACAGGTTGGAGAGGTTGGGCCGTCCCTCATTCTCTGTCTGTGGCCGCTGTATTTGAAATTCCCTGTCTATCCGTAAGCTACGTATTTTACGCTTTCTTTTGAAATACCAACTGCCATTGCTCTACTTGATAATTCCTTTCTCCACCTTTACTTTTATCTCTGCTTTCATTCAGCTTCCTGGAAATATTCAGTGTACGTGTGTGTGTGTGTGTGTGTGTGTGTGTGTGTGTGCGCGCGCGCGCGCGCCTTATTTTTATGCCCGTCTCTGTCATACGACACCATCATGAATAATAATATTAATAAATAAATAATAATAAATCATATAAAAAGAAAAAGAAGAAAAGGTGTGACTTATATAGTATATAGCCACGATCACAGGAATCATGCTCTGGGATATTAAGACAAGTACGAGACATGGACAGCATACGAAAGACATCAGGTGAAACAATTTCGCACACAAGGGATTTCTATCACCACCCTCCTTTCACCATTACCACCTATGTCTCTCAGATTTCTGATGCTGTAACTATGAAGTGAGAGCAAGTCATTGCCTGGGGGAACACAGGCATATTAATGGCAGTCATCTTGTCTCCATAGTTCTTAAGCAGTTTCCAGACCCCATGGAAGAAAAAGAAAGGGCAAACATAGAAGACACAAAGATTAGTAAGGGAACAAACCATAAGGATAGAAAGTGTCATAAATCTGCAGAGGAAGTCGAGCATGTGAACTAGTCAATTGACTATAATCACAACAACTGACAACTTTGTTGGTTAGTATAATAAATAATGCGATTTTTATGCATACTTAGAGGATTCCATGACGGGTACGGAAGGGAAAAGATCTCCATTGCTTAGCAGAACAGTAACAAACAAACAGCCGGTGACCATATGTGAATTCGGTTATCAAATGAAGAGCAGAGGCGACCGGCTGGGATGTAGGGGAAGAGAAGTTAAGGAAAATAGTCATAGCAGGAGAAAACGAAGAAACTAAAACACAGCACAGACATAAGCTGAATGCGAGAACGGGTGGGTGGTCAGTGGTCTGTGTAGAACACGAAGGAGATGAATGACATCACAGGCGGATTGACAGACAGCTGTAATTTGTCTATGAAGGGTCATGTCTATAGTAACGATGAATCTAAGATTTCGGACAGACGACGTGTTGTTATCGTTCACCTTGATGTACTTGTGCGGACTGATGACTGATGAATGATTTCTTCTTCTCGAACAGTAGAGAACACTTGTTTTATCATCGTTAAGTTTAAATTTATCCTATGCCTTCCAGTCTCTAATGTCAGTACTGTGAAAAGGCCGATATGCCGACTGATTCTGAGGGATAAGGTGGTGTTCATGTAAGTAAGTCCAGGGTCCAGTTGCACAACACATTTCTAATTTTAAACACTTTTAGGCCTTAACTCTATTTAGAAAATTATTTTAAAGTACACACCACAGTTTTAGAATTTTGAAAAACTAAAACTGCTTTATGTAAGATAAAGTTGTTTAAGACTGACTTTCCGTCCTGTAAGTACAATTTTTTTTATGTTTTTCTGCAAAAATTCAAAATGGCTTAGAAGAGATTTTACCTCTTCAGAACAGTTTTAAGGTTTAGAAACGTGTTGTGCAACTGGCCCCACAGAGCTGTGTCAAAACCCCTTTCTCAATTATCTGAGAAAAAAGACAAGTTTGAAACTGAGCGGTAGTTGTTTAACACAAGTGTAAACTTCTCAAGTAGAGAATTCACAAGGGCAGTTTTAAACGATGATGGGAACACATCTGCTGACAAACTGACTTTAAGAATATTCGTAATGGCAAGAAGCAAAACAACTTAGCATTCTAGGAGAAGCCTTGTGGGCATTGGGTCAAACTGGCAAGATGTTGGCTTGGCTCAGAGAATGATCACCCTTCTATCAGTCTCGGAGACTGGTCGAAAGTAAGAAAACATCCCTGGAGAACATCACAAGAGATGTCTAGAGAGGATCGCATGTCTGAAAACTAGTGAAAAAGTCCCTGAAAACCTGCGGCGGTAGGCAATGGGTAGCGGTGTGGTCGTCCAGTCCTTTTAGTACAGATATCAAACAATTTCTAGAACTGAAGATGGGTTTGTTTGGCTCTGTGTACACTATGTGCAATGCATCGTTTCGGTGTGTTTTCGATCGCTCTGTGTATGAAAAATCCAGTCTCTCCGCCAAACACGTTCAGCTCGCCGACGAGTGCGCTTCAGGTCACGGAGTTCAACACGGATGAGTGAATACCAAGGAGCACATCTGGACTGGCGCATCAGATGTTGAGACAATGGGGCCTGATGATCGACAACTTTACGCAGGACACTGTCCAGTCGATAGATAGATAGAAAGTGGCTAGCACAGAGCTATCTGCAGTTATCATTTGAAAGCTTGTTTATCAATAGTACGTAGAGAGCTAGGAAGTCTACACACGTGTCGATCTTATACATCTACAATCAAGTTTGATCAGTATACAATAGTGACAACTCGGAGGGGGCCTATAGATGCGGAGCAGGTGCATCGAACAGTATTAAGACCACACAAGATACTTGTACACATTCAAACGATGTTTGTGGGAAGGACAAAACAATTGGGAAAGACGGGTACTTAGCAAGTGATGGTCTGTAGTTTATAGAGATGCCGCCCCTACGTGAATAATGGGGGAAAGAGTTCAGGTAGCAAACCACTGGAGTCAGGTCGACAAACACGCTGTCCTCACCTTGCTGTAACAGCCAGGTCTCAGTTAAAATGAAAACATCTAGTTGGCGGTTAGTAACAAACTCAACCATTTCAAATCGCTTCAGTGACTGGTGTGCCGACCAAATAGGCTGAGCATTAACGAGCCCAATAGGGAAGAGAACACTCAAATTATGTGTGGGGCAAAAATAACCAAGTATCAAGTTGACAACACACAGAAAAGCTTTTGCAATACCGAAGTCAGTATCAGGAACAGGTAACGAGGGCCATAGGACAGGAGGACGAGCGGCAGAGCAGGTGGTGGATTGTTTTCGAAGGACGCTTACTACGACGATCATCACGGTAGCCGCGGGGTATCAGCATCCGCATCGTCAAAGTAACGGGAAAATTTCCTCAGGCTGGAAGTTTAGGAGTAGCAAGGTTATTCAACAGTTCTAATTTAACGGTCATATCGACAAAGTCTATAGTCATACTTGACCATCGTAGACCAAAGTGTTGCTATAATGAGGACTACTACAGGAACGAAATGCATAGAGGTAAAATCAAGCATGTATAGCAGATGCGAATTTAAAATTAGGCTAAGTTTTAGAGAATAGAGGAAATTGTAAGAAGAATAAGACATAATATCTACGTTTTGAAGGAGAATGCCAACCGTTAAAGGAAAATTCGCAGCAAAAAGAAAATAGGGCGATTACAAGTAGTCAAAACTAAAAAAAAGCTTACGAGAAACAAGAATGCAGCATGAGACTAAAAAAAACTATAGGTACAAATAAAATAGATGTTGCAGGAGAAAGCAGAAAAATCAATGGAGAACAAAGCAGCCTAGCCTGTCAGGTGCTGCCTCATTTCCATTAATTATTTCTATTATTATTATTTCTCGCTGCGGCCAGTCCCGATGTTTAATCTTCAGATTTTAAGCTTAAACTTAACTACCTAATTATTGGATTTGTTTCTATTGAATGGTTTTTAAAACAGAGTGTCGAGAGCCTGTTAGGTGGACGGAGGATGATAGTTAAACACAGCACATCTCGTTGACTACATTGTCGACTACTTCAACGACTGCCTAGTGTCGTGACAGCAACAACTTCTCACCCTCTGTGTGAGCGCCGCCATCCAGGGCTGGTAGCTATGAAGCGAGAGTAAGTCGTTTCCCCAGGACTAAGCAGGACCTGAAGGAAATGACTCTTATTTTCAATAAAGCAGTGTCCAGAACTCGTGATCACTCATTAATGTTTCTTTACCCCAGAGACCACTTTATAACAATTTCTCTAGGGATGAAACATCTGCTTGTCCGGATAATTTCGGAAAGTAGACGCTTGTCATTGGGTTCCACTTGTTATCCCAAGGCAAGGACTTACCCTTGCTTCATAACTACGGCACCTGAGGATGATAGTCATGTAACAGTCTTGGCAATCAGTTCTGAAACAGTCACTATACCAAGACTCTTTTCTGGTAAAAGGGACTCAGCACTCACAGCAGAGACTTCTATCAGCCTTGTCAAAGTATATATTTACGACCTGTACCCTTCAAGAGATCGATGCTAAAGCATTGTTGTAATGGATGACAAGATATTAAATTGATGGCTCCAATACCTTAGTAACGTCCGAATAGTACTTTATAAACACATCCATGGGCAACTTCCTTCGTAACCTAGAGACTGCAAACCACGCATCATAGTATTTAAGCTGCTCAGCCTTTAGCATCCCTTGCATCTCTGAGGTCGCATGATTGACAAAAATGAAAATAGATCCTCGTGATCCCTTAATTTCCTTAGTACTTAAGTGTGGCGGACCTGTCACCTGTGGAGGCAAAACCCTTCCTCCTCGAGATGACAGCCAGCCCCGGTGATTGATAAACCAACGGCTGCCCCCCCCCAACCTTTATCCTGCATCTCGCGTGAACTTCTCTGTTTGGTCGCGTGTTTACGTGAACGCGAATACTCATAAACAAAAATCAAATATATTGCTCTACTTTCCAATTATTTTGTATCGGGAGGATGGAGCAGCCCTAAAATTATCCATCCAATATCCTCCAAACTAAACTCATCGTGTATAAGCAATTTTGTCGAAGATGTCAACATGTACAACTGTTTTCTACTAACAAAAAAATGAGCCAGTCATACATCACATTGAGTGTTGTTAGACAAAGACGATGTCGTCTTATTATGCTTTCTTGTACATACACATACAGCTCTCAGCTCATGTCTGTAACGCGCGGAACGACTGTAATAGATGAAGATGTAGACAGAACTATTGATAACTGGGAATATATCTGCTATTGCATTACAGACCCCATAGAGAGAAGCATACACTCCGTACCCCGAGAACTCCTCCACAAACACACGGACAGCTTTGGTCAGAACCATGGGCGTCATAGACAAGATGTAGACGCACGAGGCCAACACAAGCATCTTGGTCAGCGCCATCTGCCGGTCATTTAAATCTGTACTTGTAGAACTTGTCTTTTGTCGCCAGGCCATAGCGGAGGTCAGCTGTATCACAGTGATGAATGTCGCTAGCGACACGACGAGGAAAGTGATGAGAGGGACACTGATGGTGAAGACAACATATACAATAGTATCGATGACGACCATGTTGTAAAGCCATACTGATGAAGGAACAATCTGCCAGCCACCAACTTCTGTTACGATCACTTTGTATTTAAGTGACTGACCTATAAAGCCAAGCTGAGATATTAAAGCGATAATCGAGATAAACATCCCCATCGTTCGTGTCCTGATGAGTGACGATGCCCGAAACGGAAATGCAACGCAGACGCAACGCTCTACGGCAATCACCATGAGGTACAGACCGGAAGTAGTTCTAAAAGCGTAAATAATTCCTATGCCATAAGTGATTGTGTTTAATTTCACCTCCTCTGCAAACCCTTGGAGATAAAGTATTGAAAAGACCTTTACAAGACTGTATATAGCAGAGCACAGAAGAAAACAGAAGTCCGCTAGGGCCAGGGAAAAGAGACACAGGTTCATGCGATCTCGCAGACCCTGGCGGTAAAAGACGAGACAGTTGACGATATTGCTGATAACTCCGAAGAGGCTGATAACGAGAGTTCCAAGTCCTCCGATAATTAAATTTGAAAGGAGATGAGTGACAGTGAACAGCGAGATGTCCGCTTGCCTGCTGTCTGATCCACTAAACACACCTTCTACTGAATTTACAGAAATGTTCGACACACCATCCGTGTCGTTTCTAGCCATGCTTAGTTTATAATATTACTCCTAACAAAGATTTAGACCTTTATATCTTTGCAGGAGTGAAATACCGGCACATATTGGGTTCATATTCTATGATATTCGTTACAATGTTTCATTCATTTCATTTTTGAATTTTGAATGCCTAATTTTACATTTTTCTAATTTTCTCTCTTACACGCACACACGCACACACACATCCAGGATACAGGCCAATACAAAATGCATTATATTTTGCATGTCAAAATACCGGGTAATCAGTTTGATTATTGGTCAGACCGTCTGATTAATTTTTTTTTAATAACTAATTTAGCTTTTTTTCTCCCTTTTTCCTCCTTTAATCGAAACTCTTGACGAAATTATTTTTTTTCTGGCGTCGGCGGGTGGGTACTCAACATAATGCGTGTACACGTGAACACACAGATGCATTGCCGACAACAGTCAATGTGCTCACACAGTTCTACGCATTTGGGATGCAGACAATGGGCGCAAGTACACTGGGGAGGAAGTAATACAGACAAGAAATCCTTTACGCGCTCACAAAATAATACTCTAATGAATATTTTCTGTTGCAATTTTCCTCCTAAAATCTACCTCCACCTTTTTTTCCCAATTGTTAACATCTTTTGAACATGTCAAATTAAAAGCAACTAATTTATATATATTTTTAAACCTTTTTTCTTGACGTGAAAAGCGAGTGTTAAATGTTGCCACCAGATGGCAGCACAGTCCTTGCCTGAGCGGTACTCAGGATTAACGATACATCTGAGGGTAAGTAAGGTAAGCCTGAGAAATGCTTCAAATTATTGTTTGAATAAGCGTTAATGGGCTGTGAAATGGTTTAACTGAAAAGTTTATATTTTATTGTTGATGTGTTTTATTCATTAGTTTTTAATTTAGTACATTAATTAATAGGTTAATCGCGCTACTAATATCTTCTAGACGGACTGCAAATATTATTTCAAGTGATACAGAATTGATACAGGATTTCCCTCTCACTCAAAAAGAAGATGTATTTCCGGAATAGTTAGCTTTGCAGGGGAACCTTTATTTAAGCTGAATATAACATGAATACCTTCACCATCTGAATAAAGTCAATAAATTGGTTTCTGAAGTCAAAATATTGCAATTATCCTGTCAACATAAATTTAAATAAAATACATTAGATATGAAAATAATGATTTTACTTGTATTGGATGTAAGTGTTTTCTATATTATTACTGTCATTGTCGCTGACGTACGTGCGTTTACACATACACACGCACACATGCACGCACACACGCACGCACGCGCACGCACGCACACACACACACAAACACACACATACAAGTGACAGGCGATATCAAAACCGGCATCAATGGAATACGATAAATACCAAAAGAATGAACACAAGAACTTCTTAAGTTAAATCTGTTTATTTAAGTTTGAGCATGAGTAGATTTTAAAAAGCAGTGTTTTAGGCAGTGACAACATTTGTTATGTAGAAGTATATCATAAAAGAGAGAAATACACGTTTTTAGGTTACTGAACTTGAAAAGAAAATTGAAAACAAAAATACTAATCCCTTTCTAGTCCAGCAATTCTACTAAAAAAAGAACATAATCATTTGGAATAGTAGTTAAATGAGATGCAGTATCTACCTTATGTTAACGAAAAAGATTAAGAATTTAAAATATGTTGGGGCTGAAATACTGTGTATAATTTGGAAACATCATTTTAAGAACATTTGTGTGTGTGTATATATATATATATAATGCTATATATTATATTAATGTGACCTTAGTTTTCATCATTATTGGAGCTAAACGCTAAGGAACAGTTCATATATTATAAGCAAGAGCTCAAAAATGTAATCAAATAAAAAGTAACTTTTATATATTAGTAGTTTGGTCACATGGAACACAATGAGGCGATTGTAAAGTTTGCAGTCTATGGGTAACATCTGTTCATTACGATCCAAAATGTCTATCACCCTACTAACAGGTGAATTTTCTTTGATAAAGCTTCTGACAAAACTCATGTCATGTACTATCTTGACAATCACTTCGTAAAGGTCACCTCATGAGCATAGCAGTTCATTCAACACATTAAAATTGAATTATTCGCCATATTTTGCAAGTAGCAAGTTGGGTAGCAAACATGTTTTTCGAAAACAGAGCTTTATATATTCAATTGTAACAAATCAGTCTTCCTAAAAACCCCAATAGTAAATTCAGATAATTTCTACCAAAAAAATGTTTTCTTTTTGATCAATGATTGAAAATAATATTTTCCTGATTTCATAATGATTCTGTTCACTTTAAAGCAAACTATATAGTTATTTATTAACTTTTCTTTACGTTTACAATTACCTCCTATTGACCCTCCTATTGACACACACACAAACAAACACTCCGTATAGAGCCAAAACGCGCATCACCTGAGTTTAATAATGGCCTCCTCCTTATAGTCCCCATACAGTAGACAACAGCAAGTCCTCAACTCCTCCAGTAAACAATAGCAGACCCTCTACTACTCCTAGTAAACAATAGCAGACCCTCAAATCCTCCAGTAAACAATAGCAGACCCTCAATTCCTCCATTGAACAAGAGCAGACCCGTAACTCATTCAGTAAACAATAGCAGACACTCATCTTATACAGTAAGCAACAGCAAACACAGCTCAAAGAAAGAAAAGCAGACGAAAAGTAGTTTTCGTATTACTGCACGTGAAATAATCCAGTCTGTGCTCAATTTTTCCCATGTGTATCTATATAACCAGTGATTCAACGACACTGAGAAAGATGATGAGTGTCCCTACGATCGCTAAAGGCTATGTGACTTTAATATGTTATCATATATATATATATAGTTCTTCACTTACGACCTATGCGACAAACGTCCACTTTCATGTCATCATTGTTTACACAGTATGAAATAGTAAACAATGAATGTGGTTCTTTTAGGGTGATTCAGTACAAGAGACAAGCCAAGAAGAAGAAGACAGTTACCGATTTGAAAACGAAGATGAAATTGATCAGGCAGACTGAAGGAGATATAAAGTCAATGACAGCACGGAATCTACACATCGCGCACACGGCCATTTCCACTATTCTGAAGAGCAAGAAACGCCTTTGTGAATTTTGAAATGTTTGTGGCACCAGTTAGATCCCGTGTAGAGTAAAGTAAGGCAGCGATGGAAAGAAGATAGGTACCTCCCTGAAGTAAAAGTTCCCTCAGAGAAAAGTGAGGTCTTCAACACCTCACTCTCTAGCAGCATGAAAAAAGGTCATGGGACGATCTTTACCTTTACTGGTACTTACTTACCTAGAGCTGAAGTGACTCTCAACCCCACCCCCCTCTCGAATTCGCTTTGATTTAGAGAAGCTGAAAGACTCAAACGTTGCAGAAGTTTTCAAGAGCACAGCTGGAGGAACATTCGGCGTGCTGAACCTGCTGAAATGTAATGTAGACACTCTCGCTGGAAACATTAAAGATGTGCTACTCTCAACAGCCCAAGAGGTTCTACGGCGACAAAGAAATAAGAAACAGCCATGGGTCACAAATCACATCCTTGATCTCTGTGACCAAAGGAGGGCCTTGAAGAGATAAAAGAAAAGCAAACTCGAAGCAGCTAAAAAATACAACGTGAACTGTTTCAGATAGAGGCCTAACAACTTCTAAAGACACTCACTAAGACAGATCATCAGAAGACCTCAGTCATTAAAGACAGCAATGGTTACCTTTTCACAGAAGGCAATGCTGTATTTAACCGACAGACGGAGTACTGCAAGGACCTGTACAACTACCAGCTGAAGACCGACGCCAACATTCTCCAAAGCAACCAAGCTAGAGACAGTGAGCCTGCAGACCTACCAGTCCAGTTCTTCAACTGTCAATTCTTGATAGAAAAGTATCATCAGCATCAGCGGGACCATTACCACAAATTCATTGACTTTAAAAGGGCATTTGACAGAGTTTGGCACGAGGGGCTATGGCATGTGAGGCGAAAATTCAGCATCGAAGAAAGCCTTATCCAAGTCGTTGAGGCTCTGTACAATAGCTCAACGAGCACAGTACTGTTGAACAACCAAATAGGAACTTACTTTCGCACCAAAGTAGGGGTACGTCAAGGATGCCCCCTATCACCCTTGCTGTTTAATATATTCTTGGAGAACATCATGCTCGAAGCTCTTCACGACCATCATACTTCCATTTCAATTGGTGGAAGACCAATCTGCAGCCTACGATTTGCAGATGACATAGATCTGTTAGCAGGTACAAACACAGAACTGCAAGACCTCACCAACAGACTGACAGACAGCTTAAGCGCATATGAAATGGAGACCAGCATTGAAAAAAGCAAAGTTATGATCAATGGCAGCGAAAGAAAAAGACTGACAATATTACTCCCGTATTATGTGACCTACACTGCCTTCCTGTGGAGAAAAGGATTGGCCACATATTGTTAACCACATTCTCCAAGGACGGCAGCTCCACGCCACATTACCGCATCAGGATCGCAAGAGCAACAGCAGCAATGCCTAGGCTAGATAGGATCTGGCATAGCCACAAGATAAGGTTCACTACCAAGTACAGGCTGTACAAATCCCTGGTAGTGCTGATCCTGCTCTACGGATGCGACACGTGGACTCTGCTTGCCAAAACCGAAAAGAGAATCCAGGCATTCGAGAACAAGTGCCTGAGGAGGCTGCTCCGGATCTCATGCAAACATCACAAAACCAACGACTTCGTAAGGAACAAGATTGCCACACTGGTAGCATACCAGGAACCTCTACTATCAACAGTCAAGCGACGTAAGCTGGTCTTCTTTGGCCATGTAACCCGGCACGACACCTTGTCGAAGACTATCCTTCAAGGCACCTTGGAGGGTGGCCGACACCGCGGTGGTCAGAGAAAGAACTGACTTACGAACATCAAAGACTGGACTGGTCTTCCTGTACAAGACCTGCTCACTATCGCCCAAAATAGGCAAGAGTGACGGGCCCTGTAAGGTGCTGCGTCTATCCATGTGCTCCCCCCCCCAACGCCTGGTGCCCGGCAAGGAACGACTGACTGACTGTTAACCCTGACGTATGGCTGCCTTCACGACCTTGTGCCTGCATATCTACAAGATCTCACTCACCGTCACAACCTAAGCGGAACTTTCGTTCAGCAGCCCAATCCAGACTAAGACGACCAAATGTTCAGACAGGGACCACAAACAAAAAGACAACGGGTTTCAGACCCTTCTCAAATGTAGCCCCGCTTCTGTGGAACTCGCTTCCCCTTTCGACCAAGGAGTCTGAGAGTCTTGCAACTTTTAAGAAAAAACTGAAGACTCACCTGTTTCAAATGGACTAGTTTTTTTTATCTCATCATCTGCATTTTGTTGTTTGAACTTGATCATTTGACCTGCAGTCTGGTGGCTGTTGGGATCACTGCGCATTGAGCGTATCTCTGCGATGCGGAAACTGGCGCATTACAAAACGACGACGACGACGACATCATCATCATCATCATCATCATCATCATCATCATCATTGCAGAGATCTATATGAACGGGATACAGCTCGAAGAGGTAAGCAGCTTCAAATACTTGGCAGCCACCCTCTCTAAGGATGGCAGCTCCAAGCCAGATATCAGCATGAGTATCACAATAGCGAGGACTAACGGCTTAGAATCTGGCATTGTCATAAGATCAGGTTACTTACTAAGTGTACAAATCTCTGTTACTACCGATCCTGCTCCACAGATATGGTATGTGCAGTTTGTCAGGGATACCGTATACTGGGACAAGTCACACAGACATATTAGAAAGTTTGAGATCCGCGACGCATAGGGAAGACGTGTACGGCAACGGGAAGGGCACCCCTCTAGGTATACCCGTTGTGACAAAATCATTTGACGGGAGCGGAAAGGCACGGGCAGTAACTGCATTGTAAAGTCACACTCACTAGCCTCCCTAAGGTTTGTGCTTCTCTTCGGATAAATATTGGAACTTTACTAACTATCATATCTTCGTATATGGCAGTGTTACAACATCAAGATTTGAAGAGTATCTTTATTGAGAACTTTTCTTCTCCCACCCTCCCACCAGCACGTTATGATATGTTTTGTGCATGTTGTATTTATATTTGTATGCCTATTTTGTGAAGTACATAAAGCCTGCAACTTTTAGAGTGAACTGTGTTATAGAAATACACTTTATTATTATTACATTGAAGATTCATCACATAAGGCACATCTTAAGGGTAGGTCTTTAAAGTGTGTACATTATTATTTATTATAGATGTGAGAAAATGACTGAATCACAATGTTAATACAAAGATTGATCAGTAGCTTGTAAACGTTGCTAACAATTTATTTCCCTCTCATCTACCCTGGAAGATAATGAACTTTTGCCAAGCCATTATATCATTGACTTCTACACACCAGGCTACATCACTTTTACATGAAATGAAAATCAGGACATCAGTTCTCTTATACACATTTTAATAAATTCTACACAAAACAGTTTTGTCGCATTATTATTGAAATTTTAGAAATTTGTACGAAAAGTGTCTTAGCAAGTCTTGTACAAATGTTTGAATAGACAGAAATCAACCAGGACTACGCGATTGCAGACGTGGTCCTGTCTAACCGCTTTAACTTTATAAACAAGCGACGTAGTTTGCTTTGCAACATTTATTATGGTTGCAGACGATCTAACTAGTAATCTGCAGTTGAAATAAATTTTGACTGTCCTTGCAAATATCTGAAATAAAAGCGAACAACTTACAGGTTCTGGTCAAAGTCGCTACACTCCATTCTACCCGTCGATCCGTGTAGCAGTGAGGCGAGCTTTTGCTGAAATGAAGACGCAGGGCGCAAGTTCCCGTGACGCTACACGTTTTGCTCCCGTCGAGTAAAATCTCGTGTTTTCTCACAACGGGTAGGCATAGAGGCGTGGCGTTCCCGTTGCCGTGCACGACTTCCCTACGCGTCGCCGATCTCAAACTCTATTAACGCTCGGTATCACGCGAAGTCCGAGCGTGAGAACAATCTTCCCCTTCCTCCTGTTTACAGTGCGTACTGGGTTTTTCGGATGCTTGCATTACACCTATGAAGAGTGAAGGTGAAGTCCACTCAGGGAACCTCTTTCTGGTTAACGTGGTTTGGCAGGTACGGGTAGCGACACTACAGAAGTTGCAGAACGGAGAAGTGATGGAGGAAGTGCCTCAGAAAACGTTACTAGAATAGGGTTGACGAAAGATTTTTGACTGATTAATAAACCTCTCGCCGCCATTACAAACATCAATCTAAATGTAGAAAGATTTGCTCAAGTTGATAAACAAATGAGAGAAGTGGTGCATTATTATCTCGAAGTTTGTGATTAAAAAAGAAACACACTGTGCAGACTGAATTGAGCACTTTGTTTAATTATCTCTCGTAACTCGTTATGGCGACTCCGATGACACCCATCCTAGTACAAGTCATGGGTGAAAAGGTGAGTTTTTATGTGTGCTATACTACTGAAAAGTAATATTATGCAATACTGATTACTGATTATATAAACTGAGGTAAAGTGACATAGGGTCAATTCGTGTCTAATGTTCCTCTTCTTAATTTCTATATTTAGTTATAACTACTTGAATGTGATCAAACATTGGAGTAAAACATTAACCTCCCCCCAACGAATCTTTGCTGCAAAACACTATTTCCCCAAATCAGAGTGAACAACGCTCTTCCAGACACTTCTATACGGCTGTACCCTTTCATTGGTTATACCACTGACACCATAATTAAATGCATATACATAGTGAAATCTATGTTCCTTATCTACCTTTACACATAGTACCCTTTATAGTGTGCATCTCGGGAAACAAGGGGTGTGGGAAAAAAGCATTTTTCGCCCAGAATAATACTCTTCGTAATAATTATTTACCATAATTACACCCTACTATTAAGTGCATTGCCACTGGTTGGTTTTAGTTTTTCGCGAGCTTATTGGGAACAGGCATGTGATATGGACGGAGAATCACATCACTTCTCGCTAACTGAACTGTGCTGACTTATAAAATAGATTACGATTTAACCCCTACTCACCGGCCCACGTCACAAGGAAAAATATATCACAGCGCATCGTAAACGGTTTTAATTATTAATAACATATATTTAAACACAAATTATGTACAAGAAGAATTGAAGGCATATACCTGACTAATTATCTAAATCGTCCCGGTTATATCCTTTTTACCGCTAATCTAAATACGACGCGAGTCAAACGATGTAATATTAACTATCACATATTGCACGTTAAACCCGTTTGTGTATTTATCATGCATTGAGCCTTATAAACTCATATATTTCTTGAGCCGTGGAAGGTCCGTTGAAGAAAGAGTAGTGCACTGACCGTTGATCATCCTCGTCATCACCCAGAATAGACTCGACACGTGTTGCAGTGAACGACAGCAGCGCCATCGAGTGTCATCTTCGTCAACCCTAGGCTTGAACATCAGCTTTAGAGGAGACCAGTGCCTGGGGTTGTGACCTGAACAACTTCAACACTTTCATGTCCTGAGAAGAACGTTTACTGGGACCATGATTTTCGTAATATCCTTGAAAAAGTCAATGTACAGTGGAATTTTTTAATTTTTTAATTTTCTTTTTATGTATTAGCATTTTTTCTAAGATTCAAATGGATCTTCGATATTTTAACTATTGTAGAAATAAACCATTTAAATCATTTATTGCTGTTAGGCAGCGACAAAGTATTCTCACTGTTCTTTTGTCTCGTACATTTACATACAGCTCTCAGCTCAAGTCTGTAACGCGCGGAGCGGCTGTAATAAATAAAGATGTAGACAGAACTGTTTATAACTGGGAATATATCTGTAATTGAATTGCAGATCGCATAGAGACGAGTATACAGTCCGTATACCGAAAACTCCTTCACAAAAACATGAACAGTTTTGGTCAGAAGGAAGGGTGTCATAGACAAGATAAAGACACACGAGGCCAACACAAGAGTCTTCGTTAGCGCCATCTGCCGGTCGTTTTGCTCCGTATTTGCAGAACTTGTCTTCTGTCGCCAGGCCACAGCGGATGACAGTTGTATAACAGTGATGAATGTCGCTAGCGACACGGTGAGGAAAGTGATGAGAGGAACACTGATGGTGAAGATAACATATACAATAGTATCGATGACGGCCCTGTTGTCAAGCCATACTGATGAAGGACCAATCTGCCAACGAGTCAGTCCATCATCTTCTGTTACGATCACTTTATATTTAAGGGACTGACCTATAAAGCCAAGCTGACATATAAAAGCGATTGTTGATAAAATCATCGCCATCGTTCTCGTCCTAATGAGTGACGAAGCCCGAAACGGAAATGCAACGCACACGCAGCGCTCTACGGCAATCACCATGATGTACAGACCGGAAGTAGTTTTAAAAGCATAAGTAAACCCTATAATATAGATCATAGTCTTTATATTCTCTCCCTCACCGAACTCTCGAATATAAAGTACGGAAAAGACCTTTACAAGACTGTATATAGCAGAGCACAGAACAAAACAGAAGTCCGCTAAGGCCAGGGAAAAGAGACACAGGTTCATGCGATCTCGCAGACCCTGGCGGTAGAAGACGAAACAGTTGACGACATTGCTGAGGACACCAAAGATGCTGACAACGAAAGTACCTACTCCCCCAATAATTAAATCTACAAGAAGGTGAATGGAAGTGAGTAGTGAAGTGTCCGCTACTGATCCACTAAACACATCTCCTACTGAACTTGTAGAAATGTATAGCGCATCGTCTGTGATGCTAGTAGCCATATTGACCTGCACCATCACCAGCAACTAATAGACAAACCTTTATATCTCAACAGTCGTGACGTACAGCCGCATTTAATTGAGTTAATTTTACGGCCTGTGAAACATAATATTCCGACTACCTATTTTTGTTTCTTATCTCCTTGTTTCTTTTTCTCCCTTTCTCTATCATACTCCCTCACACACACACACACACACACACACACACACACACACACACACACACACACACACACACACACACACACATGCTGGATATATTAACGTTAAAAAGGCCACAAATATATTTCGTATGCCAGAATATCGGGTTATTATTTTGATTATTGACCAGCCCATTTACTTTGCATTAATGAATTTTAATATATTTTCTTGTTCACCGGAATTTCTCCAATTTCCATAATCCGTAAGAAAACCATTTTGTAGACGTCGGCGGCTGGGCACCGACATGTTTCCGTGTGCTCTTCAGTATTTCCAGTTGTGTGGGCACGCAGTGTGTCTGTGCCTACACAATCCTTCGAATATTGCATGCAAACACTGTGAGTTGTTTAATTCTGGAAGATGATTGAAAAAGATCCTTAAAAAATCCTTTCCACGAAGTAGCATGACATACGTTAATGAGCGTTTTGTGCCTCAATTCTTTTTACCTAATTTTACTCTTCCCTCTCGTTTATCTTCCTAAACGTCGATATATATTTTTAAATGTCAAATTTACAAACCTTATTTATCAATCGTTTTAACCTTCTTGCGTTTCCTCCCGTACAAAACTGAATATGACTTTGCTTGCAGAAGGCATATTACAACACTTAACTGAGTGGTACATAGGATCAAAATGCAGCGAGGTTACTCTGAGTAACACTCTAGGCAAGAGTGATAATAGTTTAGTCACTGGCGATAGAAACAAAGAGACCGATGTGAATGGGGTACGGCTAGAAGAGATAAGCAGTTGTAAGTACTTGGGAAATATCTCCAAAGACGGGAGCTCCATGACAGACATCAACAACAGCAGCAATGGTTCAGCTTGACAGTGTTTTCCGCAACCATAACATCAGGTTTACTACTGTGTAGTCTGTACAAACTGCTCGTAGTATCGATCCCGTTTTACGAATGTGAAATGGAGACTCCAGGCATCCTAGAAAAAGTGACTGAGAAGGCTGCTCTGGATCTTTCACAAAGAACTTAAAGCTTATGAATTTACACGAAGCCCTATTGCCGCACTCGTATGAAACCAACTGTCAAGCGTTAAAGTCTAGTCAGGATCCGGCTCAACACTTTATCGAAGACTGTTCTTTAAGACACCTTGGTGTGCGGTCGACGCCGTGGTGTCCACAGGAAGAACTGGCATATGAATGTTAAAGAAGGTGTGGTCTTGTGCAGAATCTGTTCACTGTCGCCCTAAAAGCTGTGAGTTGTGGGCACTGTCAGCTTCCGTGTTTATCTACGAGCTCCCCACTCCCCCCCCCCCCAAAGACCCTTACCCCTTGACGTTGCTATCAAACCCGTTTGCTAAATTGACATCAAGACCAGACTTTTCCATTTACTGGGTAAACAGCTATGTTCCTCCTTTTAAAAATGGTATTTCCATTCTGTTTAGTCAGCACTCGCCTCAAGAAAATGCTGACAACCTTACCAAGATAGCTAAATTCTCTTCCAAAAAGGTCTTGATTATTTTTGTCAACAAAACAATACTTGTGATGAGGAAAAACTATATATATATATATATATCTTTCTCTCTGCGCGCGCGCGTGTGCATGTGTGTGTGTGTTACACATAATGATCATGATTTTCAAACAAACGGCCTTTTAAAAATAGAAGTCCTAGGTATATATATATATATATATATCAAATGGTAAAAAAATAAATCATTCCTAAGTTATAAAGACAGATACTAAAGAACTTCTTTCCTCTTTATCTATTTATTATTTAACATAATCTTGACAGCTTTACTAATTTCATAATATTCGTACTCTATTTTTAAAAGGCAAAGTACTTTTGATTATCGAGGCCCCTGTAATGCTCTCACGCCACGGATGGTGCAAGAGACACACTAACGCAAGACTATTGCGCATTCTTTCCAAAATAAACAAAACGATTGCCTTAGACTTCCCAATAGAACACATAAACAAGAAATGGCTTCTCGGCACCTCTAAAAGGGGCTTTCACATGAATAAACACTCCAAAATCTTCAGACTCAAATATCACCTAACTCTTAAAGTGCACTCAAAGGTGGGATTTAGCTGTCGTGACTCAGGCACGTGCCGCTTCTTTGGTCGTCCAGGCCTGAGTGAATTTTCTGCCTGATTTACCGCCAAATCTTTATTTTTTTAGTGAAATTCAAAAACATTTTGCCATGTTTACAAGGATTTAAGACACGATGGCACAGACTGATCTGTGAAAAATGCCATTGACGAGTTCCATTATGATAGCAATATTATTTAATATAACTGTGATTACAGTATCATTTAATATGATCGTGATTGCAGTATCATTTAGTATAATTATCATTGTAATACCATTAAGAATTGTTGTGTTTACCCAAAGCTCATTCTCTCCTTTTTTGTGCCCATAACGTTTAATACCAACATTATCTGCTTTCCATATTTAATATTTGACAATAACTAATATATTTGCTCATTTGTTTACATCGTTTTCTACACCTGCTATGTCGATTTAGTAGTAATATAGACCAAACTCCTATTGCACAAAATGTTACATTTGTCTTTCATTTTGCACAACCGATCTTAGATATCACTGATGCCGTAAAATTTCAGGTTGATCGCTGCAGAATTATTTTAATCAGATTTATTCGGCACTACTTGCAGAATGAAGACAAACAAAAGTTCAAACATTGCCGGTGTGATTGAGAGAATGAAGTACACCTAATGGACGTAAGAAAATAATAGATATATCAACAAACCATTTTATTCTATTGAATCCATGAGGGCGGGTGGCGGTAAAGCTGGAGAAATCACATGGCGCCACTTGGATGAGTATCGTGTGTTTTTATATCAAAACGATCCTTCATTACATTCCAAAACTACGGATCTATTCCATGTATTTCAAGAATCTGAAGGCAACTTCACAATTGTAGTCAATCATTTAAACAAAAATAACAATAGAGAAGTAAGAGACTGATCCTTGAATCTTGATAGTGCTAGGGAAAGGGGTTGTCGCCCCTGATAGTTTTACTCAGTAGGGTTTGTCACCCTTGTATGTGTGCCAATTCTGTATACGTTTAGAAAACAATGTTTTTTATGTTCGGCAGCAGTTAGTTCCCTTTATGTAATAGGACACAATACTAGTCCCCCCCCCCCCTGAATGAAAGCAGATGAATGGAGTGAGTATAGTTTACAGGAGGACTGAGCAAAGTAGTCAGAGTCCCTGCCATGCAGGTGAACAGATTTTATTGTCATTCCCCGACTAAAAGTCCTAGAGGAAGGACCTAGAAGACTTACTGTGTGGAAGCGAGAAGCGAGTAGACCTAATTCCTTGCCTAGCCAAGAATTAAGTTGGGAGAAAGAAGATAAGAGAAGATATCGCTACAGCGAGAGGTACCTGGCAAGTCAGCCCCGCTCAAAGTAACAGTGGATATTGCCGTCAACAGCCGTTATTCAGAATAGTGGAGTTATACAGAATTCGGTGGGAGAGTCGAGAAGATTGAATGGAAATATCGTGAAGCTGAAGTGTGGAAGTATATTGTCTTCACAAGGAGTGGGAAAGTACGACCCGGAGGTCTTGTGTTGTCAGCTGAAACGAGCTGAAATCGTAGAATTTGTCATAGACCGCCGCCTTGATATTTTCATCATCACTGAGACGTGGCTTAAACAACATGGCGACGAGAGCGTGTGTGTCGATCTTACTCCAGTAGGCTACTGCCTGAAATCTTTCCCCCGCCCTACACGTGGTGGTGGTATTGCTATAATCTACAGATCATCACTTGCCAAGTACCTGTCTTTTACTACTGCCGTATCGTTCCCTCACACGTCTTTTGAATTTGTACAAGTCTCCTCTTCGGCTCCTCATTGCTCGATGCACCTGCTCTGCATCTACAGACCTCCTCCTAGCACCAGGAACAAACTTACAGCCAAAACATTTTTCTCAGAATTCCATGATCTCTTGGATTATAGCAATGCACTAATTGGACCCGCAATTCTCCTCGGAGATGTTAATGTACACTTCGACAACAGTTCTCACCCTGACACTGTCAAACTGTCCGAAATGTTGCACACCTTTCGTTTTGTCCAGTCCGTGTCGTAACCTACTCACAAAAGAGATCACATCTTGGACTGGGTCATACATCGACCTGATGACCACTTAGTCCAGTCAGTTGATGTTTCCCGTGATCTCTAATCTGACCACTACTCAGTACTAATGGAACTGGATCGCAAATGCCCATCATCGGCGCCAGTTTTCAGACCCACTCGGTCATTACAAAATGTGGATAGACTGGCATTCAAAGCACAGCTGCAGATGGCGCTCCTCCAACCACCCTCTGCCGAGCAACTTGACTGTGTTTTGCGTAGAGTAGTTGATGACCACGTGACCCAGTGTCTCGACGTCTGATGCGCCAGTCTAAATGTGCGCCTTGGTATTCACACATCCGTGTCGAACTCCGTGACCTGAAGCGCATGCGCCGGCGAGCTGCACGTGTTTGGCGGAAGACTAGACTCGTCATCCACAAAGAAATTTACAATGCCACAAAGCGAAGCGTTGCAAAATGCATTTATGCGGCTAAAGCATCATATCTTCAGGGCCAAATAATTAACTGCACCTCCTCCAAAAACTCTTTGCCATCTGCACTCACATGACTGGATCTCGTACAGCAACACCACTGCCTACTGCCTACCCTGCTTCACTGCTGCCGCAAGTTTTTAGTGATTATTTCACCAGCAAGATATCAGACATTCGATCATCTCTAGACTCTGTGTCGGCCCTTGATAGCATCTCCTGTGATGTCCTCCAAGGATGCTCCATGACCAAGTTCCTACCAGTCTCTGAGACCGATGTGAAAGCGGTTATTCTAAAAGCTAAACCAACAACTTGCGAGTTAGATCCGATGCCCACAAGCCTTCTGCTCGAGTGTCTAGATACTCTACTTCCTGTCATCACAATATTGTACATGTCAGCCTGTCGTCAGGTGTTTTCCCATCTTTGTTCAAAAATGCGGTGGTGAGGCCACTTCTAAAGAAATCCATGCTTGATGTCAATGTGCTAAACAACTACCGCCTAGTCTCCAACTTGTCTTTTCTCTCTAAGATCATAGAGAAAATAGTTTTGACACAGTTCTGGGCCTATTTACAAGACCACCATCTTCTTCCACAAGCTCAGTCGGCATATAGACCTTTCCACAGCACCGATACCACTCTTATTAAAGTAACAACAGACATATTATCTGCTCTTGACAGTGGTGATGTCTCTCCATTAACCCTACTGGACCTGTCTGCTGCATTTGACACTATAGACCACTCTCTGCTTCTTCAGACTCCACACCCTCTACGGGATTTCTGGACCTGCCCTCTCATGGTTCAACTCCTATCTCACTGATAGGACCCAGACTGTGGTAGTCGATGGTCAGACATCTCGCCCTGCTTCACTTTTCTGTGGTGTTCCCCAAGGCTCAGTACTTGGCCCAGTTCTGTTCATCCTGTATACTAAGCCCCTTTCATCATGCATCCGGTCTCACCAGGTGTCTCATCAATCCTATGCTGATGACACGCAGCTTTACTGTTCCACTCCGCCGGCTGAGTCTCACTCTGCTATTAGCTCTCTAGAAGCTTGTATCAGTGATGTCAAGGGCTGGATGCTAAAAAACAAGCTTAAACTAAACGATGATAAAACGGAAGCCCTCTTGTGCCATAGAAGAAGACATCAACCTTCACTCGTCAGTCTGCCCAATCACATCAAGGTGGGCGACAGCAACATCACCTTCACGTCATCCGTTAGGAATCTGGGATTTATTGTCACTGATGACATGACACTCGATAGACATGTAGCAGCTGTCTGTCGGTCTGCCTATTATGAGCTCCGTAAGATCAGTGCTATCCGTCACTTTCTCTCTACACGCGCTACCAACACTCTTGTCTGTGCGTTTGTTCTTTCTCGACTTGACTACTGCAACTCCTTGCTGGCAGGCTTCCCTGACTACCTCATTCAGAGACTCCAGAGAGTACAGAACTCTGCTGCGCGTCTGGTGCTTAGAGCAAGGAAACGGGACCATGTCACTCCTCTCCTTCGTTTTCTACACTGACTACCCGTCCGTTCTCGCATTCAGTACAAACTGTCTGTGTTTTAATTTCTTTGCTGGCTCCTGTCCTGACTATTTCTCTGAACTTCTCATCCTTTACTCTCCGTCCAGACAACTACGCTCTTCGTCTGACGACCGTATCCTAGCTGTTCCTGTCACCAGAACAACAACATATGGTCACAGGACTTTTGGCTACTGTGCTGCAAAACAATGGAACTCTCTTCCTTTCCATATCCGCCACCTTCCTACAATTGAATCTTTCAAATCTGCACTGAAAACGCACCTCTTCCTTGAGCATTACTCCTAACACAGTCCACACAATGCTCGTCCTTCTTAACCCCGCCCCCTTCCCTCTTGCTACTTTACCCATCTTTCTCGCAGAATCACTATATTTCTCTGTTCCTGTTACTTGATGCCTTTTGTTTTCTGTTTCGTCAGTACTGTCGTTTTCTTTCGTCCCTTTGTTCTGTATCTACTTAGTCCACGTCTCTTCCTCGTTTTAAGCGCTAAGAGCATGCTCTCTATGAGTGTGAATATGCGCTATACAAATCTTCACTATTATTATTATATGTATGATGGAAAATTTCAGAGGATTTTGGTGAAGAGTGGAAGAAAAGTTTGGCGTTTTGAAGTGTGTTATTTTAGTTAGACCCCTCCCACAAAATAGAAGACAGTAGGAACCCACGCACAGATCTTTGCTTTGGTGTTGAGAGAAAGAACACGTGGCGCACGCCGTGTAGACATTGTTTGTGGTCAGTGTCCTTTCTGCACGTGGCGGTGTTTCCTTAACAGGTAGTCATGACGTAAAGGCATCTTTTATCGTGTGGATAGTTCGGGCTGTGAAATATTTGTTCTTTGACTTTTTCTCTCTTTCTCAATCTCTGCTTTACTTGCTCTCTCTCTCACTCACACACACACACACACACACACACACACACAATATGCACTCGCACACTAACACATGCAAGACATAAACAAAATGCCTTGTAATGTGCATGCAAAAATATCAGGTGGTCAGTTTGATTATCGGCCAACATATACGTTTGATATTATTTGTATTACGCATTCTTTTTTTCATTTTGAACTGACATTAGACTCCAAAATGGTGCCTGACCAAAAAAAACCGTTCCCTACTTTATAATAAGACGAAAACTGTGATTGGATGAACTGTTAAACCCAGTCAAGGGGACGAAGTCTGTGTGGAACATTTCCAAAAGTTCCAGTAGTTTCCTCCCTTATGTATTCATTCATTTACGCTCAGTGTGATGTGTTATTTACGCTACCCTACTTGCGGTCAGGCTGTGTTGCTGTTGTTATGAAAACAAATGTTATGGAAACAAAAAAATAGATTTTTATCTTTAATAATTAACGAGAGAAGAAAATGCGCAAAATAAAGTGGTGTGCACTAGCTGGTTCAATTCTATGTACGTTTATTGCTGGAAGAAACATAGTTCTAAGAAGTTTGAGAAGATTTTCATAGGAGTATTTGAAAATGGTTAAACTACAAAGATCATATTTTAATTTGTAAACCGGGCTTTAATTGGGAGGTTTAAATCTCGGCGGGTAGCGTGTTTTCTTCACTCTCAATCACAATCACTGTTTCTTCCTTAGACATCTCTTTATTTGCGGTTACAGGCGTACACATAGGATTAAAACAAAAAAAGGAAAGGGAAAGAAAAAAAAAGGAGAAAGAGGTTGAACGTGTTGCCCTGATTTAGGACAAACATCCCAGGGTAGGCCCCGTCGGCCACCCTGGACCACGTCTTCTTCCAAAAGAACGTACAAACGGAAACCCAGAGGGTTGCTTCCCCCTTGTCCAAATCTCGGTGCATGAAAATAAAATACAAATTTACTAAACAAAAATATGTGAATACACATGACAAATGTGCAAATTTGTCATGGGTGTTACAAATTTTAATGTTATTTATTTATCAGTTTTTAATGTAGTAAATTATTTATTTCTAATGAAATCTATCAATCCCCGATACTAATATCCTCTTGGCTTACTTAAAAGATTATTACAATTGATACAGAATATAGAATTTTGACTACATGCTTTCCCACTAACTCAAAGAGATTCTTTTGTTTATGGTTAAAATTCCAGGGAAACCTTGATTTTAAATATAAAGGGAATACCATCACATCTGAAAAAAGATCAATGAATCGCTTTCTGAAGTTAAAATAAAGTATGAAAGTAAAGGGTTTTACTTTTATTTAATTAAGGTGTTGTTTTGCAGTTTTACTGTCATTGTCTCTCTACCTGACGTACGCGCGCACACGTTAGAGGTGGGGAATGGAGGTAACACATGGGACAGGCGATATCAAAACTGACATCAAAGGTATACGATAAAATACCATAAGAGTGAATGAGCAGATTTTAAAGAGCAGTGTTTCAGGAAGTGACAATATTTTTTAAAATTTATTTAAAAGAGAAATACACATTTAAGAGAGGACTTTATTTGAAAAAAATCCTTTTCAGTCCAATCATTATCTCAATAAAGAGAGAGCAAAATGTAGACGTAGTTAAGTGGGATGCATTATGCAAATACTTATTAATTGTTATCACAATTTTATTTGTGTACGAAACAGATTATAACTCTAGAATGTGTTTGGGCCGAAATATTGTGTACAATCTTGAAACAAATATTCATGTAGATTTTAGATATATATATATATATATAAATGTAGTGTATTCTATTAATTAGACCTGAGTCTTCATCATTAGTGGAATACAAGGTTAAGGTACGGATCATATAATATGAGCACGAGCTCAAAATGTAATAAAGTTTTCAAAAATTACTTTTTATATTAGTTATTTTGTTACACGGTACACAATGAGGCAGTTTTGAAGTATGTAGTTTATGGGTAACATTTGTTTATTATTAGCCTACATGTATATCACCCTAGTAAACCGTCCAGCTTCTTTGATAAAGCTGATTATGAAATTCATGTACTATCTTGACAATCACTTCGCTAAAGTCACCTCATGAACATAACAACTCAATCAACACATTGTAAGTCTTATTATTTTCCATATTTTGCAAGTAACAACTTAGGTAGTAAATTAACTTTTTATGTACAGAACTTTATAGATTTAATCGTAATAAATCAATCTTGCTAAACACCTAACGATAAATGCAGTTAATTTCTACTGGAAAATGTTTCCTTTTGATTAATCATTGAAAAAAATTATTTTCCTTATTTTGATAATGAGCGTGTTTATTTGTTAAAACAGAATATATAGTTATTTGTATAACAATGGGGATTGATCAAGGTGCAATTAAAGGTTTACTCCTAACTATGTGTTCGGAGAGAGCTGGTGTCCGATCTGACAGTAAAGCCGGTTAAATACCCGTATAGCGCAGCTTACTTCCCCTTGTCGACGCATCTGACGGAAATGGGTACCCGACTCCAAAGAGGAGCCAGAAAGGTAAGGCAGCGAGGGAGAGAAGATGGGCACCGCCCTCACGTGAAAGCTCACAGAGAAAAGTAAGGTCTTAAACACCTCTGAACAAGTGAAAAAGGTCATGGGACGACCTTTTCCTTTACATGTATTAACTTACCTGAAGCTGAATACTTACTTCACATTCTCAAAATCTCTCATCATTGAACTCAGTTCTTATGAAAGGCGTAGGCCCCTTGGATTGCTGTCTGTAATGTTTAGTTATCGGCAAGTGAAATGTTTTATCGGTCGACCCCGGATGTAGGTCCGTGGCATCTACTTTAAATATTGTAAACGACTTGTTTGAAAGCTCGGTATCAAGGTAAGTCTTTAAGTGCGAATTATCTCTCCTTTCTCCTGTTTACAGTGCGCCTCTGTCTTCTTGTCGGGTGCTCCCACTACACTTATAAAGAGTGCAGTCCATTTAAGGAGCCTCGATCGTGGTTTTGCAGGTAGTCTGGCAGTTCTTTAGTGTCGCAATACACGACACTCGGGGAAATCTTTTCCTTCTCTCCAAAACAATGGCCTAATCTTTTCCCTTGATCTCTGTTAGTAGCTGCTGTATTTTTGCTTTTAGTGCCACGTCCGGCGGAAGATGCTGACTGGGAAGAACCGCTGTCGTTATGATGCGACACATTAATCAACAGTTGGTATTCACAGACGACTGGAGTGCATCTCGCAGACCTCCCTGATTCTTAATTGTCTGGGTACATAGTACCTTCTCCCGTAACTCCTAATAAATTCATACGTATCAGTTGTCTATAAGTAATATTTTTTTTTGTTTTTGCGCCACACTCAGCTGTCGATCTCATACACACCGTTATTATAATTTTGATTACTGCGCAAATCTAATTCGTTGATTTAGCCACACAATAATTGATCCTCTTCACATTCTCACAAGAATGAACTTCTCTTGACTAATGCTCACTTCTACTTGACGCTTCCTATCCTGACCATACAAACTAATATATACGCCTAAACTGCATTCCTGAGAGAATCTCATCGTTATAAAGAAAAGGAGAATCTAGGCACTCGAAAAGAAGTGCTTGAGGAGGCTGCTCCAGATCTCATACAAAGAAGACAAAACCAATGAGTTTGTAAGAAACATCATGACCACACTGGTAGGACACCAGGTACCTCGTCAAGCGACGTAAGCTGGTCTTCATTAGTCACGTGACCCGGCACGACACGTTGTCGAAGACTATCCTTCAAGGCACCTTGGAGGGTGGCCGACACCGCGGTGGTCAGAGGAAGAACTGACTTACAAACATCAAAGACTGGACTGTTCGTCCTGTACAGGACCTGCTCCCACAATAGGCAAGAGTGGCGGCCCCTGTCAGCTGCCGCGTCTATTCATGTGACCTTCCCAACGACTGACTGACTGACTGACTGACTGACTGACTGACTGACTGACTGACTGACTGACTGACTGACTGACTTTATGATTGAAATGTCAAGTGGAAATATAGAAGAAGTTTTTAACTGTAGGAAAATAAACTTAAATTTGAAAACTGGTTGTGTCAGTAGCAGATAGAGAGTTGCAGCAGAAGAATGGATATAGAAGGGATGGAAAACTCGGAAAACTTCACTAAGAAAGGGTTGAAGAACGATTTATGACTGATTCATAAAGCTCTCGCCACCTTTAAAAGCATGCATCTAACTGTAGATTTGCTAATGTTGATCGACAAATGATAGCAGTAGTGCATTTTGTGATTAAATTTATTATTAAAAAGAAAACAAACTGTGACACTTCTGATGACCCCCATCCTAGTACAGAACATAAGTAAAAGGGTGAGTCGTCATGTGTGTACTCACTACTGTAAGTAATTTTATGTAAAACTGATTACTAATTATATAAACTGAGAATAGTGACAAGCTCAGTTAGTATCTAATGGCGATCCTGTTGTTAAATTACTATAATTAATGTATAACCACTTGGATATGAACAAAAGTACTTTTGATGCGTACGTGTATTGTATAGATACGTAGATGTATGTATATGTATGGAAAAGGCCATCTTACCTTCAGCTCCAGTAGCCCAGAACTTAACCCGGTCGTCAGTCGAAAACTATCCGTGTGTATATATATATAACAAGGATTCGTGTGGAAGAACGAGAGAGCGTGAATGACGTCAATTGTTCGGAAGAAGTGTATGAATGATGTAAAAATGAAGGAAATGACGTGAGGGAGAGCGCGAGCGGGGGCTCGGTAGTCAGGAGGAGGAAGAGCTTTAGGAAGAGAAACAGACCGTAGAGTAGGGATTAGGAAGAATTAGTCGTGTAGGGCCAGTAGGAATCAGTAGAGTGAATTTAATGAGTAAGGCTTTAGACATTCTTTTAGACATACAGACCAGGAAAGACTCAAATGGTAGGAATTCTCTTATTTTAAAATAATCTAGGTGTACGAATCGGTTCATAACGGACTTTTCATTGGTGTATTTTCCTTGTTCTCTTCTTTTTATTTATAGTTAGTAAAGCGGATAGATTCGTTAGACAAATCATTCTTTTATTTTAATTTGTTTGAAAGAACACGTATTTGTCATACTCCGTGTATGTGGTGAAAGGATTGAGTGACAGATACACTGCGCGGTGGACGTGACATATTCATTCCGACCTTGGAAAATAGAATTTTTCACCCAGATTATTGTTCTTCGTAATAATCGTTTATTATGATCATACCTTACTATTGAGTGTATTGCCACTGGTAGGTTTTAGCTCTTCGTGAGCTAATGGGGAGCAGGCATGTGACATGGCCGGAGAATCACACCACTTCTCGCTAACTGAGCTGTGCTGACTGATGAAAACATTACGATTGAACTCTTAGTCACCGGCCCAGGTCCCAAGATAAAATATCACAGCTTGTCGTACAAAGTGTAAGTTGTTAATAACATTATTGTTTACACACAAATTATGTACAAGAAGAATTCAAGGCATATGCCTGACTATCTTAAAAGCCCCGTTTATATCCTTTCCACCACTAATCTAAGTACTATGCAAGTCAAACGATGTAATATTAACTAACACATATTGCACGCTACACCTGTTTGTGCATTTATCATGCACTGAGCCTTAACTCAGATATTTCTTGAGGCGTGGAAGGTCCTCCTGCTGCTCCGTTAAAGAAAAAGTAGTGCACTGACCGTTGATCATCCTCGTCGTTTGGCGATGGCGTTACCCAGAACAGACTCGACAAGCGCTTCAGTGAACGACAGCAGCGCCATCGCGTGTGATCTTCGTCAACCCCAGGCTTGAACATCAGCTTTAAAGCAGACATGCTTCGTGTTGTGTTCTGAACAACTTCTAAACCTTCATGTGCTGAGCGTTCTCGCTACTGGGAGCATGATAACCATCAGAATGAATCTGCATAACCCCATTTCCCTCTCTGTTTAGAGTTAAAGTGTCTATTAAGTGACTTTCTAATGTAGACCTGAATTTACACAATACATAAGTGTGACACTAGTGTCTTGCTTTACCACCCTCTTAGATGAAGACGGAGTGAGGTGTCTGTTACTATTGCACAAAATATGTCAACATCTGCCCTAGTTTGTTGCCATTAGAATAATTTTCGTAATATTCTTGAAAACGTCGTAATTGTGTCTAACAATATTTTCTATTTTCTATTTTCTTATTGTCTATTAGCATTTTCTTTAAGATTTAAACTAATCTCCGATGTTTTTCAATATTATAAAAAAAACAAACCATACATGACTTTTTGAATATTGTTAGGCAGTGACGATGTATTCTCGCTAAACTTTTGTCTCGTACATTTACATACAGCTCTCAGATCGTTTTTGTAACGCGCGGAGCGGCTGTAATAAATAAACACGTAGACAGAACTATTTATAACTGGAAACATATCTGTAATTGAATTACAGATCGCATAGAGACGAGTATACAGTCCGTATACCGAGAACTCCTTCACAAAAACATGGACAGCTTTGGTCAGGACTATTGGTGTCATAGACAAAATGTAGACACACGAGGCCAACACAAGCGTCTTCGTCAGCGCCATCTGCCGGTCGTTTTTATCCGTACTTGTAGAACTCATCTTTCGAAGCCAGGCCATCGCGGAGGTCAGCTTTATCACAGTGATGAATGTCGCTAGCGACACGGTGAGAAAAGTGATGAGAGGGACACTGATGGTGAAGACAACGTATACAATAGTATCGATGACGGCCTTGTTGTCAAGCCATACTGATGAAGGAACAATTTTGCAACCACCAACGTCTGCTACGATCACTTTATATTTAAGACACTGACCTATAAATCCAAGCTGAGATATTAAAGCGATAATGGATAGAAACACCGCCATCGTTCGCGTTTTAATGAGTGACGAAGCCCGAAACGGAAATGCAACGCATACGCAACGCTCGACAGCAATCACCATGACGTACAGACCGGAAGTAGTTCTAAAAGCGTAAGTAAATCCTACAATATAGATCACCGTCTTTACATTTTCTGCCTCATCAAACTCTCGGAGTTGAAGTACTGAAAAGACCTTTAAAAGGCTGTAGACCGACGAGCACAGAAGAAAACAGAAGTCCGCTAGGGCCAGGGAAAAGAGACACAAGTTCATGCGATTGCGCAGACCCTGGCGGTAGAAGACGAGACAGTTGACGACATTGCTGAGAATGCCGAAGAGGCTGACAACGAGTGTCCCTCCTCCCCAAATAATTAAGTCTATAAGAAGGTCAATGGAAGTGAGTGGTGAAGTGTCCGCTTCTTTGTTGTCTGATCCACTAAACACATCTCCTACTGAACTTGTAGAAATGTCTGTGACGCTAGTAGCCATATTGACTGCACCATCACCAGCAACTAAGAGACAGACCTTTAAATCTCAACAGTCGTGACATACAGGCACATTTAATTGAGTTAATTTTACGCCCTTCCGAACATTATATTCCGAATACCTATTTTTGTTTCTTATTTCCTTGTTCCCTTTTCTCCCTTTCTCTATCCTACTCTCTCTCTCTCTCTCTCACACACACACACACACACACACACACACACACAAATGCTGGATATATAATATATATTTTGCATGCCAGAATATATCTCAGCTTGATTATCGACCAACCCATTTACTTTGAAATCGTAAATTTTAATATTTTTCTTCTTCACCGGAATGGCTCAAATTTCCATAATCCGTAAGAAAGCTTGTTTGTAGATGTCAGTGGGTGAGCACCGACATGTCTCCGCGTACTCTTCAGTATTTACAGTTGGGTAAGCGCACACCTCTGTGCCTACACAACCTTTCAAATATGACATGCCAACAATTTGTGTTGATTTATTGTGCGAGACTGAAAAAAACTTATAGAGAAATCATTTCCACGCAATATCATGACATCCCATGATGAGCATTTTCTCTCGCATTTATTTTGTTTTCTTAATCTACCTCTGCCCTCTCGTTTTTCTTTCTAAAAATCAATTTTTAGATGTCAAATTTTTAAAACTCATTTATCAATCTTTTTGCTTTTCTTCCTATGCAAACATGAATATAATTTTGCTTCCAGAAGACAGTACAACACTGAACTGAGTGGTGCATAGGATCAAAATGCAGCGAGGTTACCCTGAGTAACACTCGAGAGAGCAGTAATACAAGTATAGTCTCGATGCGATAGTAAACAGAGACCTACGTGAACGAGGTACGGCTGGAAGAGGAGGAGGTTATAAGCATTCGGGAGCCAAACCTTGACAGACATCAGCAACAGCAGTAATGCCTCGGCTGGACAGGGTCTGACACAACCATAACATCAGGTTTTCTACTGAGTGTAATCTGTACAAGTCCCTAGTAGTACCGGTCCTGCTTTATGGATGTGAAACGGGGACTCAGACATCCGAGAACAAGTAACTGAGGATACTACTCTAGTTCTTTCACAAAGAACATAAAGCTTATAATTTTGCAGGAAGCACGATTGCCGTACTCGTTTGAAACCAAAGGTGAAGCTGTTAAGAGACTTTGGAGTGCGGTCCAGAGAAACTGTGAAGAACCTGTTCACCGTCGCCCAAAAAAAGTCGGGTGTCTTCATGTCAAAACTCTACTTCATTAACATTCATAAAATACTGATCTACTCCATGTATTTCAAGATCCTGAACACAACTTGATATTTGTGATCATTCATTCAAACAAAAATAATCAATCAATCAATCAGTCCTCCTTGTGCCGTCTGGCACGTGAGGCGACAACACGAGACCTCCATCTGGTTCTGTCTGCTGCTGTTCTAGAGGCTGTCTCGAGTGACAGGCCTCTGTTCTTGAAGTCCTTTTCGATGGAGCGCCTCCACGTCTCTTTGGGCCTCCCTCTCAAACAAAAATAGCTATGCAAGTAAAGGAAGGAAATTCTAATGCGATGAATCCATAAGGTAAGGTAACCCTGCATAAGGTAAAATCAAATTTAGTGAAACAATACGATTCACCAGCACTGATTAATCGTCCCCCACGCGGGCACACAATATACAATTTAACAATGCTTTAATCAAGCATAAATCAGTCCCTCTTCATTCCCGCCATTATCATTCGGACAACCAAAGATGAAAACCAGAGTTAAGTCTAAGACTGGATGGCGACACAGTGTCTGTCCTCTATCTCCTGCCTCCTGTATCTTGTCACGTGGCTTCGGAGTTTGGCCTGCTTCCATATCTTTAACTCTGTTTGTGATATCCGATTTAAGTACTGATCTTCCACGGTTTCCTTTGTCCTATTTGGTGGTGCTTTGTGTGTGTGTGTGGTGTGTGTGTGTGGGGGGGTTGTTTTGTGTGAATTTATGCTTTGTGTGTGTTTCGTCTGTCTTATGTTTGTTGAATGGAGATGATTTGCATATAGTTGTATGTGTTATGTTTCTTTTTATGTTTTTATGTGTCAAAGAAATTAGTAATGTGTCTGTTGCAAACACTGTTTGAAATTTGACACGTGCAAGTGTTCGGTCTTCAAAGGGCTCTGTGAATGCCTTGCTGCTACATAAGAGAAAAGATGAGAGAAGAATGAGAGAAGCAAGAAGGGGCAAGCGAAGTAGAAAAGACACGAAGAAAAGAGTGGCGCGAAAGAGTGAAAAAGAGAGAGAGAGGATAAGTAACAGATAACGAGAAATTGACTGGAAATTCCGATTTTCCAAATTAATTTATCAACAGCGAGGCAACGATCAATATTTAAAAAAAGCAATTTTTATACAATTTATTTAACATAAGACTAAAATAAGCCTACCTTCAAAAATCAGCTTAAAACAACATCTGACATAACCTAGACAGAAACCATCCCTTTCCTCTGCCTTTCCGTCTCCTTTTTTGGTGTACTGGATTATTCTTACTTCATATTGTGGTCAATCAGTGGACGGGACATCTCTCACATTCCTGATTGAATTCATGAAACTCTGAGATGCCACAAATCTCTGCCCTTGGTCACCGTAAGATTGAAATTCTTCCTAGACTAACCCCGTCATCGATTTTGTCATTCACTCGCTAGACGATATGATCTTTTGTTCTTTCCGCCAATTGTTTCAGGATATCTTACAACCTGCATGCATATTCTAATTAAATAGCCCTCTTATACCGACTATGCCTGTGATCTGATCGTGTTTACGCTCATCGATAGTAGATTTTGATAAGGTGGACGGTTCGTTAAATTAGTTGAGGTAGCTTAAAGATCAGCATACATATAGCTTTATTCTTTGTCAAGATATGTCAGTGATTGTGTCAGAGCTATCTAACAAAGATTGTAGCTACTTTCAAGCGATTAGACAAGCTCAACTTCTTGACTGGTAACAATCCAATGCTATTCTTTAACAACACCGTTATACTGTCCTCATACTTAATATTCCGATGTGGCATCTTAATAATCTAGTTAGGAAATGAAGTATATGACCATCATTTGCTACTCACCACACGAATTCCTTGAAAATAAAACCACTCCAGTCATAAGAATTTCCCCTTTTGTACACAGTATTACTGTAGGATTGATACTACGCGAACACAATACGTAGTACTGACTACAATATTCTTCTACAAATGATTGTGTAATGGTACACTACACAAGGCCCCAGCTATCATCGGTTGCACACTTACGAGTTTATATACGTGAAAAAATATCTCTGTGTATCACGAACACTGACAGACACGTGGGCACGTGCAGCAACTGTGTCCACACCTACCTACGAATGCCATACTTGCAATGTATGAATCTACAGACACGAAACCCTTCACGCACACGTTTCCGGTCGCAATTTATTTTATTATTTTCTTTTAAAATCTACTTCTACGCTTTATCTTTTGTTCGTTGTTAATATCAAATTTAAAACACTTATATGAACATGTTTTTAACCTAATTGGAATTTTCTTGTCATTTGTTTTTGGTACTTCTTTTGATGTCATTTTCTAGTTTTGATAAACAACAGACTAATAAGCTAATCCATTAGGTCAGGTGGCGGTGGAGTGGCTCAAAGCACATAGCGCTACTACAATCGGGTGTATCGGGTGTTGAGGGTTTGTGTTTTACTGCGATACCTCTTTGTATAAGTTACCCATTCACAGGAATGATTTACCGTGACTTTTAGGTAATCAGGTTTCCTTCGTCCTCTGTGCGTGTTTGTGTTTGTGTATGTATGTATATGTGTAAGGGTGGGTGTGGGTGCGCGCAGATAATACTGTCTTGCGTGTCACTTGTGTTGACTCTAGCTTTCTAGCTTGTGCGTGTGCGTGTGTGTTGTGTTGTGTTGTGATGCATGAGTTTATGTCTCGAATAATTAGTACTGTGACTGTTGCATATAGCGTTGAATAATTTAGACGTAGAAGTGTTCAGCCGATAAAGTCGCTGTTAAGTGGGAGAGAGAGAGAGAAAAGCGAGAACTCGAGAATGCATGACCAATAGAGTGAATAAAAAGACAGCATGTTGTAGACAGAAGCTGACTTGTTCCGATCCTCCAAATTCATTCATCGACAAAGTGGCAACAGCAATGGACACAAAAGCAATCCAACACTTTATTCAACATGAGACTAGAGTAAGAGTAACTACAACAATCAACGGAAAAACAAGTGACATAAGCTTGACAATTCAACTTAATTAAAAAAAACAATGTTTGCCCAAATCTGAGTAAACAGTGTCCTTTTTTCGAAATACATGGCTATGCTGGCAATTCTAATGGCAGTGACAATGCTTTATTCATCCTCACTGGTGTGATCAGCATCAAGAGAAAGTAGACAAACTGACGATGTTAAAATGCCTATAGATCCGTCTATTTAACACAGTTCAAGTCTCATTGGTTTACGTTAATGTATTCATAGACATTGTCAAAGTGGTTTTTCACCTATGTCCATATGAAGTGGTGCTTTTGAGGCATGCATCTCGGGAATCGATGGGTGTTAGTTACTCACAGTTTGATAAATATTAATTGCACACAGACTGACCTTTTTAGGATATTTTTGTCTCGCCATGGTCACCGCTGATACTTAATAATCATCAAATTTTAGGCTCAAACTTGATAAGGTTAATAGTAAAAATATAATATTGAAATAAAATCCTAATTATCAATAACCTTCTAGTGCCCATATGTGTACATGCAAATTATGTACACCAAGAGTTAAAGGCATATGCCTGGCTAACTCTATAAGGCATTTCCCAGCTGCTTTTCCTACCATTAATATTAATAAAACATTACTCAACACTGCCTGACACAAAAGTACTAACCCTTTTATGACCAAAGTTCAGACCAGTACAGTGCCTAGCGTGGTGACCCGAACAAATGCTGACCCAGAGCAGAAAAGGATAATAGTCGCTCTGCAATGTCATAAGAGCGAGCTTGCACACCTCTTGGCAACTCGTTATACCAAGACCCTTGTCTCCTTACAACGACTCCGTAATCGCAGCATAAATTTCGAGAAATTTTGACTTTAACCAACTTTGTCAAAGTATTTTTTTTACGAACTATCCCCACCAAAAACTTGGTAGTTGAGAAATGGCACAATGTTAAATTTGTGGCTCCAACACCTTCGCATCATCCAATTGGTCCTTCATACACACACCAACGCGCAGTCGTCTTCGTTAACTAGCCAACCATGTATAGTAGCTAGCACATGGCAGACAAAGCTGTCCAGCTATTTAGCGACCCTCACATACCTAAGGTCCCCTCACTAGCCTTGCAGAAACAACTGAGTTACCCTTGTTATTAAAGTGCGGGGATCCGCGAACCTGTCATCTGCATATGCTTAGAGATGTTTGGCGACCCCTCGGAATTACAGCCAGCGCTGAAGCTTTTATTTTGGACCGGTGATTAGTTAAACATTACCCATCCAACGATCTCCTCCTCCATCTGTTAGGTTACGCGTGTACGTAAAACCCAACTTATACAAGCACCACGCTAATCTCTTGTTTTACTCTCCTGTAATTTCGTGACGTGGAGGATGAAAAAGATCGTCTCTGTAATTTTTGGGTGCAAAATACGTCAACACCAGACACCCGATCATTTCCTCTAACAATAACCACCTAATGTCCTCCAAAAAGTCCTCATAGTGTATTTGCATTTTTTTCTGTCACAGAAGCAAGCTTCTAATGCCTCTGGCTTCACTAAAACAACCAAACAAGCAGTTGACATTGAATTTTGTTAGGCAGTGTCAATGTGCTCTTGTTATTTTTATGTCTTATGCATATAGATACAGTTTTCAGCTCGTGTCTGTAGCGCGAGGAGTGGCTGTAATAAATAAATGTGTAGATAGAACTGTTTATAACTGGGAATATATCTGCAATTGCATTACAAACCCCATAGAGACGAGCGTAAATTCCGTACGTCGAGAACTCCTTAACAAAGACACAGACAGCTTTGGTCAAGACGAATGGTGTCAAAGACAAGATTTAGACGCTGGAGGCCAACACTAGCGTCTTTGTCAACACCACCTGCGTTCGTTTTGATCCGTACTTGTAGAACTTGTCTTTCGCCGCCAGGCCATAGCGGATGCGAGCTTTATCACAGTGATGAATGTCGCTAGTGACACGGTGAGGATAGTGACGAGAGGAACACTGATGTTGAAGATAACGTATACAATAGTATCTATGACAACCCTGTTGTCAAACCATAGTGTTGAAGGAACAATCTGCCAATGGCTAGCCCCCCCCCCCCTTCGTTTCTTTTACGTTGTATTAAAGAGGCTGACTTATGGAGCCAAGCTGAGATATTAAAGCGATGGTCGATAGAAGCATCCCCATCGTTCGCGACTTAATGAGTAACACCGTTTTAAGTTGAAATGCAACGCACACGCAACGCTCTATGGCAATAACCATGATATGCAAACCAAACATAGTTCTAAAACCTATATTATTCCTAAACTAAAGGTCATAGTCTTAACATTTTCCAACTCGCCGAACCCTTTGAAAATGAAGAACGGAAATTTTTTTTACAAGATTGTATAAAGCAGAGCACAGAACAAAACAGAAGTCCGCTAGGGTCAGGGAAAAGAGACACAAGTTCATGCGATCTCGCAGACCCTGGCGGTAGAAGAGGAGACAGTTGACGATATTGCTGGTAACGCCAACCAGGCTAATCATGTGCTTAGTTCTCCAATAAAAAGATGAGTGGCCTTGGGTAGCGAAGTGTCCGTTTCTATGTTGTCAACTCCTACTGAGGTGAAAGAACTGTTCGACACAGCATTAGTGTTATTACTAGTCATATTTCGCTTATAAAATCACATAGAGAACTAAGAGACTGTCCTTTAAATCTTGGTAGTCATCACGTAACGGCACATTCAATTGCGCTGATATTTTGGGCTGTGAAATATTTTATCTTGAATGCCGATTTTTTTAGATTTGTGTTCTTTTTTCTATTCTTTCTCTCTCTAAATCTCTGTTTCATTCACTCCATCACACACAAAACACACACACACACACACATACATACACACACACACACACGCACGCAAGCACGCACGCACGCACGCACGCACGCACGCGCACACACACACACACACCATATGATTGATTTTGCATTTTGCTTGTTATTACGCATTATATTTTCCCCTCTTTTTAAACCACGTTACGAAACCATTTTTCTCAGGTGTTTGCGGTCGAGTACAGATGAACCTGGGTGTACTCACAGTCATGTGATTACATGCAACTACTGTGCCTACACGTTCCTACGCATAAGACATCCATACTATGTGTGCCAGTAGGCTCCGCGAATAGCAAGAAATGCCAGAGACATGAAATCTTGTACACGAACTTGCAAAAAAGCGCTAACGAGCATTTTTCTGTAGCAGTTTATTTCCCTTTTTTTCATAAAATCTACGTCTGCCCTTTCGTCTTTGTTTCTGAACGTCAACATCTTTTATAGTGTCATAATTAAAACACTCATATGAAGATCTTTACAAACATCTTAGATTTATGTTTCTTCCAGCGGTAAGTCGTTTCTTTCTTTTCTTGTGGTTTCTTTGGGTTTGCCCTTGATCTTCCCTCAACGAATACCTCTTGACATTATGAAGTACTATAATTTTGGTCTCATATTTGAATGTTGATATGCAGACTTGAAAAAAGCTTTCGACTTCAGCCCTTGTAAAAATGAGGTAAAAATATTACATTCATGAAACAATATTTCTAGAATCAGCAGAATTCTTTTATTTTCCTGTTACGGTGAACAGTCTGTGTTAATGTTATTTTTGAAACATTCAATTGTTCTTTTTCTTTGCCTGTGTTTGCAATAATATTTAATATGTTTCAATGAATTGTTGTGTTAAGATCTTGCCCAAAACTCTACCTTTTGTGTACATAGCTGCTTGCATTACTTAATATATCACAATACTTAATCTATGTGCACATTTGCTGACACTCACACACACCCCTTCTAAGTTTTTTTGGTAAAAGTAAAAGATAGGCAACTTTGATCAAGCTTTTCTTTCATTTTTCACACCAACAAACAAATGCAACGGTGCCAGTTTAATCTCACATTAGCCAACGCAGAATCATTTTTTCAGTTTCATTAATAATTTTAGAATTAACAGCAATACTTCTTAGATAGCACCAAGTTCTATCTAGAAACTACACACCAGGTGGGATAGAGAGGTCAGAGAACATCTAAGGTATGCAAAACAACAGGATTTGTTTGACATCATAATTTATTATATTAATTTATTATATTAATTCATAAGGACGTGTGGCGGTGGAGTGCCTGAAAGCGCATTTTACTTCACCCTCTGTAATTGTGTGTTTTTGTTTAAGTGTTTCAACTGTTTCTATGACCTATGACATTATTATAGCATTATCTTCTACTTTATATGTGACATTTCCACCTACATGTATGCATTAATTAATTTCATACCTTACTTAGGCCCATAATGACTAATTTCACAGTTGGTGACACAAATGCACAATTGACAGAATATCATGCAAGCTTCCTGTAACAAGAATTTATATTAAATATGACTTTGTTCTCTCATGTAGAATTGAAATGTATATGTATATATACAAACATTTTTTAAATGGACACATCATTTGTAACTTTCTATAGACTGGACGGTGTATTAATGCAGTTGAGGTAGATTACGGTTAACTTTTAACTATCTTCCCTTTGAAATATGTCATTGACTGCCAGAGCTGAGTATCAAAAGTGTAGCTACTTTCACACCATTCGATAAGTTATACTAATACACAGGAAACCATCTAGTGGCACTATTTTACCGTATTACTATCATAACAAAGATTTATAAAATTCTGATGAAAGCTATGACAATTAAATCTTAAGTCAAATCAAATATATTGTAATAGTTTACACGGAAACTTTGTTTACGAAAAAGACTTTAAATATACAAAATTAAGGAAAGAAAAGACTTTTACTATTCTTTCATCAACATTTAATTTATTTAATTGTATAAGTCCTAAGACATATGGTTATAATATGTGTAAATTATTTTTGATATTTATTATGGGTTTTAAATCTAATAATAGATATATATATATATGTAAAAGAAAACAAAAAAGAGATAGAAGTATTTTACTAAGTGAATTCACAATGAACTCATGTAGTTAAATACACTGATATAATTTTGACTTATGTAATTTACATACAAATTTCGTAATCAATCTCCGTTATGTGAAAATATTTCCTTAAATTCTTAGATCTTTCCGAATAGTGACAAAAGACTCCTTTATTATTACTTACTAATTACGAAATTACAAGAAGCCACAGGAATCTCGAGAAATTCAACACGAAGACTTCCATCACCTGTTTAAAGCGTGAAGCCACGTGTGACGACCTATGACGGTTGTTGTCGGGTACAACTACACAGAAACATCACACCCCAAAAAGGGCAATCGCAATGGAAGCGCATGTGCCGGTACTATATGTCTAGAAAAAAATCGTACTGGCCAGACGTTGAGAAGACTATCTGTCAACTTAGTTCGTATAAGTAGGGCGGACTTCATAGGACCTGTATGATAATAATATTAACCTCCGTGTACATAAATGTCTGTCGTGTACAAACAACAACGCTTTGCTCCTGTTACCGTATACTACGTATGATGCAGTTTCAAACGAGATTCAAAGTACTGATGATTGGTTCTACTGAAAAGCCCATGTTTACTGTACAGCAGAATGGATTTTTTATCCAACAACACGACAGTTTCATTCGAAAATGTCCAGTGCTTGTCGTACTGGGCTCTCGGAATCTGTCACAACGGCGACAAGTACAGATTCAAACTGCTACCATATAAACATTCTGTACAAGCTAGACTCGAGCCATGTGTGACAAAGCCAAGTAAAAGAAGGGCAAGTGCAGACACACAAAAATAATAGTAATAGAAAATTTTCCATTGCGTATAAGAAATTTTCTAAGTTACAAAAAAGAGCTTTGATGTAGGCTACATGTATTGTGTGTTCATAATTGTTATTACTTTCATGCTGTAATCGTAGTTTGGGCAAAATATTACTAGAAGCTTCCTTCCCTTTACTGAGAGGAAAACGGTATAGTCTATTTTGTAATTCTATGTTGAGCAAAATATTGCTATAATCGGTCTTTTTTTTAAACTTTGAATTCAGAATAAAAACACTAAAATCCGAAAGCCTAAGCAGAGACTTTGGTAACGAATAAACTTGCCACTAGCCTACATTTACACCGTTATTGGTGAATTCTTCTAAGAAATCGCATGAAGAATGCGTCACTGCATTACTCTGAAAAAAAGTTTTCTACCTTTAGTACTTAATAATCGTCATTACTAACTATGAATGGTCGGGCATTATCTTCAAATGTTGGTTATGATGTGCATACAGTAAATTAACGATTGTTATTGACCTATCAGCGTTCCAGAAAATGTTTGTCTCATTTTTCTGCTACTTTTCCTTTTACCGTTATCTTTCAATCAGCAAAAATTTCGTTTTTTTTCACTTAATGTTCATCTGTAACTTGCAACAAAATGCTAGCCCTAACAGTTTAAAGTCGTTTTTCGTCGTCTGCTACCTCAATATCTTCATCTGGTATTTTGATGTCAGAGCCCTCACAATCCTCAGATTCAAGCAAATATGGCTTAGTACTTTAAAGCTATGCAGAATTTTCCTTCGTCGTTGGAGCAGAAAATATCAGTCTTCCCATGAATGCGACATATCGCTCCAAACCGATGGATAGTGTTTATTAGGATTGAATGGCCATACCATGACATGGGCGAGGTTTTGCAGGCTAGCTGATTACAGGTGGAAATCTCCAACTTTGAAATTAGATCATATACAAACGGCTGCGTTTCAGTCACTGAAATTTACAGACAATATTCTAATTGTTTTTACGAATCGAAATTGTGTATAGCTTCACTCACTCCAATGAACATATGTAGATGCTAAAAAATGAGTTGTCTTAAGAAAGTAAAATGCATTACACTACTGTCACATCAACAAGCGTTCTTTACTACACTCATTCGTGTTATTGGCGCGTTCTTTGAACAAACATTTCTTTTTGACTTTTCAGATGGCCTTGGTTTCCGGGACAAAGTACTTAAATCAAGACAATATGTGTCACATATTTCTAATAGTGTTTAACACTCGACTACGTTCAAAATACATTTTGGAACATACGCTTAAAAACATAGTGCGAAATGTTCAGATGGGGAGATGATTAAACTAGGCAGAGGTAAGACAAATGGCAAAAGGTCGATATTGGGGGACCGCGGTTATACCCGTCTTTTTGGTATGACTATCGATCCCGGAAGGGTCCTTAAAATACAAAAACGAATGTCGCCACTCTCAAGGGTAGATCCAAATTGCAAACTTACAAGGTTTTAAGTCAAAGTGAGTTTCACACAGCATTCCAAACAAAAATAAACAATACCCAAATGTATGCAACTAATACACTTCTCACTTTCACTACCTTAGTATAATATCCCCGTATATAAACATAGTGAGGGATCAGGTCTCTAACCCGAGCGTCCGTTTCTACGAAAATCTTTGTTATGGTCCACTCAAACCTCACAAAAGGTCATGACTGTCCCTGAGCGTCCGTTGCCAACAAATAAACAAAGTCATTATATCTACTCACAGTAGGTTACAGGTATTCGTGCCTTGGACTCTGATTTCCCGATCAGAGGACATCAAAGAGTGTAGAAGGGCTGCAAGGTGTCGACGTGCACACTACAGCGATGTTCACAAACAGTGGGTGAAGGTCTCCACAGACGACACCGAGGCTCCGGCTGAGTTCACCTTGTGACATGCCGGAGGTTTCTAGTGAACACTACGGAGTCTGAAATTCACCACAGGACCAGCGACGACAGAGGCATGTGACAGAAAGGTCGATTCACTTCAGGTGTGAACGCTCCAACCTACTACCTCGGTACACAGCTACATGCCGCTAAGGTCATTCATGCATGTCCTCAAAAATCCTGACCGGTGGAGAGCGTGTCAACTCATTAGGGAAGTGCAAAATTCTGAGGAAATTAATTTACAATCGACCCGCGCGTGGTATCTCTAGTATTCAGTGGTATGAAACAGTAGTCCTGGATCTTCAAATATTACCGACAATAAATACGAATCTTTAGCCAGCTCAGCTCAGGGAAAACTAGATACCTTTTAGACCAAATGTCTGAGGAAAATCTTCAAGATATTCTGACCTAACACAATTAGTAAAGAAGAAATCCTTGCAAAAGCTAACTGCACAAATATGACAACCATAATCCAAAAAGGAGATGGAAGTGGCTAGGGCAGGTGTGCAGAATGAAACCAGAGGGACCTTCTAAAATAGTCTTCATTGGAAAGCTGATGGCAAGAGGCAGCGTGGTCAGTCAAAAGAAATACTGTGAAGGTCAGACGAGAGATAACTAAAGGACCAGAAACTGTCCTGGGACAGCATCGCTAAACTTGATGTCGACGGACAAAAATGAAGGTCTCTAGTGGATATCTTATTTACCACCTTAGATACGAAATCTTATATACCACCTTATGTTCCTTTTATCCCATTTTCCTTCAATCTTTTCTAGACAAATCATACATGAATGTACATAAACTTCATTTGGTCAGGGTTTTCGTTTATTCCTTTCTAGATCACAGTCCCAAGTGAAAAAAGGGGTTTACTTCGATTGTATGTGACAAAACGGCGAGATTCGGAGACCTGGGCAATAGTGTTATTTTCACCACTCTTGATGAATACAGTAATCACTAACTCGAGAATATGAGAATATTCCTGTAAGCTATTGCACACAAATTTACAGTATATTCTATCCCTTTCTACACAGGTCGCACTCAGCAGGTCGTGTTTTATTACGACAGACTTATCCGTGACAAATATACTGCTTAAGACAAGGTTTCGTGAACAACTATTATCACTAGTCTTTCAGCCTTCTTGAGCGAATGGATACCTAAGCTTTTATCACCAACTTTCGTCAACTTTTTATGGTCTCAGCTCTTCGTGAGGCGACCAAGAAGCCAATAAACATTAACTCACCAAAATTATATTCAACTTAACACATCCCTTCCTTGTAGCTCTAAAAAGTGTAGTTAAAAATTACAGTACATAACCATCCTTCGGTACTCAACACAAGAAAGCTCTTTGGTAATAGAGCCACACCTGAATATAAGAATTGTTCCTTTATTAATTGTATTACTGAAGAGTATATATTCAGGTTTCGTGTCGATAACCGAAATGACGTTTGAATAATATTCTAAGAAAGCGTCGTACTGACAAAAAATTATATTCCGAAAAAAAATTAACACCAGGCACATAAAGGTACTCAGTCGTAATTGTATACACAAACACTTTGCGTAAAGAGCACTTATCTCTGGGTGCTAACATATGCTCGCTCTGAGTCACGGGTTAAGTCAAAGAATAGCTAACAATTGTTTCTCAAATGACTAAGTTCAGCTTGAAAATAAGCACTATTCCCTCCGTTTGCAAAATACAAGCCTACGAAAATAACCATCCACAGAAAGAAATCAAACCGATGATCAACAACGGCTTGCGAATACGTTTAATTAACTTATGGCCTCAGCTCTCCCACTGGTCTTACCATTGACCTTTTAATGCCTGTTTTCTTTACCTATTTTTTTTTACATAATGATGTTTCTAGACAAGCATATGGAGAAGTGCTGGTTGTTAGTCCCTCAGAATTTTGACAAATGTATTTTTATTCCATATTAACCTTTACATAATATGTTTGTACTGTCATGACCAGTTCTAATGACATCAAATTCTAAGCTCAAATTTACTTACTTTTTATGTTTTGTCATTGGTTGATTACGAGGGCAGAGGTGTGTGTTACTATTGGCGGAAAATACCTGAACGCAAGTACTAATCTACTTTCTATTGAAATATTACCCAATATCCTCATCATAAGTTATTTATATGAGTATTATCATGTTATAAGGAACGGATATCAGATGGCGAATGGGTACCTGACTCCATGGAGTAATGGGGAAGGTTATTCAGTGAAAGGGAGGAGATGGGTACCACCCTTAAGTAAAACTGGCCCCCAGAAAAGTGAGGTCACCTAACTCCTCCAAAGGCCTAAAACTAAAATGTTATGGAACGACCTTTATCTTCACTTACGTCAGAGATGCAACAATGTAACGCAACATGTAAAACAGTAACAACAAATCATAAATGGCTTACTGACTGCTGTTATACAGTGACGAAGAGTTCTAGCCATACTTAAGTCTTGTACATGTACATATTGCTCTCACCTCTTGTCTGTAACGCGTGGACCGGTTGTAATAAATGAAGATGTATACGGAGCTATTTATAACTGGGAATATATCTGCTATTACAATGCAGACCCCATAGAGACGAGCGTACACCCCGTACGCCGAGAACTCCTCCACAAAAACACGGACCACTTTGGTGAGGACAGTTGGCGTATTAGACAAGATGTAGACACTAGAAGCCAACACAAGCGTCTTCGTTAGCGCCACCTGTTGGTCGTTTTGTTCCGTACTTGTATAACTCGTCATTCGTCGCCAGGCCATGGCAGATGCTAGCTTTATCACAGTGATGAATGTCGCTAGCGACACGGCGAGGAAAGTGATGATAGGAACACTAATGGTGAAGATAACGTACACAATAGTATCGATGACAACCCTGTTGTTACGCCATAATGATGTTGGAATAAGCTGCCATCGACTAACTCCTCCAACTTTTGTTTCGATCACGTTATATTTAAGTGACTGGCCTATGAAGCCAAGCTGAGATATAAAGGCAATGGTCGATAGAAACACCGCCATCGTTCGCGTCCTGATGAGGGACGCTGCTCGAAACGGAAATGCAACGCACACACAACGCTCGACGGCAATCACCATGACATACAGACCGCAAGTGGTTCTAAAAGCGTGAACTATTCCTACACCATAGTTGACAAACTTCATATTCTCCTCCTCGCCAAACCCTCGCAGACGAAATACGAAAAGGATTGTTACAAAGCCGTACGTAGCAGAGCACAGAAGAAAACAGAAGTCTGCTAGTGCCAGGGAAAAGAGACACAGGTTCATGCGATCTCGCAGACCCTGACGGTAGAAGACAAAACAGTTGACGACATTGCTGAGAATGCCAAAGAAACTGACAACGAGTGTCCCTATTCCTCCAATAATGAAGTGTATAAGGAGGTGGGGAGCAGTGAGTAGTGAAGTGTCCGCTACTCTGCTGTCAGATCCACTTAACACTCCAGCTACTGAACCTACAGACATGTTTAATACATCTGAGTGGTTACTGGCCATTCTGCACTTGTAGCATTACTAACAACTAAGAGATAGACCTAAATATCTTGGCAGCCATGACTTATCGGCACAAATAATTGCTCTCTCGGGATGTGAACTATATTTATAGTATATTATTTTATCATGAATGCCCATTTTTCCTATTTATTATCTTCTTTCTGCTTACTCCTCATCCCCCCCCCACACACACAGATGTCTAAACCAAAAAGGGGATATACCAAAAAATGTCACAAGCACGCATGCAGAACACAGACATACACACAAATGGAACACAATATATTTCGTGTGTAAAAATATCGGGTAATTATTCTGATTACTTGGCCAGTAATCAAGATGACTATTTTCTTTGAATTTCGCATTTTCTCTTTTTCAGCTGAATTTCTGTAACTTAACACTTTAAAAAAAAACTATTTTTCTTAGACGTCGGCTTGCGGCATCCACATATCTGCGTGCACTCATACGCACTCACAGATCCCTCCCTGCACAATCCTACGCATATGATATGCACACAAAGTGTGCTGGTACACTCCACGAGCTTGAAGGAATAGCTACAGACATGCAGCCCTCCAAATTGTTTCTCAAGATAAACGCTAATTAGGCTTTTCTGTCGCAATTTATTTTCTTTGTTTCTTCCTAACTCTCTCTAACTTTCTGTTTTTCTTCCTGAAACGTCATTATCTTTTACAAAATGTCAAAATTAAAATTCTCATATGATTTTAACCTTTAGCTCATTGATTCCTTCGCAAAAGAGTTTTTCTCCAATAGCATCGCTATCTTAATTGTGTGACTGGAAGACCGTGTATTGTTTGCCTTGTAAATCTCTCAACAACTACCCAACTGTTCTCCTATCGAGACACAGGTGTATATGATTTTCCATTTTATACAGGCGTCTCACCAACTGATCTAAGTAATCTGTTAGTTAAAATACTGATATTTTAGAGATACTTGCAGAAGTCTTACAGTATCCAAACTCAAATTTATTAGCAGTGCTATCTCATTTAGGAAATAGTGTTACAATTAAAATTGTTGTCATTCACATTGCATTGTGATATAATGTCATCAAAATTCCCACCGAAATAATAAAAAAGACTTAATCTCATCTCAGACAAATAACCCCTAGTATTTGAAGCAGTCAGCTTTTATTCCCTTTGACTATGATGTCCGTTGCTGTCGCTCGTCGTCAGCTTCAAATTGTCTGCATTGATTTTCATGCCATAAGGTATATTTATGCTTTTTCAGGGCACTCAACAAAAGCAACAAGCTCTTTTTCTTCACTAGTTAACCCTTGTACTTTATAGTGTGTTTGATAACTGCCGTTATATACCCTATCCCATCATGCACAGAAACTATCAGAGAGCTATAGGCACTTCAGCTAGTCTAAGCAAGGAGTTTGTATCCACCGTCCTCACTGCACCAACTACAGAGCCAGAGTACAGGGTCTGCAGCCGACCAAGTTCAAACTTGTTTTTTTAATAGATACCCTGCCTGTGCTGCAGGCTACCTGATCTGAGAGCAGCATTGATAAATATTAACTGCCTTATAAATCAGTACTGCAGTCACGTTGTGGAATTGCATGCCGTGAGCAAAACTTGGGGCTGAAGACAAACATGACAAAAACAAGATCAGCCTTAGGGAGATGGAGATCATCATTAAGGCTTTTAATGCGGACTTGTTAGAACCACACACATGTAATCAGTGTCATGTCCATATCTGGTGAAGATCTTGCGGTATAACCACTAGTAAGCAGGTCCATTATTTCACTTGAAGGAGACGTTTAATGTGTCATAACTTGTCTGATAACAGCGACACGCGTGGAAGAGGTTTCTCCCTTAGTTGACGCTTTGTCACTCTCTGAAGTAGGCTGGTGAGAGAGCTCGGGGATCAAAGTGGGGAACATGCCCTCTAAAACACACACACACACACACCTTATGGCACATACTGAACAGCATGAAGAGGGCCTTCTGAAAGTCACTTGCAATCGCCTTTTGAAATCTCTCTTTCTCTCTTTCTATCTCTTAATTTTGTTTCATGTTTTGCATACACAAAAATACAAACACAAGGATTACATAGAAACACTCCCCCAAAGAGTCTTAAACGCGCACAGGCAGAGCTGAACATGAGCAAGGCAGAGCATCGCCTCCTTGTACAGTAAAGAACAACAGACCATCAGCTCTATGCCAGTGGTTTTCAAACTTTTCCAGACGAGTACCACTTTCAAAAATTCAAATTGATCGAGTACCACCTCCCAACCCTACACACAGCCCCCGTAAAATATATATAAACATTTTTTTTTATTTTGGTGCATTGTGCTCGCGTACCACCCGTCATACCTTCGCGTACCATGCAGTAGTGGTACGCGTACCACAGTTTGAAAACCTCTGCTCTAAGCGGAAGAGCAGACGACATGAGAGCTCTCGTATTATCGGAGGTAAAATAGTGAGCATTTACAGGCATGGGTTCATCTGCGTAGTTCCCGGGTTGCATGCGTGTCCGTACTACCAATAATACAATTATAGCGGGACAGTCAACTACAACACAAGAACGTTTTGGTACAAAACTAGGGCGCTGGCAGCAAACAACATACGTGATGCTGAATGCTTAGCCAGTGATGGCAATGGTACTATGATGCTGCTGCTCAGCGGCGTAGAAAAATGCTCGGAAGGGGCGCGAACTCCGTACTGACAAGTGAACGACGTTCACAATTGTGTCCCCTCAGTATCTGGCTCCTACACCACTGACGCTCTACTGCACCTATACGGACTTAACCATGTTGTTTGTTGTGTTTCTGTGAAACGCATGTGTAGTCTTAAAACGTTTTATATTGTTATTATGATTTTAGTTTTGAATGCGTAGGTTTGGGAACAGTTTTTTTATAGGGGTGTAACGCGACGCCATAACAAAAATGGCTTACCTGTAGGCGGAGCTATGCAAAATAGTGACGTCACTATTACGTCACTCATCTTCTGCTGTCTCTCTCCTCGCTAAACTCCCCTGATATCGTCTGCTTCATCTTCTTCGAATCGTTCCTCCAGTTATTCCGAGAAATAATATCCAGAAATGAACAAAATTTGTCCTGACGTCGCCTTCCCCATCTTCTTCGAATCCTTCCTCCACTTTTTACGAGAAATAATATCCAAAAATAAACACAATTTCTCCTCCCTCCTACACGTATTACTCTTCTTAATCAATCCACATTCACGTAAAAACTCAAAAAAACAAATCAAAGTCTTCCACTAAACTCAACACAAACAACCATGTCACTTCTCCATCCATTCTAAAGTTCTTTCTGCTGTACTTTCCAGACTCTGCACCTCTCAACTTTTCCTTGAAATCCACAACTGCACCACAAATTTTCCCTAAATTTCCATGCACACTCGCCATCTTCAATTCTCTCGAATTTCTATCGTCTGCTAACATGAAATCAAATCAACAAACTTTCCCCGGCACCAAATATCACATGACAAAAACCCGCCAATAATTTCACACAACTCCATGTCAATAATAATAATAGTGAAGATTACCATAACGTCACTCGACCAGTCCTAAACATTTGTCTTCTGCTCAATTCACTACACTATAACCTAACCCTACCCCTAACCCACACTCCTAACCCTAACCCAAACCCTAACCCAAACCTTAACCCTACTTCATAAATCACACACAACACCAACCAACGCCCAACCTAACACCCCTCTCAAATATCGATCCTACCCGCTCTCCCCTCCCACAAAATAGCAGACCTCCTATATGAAAGTTCTGCCTATGTTTGTTTTGATAGTTCATTAGTTAGCTAAATTAGGGTTTTAAGGGAATAGTTCTCTCTCTCTATCACACACACACACAATTATTTTGTCTTATCTGTACGAGTTGCCGATAGGTTCCGCAACACATTTAATATTTACTGCTGTTCATCGTGAACTGCTGAATTCTCATGTCCGGCGGCGCAAAGGAGAGGTGATTGAGGGGACGCAACTGCAGGGCGGGCAAAGACGTAAAAAAAAAAATCTAACATAAGTCTGTGGTCTGTGGTCCCCGCTTTGTGTTGACCCTCCTTTGTGTGGAGTAATCGTTAATAGTTCTTATTCTTAAATTGTTGGATTTACATTTGGTTTGAGTCAGTTTTAAATATAGTCGTTCTAATTAAGTGAAGGTTACGAGTTGATTGTGTGATATTGGTCGTGTGTGTTGGTGTTCATATCCACAACCTGACCAACTCCGCACTTTGCCCCCGCCGAACATGACGAGTCAGCAGTTCATCATTCCAGCAGTAAATATAAAATGTGTTGCAGAAACCATCGGAAAAGAAGCGATCCCTGTATGCGACGAATCTTTGTCAAAAGCAGCGAAACAAATCCACGACACATTTCGTGACTATGGATTTTGTTATCTCACCAACCACGGAATCCCCACCAATGTGGTATGATTTCCCAAACTCCATCAGTTCCTTTATAGGCATGCTTGCTTTCGCGCTAATTATTTTATATTTAAAATTCTTTGTGGCTATCACTATTGTGAAGTTATATAATGGTGAGTATTTGATAAACGCCTGCATGTGCTCTTTCTCCTTCTGGGTGTTCACATGCATCGCCCTAAGAGGGCTACGACATAGCTGGTTTGCCTCACATCTACTGCTAATGTCACCCCAGACATAATGTGGAAAACTTTTAAATCAGATGTAAAAAGAAAAAGCTTAAACAAATTCATGCAAAAACTGGCTTTGTTGAGCTTACAGAAATGAAAATAATAACCACATCTAATGACTTTAATAATTCTCTATTTTTTTCTTGTATATTTAATAGATTACCAATGGCTGTTAAATGTTAATTTCTGCAGCATTTGCATATTTAAATTTTTGTTTGCAGGTGAATGATATCTTTTCCTCCTCCAAAGCTTTCTTTGAACTTCCTATCAGTATCAAACAAAGATATGCCCGTGCTGTAGAAACTAACCATGGGTGGGCAGCTTGTGAGAGAGAAAGGTAAGAAACGTGCACAGGTCCTTTGCCTTATGAAGACTTTGCTTTACCAGGGTATTAATGTTTTCCTACATAGGGTAAAGGCACCAAAATGTGCAATTTTCGGACAACCAAGTTAGTGTTCCTGAAACAAAAACACTCTTTGCATGACGTTGCATAAAGATCTTGTGATGTATCAATGTCATGCATACAAGATCATCTACTCTAGAAGGCTGTTGTAAGTTTATTAAAAGTTCTGCTTATTCTTTAACTGACTATGAAGACATTACAAATTAAAGAACAGAAGTAGTGAAGCTGTCAAAAAGTCAGAAAATAAAGATACAGAATAAAATTTGAAAAATTAAAAAAACCAATGTAGTAATGCATGCCTTAACACTCAATTTTATATACAGAAGAGTTTCAATCTTCTGGGTTTTTTATTTTATTTTGGATGAATATGTGTTCATGGCTTCTGCTAACGCGAAATATTGCATACAGTACGCATTAAAAGGTTCAAAGGACCCCTTAAATTTTCGTCAATGGGGTCCCAGGGGACTCTTTCAAATTTGGGCGAAGAACAGAAACAAAATTGGGTAAGTGTAGTGTCTGACATCATAGCCCAAGCTATTGCTGTCGTCCGCTACAAGGTGAGAGTAACTTCCCTTGCACTGAGTTTTTTCCCCTTACCGGAAACAGTTCCATTAACCTATTTCCAAGATGTCGTTTACAGCGTGGTTAAAATCATCGTTGATTTGTCAATTTTTTTTCACATTGTAAAGGGTCCCCTTAGAGTTAGCCTGGGACCCCTTAGAAATCTGAAGAAGGGGTCCCTGGGACCTCAAAGAATTTAGCCTTAGCAGAAGCCCTGTGTGTTATACTAATATAGGCTGGTCAGTGGTACATACTACAGTCCACAGGATCATGACACATTTATCTTGAAAACATTAGAAAAATAACAATGCATTCTAGGACAGAAAGAACTAACTTAATAAACTATAAAGCTTTCACCAAAATCAATTAAGGCATTAAATTCACAAATCCTGTTGGTGTTACCTGATGACAGAACTTTTGGCTCATTATTTTCTGACAGTTACACTGTTCTTTTAATTGCCTCTGGCATATACCGATCCTCTTCAGTATACAGAAAAGTATTTCTCCTCAGCCACAATTAAAATTAACTACTGAAAGTGCACTGTTAGCAGCCATTTTTGTCTTGACTTGCTGAAAACATGCATAATTTACCTAACAAAAATCCAAATCACCCTACAGAAAGGTTCTAAAATGTTAATGTTTTAGTGTCGTAACGAAAGAATCTCCATCATAAGTCTCCTGTAAAACATTTTTTTTTAAACAGCCTTAAAGTTGTTACTTCATCCTTATGAAACTTAAATGACAGTTTTACAGACATAAAAACATTTTGAAACAGTACTAAGCATGGATTAAGATATCACTGTAGTGCTAACGTGCATGTTTTTTGCGACTGATCGATAAAACGCCTAACGTTTATAATATAATTTAATTTGGTATCATAAAAATTGCTTGCATTTTGCTCCACTAACACTAATTTTTAGTTCTTACACAGTATGGTTCAATTAAATGGTACTTTCCTTTGATTCATCTCCCGTTTGCAAAGCAAAAATATCTTATCATCACTAAAAGGCACAACGTTGCTTGCTAAACCTCAGACTTGAAAACCTGAATCTTTAAAACCAATGACGAAATGTGAACGCGAGAAAATAATTGTCTAAATGTGATACACCTTCAGCAAAAAAAAAAAGGCACCACGGGGTTCGAGTAAGCACCCATTGCATGTTAGGCTTATTAACAATACTGTATATTTTTGTTGATAATTAGATAACCATCAAGTATACAAATATATTTATAAGCTACTTGATTGTCGGCATTAAAAAAATAATCATAATTATGAACTCGCACCATATACAAGTATTTTTAGCGAACGCAAAGACTTGATAGTCACACGTATGGCATTGCCCTTGGTTATAAATAAAGTTGTATTGTATATGCATGTCGGCGAGATTGGCTAAATTCTGGGCAACCAAAGTTGGGTCATAATTTTTTTTGCTCTGCGGTTGCTTAAATTGGCACTGGGGCAAACTAAGCTTACAAGATTTCCCCAAGTTTGGCCAAATCTTGTGTGTTTGCTAGGTATAAGGGCTACAGACTTCCAACTTTATTACCAGTAGTAAACTAAACAGCAAAAATGCAAATATATAAAGAAGTAAATTATACATGATTACAACTTTTGACATCAATAACTGGAAAGATAAAGGATGTTTTCTCAGGCTGAAATGAAAATAATTTTCAAAATACATAGCTTTAAAATGAAAAATGTTATTTACTAAATACATTCAGCAGCTCAATTATATAATGTATTAAATCATTAAGCAATACCTGTTATGACTACTATAAATGGCTCTATATAATTTAATACAAATTTCATCCATAAAATCATGTATTGTATGCAGTAATAGAAAATTCTTTTTCACAAGCAAAAGTCATAACGATAAATGTAAAATATTACTTTTAAAAGCCAGTTTCTTTAAAAGGGGGCCATTTATGGAAGCTTAAGATTCATGGAATGCAATGAATGGAAAGGGATGTAACCTTAGCACAAGATAAGGAAAAAATACACTAACTTTCGTTCAGTGTGACTTCTTTGATGAGCACTCCATGTTGTATGTGATGATAAAAACTGGTGTAGGAGAAAGAATACAGTGGTTGAATATATTTTCATGTATGAATATCTCAGAATCCTTTTAACTCCATATTGTTAATTTAATCATATTCATTGTTCAAGTCTCAATCCTGAGCGTCCATATGCAGACATGAAAGAATCTTTCAACTTCAGTCCTTGTGAAAATGGGGTAAGAATAATACAATCTTGTGACAATAATTTTATTTCTATAATTAGCAGACTGTTGATTTTATTTTACATCATTTCATGATGGTGAGCAGTTTGTGTATGTGTTATTTTTGTAGCAGTTAACATTGACTATTTACTTGTGATGGCAATAGCATTCAGTATAATGCAGTGATCTGATGCTGTATAACTGTAACCAAAGTTTCTCCTCCTCGCCTGTGTTTGGTATTAATAGCTGTTTATGCCATCATTAACTGCTTGCTACATTTAAGATGTAACAGTCCCAGTCTATGTGTACATTTGCAGACACCTTCGCCCACCCCTGTTTCAAGTTGAGTTAGTAATAAAAGCTAAATTTATATAAAATGTTGTTACAGCATCTGTCAAGCTTTTCTTGCAGTTCTCTCCTCAACCCTTAAATGCAGTTATGCAGTTTAATTTCAGGTCCATCATTTCACCAGAAATTACTTTCAGAATTAATTTCTTAATTTAGAAAATGGTACTTCTTTTTTTGTAGTATATTAGTATGAAATATAATACTAGCTTTAGTTCCTGTACTATGTATTGTGTTTCATTTAAAAATATAATGCCATTAATTTAGCTACCCATTATTGGTATATTGATTTGAGTGGGAGGCTGCAAAGCTCTGCTTGTAGCACATTATGTGACACTCTGGTCTTCAGTAAGCTCACCGAGTCACAGGATCTTGTTCTTGTGTTTGTAAAGGTTAATGGGTAGCCAAGTAGTTAGACCACTGGTGTTGAAACCGAGAGGTACACCGGTTTGATACACAAACTACCCCCAGGTGACCTAGCCGTCAGGAATGGGTACCTGACTCCACAAAGGGTTGGAGAAGGTGAGGCAGTGAGGGAGAGAAGATAGGCACTGTCCTCATATAAAGCTGGCCTTCAGAAAAGTGAGGTCTCTAACACCTCAACTCCAACTGGCCTAAAAAAAAAAGGGGGTTAGGGGACAATTTTTACCTTGTAAAGTGTAGTGAGCTTGGCTTTGGCTGAGGTACCATGTTAAAAAGCTCATAAATACAGTTATAACTTACGAAGAAAGGACATGCATAGAAAATAACATCTGCTTTTGGTTATAAACCATCTGGGTATAAAGAATACATGTGCAGTTACTGCTTATGCTGCAGACCCCAAACACCATTTTAGAGCATTGCATAAAATAATTTCCCACAACGTGCAGTCATGAAGTGTAGGCTTTCAGCACTGAAAACTACATGTACTGACAGATCCACAGTCAGTTCATTGCTCTAATAGGGACACAGAATTCACTGTAATTTAATTTTCTAAATGACAGTATACTGTTTACTTGTTCTCCAAGCAGTTCATTCTTTATGCACATATAAATTTTTTTTTTTAGCATTCACTTACTCACTCAGTGAGTCATACATAGACCTTCCATTTAAAACTAACATGCACTATTTCCTATGTCTTCTACAGCAATGGCCTGAGGAAGTTCCAGAAATGAGAAAGAATTTTGCAGACTTTTTTGACCATTGTTACACCCTATCAAAGCAAGTTCTACGCCTGTTGAGTCTTGCCCTGGAGATAAAGGTCAGGAGAACGTAAAAGGCTCAGAACTCATGATTTGTACTGGTGACTGGTTCTTGTAATATGATTTGCGTCAGTGTGTGTGTTGTATATTAACATATTTTTTAAGAAATTTGGAGAATTGGCACAAGTAAAAATGTTAAAGGGAAGTTTGTGAAGTAGTTTAAAGAAATGTTAATAAATGGAGCTGACTGTTGATTTCACTATTAACAGGACCTTGACTATGTGGTGAACTGTCATAAACTCATTGGACAAAAGGGAAACTATACTTCCTTGAGAAGTCTGTATTACCCACCTGTTAGCAAAGGTTAGTACCAGATGTGTAGGTGTTCACATTAAGTCAGAGACATTGTCGAGAGAGAGAGAGTGTTCAAAACTGAAAAAAAATGAAGTGGGAGAATGTGTGTCATGAAAAAAGTTGTATGTCTCTTGTATTTAGGCATGTAAACCTAAATAGGTATATTTGTAGCCAGAGATGAAATAATTTTAACATTAATTCTTTCTCCCTTCTCTCTCATTCTGTCTACATATCACTCTCTGTTTCTTTAATATGATCTTTTTTATGTGTTTATATGTGTGTGTGAACACATTTTATGCTCTGTATTACATATTTTAATGTTTGGCTGGTATTGTCTTCTAACTCAAACTTTGATGCACCTTATGTCGTGTGACCTGAGATCATTTTGGTTAGTGTAATTTGTTGAATTATTGGGTAGGCAGACCAGAAGAAGAGTCAGATACAGTGTGTCATTGAATGTGCAGACCTGAAGGAGGGTCAGATACAGTGTGGTGAGCATTCTGACTATGGCACCATCACTCTTTTGTTTCAAGACAACACTGGAGGCCTCCAGGTGAGTCAAGTCACATCCTACACTAGGTTTTTGACTGCATGATGCTCTTCATTCTGATCGCCCACCAGTCACCGAGACAACACAGCTGGATAAGAGAGAAAAATTGACAACTAGTATAGACAGCTTGATACCAGGTGGAGGAGAGAATAAGAGTTAACCTGGTAGAGAGATAAGGAGGGATACAAGAAGATTTACACCTTGTGCAGAGATAAATATAAATTTACAGCTGATATAGAGGTAAATGATTACATCTGGTTATGAAGCAAAGTGAAATGTTTTCCTGAGGGATACGGGGAAAACCAAGAGCAAATGTCATGTCTCTGACAGAACTTCAAATATTGTTTTCTGCTACTTTACCCTAGGGCATCTTTACCATTGCTTTATAACTACGCTTGTCCTGGAAATCCTCATGTTGCCCCAGACTTGCTCCATAGCTATGGGCCCAGATGGAGAAGTAAAGATATGTGCCTGGTGGAGAGTAAAGAAAGTCTCTTTACGAGACATTTTCCTGTGGTTCCTAATTCATTTTCAGCATACAACGATAAAAGGGACGCACAGAGACAAGGTGAAGTTAAATTGTCATGAACATAGAATAGGGGGATTTAAACTGGAACATTGTAAGTGTAGTAAAATATAATGTACATAGACTTAGCGCAACAGTCAAACATTGGGATGTACATTGACTTGGAAGTGCAGATAAGACATGAAACAAATTAATTGGCGTGAAAGAGTTCAATTCTGTGATGTACCTGTCAGAGTGAAGTTCAACGGTCAAGAACAGACTATAAGCGAGGTTAAGCAGTCAACAACAGATAAGTAGAGTGAAACAGTAAAGAACTGTGTCCTCATCTGATTGCCAATAAGTACTTCAGGTCCCAGCAGTAAATGTCCATTTTAAATGAGCTGTCAGGATAAAAGATGATTTTGTATCGTGTACACTTGACTGAGATTAGCTCTGCTTTCAATCTTTCAATCTAACCCTGCTTTTCAATCTCTCTAGCAATCCGAAAAGAACACTAAACAACATTCAGGGCAGTGCCAGTTTCTTCGTGCATGTTTGTGCGCCTGCTGTTTTCGTCTTCGCCGCTGACTGTAAATGAAATTTATTTTAGGGAGGCATTTGATGGACACTCTTGTGATTGTCACATCAGTATCAGGAGTTCCGTTTACATGCTGCTTACATCTTTTTTTATGACATGAGGGTTATCGCTCGTCTCTCGGTGGCTACAGGTGCAGGGGAAGGATGGACTGTATCATGATGTCACCCCTCTGCCTGACGCCGTGCTGGTCAACATTGGCGACCTCATGCAGCGCTGGACGGCAGACAAGTACCCTGCTACGGTGAGACAGTGGGTGTGGGTGGCTGGGTTTCCCTTCTTTCTTTATCGGCATTGTTGTATATATTTAAGTTAAATGAATAAACTTTGGGCCTTAATGACCAAACGCAAACTGTTCACCTGCGCACATTTCTCTAACGTTTGTTTTCCGCATGGTCTCTTATTTCCTCTCCTCTTCCCTCCTTTTTCTCTGTATTTTTTGCTCTTATTTTCTGCAAGTGATTTCGGTTCACAAAACGACTTTTCGTGTGCACAGAAACACCGAGTGATCGTTCCTGAGCAAGCCCTGAATGAGCGACGCGCCCGACAATCTCTCGCCTTCTTTGTCCACCCGGATGACTCAACCCTCATCTCATGTCTGGATGGCTCCTCGCTGTATCCGCCTATCACTAGCTATGACTACCTCATGCAGCGCTTTGAGGCTACCTACTAGGGCCCTAAGCATCTGGGCTACCGAAAATAGCCGACTACCTCATGCAATTCTAGGGACCCACCTATGCCCAATAATCAGAAACCTCAGATGATGATGATGATTGATTGATGATTGATGATGATGCACCAGTTTCCGCATCGCAGAGATGCGCTCAATGCGCAGTGATCCCAACAGCCACCAGACTGCAGGTCAAATGATCAAGTTCATTTACATTTAAACATATCATGTGATGTTGGTTGATCAACATTGCATCAGGTTGTGATAAACAGAGAAAGTCAGGGGCAACTGGAGAGAGAGAGAGAGAAAGAAACTGCAGAAAGAGATACAGCGCTAGATAGACATACATTTCTTGATCTGTACGGGTCGTCTGGGGTGATGTAGCAGGTGACAAGATCCTCCAAAATGTGTATGTTCCTCTCTGTCATACATCATCCTCACCTACTGCCCCATGTTTCTGGTAAAGTGTATTGAGCTCGCCTCCATGTACGCTAGACAAGTCCTGTTGTTATTATTATTGTTAAAATTGGCTTTGCTAAGCGGGACCCTATATATATATATATATTGCAAATAAATTTAAAATTAACAGTGATTTGTGGTTTGCCCTTTTTACGTCTTTTGTTTTTAGTAGAAAAAAATGAGTAGAGCATGAAACTTTACTGCGGCCAGACGCAACAACGACTCACAACAATGCTATTCACACTGTGTACATCGGGTCTTGACAATGACACAACTTGTTCTCGCATTGCAATTCGTTATCGTTCGTCAAGTACAAACTGTCTATGCTGTTTTTTTATAATTTTTTTGCAGTCTCCTGTCCTATTTTTCTAAACTTCTCTTCCCCTACACCTATCCGCTCCTCGTCCATACACTCTTTATCCCTGTCATCTGGTCACGGGGTCTTAGGATGTGCTGCAAAACGTAGAACTCTCTTCCCTTCCACATCGGCCAACCACCCACAATCGAATCCTTTAAACGTGCACTAAAAACACATCTGTTCCACGAGCAAAGCTTCTTACAACAGTCAACACAGTTGTGATTATAGTTATTTGACTAGTCCGCCTGCTCGTCATTCTCTGTAGGTTTATGACACTCTCCATCCCTATTGTTTGTTCCCTGATTCCTCTTTGTCTTTTATTACTTGTTTGCGTAGTTGTTTCTTCTTCCGTCCTTCGCATTCTTTCCATGTCTCTTACTTGTCTTAAGCCCTGAGATCATGCTTCTTCGTGAGCGTGATTATGTATTATATAAATCACTCGTTATTATTAACTCAAAATGAGCATATAAACGATTAGACGGTGATACTGGTCGTGCTGTACACAGCAACCTGACAATAAACTGTACTGTACACACAGTGACGTGACAATGTGACGTGTCACAGCAAGACCTGACAATGACAGGTACACCTGTAAACTATGTATGTCTTGTGTCGGTCACCTTCGTTCACTGGTCAATATTCTCTCGCATGTAGAGGACAGGTTTAGGGAATGGGGATGAAAGGGATTTGTGTTTCGTACCAAGAATACAGATAGTAATCGGTTCTCTGCTGAAACACTATTAGAGACTAGGATATTAACAGAGTGTGGTAATGACGATGTATGTAAATTTTCATGTGCGGGAGATTAAAGACGCCCAGTCATGTCATTGTCGGGAAGAACCTTGTTCAGAGAGTAAAACAGGGTACACTACAACTGTCAGTCAGTCGCATCATTCATGTTACATCGCATGCATGGCACTTATAAATGTGAACTTGTGTCTGTGGTTGCAAGTATCAAATGTGACGGATCTTGCCACATTCATATAATGAAGATCGTGTCAGACTGTTCCACCCAAGCTCGTAAGCCATTGGTATAAACAGAAACGAAGAAATAAACTTTGATTAGAAATTGTTAATCATGAATGAGACTGATTACATTACGAAGCTGAAAAATCAAAGTTAGATGTGGATAAGGATTCGTATCGATCAATTCATAATTCAGAGCTTTGAAATTTTTTTGAGACGAAAAGGCGCTGCTTAAAACAACAATAATTTGATAACAGTCACAGAGATTAACATCTTGCCGACAGATATTGCATCTGTAAATCAGTATTTTAACTGGAAAACCGCTCTTAGAGCATTTCCTGATATGCACAGTGCCTTTAAATATTCGAAATCTTTCTGTTTATGTCTCCTTGTTGGGGCAAATGTAATGAATGCAGATGTGTCCAGACATGTGCAACCACGCACACTGGTCACAAAATAACTGGTTTGTGTGTCCAGACATGTTCAACCACGCACATTGGTCAAGAAATAACTGGTTTGTGTGTCTAGACATCTGCAACCACGCACATAGGGCAAGAAATAAACGGTTTGAATTATATACAACTTTTCTCGTACATCATACTTTGAAATGCAATATTTATCTATGACTTCCATACCTTCTATATTGCAAACAGTACAAGGCACAACTGTAATACCACACCAGTATTTAAGCTCTCAGGCACATTCTCAGAAAAGCTACAGAGTTCTCTGATATATCTGTGTAGTTCCATTGACAAACTCAAAGGCACAGTCACATTCGGCTACATGAACTCTAAGTCTTAATTATTTCGTTAGATGTCTAGATAAAATGAAACACCTGACAACACCAGTTTCTCACCCCCTGATAAGTACTGAAAGTTTCCCAAAGCTATGGAGTACGCCAACGAGGTCTATGCTATCGGTATTTCTCGAAAACAAAATACGTATGTGGGTTGCAATAATGACACTCGCACTGTGCACAAACAAATCAGAAGACAGGTTTGTTTTTGTTTTTATTATTTTTTGCGGGGGGGGGGGTACACTGACTTGCAAACCTTGAATATAATTAATATGATTATAATGCTTATCTTAGTTTGAATTTTACATGATTTCTTGTGATTGCGATAACCGGGTGAGTCATTTTTCAGTGAGCTTTGTTTCTTGTTAAGTGTTGCTTTGTCGTTTAACACTGAAAGCAGATGTTGTGATGTTACCACCGTGTACGCGCGTGCATGTGTGCAGCTGCACTCATACGTCTGATATCATATTGTCTGTTCCTTTGCTGCTTTTCGTCTGAAGTTTGATGTTTCTTGACTGTCACAGCTATAATACTCTGTGCGTTCAAGCACCAGTTTCATGGTTTCGCTCTATTGTTGCACTACATCACATTAGTGGGGTTTGTTTTTTTGTTAGTTATAAGTGGATTGTGTCGCAAGTCTGGCGCTGCTTTGCTGGTGTTGATTTACAGCATCCGTCTGGTGTTTCTTCGCTATTCTCCTTTAAGCTTAGAAAAACAGCAGAAATGTTGTGTCTAGTCTCACATCTTTACCATACATTTATATACGTTTGGGTATTTCTCCAACTCTGGATTGTGCTGTGCAGAAATTCCAGTAGATATTTATAGAATGAGTCAATGAATTTCAGCGTCACTTTGTTTACACAACACCTATCTGCTGTCTAGAGATTTTACCTAGTGCATTTCTCAGAAAACTGGGCGTACTAGCTACTAAAGTGGATTTAAAGAGGAAGACATATTGCGCGTGACATTCTGAAAGATCATCTGACTCCACTAACTGGCGCGTAAGATACCACATATGATACAAGTTAATTGAAATTCTGTTGAAATAAGACATTGTGTTCGTAAGTTTGAAACCATAGAAGCCTGTGGTGAGACCTTTGAGTGGACCAGGCACAGGTTAAAAAAAGTGTCTAGAGTTTCTATGGTCGATGACTCTTTGCGCTTTGAAGGGTCAAAGAGAGTTCATAGTTATCTTCATGATAATTACGATCTTTTTTGCCTAATCTTCATCGAAGCATATTGTCTAATAGCGTTTTCTAAATATGTAATTAGCTGCTTTAAAGATATCTTAATGTCTGTGTATGTGTTAGTGTTTTTGTATGGTGTCATATGTGTGTGTGTGTGTGTGTGTGTGTGTGTGTGTGTGTGTGTGTGTGTGTGTGAAAGCAGCTTATGATGGCGTCAGAAGTCGTCCCAGAGGTGAGCCCACCAGAAGACTGTCTAGCGATGATTTCGCCCGATGATATCGAGACGATCCGAACTCTCTTCCAGCAGCGGCCTGATTTGTGGGATGATTTCAAGACCCTATCTGAAGTTGTGGACTGTCTGAACGACCATGCAAGAGATTATCAGAAAGTACACGGTTTGTTAAAGAGAATCTATGGCAGCACCCGTGCACATTCAGAGAAAGGAGTAGAAGATTTCTCTCGTTTTGCCGCCTCATTACAATTTGCAGAGAAGAGTGTGGACTTCCTGAGGCAGACGATGATAAAGAAAGGACTAACGTACATCACGCAGTTCACTTTTCCGCTCCCAGATGTTGAGAGTAGCTGCTTATTTATGTTAAGAAGCATGTTTCATAATTGCTCATGCCATAGCAGGGAGTTTGCCACACGACTTGCAAAGACGGGTGTGCTGCAAGACTTGATGGAGGATCTGAAGCACATGAAGGATCAGTCAGCTGAGCGTTTGGTGAGGGATATTTGCCCCGTTTAACCAGTCTGTGTGTTGTTTTCGACTCTATGTGAGACATGCTGATCTGTATTCGTGTATCTTCTTTCGTGTTTTCACGTGAATGTCAATAGTGCTTTGACATGAACAACATTGATTCGGCGAAGAGCGGTTTTAAAGTTTTTTGTTTTAATGTTGTTTGAATTACATACATACATACATACATATTTTTATGTTTTGTAATAACGCAGGAGAAAGGTGAAGCTTTCAAACCGGCAATAGCTATCGTACTCAACTGTTGTCGAACCTTTGATGGTCTAGCCATCGTTAGGGCAATGGGTATAAAGGAAGATCTCATACCTTTTCTTTCGAAAGATGATCATGGTAAGTGACAAAATGACATTTTACATTTTTATAATGTACAGAATGCAATATTTTATTAAGGATGGACTTTTAAAGTTGTGCTACAGACAGAATAAAGCACAATAGTAATCGTCTCGTTTTGTCTAGACTTGATATCTGAGGTTCCACATGTGAGTGAGTGAGTGAGTGAGTGAGTGAGTGAGTGAGTGAGTGAGTGAGTGAGTGAGTGAGTGAGTGAGTGAGTGAGTGAGTGAGTGAGTGAGTGAGTGTTAGTACGCAGGAAAATAAAATAAATTCTAATACTATTTGGTTTTGTGTGTTTGTCGTTGGTTGCAACGATGTTGTTGCGTCTTTTTTATATTCTTAGGATGGATTCTCTTGTTACTGATTTTTTTATTAGATATTCAAACACTCGCGCTCTGCACCCTTAGCTTCCTCGTTGAGGACCATGAACTGGACCTGTTGAAACTCGACAAATCGCTGCTGCAATATTGTGTTCAGTGTGTCTACGGGGCTGCAGACTCAAAACGTAAAAGCCATAATGGATGGTTGATGGAAGAAGTTTTAGCCATCTTATCGAGACTCGCCAGGAATGATTACAACAAGCGTCTGATTTTACGAAATGGTAAGACTGATGCAACTTGTAAAGTTATTTGGGAAAGTTTATGGAATAGTCTCATCATACTGCTCATGTCTCGTTACTTTTCAGTTCGGTACGTGTGACATATGTTTGTGATACATACATACATACACGCACACACCTCTGTGTGTGTGTGTGTGTGTGTGTGTGTGTGTGTGTGTGTGTGTGTGTGTGTGTGTGTGTGTGTGTGTGTGTCCACGGAAACACGAACAAAACATTTAAAGCACCAACTAAATTGATGGTTAAAACAATCCTAAATTCCTTACACAGTGTATTTCAAGGCAAAACTATTCCACACTGACCCATGTATGCCAACAGTTTGAAGCATGCAGCTCTACTGTCTTGTTAGGTGGGTTGAAAATGCTGGACATGGTGCTTGAATCGAGGACGGAGATGGAGCAAGCGAATGCGATTAAGCTTCTGACTCAACTTGCAGTGGAAACAGAAGGCAAACTGCTGATGCGGGTATAAATCATTTGCCTTTCGTGTTGATCACTATCTGTTGATCTAGCTTTTTTGTTTCTCATATCTTGAGTATCTTTAGAATTCGCTACTTTTCACTACCATCATCAGCAGCAACAGCGTTATTGTCGGCGTTGCACTTGGCTGGTTGGCGGGAAAATACTGATAATTTTAATGACTTTATATATATATATACACACAGACATGCACACTATGATAAAATGTTAGTGAGTTAATGAATATATATATATATATATATTTAGCCGGAAAATAAGCCCTAGAATGATTTTCCAGGATGCTCGTGATATAAACCCTACACTAAATATAAGCCTTAGTTAAGATCCTCAGCCACACGAACGGCTTTCGTCCGTCGATTGAAATTCACAACAGACGCATTGAATTGTAAAGTAATGATATTAACATATAAATAAAAAACGTTATGAGTTATGACGATGTTCCTGAAGAAGATGACATGCCTGTATTTTAATAAATGTAGAATTTTGTACTTGAATAAATGTAGATTTTTGTTCACAAAAAAATTAGACATACCCTTTAAAATAAGCCCTAATGCCTCTTTTGGAGCAACAACTATTATCAATATCAATATCAATATCAAAGGTTATTTTTATAGCGCCATATCCCAGCCCTAAGAGCAGGCTCATGGCGCTTTACAAATGATACAAATGATACTAATTATAACAACAATAATCATATAAGGGAGAAATTGAAGAAACCAACCAAGAGGACAGGAAAAAAAGGGATAACGCATAGAAACTGGAATAATAATAATAATAATACAAAATTGCAGTGCTATCTGATAAATAACTTCAAGAATGCGGTACTTCATTGTCCAACGAGTCTATAAAATTAAAATAACTGCATAAATTGTTTTTAAAATTGTCATCGGAGAAGTCATCAGAAAGAACAGATAAAAAATGCTGAGGATAAACCTCCACCTGTCAAACAAAATGTAGACAGTTTTGCTGCCTCGAGTCATTAGAAAGTTTAGCCACAATGAACATGTTTCATCTCGCTGTCGACTGCACAAACAAGAAACTGGACAGAGCTGAAAATGGCGTCGTGGAAGAAAAGACTGTTGTCAGCGGATCAACAGAAGCCGTAGAAGTGAAACAAAATGTCACAATCAAGAAATACAGTCCAGCACATCACTAGGATGAACGACAGGTCAAACAGTGGACTCGAAAATCAAAATCAGCTTATACAAATAACAAAATCCAAAGAAATCTGGAGAGCTAGTCCCCTCAAGCCGGTAATCATTATTAATTATTATAAGACTCGGTCTTATTTTCGGGGAAACACGGTACACTGATATATTGATGCTTTTGACAGGCAGATGCTCGTCTTTTGACGACTCTTTCAAAACTAGAATCTGATGACAACAGATCATTCCGCGAAGAAGCAGCTGATATTCTAAAGACAATCCACGAAATAAGCGGTAAATTTTGTTTTTCTATAATAAGTCTGAATTAAATACATTAACCACTAAATACATGGATAAACAAATAATTTCGAACTACAGACGGGTTTGCTTTTGTCAGACGTTATACCTGGCTGAGTGCACTATTTAAAATAATTTGAGCTTACTTGCCTTTAATTTCTCATTTATTGTGTGTGCTGTTAAAGTGACACCAGTCCAGCAGGAAATACTAAGGCTTCTAAAGGACCGAGTGAACACACTGGCCATCCTTGACACCAGTGAGCTCGGCTTTGTGCTCTGTCAGCTTCAGGTCCTCGCCACTGGTGGTGGTCACAGCCACAAGGATTTCTCCGCCATTCAGCTTCTAGAAGTCTTGTCCCTCTTTGTCAAGGGAGACAAACAGAACCAACGGATGACAACTCAAGGTTGCTGCTATGAGTGTTTCTTGTACAGTCATCGAAAGCGTATACCTAGCTTAAAATGGCCATGCAAAAGTACCTATCATAATTTCACATGGTCACTCACATGCATGCACAAACAAACACACTTATGTACAACACATTTGTGGGCGTTCATATGCATGTTGCGCTCATCTTTATTGTTATAGAACTGGATACACTGTGCTGTTACCTGAGGACAGGTGAGGAAGCAGAGAAAAGATTGGTGCTTGGAATTGTCCTGGATGCGGTGTCCGACACGGAGGCTCTCAGATTTGTAAAGGTCAGCACTTGTATATTCCTCAAAATTGTCATAAATAAAGACTTATTGTTCTGTTAATAATCAAAGACGTAATGCTGTGTTGAGATCTGTTTTTTTTTCATGGTCGCTATGTGGTTTGTCCATGCCAAAAACAGCTAATAGTTTGATACCACATAAAGTTTCTCTCTGACGCCTTTGTGTATCTTCGGCTGGCCGTGCAGATATAAATATACACGTGAGAATGTGTGCACATGTAGAGATTATACATTTTTGTGATTTATTACAAGGGAATTTTTTTCTAAATACTTTTTTCACAGAATCATTCAGTTTTTGTTGCATTGCTGGATGGACTCGGAGCTTCTGAAAACGAAGAACTTTCTCAAAAGGCTAACATCATCTTGCGTACTATTCATTAGAAAGTTTAGAAACTTTTCATGTTTCAGAATAACACTCAGTGTTATTTGTTAGTTAGTGTACAATATTAATATCAAGGACAACTGGTTTTGGTCCTCGCAGCAACCACCGAACATCTGTTCCTCTTTTCCGTCCACAGTACATTCAAACATTGTACCCTTCATATTCCGGGTTAATAAGCATTCTCAGTTTTGAGAATTGTTTTATACAGTTACTGGTTGTCGTTTTACTGTACAATAAATAAGGCCTTTTTAATTTAATGACAGTACCGTACACTTCTTAATGCGGTTTTTCTTCATCTCTTACTGTGATAATGCACGTGTTAAGATTTGCGGGACAAATAATTTTAATTAATGTGGTTACTCTCATTATCATATAAAACTGTTACTTTAATTTTATTCTGTTTAAAGTATTTTCATAAAAATATACTACAGTGTACATTTCAAAATCTGCGTAAAACATGTAACGACTCAATATTTGATAAATTACATTTTATTGATAATGTCCTGGATTTCTTTTAAATTCTGGTGTATGTGCGCGCGCGTGCGTATGTGTGTGATTGCATACGCGCGTGTGTGTGTGAGTAAGTGTGTTATTTGTGTAGGCACATATGTGTGATTGTGGATGAGCGTGTGGGCTAGTGGACTGGTGGGTGACCACTTATGTACTTATGTTTTCTCTGTACGTACATTTTGCATCAGTATATTTTAGATAAAGCTGGGTATAATTGCACATAACATCTGTAATGGTTAAGCTTTTATAAAATTAACTAGATTGTCCATATTATCCATATTTGAAGACGATAGGATTGTGTTTATTATCCATATTTGAAGACGATAGGATTGTGTATATTATCCATGTTTGCAGAAAGGATACTACAGAAAGTGGCATGTACTTCAAGAAATATGCGTAAAAATTGAATCATTCAGACCGATTTCCGTGAAATAAAATATTTCAAGAGTTCATGTGTTTTTATTTGATATATGTAAGTTTTTGAGCAATTTGCATGCGCTGTTAAACTGAGCTGTGTGATATATATATATATATATATATATCTCGATAGATCTATAAAGTATAAATCAAGTTAATAAAAACCTGCCTTATGAAAGAATATGCCTAAATTAAATGTGTTTTATCTCTTCATCATTAACAATTAATCTGTACTTAAGAATTTAAGATATTTGTAAATTCTGTATAACAGCAGCATTCTTCAAGAACAGGACAAGCACATCACTTTCTTTCTTTCTTCTGGGTAATGTGCAAACCCCTGCTAAGTGGAGAACAATACACATGTACACACTACCCACACTAACACCTGAAACAGAAGAAAAATTGCAAAAAAAGATGTAAGTACACGACACGACACAACATCTTTTAATGTCAATGGCTTATAGTCATGTTGACATGGGGAGATAAATATACATAGTGATAATGCAAAGCAGTATATTCCACAAAAACCAGATTACATTTCCATATAATATGTCTTTGGCCATCAGACATTGAAGCTTAACACTTGCACACATGTATGTACATAGTTGTGACTAGGTTATAATCATGAGTTTCATTACCAATCTGATATATTCATTTAGAGTGTAATCCATTACTGTAATTGAATTGTTATCTCGTGATTGACAGTTGACAGTCACAAGTATTGTACTGATTTGTTATTACATCTCAAGTTTACAAATACGCTGATGACGACTGTTTCGAATACTGTAAGGACAATTTAGAAATATGTGATTATCTGAAACGAATGCATGATGATGTTGCATATCACTGTCTCACCATGAGGAATACATTTGATATCGTAGACCCTGTGAGATTTCAGGTTCCCTATGCGTCACTAAGCAGCGGGGAAGTACTTCTGGCTTACATTCCCTTGTCTATAAGTTGATTAGGACAAAAAAGCATGCATAGTAATCCACACATTTCTTTTTAAACTGCTTAAAACAAATATTGAGGACAAAGGTGTGCTCATTTGAAGCATGACGAAGTGCGATGTCCACAACAGACGTCCACATTGATAGTAAAGCAAAAGTCCTAACTAATTACACATATAGTAAACATCTTCATACATTCTGTTCAGTTATTTTGTCTTATTTCGTGTTCCTATATCTTCAACAGGCGCACAAAAACAAGCACTTTCGCACATAAATATAGAGCGACCATTGAAATCCACTGCTATAGCAAAAGTATTTTTCTGTAAGTTATTACTTGCGTGAAATATTAAAATTTACATCGGATGCAGGAACTAAAACAAAATACCCTTAATAAGTAACAGAATGACATCAATATACTACCAGCAGAACAATATTTTCTTTGACGTGCGGTTAAGATCAGGTGTTTTCATTCCTAAAATGACAACTTCAGGGTGTACTACCCAGCGGTGTTTACATAAGTTATATACAGTGTACTAGACCTGTCTGAACAACTCTGTTGTAAGTGAATTAAATTAGCTCATACGTACAACATCATGATGTCTTTACCTTGCAATAGACTGAGAATAAAAGGAAGAATTATAAAGGCGTTTGTATAAAAGAGACCCAAAACGACATGTGTCAGGTGCAGGAAAGGACTATACAAGTGTCAGGTGCAGGAAAGGACTATACAAGTGTCAGGTCTAGGAAAGGACTGTACAAGTGTCAGGTCTAGGAAAGGACTGTACAAGTGTCAGGTGCAGGAAAGGACTATAGAAGTGTCAGGTGTAGGAAAGGACGTATACAAGTGTCAGGTGTAGGAAAGGACTATACAAGTGTCAGGTCTAGGAAAGGAGGTATACAAGTGTCATGGGTAGGAAAGGACTATACAAGTGTCAGGTGTAGGAAAGGACTTTACAAGTGTCATGGGTAGGAAAGGACTATACAAGTGTCAGGTGCAGGAAAGGACTATACAAGTGTCAGGTCTAGGAAAGGACTGTACAAGTGTCAGGTCTAGGAAAGGACTGTACAAGTGTCAGGTGCAGGAAAGGACTATAGAAGTGTCAGGTGTAGGAAAGGACGTATACAAGTGTCAGGTGTAGGAAAGGACTATACAAGTGTCAGGTCTAGGAAAGGAGGTATACAAGTGTCATGGGTAGGAAAGGACTATACAAGTGTCAGGTGTAGGAAAGGACTATACAAGTGTCATGGGTAGGAAAGGACTATACAAGTGTCAGGTGTAGGAAAGGACTCTACAAGTGTCAGGTGAAGGAAAGGACTATACAAGTGTCAGTTGTAGGAAAGGACTCTACAAGTGTCAGGTGAAGTAGTGGGATTTCAGGCGGCTATTTGCCAGATGAGACAATCACAAGTTGAGATATACACCGGGAGAGCCAGTGAAGTCGATCATAGTCATGATACTTAGACTCCAGACAGACGATAACTTTTCTCTCCAGACCATGAACAATATGTCCATCTGCCACCCACACCACGTCTTTGCGGGCAGTCGCCACGTCTTCTGTGTCAAAAAAGGTCATCACCTGCACTGGGATACCTTTTTCTTTCATTCCCGCAATTAAACCCGAGTCGTCTTTAATGACTGAATGCAAGACCAGCACATCTCTCCACTGCAGGCTGGGTGGTGTGGTGCTGCCGCTGGTAGAGCTGACGGTTGTAGATGTCGTGAGATTATCTGTTAAAATTCAAAGTTATTTTTGTCAGATGTCAACAATAAGCGTACGCATAGATGAATATAAACAATGGAGTCATCATAATGATGTAGAAGTGCAGACACACAACACACATCATTAACCTGAATTCTTCACGTGACTGCTTTGGTTACACGGGTAATTTTCAAACTTTTAAAAGGCGTTACTTTAAACGATACCCACACCTACCAGGACGGCCAACACGAAGACTGTTTAGGAAATCGGCCACCTCATGACCGCAGGTGACACAGTCGTCTGGTTTGTCACCTGAGTGACCCTGACCTCGGTGATATAATCGTCTGACTGGCGGGCCGTCTGTGTGGTCGGGCACACCACGCTCACTGTACCCCTGGACACGACGTCTCCTAACGATATTCTCGTCCCGCTGGACTTCCCTGGCAATGACCGGAGGGCTGCGGAGGGGTCTGTTTAAATATTCCACTTGCCAGCTGCTGGGTGCGTGTCCATGGTAACAACTTGCCGCCCAAAGATGGAGACGAGGAACTCGTTTCAGCAGCTCTTCACAGGCAGTCTGGAAGAATTTGGCTCGCCTGCCACAGACACGAATATCACGGACTATTGAAATAAATGTTATGCTGTCTTATGGCATTAATGTGCGTCTATGTTTGTATACAACACCTCCATCAAGTACGATCACAAAGTAAAAACTGTTAAAACGATGAAGTGCATCCATCATCATCATGAGATGTACAACTTACTCATATGCTTCATCAACGATGACGTACAACGACTCTTCTCTCGCCTTCTGTGCCAAATCATCCACTGCCTTTTCCGCAGATCGACTCTCATCAAAATACAAAGCCAACATCAGGAAGTGAGGTTGACCGGTTGTTACACCTGCTTTCTGCTGTGTGCTTACATGGTGCAGCAGCAGGTGGTGCAGCATGGTGCAAGCTGCATAACCTCGAAACGAAGTACACACAGTGTACACGTCCTTGCCACGTTGCAGCCATTCTATTCCATTCAGCAGCAGCACCACAGTTTTACCTGTACCTGGCGGTCCGGCAACAAAGAGTCTGGGAGGCGCCATGTTGAGCAGGTAAACCTGCTCCGGGAAGAGTGATATGTAAGCAGTATAACACTCTCCAATATGTGACACGGCCTGACTCAGAGTCTTGACAGACAAGCGTGGAGGAAATATCCAGGGTACAGACACTGTAGTAGCCGGACCACAGAACCTAGTATAATAAAAAGTAATCACAGATACCGTCTTTTAGTGTGGAGATAAGTAACAATAAAGGCAAGTCAAAAGACCATACATATTTTAATTAACCTCATTTATTATGTTACTGAAACTTTCATTTCCATTACAAAAAATTGATTGTTGTCATAGGTCCTTCAGGTATCACTAAGTTTTTATCTGTTTAAAAGCAATTTACTGAACCGTAATAATTTTGTAGCTTCAGACACGTAAAATTCCAAGCAAAATAGTTGTTATCCCTATCAGCAACCTTGCACCTCACTGTCGTTCCACAGTTAAAAAAAGTAGGCATCAAACAACATAACAACGGTCAATAGAAGGAACTTATCTTGAAACGTGGAACGACTTCACATTGAAAGACATTAACATAAAACACACAGAAGTGTGGCAGGGGGAGAGAGCTCTACCATCAGATAGAAAGTTATCATATAATCATGTTCAATTACATTTTAATTTTAATTTAATTTTAATCTCATTAAAATTAATTGGCACTACTATTGCACACCTGGCTACCAGCGTGGGGTATACACTAGTCACTTGGCTACTGGCTCCAGCCACAGCCACACGTCGCTGCCACCAGTTCCCGAGCTCCATCAGCACATCATTACTGACATCCCATGGTGCTTTAGGGTCAGATAACTGATCAGAACAGATACACAGACTGGTGATGTCAGCGGGATTTGCGGCTCCCAGGCACCGGCACAGGTCCTATAAAACAGAAAGAAAAATATCAAAGAAATGTGTTCTTCACGTTTGACCGTTAGCAAATCTCTTTTCAATGGGCGACTTAAATTACTGTCTATTAATTAAAAGGATTAAAAATTATAAATTTAACAAGGTCAAATAGCTACAGAAGCTTCTGTTCAAATAAAATATAACACTTTTTAACTTCACACAGTTAATGACACTAACACCCCGTCATAGATAAGTTTTATTGCATGGAATGTACATTGTTCGAAGTAACAATAGAAGTTTGAAGTAACACAAGTAACAAGTAACACAATAGAATATATTGCTTCCTAAAAATAAGTAATGGTATCGTTTTGTGCTTTTATATCGAGCTTCCCCGAATTGTCCTCTGAGATCAATAAAGTGTTATCATGAAAGTTATTGTATTTTTAAAAAGCGTTATAAAGCTGCTTATCCCCACCTGTCGTTGGTAACAACTGCTAATATTCGTAGGACAGGTCAAAGTGGTAAAGAAATAAAAAGAGACTGCCCAAGGACCATCAAAACTGCCATACTTGTTTACCGTTAGAACTGGAGAATGTCATGAATAACAAGTGTTCCTGTATCGTAGCACATTTTTTTCGAGACTTGTCAATAAAACTCATAACATAGCTACACTGTATAGACTTAAGCTCCAGTTAAAGATATCTCGTTAATCATTAATAATAGCTTATTACCTGAGTCAGCTGAGTGTCACCAGCTATAGCCTCCTGTACTTGACGAGCCGTGAGGTTAGGGACTGCGATGGTCTTAGTGATGCGCAGACCGGGAGAGATGTCGGACACCAGGTGAGACAACATGGCCTCCGCCTTGTCCAGCTGTGTGACAGCCTCTTGCATTTTCTTTATAATGTTTTTGTCAATATCCTGCTGCGACATGTTAAGTTTCTTGACGATGTCACCAAAAGCCTTGACCTCACAGACAACAAAGCCGAACTGCTTGTGAATAATAAGGACATCAAAGTCTCCTTGTTTCCAGTTCCGTGGCAGAGCAGAAGGAAGTGTTTTAGGTAGAGGAAGCTGGGCAGCCGCAGCCGCGTAAGTAGGTTCACCCAGGTACTGACCAAACTGCAGCTGAGTCATTCCAACCAAAACTTCTTTTTTCTGTTGAAGCATTTCCTGCAGACAGAATAGAACCCTCTGCATGGTGGCATCGTCTCTGATGTAGCTGTCTACGACATTAGCAGGCTGAGGAATGGAAGGCCGAGCAACAGGAGAGGTAGTCATCGCAGGTTGGTTACAACGAGGTGGTTGTCCAGATGTCGGCATGTTGAACTGACCTGTTTGTCCAGGTTTTGTTGGTTGTTTTGATTGACCTGCTTGACCACGCGCTGACTGAAGGACCAGAACATCCTGACTAGCAATCGCCTCTCTCGTCATCGGCACTCGGTTGATGTAGACAGGAGGCAGGAAGTAGGTGCGAGAGTCGAGATCAGGAAACGCATCCTGAATCCACTGCAGCCAAAATGCCTGGGCTTGTGCTGAGCTGGTTCCCTGTGTCAAATTAAATAATTACATTAGAAGTGTGTTATTTTCTTTAATTTATTTATAAAACTTGATAGAAACCAATTTTTTAGGTTGTATCACTTGTCAAAATCAAAGTTTTAAATGAGCAAACTGTAAGAAAAAAACAAGAAATTAAGAAAACAGGCGTACAACTGTTAAAAGTTTGATCATTCTGGTTCATCTAAGTCTATCAGCTAATGAGGGTATTTAATGGAAAGTAAAGCCATCTTTCAAAGTCTTCCTACATATAACTTTAACATAACTAATAAGATTGTTTATTGCTTCATTTAAAAAAAAAACTAAGCGTGGATTTTGTTGTCTGTCCTAATCTTGACGAGGTGCAAAGTAATACACATCCATTAAAAAAGTTGTCTGCAAACATTATAGTACACAGTCATAGACTTTTATTACTTATAAAGAGGTTAAATGTCCACCAGCTTTTTAGGTATTGCCATCTGTGATATCTTCATATCTAACATTTAGCCGATGTTGCCTCGCAAATTCCTTGCATTTTGATAGCATCATCAGTAACAGCGACTCTGAGATCACCTTTCTTAGGCAGCAGTTGCAAGCTGACAGTAGGAATATCAACTTGCGGCTCCTTAATGAAAGAATTTGTATTCCTTCACTAAAATCACAAACTGCACAAGGAACTGAACCCTCACGAAATAAGTCGGGGGGCCAGCGAGACCTTTCTAGAGACAATAGACATATTGGCTGCAGCAGTTTTTTTGGGCAGCTGCTCATCTACCTTTCTTTTGTTTAAACGTATCACTTTATGAATTATCTATGTGGTTAGAGTTTCAAGTAAATATTGATGGATTAGAATGCTTTACTGCCAGAATATTTTCTCTGTTTAAAAATAAAGCTTGACAATAAAAATAGCCGATAAAATCATAAAAATACCAGTTTTTACAATCACGTATTAAAGAGATAGACATAACCGACTGCACATATATACGATCGTGTGATTTCAGTAATTATAATCATAATCACAATGGGGCATAAGTGATTTTGTAACCTGTGGAATATGACCAGACATCGTTGACAGCGATCTCGACCAACTCTGACCGGCGCAGGTCTGCTGAATGAACTCTTTCTCAAGACAGGAAGATCGACCTGTTCTCTGACAAATACTGGTGATTAACGTTAAAAATTGCTCATTAATTTCACTTATATTGAGAGGACATAATTTTGTTAAAAACATCATCATATTTTGTCTACTAGCTTGCTTACGTGTGTGGATATTCTGTGATAAAGAGAGAGGAGAGAGTCTTTTGCATTGTATAAAATAAAGCAATTTACTTTGTAGCGGAAATGTTTACACAAACAATCCTACATTATATTTCCTTATTTGATGTTTTTAAGCAGGTTTTAAGTTCATTTGTGCATTTATGTGTGTTTATGTGCATGTCCTGTACTTTTTACATGACGCTTTTGCAAAATTTATGATTTCTCCAACTTTCTAAGCAAACTCTTCTAACTTCATGCACAAAATGTCAGGTTGCAAAGTTTTTGTTTTGTTAAGATGATGACGAGGAAGACGATGACGGCGTCGACGATTATCATTTTCATCACAATGCCAAAGACTATTTGTTTCTGTTAAAATGTCAGACTGTCCCGGTGAAGGTCCATTGACCCCGAGTAAAATGACTCGTCATCAATGTGTCACCATGTCAACCTGTTAACGAGATCTTCTCTTTCGTTGGTTTCTTTTTTCTTTGTTTGTTTATTGTTGGGTTTTTTTTGTTAACTATTAGCAAAACTGTTTAAAAACTAGTCTCACTACAATTCGTACATAGTTCTCAGACATCTTATCGACAGTTTCTGATGATCACAAAAAGCATTTTCTTGAAATGTATGAGCCAATAGTCATCCTATACCGCAAAAACTCACGTTTATATCGTTTGAGAGATTCCAAGTGAAGGAAGAAAACCGCTCACAGCTCACTCAAGACCTCCAAATGCTTTCTTCTGTCAAGAGAAGGATGTTGAAAGTGTTCGAGCCCTGACAGATCTTTTGAAACTAAGGCCTAAGCCATTGAGCATCATCTACATTTACGGGTTTTCCCAAAACATAAAATCACAAGGAGAGTGTGGTTAGATAAAAACCATAGCAGCTATACTATTCCATGGGCTATTCTTTTTTTGTGAGTTACTGTATATATATCTTTTATTTTTTGCTTTGTGTCTTGTATTTCTATAACTTTTGGGCTTTTGGTTTGCTTTTTCATTAAAGAAAGCATGCATAGAATACGAAAATAGGCCTGAAGCTAAATATAACTTCCCCTTCACTCTCTCTCTCTCTTAACCCCCCCTCCCTACACACAGAGATACACAGATTTCACTCTCACTATGTTACACAAAGAAACAAACAACTGATAACTTATACAGGGTGGGCCGCTTAAAAGTACCCGGCCTCCTGTAATACTTTCGAACGAGGCGCGCTCTTAAGCGGCCCACCCTGTACTTGAACTGTTAGGCGAAGGGACGTCACTCTCCAATATACTTAAGTTAATATACTTTGACATATTAATTGGATTTTGGATACAATTGTTGCTATTTTTAAATTGCACATGTAATGTCGACCACTTTTACAACTTTTACGGTGAATGTGGAAGATACCCATTGTTTGTAAATGCTTATGTGAGATGTATAGCATACTGGCTGAAAGTTGCAAATCTGCCTTCCACTAGACTCCCCAAAAAAGTGTTAAACATGTTGCTAAATATGCAGAGCAATATCAAGGTCACTTGGGTTAACAACATTATGCTAACACTTTATAAATATGGGTTTGGATTTGTCTGGGAATCTCAGGGGGTGGCCAATGTTAAGCAGTTCTTAAGAGAATTTAAGCTGAGACTTATAGACTGTTTTGAGCAAGACTGGCATAGCAAAATATCTAGTAGTGACCGATTTTCATTCTACAGCTCATTTAAGTTCTCTTTAAAGTTCAGCACTTACCTAACTGACATTAAACATATTGCTATTAGAAATTCACTCACAAGGTTTAGGCTAGGAGTTACAAACATAAATTGACATAAGCAGCGTTACAGCAATTTGTCCACTGTTTTGTTAAAATGCCCCCATTGCGATTGCAAAGAGACTGAGTTACATTTTGTGTTCGTGTGCCCAAAATATAAAGATCTACGACAGTTGTACGTTCCTGAAAAGTTCTATAAGACTCCTTCTCAGTTTCGTTTATCTATTTTATTTGCAAGCAACTGTTTAAACTTGATCCAAAATGTTGCCTACTATTTGTATAAAGCACTGCAGATTAGAGAAAACAAATAATTTGCGAACTACTGATATTATTTTATTTTATTATTAAATAGCACATTAAAAATGTTGTATTTTTAATGAAGTAAGGACAGTGTATTTAGGTATTTTGTACTTACATTTTTGATTCCCCCTACACACACTCCCCCAACATCGGTTATGGGCATGAGCCTACTGAAATAAAGAATTTTGTCTCTTTTTTTCCTTTCTTTCGACCACTTTTACGACAACTTGAGCCTGTAATATTGTTGTGACAAAGTTATCAGTGTGCATGAGTAAGCTGTGAATTGTGAGGATACTGCAGAGACTATAGGTAGTCAACAATTAGCAGCATTTGTGGTAGAACTCAGTTCAATACAATAGTCACCATGGCATTCGAACATACGGAAATATCTTCCCGTCCATTTGGTCAACTGTTCGCTGTTTGGACGCAATCATTTTTTTTACCGCAAATTTCGATTAATTACCCATTACCTAACATTTTAGCTCGCTACCAAATTTAGTATCACTTGAAAACAGTTGGTACATGTGCAGTTGCAGGACCCATTGTCAGATATATAAACTATTGTTGCAGACAGCAATGCTCATGAAAGTTATGAATACTGTGATGACGGGTTGTATCACTACTGGCATTATATCGTTAGACCTCTTCAGCCTCCATGTTTACCCAAGCGAGTCCTTCTTCCACGAGAGGTGTGGTGTATGATATTTATAGAATGTCCAGGATTTTCAGTGTAATTTTCCGTACACATCACCTACCTGCTGCCGTGTGATCTTGCCTGGCGAGTCATTTCTCAGAAACTGAACGTATTATCAAAACTCTAAAGATTTATTTCCTAGTGAGGTGAACATTGTGGATGTGAAATTGTAACCAGATACTCTAGCAACACTAAATAGCGAAGTAAAGGTAATCTATGTTTTATTGTCTCAGAATGTCAAAGGGTTGAAATGATATGTGAAAGATTTTACTTCAAAATAAGACTTTAAGAGTTTGAAGTTACAGGATCATTTAATAAGACCCACAAGTGAGTGAGATATTTATTAACAAGAGTCGCCATAGTATCTGGTGACCTCTGTGGTAAAATCCTCGTTTGCACTTTAACTACTCAGTCGCTTCCATTCAAGGCCATAAATAGGTCTATAACATTTAGAAAAGTCGCCGACCATATTGAAAATTTTGCATCAAAACATTTATTGCCTGATGAATTTAGCGTCTTTATGAAGAGAAATTAGTTGCTGTAAAAATGTTTTGTGTGTGTGTGTGTGTGTGTGTGTGTGTGTGTGTGTGTGTGTGTGTGTGATGCATGTGGATGTCTACGTGGGCGGTTTCTATATATATGTATGTGTGTGTGTGCGTGTGAAAGAAAGAAAGAAAGAAAGAAAGAAAGAAAGAAAGAAAGAAAGAAAGAAAGAAAGAAAGCATTCGTTGTCCCCAGAAGTCGCCTGAGGGATGAGCTCGCCAGACTGTCCAGCGATGATACCTCTAGGGAATGTCGAGACGATCCGAACTCTCTTCACACAGCGCTCTGAACTGTGGGACGATTTCAAAATTCTCATGGAATTTATAGACTGTCTGAACGAACAGGCAAGGGACTAAAAAAAATTATGGGATTTGTTAAAGAGAATCAGCAACGGAATCAGCGCAAAAACAAATATAAAAGATTTCTCTCGCTTTGCCGCCGCTGTCCAGTTTGCAGAGAAAAGCGTGGACTTGATGAGGCAGACGATGTTACAGAAAGGCCTCACGTTCATCACTCAGTTCACTTTTCCGCACCACGATGTCGAAAGTGGTTGTTTATATATGTTAAGAAGCCTGTTTGTGAACTTGTCGTGCGTTCACAGGGAGTTTGCCACACGACTTGCAAAGACAGGTGTGTTGAAAGACTTGATGGAGGATTTGAAGCACATTCAGGATCAGTCAGCCGAGCAATTGGTAAGTGATATGTTCACGGACCAGGTTGTATCCTGCTTTGAGTCCTTTGCCAATCCATTCCAATTTCTTTTCACCGATCGTGCATGCTGCTAAGACGAATGTTACGCAGATTCGGTAAAAGCGATTTTGATATATTTTGATTTAATCAGTATCACATGCATGCATTTTTCCATATATATATATATATATATTTCTTGTACTAATATAGGAGAAATGTAGAGTATTTCGAATCAACGTGGGTATCGTCATCAACTGCTGTCGGTCGTCTGAAGGTCTGGCCATCGTTATGACAATGAACATAAAAAACATCTTCACACCGTTTCTTTCTAAAGATACAACGGGTAAGTTGTCAAAGGAAATGTCTGATGCTGGCTTTATAATATAGGAAATAAGTATTTTTAACGCGCGCTTAGGTATTTTTTTAAAGATTATGAGGAGGAGGAGGAGGAAGAGGAGGAGAAAAACGACAAGGACGAGGACAAGGACGAACAAAAACAAAAGAAAGGCCAGTTGCATCCAATTATATTCTGATGATCATGATTTTTTTCCCTTTTTTACTGACTTTTATTAGAGATTCGAGCCCTTGCATTAAGTGCCCTTAGTTTCCTCGTGGGAAACGAAGAAGTGGACCTGCTGAAACTCGACAGAGACGTGCTGCAGTTTTTTGTCCAGTGTATCTACGGGGCTGTGAAGTCTGGAAAAGAAAGCCATAATGATTGGACGCTTGAAGAAGTTTTACTCTTCTTATCGAAACTGGCCAGAAATGATTACAACAAACATCTAATATTACGCACTGGTAAAATTGCTAATTGTAACTTGTGGTTTGGGAGAGTGAATGAAATTCTGTTTATGCTGGTGGTCTTCGGTGTATGTTTAGGGACATGTTTACAACGATCATATTTCAAGCACACGCACCCCTGCACGCACGCACCCACATCAAGTAGAACACGCACATTTCACACAAACACAAATTCGAGAATCTAACACGAATGGATGAGCTGGTGGCATAATGGGTAGTGTCTGACACAAAAACCGTGATGACTGGCGGTCCTGTGTTCAGATCTCGTCTCGGGAGTACTGTTCTTTCTGTACATGTTTGCTGCGCCGCCATGTTACAACTTTAGTTGCTGGCTCAGCGTAAAACGCTTTTTCCCCTTCCCTCACCTAAGAAAATTGTCCCAAATCCAAATCTTCCACTTGTAACTCACGGCCAGTGACATTGTCCGGGCACCTTGGAAGGTGGTCGATGTGAGCAGATGATGAACTGGCTGGCAAACATGAAGGAACAGAACTTGCTCACCATCACTCAGGCCTGAGTGACGAACCTTGCCACCTTGCCACTGACTACCCTTACCAGCAAAACTCTTGGTCAGTATCAGTCAAAGAATGAATAGTTAATAAAGGCACTCAAGAACAAAAAGAAATCGTCGCCTTCAGCTTAGTTGAAAAAAGAAGCTCCTCACCTCATTATTAAGTGCAAACCCCTTGCACACTGTGTCCGCTATTTATGTTAGACATTCTGACCTATCAACTGTCTTATCAGGTGGGTTGACAATGCTGGGCATGGTGCTTGTAACGAGAACGGAGATGGAGCAAGAGAATGCAATTAAGCTTCTGACTCAGCTTGCAGTGGAAACAGAAGGCAAACTGCTGATGCGGGTATAAATCATCTGTTTCTGTCTCTTGCGTTGATCAGTCAAGTTTATTTATTTCTTTTATTTTTAACGATGTATAAAACTCACCAGCAACAGTAGCCTCTTCATCGTCGTTGACTGGTTGGTGTAGATCTACATTGTACTTTGTTTATATATACTAACAAACCAGTCAGATGGAATGATGAGCTATTTATAAATATATAGAGAGAGGAGGGGGTTAAATATGCGTTTTATGTCATATATTGTATACATTATACGAATCCGTATATGGTGTATGTATTACATGTATATGGAAACATTGTATTTATGTATTAAATAATTTTTGCTTTTGATAGGCAGATGCAAGTTTTTTGACGATTCTTTCAAAACTAGAATCGGATGACAACAGATCTTTCCAAGAACAAATAACTAATCTTCTGATGATAATTCACGAAAAGAGCGGTAAGTTTTGTTTCCTTCTTAATAACTTTCACAAAGAAAGAAAGAAAGAAAATTCAAAGAAATTTTTTCGTATGGAAGCGAGCTTAATGCCCTTTGAAAGAAAGACTACAAACCAACCAACGAACTAGAGAACGACACGTGGCAACAAACGGATGACACCACGACAAACATAATGTATAAGGAAGAGTATTAAGAACTACTATCTATTAAGAAATACAAAACGGTTTTCTTTAAGATGAAATTAAACAGTCCAAAGAGAAAAGGTCAGTCAATGTTAAAACGCGGGAAAAGGAAAAGGGGCGTTTTCCGAATTTCTCCCGTCTGATGCATGGTAGAGAGAGGAAAGCAACATAGGCAGACTGACTCGGGTGGTAAGGCATCAGTAAGTCAGAGACCATTGGGGTAAAGTCATGAAGACAACTGCAGCACAGTGTGGCGATCTTGTAACCAATGCGAGCTCCGACTGGTAGCCAGTGCAGGTTGCAGAGGAGAGGTGTAACATTTTATGCTTTTCAGCCACGAATGACAATACGAGCAACGTCCTTCTGGAGTTTGGAGTTAGTCCACTAATATGGACAAACAGAGAATTGCAGTAATCCAGCCTCAAATGCTAAACAAAAGCCGATGTAATCTTTTTGGTGGAGGAAACCGAAATGAACGGTTGAATGTGACTTATCCTGAGAAGCTCAAATAAGTTGAACTTACAAACTGCATTGGTGTAAGATTCGCGAGACAATAATGTTTCGATGATAACAGAGATTCCTGAGGGTGTGGGAGAGAAAGATATTTACTCCGGAGAAAATAAAGGTAGTAGAAGATTACACATATTTCCGTTTATTTGCAGTTTGTTTGATTCGAGAAATGGATTATCCCCAACCTTTTTCAGGATTTTGGACCCAAACTGAGATTAGAAAAAGGACAATAGTTTTTATGCTTTTATGATCCACGCTGTGTTCCTAAATAATTAGGAAGACAATAACATGGTTAAACAATTGGGGTACAACAACAGTCGTCAAGAAGTGTTGGTTGATGCGAGTGATAACTGGAATAAGTCAATCAATAGCTATTGCAGGGGGGGGGGGTCGTAATTAGGTAAAAAGAGCATCCTTTCTTAAGAGACTTTGTGATGACCTCACTAACCTGGGACTGGGTGACAGTCTTAAATTCCATTAAAGACTTTCAGTAGCAGACGTGAAAACCAAGATTGTGAGACTGCTTCTAGAACACTGTTTTAGTTTTTTGTTTGTCTGTCATCTCTTTGCTGAAATAACCAAAAGCTTCGTGGTCTCCCTGTAACGTGGAAAAATGTATCTGGGTATTAGAAATATGTGGACAAGTAAACATTAGATACTTTACAATTCCAAATGATTAAGCCTTTGTGAGGAATCATAACTGGTTATATAGGGTATTTTATGGTATGTACATATGTATTACACGAACTTTAATTTTGCATGTGGTATGTGCGATGTTAAGTGACACCAGACCAGCAGGAAATACAAAGGCTTCTGAAGGACCGAGTGAACTTGCTGGCCCTCCTTGACACAGATGAGCTCGGCTTTGTGCTCAGTCAGCTTCAAGTCCTCGCCACTGAAGGTCGTCACAACCAGAAGGATTTCTCCGCCATTCAGCTTCTGAAAATCTTGTCAAACGTCGTCAAGGGAGACAAACGAGGACAACAGATGATCGCTGAAGGTTGCTCTTTTGGGTGTTCCTTGTATAATCATTGGCAGTGTACTTCTTGCTCAAATGTACATCCGGAATCACTTGGAATAACTGCACACACACACACACACACACACACACACACACACACACACACACACACACACACACACACACACACACAGAGGAGACGGAAGAGGCAACAACTTGCGTGCTTTCTTACATTAAAAATACTTATTATATGCGTGATGCGCTCATCTATATCGCAATAGGAGGACTGGATACTCTGTGCTGTTACCTGAAAAAGGCGAGGATTCAGAGAAACGATTGGTACTCAGCATCGTCCTGGATGTGGTGTCGGATATGGAGGTCGTCACGTGTGTACGGGTCAGTACTTGAACACTCGTCTCAAAATTTTGTCATGTTGCTAACCTGTTTTCTTAATGGTCACTGCTAGGTTTGCCCAACAGTTTTACAGTTTTGAATGACATCAGACAGTACCATGCCATCATATTACTCTTCCGGGAGACTGCTCGCTGAGGAGTGTGTAAATGTGTTTGCTCTTCTGCGTGTATATGCATGTGTTTGTGTGCATTTGCGCACATTGTGCGGAGATCTTTATATTTATATGGACTTATTAAAATGAAGATTTTTCTTAACTTCTTTTCGGCAGAATAGCCCAGCACTTCTTATGCTGTTGGATCAAATTCGAGCTTCTGAAAATGAAGAATTTTCCCAAAAGGCTAACCTGATTTGGCAAACTATTTATTAGAAAAGTTCAGGATCCTGTCCTGTTGACACGAAGAGCCATTTGGCGATTAGTAGACATTATAGACCATCAGTAGATCATTGACTTTTAGGACTATGCAATACTGTAGTACAAGCCTTGTTCTCCTTTCATAGTTCTTACTGACATTTTAACATTGCAGTTTGAGCTTATGAAATCTTAGTTTTGAAATTACTTTTGTACATTATATTTTTCAGAATAAAGCAACGAATTTTTTGTAATTGATAATAATAACCTGTAAAACACATTGCGTTCATTGTTCGTCTTTGTTTGCCATGGTATAATGTTTCAAAAAAAATTCTTAATAACATAATGAATATTCCAAGGTATTATATCAATATCAGAGCACATTAACTTAAAAATGTATATCAAAAAATTATTTGCAATTCTGTTCATTCATTTACCTTCAGTTTCCATTCACCCAATAATCAGAAAGTAAAACTACATCTTGACCTCAATAGTCTTTGCATTGAAATACCTTTTAAATTTCTCTTGAAACCACTTTCCTTGAAATACAGATGAATATGCTCATCTATATTGTATCAAAATTGAAAGCAATGTTTGTCATAACTTCTTATGAGAATCGTTTTATAAATGTTTCTATTATCGATAACAAAATGTTGGTTAATCTTTGATTACGAATACTATAAAATATTTTTTATGACCAGTCCGTCATCTTATTTCTTTGTCAATCTTTCTTCTTATGTGTATTTCTGTGTGTGTGTGTGTGTGTGTGTGTGTGTGTGTGTGTGTGTGTGTGTGTGTGTGTGTGTGTGTGTGTGTGAGAGAGAGAGAGAAAAAGAGAGAGAATGTGTATATTTTTGAAGCTGTGTGTATATTCGATAATCTAGTGAAGCCATGTCTATGATAGTCCTTTGTTGAAGATGTGTCATTATGAACGACGACGTTTTAGTCCGATGTTATCTGTGTCTTTCACATTTCTGGCCGTCCTCTAGGCCATTTTTATCAGACGTGATAACCTATTTGGTTTTTGCAGATGTCAGGTATCATAGTTATTTGCTTCATTGTTTGATTAAGCTTAAATTTTATAAGGACTAGTGTGGAAGAACGAGAGAGCGTGAATGACGTCAGTTGTTCGGAAGACGTGTATGAGTGATGTAAAAAAGTGAAGGAAATGACGGGGGGGGGGGGCGAGCGCGAGGAGCAGTTAGTCAGGTAGGAGAAGAGAGAGGTTTAGGACGGAAAGACAAGTAGGGTAGGAATTGTAAGAAGAATTTGTTGAGTAGGGCGTTTAGGAGTATATAGATCGATTAGATGAGTAGATATTCTTGTAGATATTCAGAAAGGCATGACTCAAAGAGATTTTATTATTTTAAAGTAATCTTGATGTAGGAATCGTTTTTCTTAACGGACTTTTCATTTGTGTATTTTTCTTGTTTTCTTCTTGTATTCATACTTAGTAAAGCAGAGAGATTCGTTAGGCAAATCGTTCTTTTCTTTTAATTTGTGTGAAAGAACACGTATTTGTCAGGCTCCATGTATGTGTTGAAAGGATTGAGTGACTGATACACTGCGCGGTGGTCGTGACAGCAGACTTCGAGGAGAACACACCTTGTCAGGCATTCTTACCTTTGAAAGGTCAGACCTCTTCCGTTTGTTATTGGTGTCAAGGACACTTTACAATAAAACATTTTAATTATATGTCCCGATCACAATCCAGCATGTTTGGCAGAATATTCTTCAGCATGGTCTTTCTTACCTCTAGATCCGTACCACCCGCTGCTATTGCTGTGTGTCTGTTAGCCGGAAACCACCCTCCAATCTTCATCTCTATGAGGCATCCCTGCAGTCTTTGATCTCGTCTTGCTTTCAAGAGCGCACCTCGGCTGTTCAGTCGGCAATGGCTACAGACCCAACCTCGTGATATTCCCTAAGCCTGAAAATTAACTGGGGCGTGCAAGAAGTCAAGACAAACGTAAAACAAAAAAAGTTTATAAATGTGTCTAAGCGAGGAGTAGAGACAATTATCGAAAGTCTCACGACGCATGTGTCCATGTTCTTCCGAAAGAAACTGAGTGTGACATAACAGCGACTGGAAGAAGAACAGAATATTGTAGATTATCGTCAGTCGCGGCTGCAATACTTCCGACTTGTAAGAGCGATCCCCGAGGAGGTAGTTAGATCATCAGAAAGTTATGAATGTGTAGAATGTGGGGAAGCGGATGGGCGAGTGGTTAGAGCGCTGGCGTCCAAACCTAGAGCGCGCTGGTTCAATTCCCGATAAGCGCAGCAAACTTCCCCCAGTCGACCACGCTGACGGGAATGGGTACCTGACTCCATAGAGGGTTGGGGAAGGTAAGGCAGCGAGGGAGAGGAGATGAGCACCACCCTCATGTAAATGCTGGCTCCAAGAAAAGTGGGGTCTCTAACACCTCACTCCCCAACGACCTGAAAAGGTTATGGGATGACCTTTACCTTTTTTTTTTTTTTTTTACCTACAGGCAACGTACCGACGAAGAAAATCTGCAGTACCAGAACAAAAAAACTGCTAAACACATCTCTACTTTCGCATCCCATGGTCTCCTCTCAAAACTGACATTTCTCCTCCGACCTTACCCCTTTGTCGCTTTCCTACTCCATGTATCCCGCTCAAGACCTGAACGAATCTTTCACGGTTAACCTCATCGTCCTGCCTCCTTCTATACCTTGTAAGAATTTCAAACAAAAATGATGCATCAGCTATAACTACCTTCATTGAGCTTGTTGTTGACAGTGGGAAAACATCGAATTGATGCCAATTGTATCTTGATTGCATTACCTATGTAGCTACATTGGTTATCTTGTAACTACAAGGGCTGACGTGTACATTGTATTAATAGGACAAATAGTACAGAATTTCTCAAGAATCAATCTTATAGAGCTAGATTTGTTGTGCTTGTAGACCTTTTGTACCGAGGCACCTTTTTTTCTAACGTCGTCGGCGTTGTATTTGACTGTTTACCTGCTTGAGGCTTTTTGTTTATTCCTCTGCCTCAACTCTCTCATCGCCGTTAACCCTCTCTGGCTAAATCCATATCAATTTCTTGACTTTTACAAGTCGTCCCAGGGATTGACTTTACATCAGTGCCAAAATTTCAACATTGTGCTGCAATTTCTGCTTTGTCATCATCTGGATCTTCTCCTGACGATTTGATCGACGTGTTGGTTTATTGATCTGTTCTGCTCCAGTCCAGTGACTGTACATCTGTTTCACTGACATCTTGGTCTATGACTGTCATCCGGCAGCAGCCTGGCATTCTCATTAACTTTACAGAGCCACAGGATTTTTTTTGTCTTGTGTTTTATTGTGTTTGTAATTCGCAAAGAGCTTGCCTTTGGCTGGAATACCGCGCTATAAAAGCTCACATCATATGTCACAGTAGAAGTATAATGTTAGGCATCATCTGGGCTCTGATCAAGCTGTCTCGATACCTTCATGAGTAGGAATTCGTGTTTTAGACGGATCACAAGCCTCTCCTCTTCGTGAGTTATACATAATTCGTATAATTAAGACGAAATGATAAAGACCTGTGTAGCCCTAGATGTTTTTAGATTCTATAATTAAACATGTAAAATTAAGTCGAAGTCAAAATGTTTTCCAAATATTTGTAAGCATTTTTTTTACATATAACTGCATATTTAAATGATATTTTCCTTGTTCGATAGCATTTTATCCTCAAAAAGTAGAAGAAGAGAGACGCCTTGAGTGTTTTTAATACAGACAGGAGCATTTGCCTTTCTTGGGGTTCAAGGGAGGCCATTGTTTCGCCAGGCGCCGGCGCCTGAGCTCTACTCTTCAAACACTGGTGCGTGGCAAACTTCAGAGGCCATGTTTGCAGAGCGGAATGCGAGCAGTCTGGGTTAGACTGACGTGTTAATGGCTTCCTGCGCCGACGTGCCCTCTAGTGGCGGCCGTGGATTGAGGGACCTGCGTTGTCACACTTTGATTCTGATAAGGCTAGTTGTGAAGCTTAATTTCTTAATTCCTAAATTTTGTATCACGGTGTTCTCATTTTCCTTGCTTTTTAATGTTGGAGTGAGAGATCATCTCGACAATATAATCATCTTGCTTGCTTAATCAGTAGACCTAAGTTTTTTATATAAGCTACAAATTTACTCACTCAGTCAATTAATCGACGACAAACCCTCGCTTAATTATTCCCTCACTTCAACACTGTCGTTCAATCAGTCACTATAAATATTCACATAGCGCTGCTCACTTACAATCCTCATTGACCAGTGCGATTTCACCTTCTTGATCATTCGTCCTTCTGCCAAGAAGCTTCTGGCGTCCATCATTTTACAGCCACGCTGAGACAGGATTTTTATCCTTCTCCTTTTCTTGTCTTCGATTCCCGTCTTATCAGAAGCTAATCTCCGAGGTTGAGAGGGTCGGTCCAGCCGGACCAAATCAATTAAAGAGCGGTAATCCTAGATGATGCCCGCCATCTTGTCAGCAGGTGGCGCCGCGTCGTGTCGGACATCTTCACGGGAGATAACCGCTCTTTAGCGCTACATTGAGGATCTGACCCACGTGTCCCGCACGCGTCGTGGCTGCTGCCCTCGCTATCAACACGAGCGCCCCCTGGTGCCTCACAGTGAAACGCGACACCGCGGGGTTGTGGAGTGTTGGCCTGTCTGCCTACGTCATGGTTGCCGAGGATTATGGGAAGCCGCAAAGATTTTGCTATGTCGATATGACAAGGGGGAGAAAACTTCCTGCAAAGTGTCCTCCTAAAACCGTCGGCTTATTCATGACTAATGCGCGAAGGCCAAACTGTGCATTAATGCACGCGCGTCTGTGGTAGGCATGACTGAGGGTCGTAACCTGTTCTCTCTACGTCGCCAATTTGATCACGTGACCAGACAACCCCTTTTTTTCCAAGCACCAAACAAGTAGCCCACAGGTACATGAGAACCAGTAGTTGAGAAAAATAAGAAAAGTTTTAAATACAGCGAAACATTCTACCTACATCAAAGAGGTGCTCCATAAATATTGACGCTACAATATGTGCCCAAATGTTTCAAAGTCGTGCATGGGCAGACTTTTATTAAAATATAATTATTTAGAAATGTATATCATTGTTATCTTCATAGTTACAACAGCTCCCAGACCTTGGGGCTGTTGGCTCGACTGGCAATAGATCAGCACCAGATGGGTCTTTCAATTATCAGGAAAGTGTGAGGTGGTTGAGGAAGTGGATTACGCTCCTCCTTCCTCTTTCCGTCTAGATACGGTGAACCATTTATGTCATCTGTCAATAGAGATATAGACTCTAGGACTCTTAACTGTATTTTAATAATCTCCTTGCCCCTTTACATAGAAGTGTTCTGAATACTTGTTCGTGGCATTAATGAGTGGGTTTCTTTTTTACTCAAATCAGCGAGACATTCCTGATGTTCATTAGTACTGGAAACATTCCCCCTACGTCTTTCATGTTCCACAGTAATTGGAGTCAAGCAGAGGGATTTAGTTTCCTTTTGTGACCAGCAAATTGTCAGAAAGGTTTCCAGCATTTTGTTCAGACCAGAGTATGTACCAGCATGGGTAAATGTTATGCTATGGTGTGTGTGTGCTCGCGCATGTGTGTGTGTGCGCGCGCGTGTGTGTGTGTGGGGGGGATGTATCTATGGCTTACGAATGATCTAGATGTTACACTGCGTGTTTCATGGTTTCTTTGATGCACAACCTGCTGTATCCATCTCTGTAACTACCACTTGTTCTGCCATTTTTTTGTAACTGAGCACACATCCAAATTATAATTGCGCACTGTGAATTGACCACTTGTCATTTGTTGTTTGTCAAATAAGAGCGGAAATTATCTTTGATCTTTCAACGAAAGTTTCTCTTTTTTTACTCTTTAGCTCTCTCTCTCTCTCTTTCACACACACACACACACACACACACACACACACACACACACACACACACACACACACACACACAAAGAAAAGACACAGTTGAAAACAATGGACCATATCCCGACATATTACACTGAGGAGATGAAATATTGCACACGAAGGAATATTTATACTGCTCTTTAGAAATTGCACAGCCTTGCAGTTCTTGACACTAGTTCATCGGTTCTTTTGAGCAGTTATTTCGCAAAATTAAATCGACTTCAGCACACATTGAGAGAATCACTTGCACAAGCAGTATATCCGTGTCTGTGTGGGAATATTCCATGCACAATGAAGAATGTAATAAAATCTTTTTTTCTCCATCGTCCTTTTTTGAATAGAAGTTGATGACAGCTTATGCTGGGGATAAAAGTGTGGTTTAGTACCAGACGAAGTTGTCAATGGGAATGCGCGATTTTTTCTGACAGGTATTTATGAGTCATTTTGAGAATCCAGTAAACTTAGCCAGTCACTACAAACTAATATACTTGAGAATCAGTTTTAAAGCTGTGTTTGGGGTTTCTCTCTCTCTATCTCTCTTTTTTTTTTTTTTTTTTTTTTGAACCAGCTGTTAAAGGGAATCAGCATGGCGTCTGGGTTGTCGTGAGTTTTCTTGCTGCATCGTGTGATTTTAAGAACGCCACGCAAAATTTCTTTAGCATTAACCCCAACACCATTCAAAATCTTACTTCCCTAAAAGGTTCACGGCAAGGCAACCAGCCCTGTAAACAGATGCCACATGCAGAGAAAGAACAGCGTGCCCGAGACGAGAGCTGAACCTGCGACATCCAACTTTCACGGTATTAGTGACAGACGCGAACGGTTGCGCCCCTGGACCGCCCAGCTCACAGTCCGTGGAAACTGAGGACAATTTTTGAGATCCTTTTGAAGACTGTACCGACGATGTTGTATCTCGAAGACATTGTTGTATGTAGGAGGCGATGTTGTATCTAGGAGACAACCAACTCTAGAAACAGCGTTTCCATTCATCGTCACACGCTAAAAAAAAAAACCTTTTTATATCAGGGAAGGTTTTAGACAAAGAGCTTTAGAAACATACTAGTGACAGAGACTGCATGGTATAGAATCCTCTAGCACTGAATCATCAAGTTTGTGAGATACAGCAGTGGGCAGGAGCACTGGGACTGTACTACTGGTCTCTTGTCTTCTTGGTCCTGTTGGAGTCTTAGCCTCCTCTGGTCTCACTTTGTCACACGTCGCTTTTTCTGTAAATGCTCGTCGTCCGGTGCCGCTAGAATACACCCAGACATTGCTGTGTGTTCTGGCGACGAAGAATCTCTTCTCTTTTTCGCCTCAGTTCCACCACCAACACCGTAGTCGTTGTGTTTGCTGTGGTCATGCCTGACCTGGCTGCCGACCTTCACCTTGACTGTCGATGCTCTCTTTTCCTCTGCAAGGTCAGTGTTCGGGGTGCATTCCGCGGAGTCTGGGACGACGGTGAGGAGTTGCTGAAGCTGTCGGATGTATTCTATGGCACCACGCAAGGTCTCCACCTAAAGGATTGACACAAGAAAGATAATTGTCTCCAATAAATCATTCTCTATAAAAATAAGAAATTTTATTGAGCTTGCAATAAAAAGTGCTAATTAAAACTTTCATTAATAATTATTAAATAAATCAAACTTAAAATAAAAACATTTAATGCATTTTAAAAAATTGTATCAAATAAAAAGCACAATGAATCTCAAAGAAGATAGTGCCAAGAGGAGATTCTTTGTAAGCGGGAACAGATACAACGCGGAGATACAAACAAAATTAATTTAAATTAAAAAAAATCACAACAGCGGATTTCGTTCACAGAACAACACGAATTGGCTAAAGCTGCTGGCTCAAACCTGCAGCTGACCTTTACCTTGCTGATGCGTTTCTCCTTGTTAGCGAGAGGCAGATGCTCCTTCAGACGCTCGTACCCTTCGTTGACACACCGCACGCGCTCTCGTTCTCGCTCATTGCGCTTGCGGATGAAGCTGGGTTCCACGGCGGCATGTAGCGCCAGCGCCCCTGGCAGCGGAATCATGCACAAGGGGGAGTAAGGGTCCGCCAACTTGCGGCTCTCCATCTCGTACCTGGCAAACATTGAAGATGACTACTGAGTAGGTTCTTACCGAGAAGGGTGTACGGCGCTAAAGTTCTAAGTTCTCCAGATTCTGGCTCTCTTGTAAGCCTCGTTCATAACTCCTTTTTCTTTGTCAAATGCATGATGCGCGGCTGCAGAAACTTTCATTTGTTGTCCAAGCATACACACAACAATCACGCATTATCATTATTATTATTATCATTATTATTATTATTATTTAGACATTGTGAAAAATAACATGTCTCTCGCATCAGTCGTGGGATTTTCTGGATCACAATACATCGGTATTACTCCTTTTCATTATTTTTTTTCTCTCCTGTAAGTAACATAAGATCATCCCTTTTATAGAAATAAGCATCGTAAGCCATGAAAGATCATAAAAAGTCGCCATCCCAAATCTATCCACTTGTAGTCGAATTACCAATATAAAAAGAAGCACTAAGGAAAACCTACAAACAACAGCCCTCTTTATCACAAAATAATCAAAGTCTGACGGGCTTGGTCCTGGGTACGCCAAAGAGAAAAAAAAATAAAGAACGCCGACCAAAACAAAACAAAACTAAAAACAAAAACAAACAAACAAAGACAAATGTACATCAAGTTGAAAGTATTAAATTAAAACGGATGCAAGCATGGTGATCTATGTATGTGACCTATGTGCGAGTTGATTTATCAGGACGGCAGGTGGGATAAATGAACGCAGATAACGGGTGCTTCTAACTCCAGGAACTCTAAAGCTACCCTTACTTTCTGTGAGCTGCACCCTAGCGAACATTACATCATGATGCTGCATGTAACAGAAGGTTAAACAAATTTGCAGTAGTTCTTATCGCACATAAAACACTTCAGTTTCTCAGATAGCACCGAACTAATAACATTATTATCTATATGAGCTTTCCAAATAAGTTTATCTTCAGTAATTTTACCTCAATGTTTGTAACTTTCAACTCTTCCTTGTACTTCTGCTTAATAACTACTCCATCAAAAACAAACACGTTCTTCCTGAAATCAACAATCATTTCTTTCGTTTTCTTTACATTCAATTCGAAATAATTATCATCGCATCATGCAACAAAGTTATCAATCTCCTCTCTGCAGTAGGAGTCATCGTCGTCGAAAATCAGTCCCCTGTGTCCGTTGTCATCTACTTATTCAAATAATGGGCCCTTTTCATTATTTCTTTGCCTACTTTCAGCTGTATACATGGAAAACAAAACAAAAACAGCAAAGTACTGTCCCTTGAGGAGTACCAGTGTTTGATGTGTACAGAAAGTCCAAAAAAAAAACCCCTTGAAATAAACTTATGTTGATTGGTCTGATAATTAAAAATCTTTAGTTAGCTAATGGCATCAACGTTTATCAGAACTAGCGTCTTAAAAAGCAAATTATTTGGCATTGTATTAAAAACACCGAAGAAGTAAGAAAACAACAGCAACGGAAATGAAGCGAATGCTTCAGATTCGTCTGCATTCTATAAAATAGAAAACAATACCTTCCGCATTGCTCTGCCTTACACCACCATTCTAATAACTAACATTACTCATGCATGAAGCTGATAACTTCAGGAACTATGCAAAAAGAAAAGAAGAAAAAGAAGGAAAAACAGCAATGCATTGTCACTGACAGAAGACCGGGCGCCATGTCATTTCCTCTAGTCTCTGACTTCAGTGACAAGGAAAATGAAGGGCCAAGCATTTTATATACAACGGGCTTACGGTACATGTTTGTATAGTCCCGGACTTTGATCATCTTCCAGTATCATACACTAGGTCTCAAAATATTTCTGAAAGTAGACTAAAACGACCGTACTGCCGCCTCACTGTCTATTCAGTGTTGAATTTTTCTAGCATAACAGGGATTTCAAGTTGCTCCCTACAATTCAATGCTTTTATTCTACGCTGAATCCTAATGCTGTGACAGCTAAGAAAGTAAAAAAAAATGTTTCTGAGACATTTAATTTTTATTGAAATTGTTTATGAATTCATTGTTTCTAAATATTATTAATTGTTAAGCTCTCCTTAAAACTTGTTTAAACTGTTCTAAAATAAATTGACTTCCTAACTACAATTCATGTGTGTCATTTGCTTAGAAGATAATAACTTCTCTGGCTAATAAATTATTGTTTTCTGTTTGCCTTGTCCCGTGTGCAAACTCTTGTTTTTTCGTGTATTGTTTGTGTGTATCGCTCATCGTCTCTGATATTTATTTATTATAATTTAATTTATTTCTAGATTTGAGAACAACTCTTTTCTGTGAGAATATTTCTTCTTCTTTATATACTATTTCAAAAATCCAGACTCAACTTTTACTATTTCACATAACTTTTTTCTGACAGGTTTAACTGCAAGCATTGAGTGACCATCTCTTCATTTCCGTCCACATCTTCAAGCCACTGCATTCCTAACCTTTGGTGCCGTCTCAAATAAAAAGAATGACTTGTCAAAGAGTGATGTGTTACATAATATGTCACCTATTCTGATGCCCTGTTTCTACATATTTTCCGGAAAGACGAAAGAGATTTACACGAAACGGTGACTAGGCAGAGTAAGCCGATTTGTAAAGAAGACTTACCGCAGCCCATCCAGCTGAATGCTGGGGCTGTGAATGATACGACGAGATAACAGCGGGTACAAGCCGCTGCCTCCTTCATCGCCAAGATCTGTCGGAATGCCCAGATCCTCACAGGTGGGTGATGTCATTTTGACAGGATGTAGATCGACATAACCGCCGTAACGGCCTCTCATGTCCATGGCTGAGGTTTGGAGAGAACTTCTCTGTCTGAACGTCTCAGGTAACCCAGGAAAAAAGAATGGCAAATGCTCAGTTCTTTGTGTGCTTCAAGTACACTCCTTTTTCTGACTAAATTGTTATTCCATGTCAGTTCCTTTGAAGTTTAAAATATATATCCTTTTTTTCTGGGACGAGTAATTCCTCCGGCGTTTTTCCTTTTATTACAGTTGATTTTCTTTCTAGCCTGGAAGAATTTGATCACTTAAAGTTTTCGTAGCTCTTTTATCTGTGTAGGGCAATATCCTTGTGCTTTATTGTGATCACCAAGCAATCCCAAAGAAATCTGTCAAAAACAAAATGTAAAAAATAATGTAGACATCACATACCTCATATCTACAAACGAACGCAAATTTGTTGGATGCATTTCTCCACACCTGTGTATGAGAGCCTTAATTACTGTTTCTTTTTCTTCTTTATGCATTATGTTATTAAAAAAGTTCATAGGATAAAGACAGAAAAATAAATGCGCCTGGATTGTCCAGTTAAAAGTTGAGAAAGTGGATAAATGTACATTAGAACAACTTGCAGATGGAGAGAAAGACGATTTCGGAGAATTATGCAGCTACTTGATTATTATACTGTTGATTATTCAGAGGACTCAAATGTCAAAGTATACTGGATCTTCAAGTGTTGAATATTCAGATGACTAAAAGTGGTTCAGGTCACATTATTACAGTTCAGTGAGAGGGAACTTTCAATGTCCTGAAGAGAATTAATAGCCCGCAACTTCGATACAATTCTGTTGAAAGAATTACTGAGGAAGGCAGATTGTTGTCAAACATATCAAATGTTGCTGACAGTCAAGAAAGTAGTGCATTTTTCTGTCATTTTTACATTTGTGTCACAGTTATCCCTATATTTTGGATTCCACCTATATTTAATGTTTATAATATGATCGCATATTTTCTGGTGAGCCATGAATTGAAATTTTGACTGGAAGTTCCTTACACGATGATTGCGCATGGCTTTCGCACCTCCGGGACAAATAAAGTATCATCTTATCTTAACTACGAAAAGGTCTATTGAACTGCTACAAGAAGAACAAACCTGAGTCACTTTTTATGTTTCGGTTTGAAAAATACACAGTAGGACACTGAGTTTTAGGCTCCTGGGACGAGCAAAGGAAAGTGAGTTTTCCCATATTAACTCATTCCATTGCTTATGATAATTTAAAATACTAGCTCAGTGTGCAGAAGCCAAATCAAAAGAACTTGAATGCTGTTAATTTTAAAATATATTCTGATCAAAAGTAAGGGAGGGGACATTGAAAAAAATATGAAACTGGAAAAAAGTCGACTATTTAGGAATAAACCTGTTTTCATTACCATATGTTTGGCTTTCTTTTCTTTCGGGAAGGCCGTCGCCTCTGTTCCTTCCAGTCTGTAGGCCCCACAACACTCATAGCTCTATTAATATAATCCTCTGATATGCTGGGCCGTCCTTTTTATCTATTGTAATCAACACTTACAAATGATATAAATGCTTGCTTCTATTCTTAGTTAATTACCTACCTTGTGTAAATGTGAAAATGGCGGGCTGCTATCCAACAGTCGCTCGGTCTTTATCAGGGCTAATCTATCTTTCAGTTATAAGTGTTATCACCAGCAATCTCTTTCACCCCCAGTGGCGAGCATCTTTACTGACCACCAATGGCCTTCTGCACCGCGAACCTTCTGCTTAAAGTCCGACTGAGGAGGGGGGGTCAAACTTGGCACGTGCTTCGTTTGATTGGTTGGGATGTGTTGATTGACAGGCTTGTGTGGTCGATAAGGGCGGGGCCTTGCGCCAAAAGACAACAGCAGGTGACCGACGTCTTCTCGATTGGTTCTTGACCGTTTGTGGTGAACTTCTGCCATGCATTTGAGCAAATACAAGTGTGTGCGTGCGTGCGTGCGTGCGTGCGTGCGTGCGTGCGTGCGTGCGTGTGTGTGTGAAAATCGTAATCCTTAAAAGACCCCTTTGTCTTTTTAAAAGAAGGAAACAACGAAGAGATACACAGAAATAGTATACAAAGGGAATAAACTGTTTTCTCGACAAAGAAAAGTCAAAATACTAAGTAACAAATTTGCGTGTTTAGTTAAAAAATAGAATCTTCTCTAAAGACAAGAGACGCATTGACAAGTCCTGCTACAAATGTCAAAACGTATAAACATAACAAAATAATGTTTTCTATGTATTGGATGAAGCATAAACCAGCAATCGTTTAGTGCGCAGTCAAAAAAGCATTAACCTGGTGTGCACACATAATACAGATAAGGTGGTATTGCTCATTCATGAATCAAAAGCGCTGGTCATTTATTCAGCTACCTATTCTCGCTTTACTTGATTACTCGATTTACTTGAAAAATGATTAAAGAGTTTCAGCTACCATGAATTAACATCCTCAATATTATTACTGTTTTACTTACTAAGGTCTACTGTCTTTTTACGATCAGTTGCAGCATTACTAAATCAATGAGCTTAGCTTATGGTCGATCATGTTCATGTGACTTTTAATTAACGACACATCAAAACAGTTGTGGCGGACACAAATTCCTGATACCATCTGAATGTTGTTTCATTTTTAAGTACTACTTCTATAAATGATTAACTTGATAACTATAAACCGATAATACATAGGTCAACATATTGAACCTGTCTAAAATCATCATTGCTAGACATATAAAACAGTTCATAATTACTCATTGTTCACATTTGCAACAAACATTTCAAAAACTTTTACCTTCGCTGCTGAGTTAGCTATTTTCAAACGAAGAAACGCTGTAGCCGAATAAGACAGAAATTTTGTGTCCAAGCTAAAGCGAGCGATATGTCAACTTTATAAAAAGCCAATAAGTTCCTGACCTGCCTGTGTCTGTAAATTTGAGTGATCTATATTTATTTATCTTGTTGATAAAAAGTTGTAAACAGGGTGCTGACTGTGTTTCACAAGGCCTGCAGTTAAAGTTTCAGTAATGAAACAAAACTTTTGGTCCGATTTTGACAATAATTAGGTGGTTGTGCATGAACACATTTTAAACTTAGAAAGAAAGAAAGAAAGAAAGACAGAAAGAAAGAAAAAAAGAAAGAAAGAAAGATTGATTGTCATGTATGATCTTTAGTGTTTTGTCAGACTCGAATAGCGTACCCCAAGGATTTGTGCTTATGGCATGCAAAGAAAACTGCCCCCCATCTCCACCGCCCCCCCCCCCCCCTACCAGCTACCCACGTTCTCTTTCGCATGCCACAAGCACAATAGAAGAAAGAAGAACAAATGGACTAGTAACAATGATCATAATTGCATGTTGGTGAGAAGAAAGGTCACACAGCCTGAAATGAATGAAGACATTCTAGAAGGGTCCGCTTTCACCTTGTGCATGTTCTTATGAAAAGAGCTGAGGTCCACAGGTGTGGTTCTCACCCATAGATACAGTTGTCCGGAGTGCTTTGCCCCCCGAAGTGTGTCGCACACCGCTTGGGGGGGTGGGGGGGCAGGGGTAGACCTAATGTTACCAGTTGCATACTCCCACCTTTGCCCCGCCACGCGATGGGCACGCGATCTGCACATGTCCGGACGAGAGGAGGAAGGGGGCTTGTTGGATAATGTGGGATGCGATCACGGGAAAAGTGAGGCACGCTGTTAATGAGAGAATCAAACCAGGTGGGAGAATTTTTTTTAACATCTCTCTTTCTCTTGCCCCCTCTTCTTGTGAGATCTACAGTGAGGACTATGACAGACAGACAGACAGACAGACAGACAGACAGACAGACAGACAGACAAAAATTTTATTTTATTTTTTGAGAGTTTTTTCGTTGGTGTGAAAACCGATACATCCATTGTCCAATATTTAATAGCATTGAAATACGTATGTGACAGACATGTCAAGGAGTATGTAGGGTTTCTTGTGCTGTAATCGTTCCCCGGCAAATTGAAAGGCGAATTATAGATAGACACAGAGTATACAAGATCCTATTAACTTTTTTATAATGAGCATGTTTGATCGATATGGATAATATTAAACAGACATGAGCACAATTTTTCTTAAAGAACTTTGTAATGTAATATTTATTTTATATGTAAAAATATACTTTATCATAAATAGATATAATAATCAGATTCATAAATATATTAAAATTAAAATAAAATAATTTATTTTTAATGACGTTTTATCAGCTCAAAATTGTGTTAAAATGTGTGTGCTCGGAGAAATACTTAAAAGTTTGTTTCATAAATTTTACTGTTTTTCATCACAGTTGGTCAAGCCTATCCCCGACAATTTGATTCTATGGCGGGCAATAATAAAGAAAAAGATCGATAACAAAATGTAGGAAGGAGATGAGAAACTTGATACATGAACTAAGTTGTCTGCCGGACAAGTGCTACGTACACCAGCGATTTTCGTCGCGAAAACAGACGAAGCTTTCGAGTTCCTGAGCAGCCAACATGTTAATACAAGACAACCAGCAAAGACAAACAGATAGCCGGAGACAGACATCTCACAGGACAAAGTCTTTTATTAAGAACATTAAAGGACCTAAAACAGTGACAGCAGGCCACGCCATTCTATAACCAGAAGCGCACAGTAAACACTGCGTTGGTTTTAAACAGAACGGGGGTTAGAAAAAAAAAAACCAATCTAAGACGAAACAGATATGTTTATTGCGAGTGCTGCCCCCTTCAGCGGGTGGTTGCAAAGGTCAACAGCACGTGCAGGGGGTGACAACTCGCGATTCATCTCCTGCCTTCTGGATGCATGCGAAGAGCTCTGGTCTGAAAGCCAAGGACAGGTTTGGGCGGGAAACGTGATGCTGTGTTGCACGCGCTTGCGCACGTGACGCGTCGTCAGCACGTGCGAAAGGAGCGAGAGGCGCTGTCAGATTCTGCTGATCCGTATCGGCAATGCTGTAGGAGCCACACAGCCTCTGGGACAGCGGCTCCAGCTTCTGGGTGACGCGATGCTAATCCTCCCACCCCAGCCCCTCCTCTGAGACTCGATCTGCAAGGGAAGATGGAGTGAAAGTGAGAGTTTCGGGTCTTCTTCTTCTTCTTCTCGGTCACCTAGCTATACTGTCAGGCCAATCTTCAGAACAAATGACTCAGTGTCCCTCAAATCAATTATTCTCGCATAGAGCATTGAGTTGAAGATGTTTCATGTTTCATGTGATGTTTCCTGTTTAAAATAAATCAACTTTCTCACTCGTCATTCCAGTTACCTCTCTGAGGTCTGGAACTTTGGTCGAGATATGGAGCTTAAGTCCGAGCTGATCTCTGTCCCTCTATTTTCTCTGAGATTTGGACACAGTAGTCTGTGGAAGTGACATGCATTTGATACTTTTAAAAATCACGTGATATTAAGTTATTTTCCCTTAATTTCTAAGTGTGCATGTCATGGATGTGTCCTTGCCCTGATCCTTATCGTGTCCTGTGATGAATTTTCACGTGTGAATGGGAGATAGTGATCAGTGAAAATGGTTTAGTGTATAAGTCACTAACAAGCAAAGGAGATGATATGTTGTACCCGAAGTTGGTGGAATATTCTAAATTGAGTATGTACTCACCAAAACGTGGGAACGATGGTGAGATTAATGGGTATTCGTGGAATCGCCGTCGAATGTGTGAGACCTGAACTTGTCTAGTCGATGTAACATATTTTCTAATCTTTAAAACATTAATTAACGTTTGAACAACAAAGTTTGCAGTTTATTGAATATTAATGTAGAATTGTTGCTTTATTGCGATACATGATTAAATGAGTGTAAGTCTAGATTTTTTTCCTTGATGTGCTTAATTTAATCGGCTGTGTAATGAGAATGAATGAAGGAGTGAAAACAAACTCTTTTATTATGTAATGAAGATCTGATTGTCACACAATAAGTTTTGAAAGATGTAAATAGTCAAACTGTAGGACTAACTGCAACAAACAAACTACAGGTTCCTCCACTGGACATAATCTTTGTTGGTGTGTAAGCTGATTCTGCGTGACCCGCAATGGCACGAATCAAAGCTTTGGACGATTTCGAGGAAGGTATGTGTGCACTAAATGATCATCATTATTAATGGTAATGTACTTTACACTGTACAATCACAAATAGAAAATTGTGCATTATAGGAAAGAGAAAGATTTTGTTAGTATTCTGTCTCCTCTAAGTACTTTCTAATGATAATCATAATTATATTTTACAAACCACAAACACTTCTTTCACTATCGTTTTGCTACTTTTAGTATGAAGAAAATTTACACAGCCACTAACTTCAAGCGTGTGGGAAATTCTAGTTTTTATATACGATCTGTAGCACCGAGATTTTCTCGAAAACGAACTTTGTAGTGATTCTCTACAACAGTATAAGAAAGAGAATAAATACACATGCATAAAGAAACAGGAAAAGTATCGTATGTTTTAGATGGAAAAATTTTAATTCATTTTTCTCTTTTTTTAGTATGGCTCCAGTGAAGTTCGAAATTTTTACATCTTGTCCTTCTCTTCATCTTTTCGTTTTGTGATGTTTGTTTAGTAGTTTTCACTCCATCTAATAAATACTGGTTTTAGTCTTGGTCCTTTGCTTATTTGTTTTGAGCAGGCAATATTTAGCAGATTTAAAAAAAATTAAGTTTGTTATAATTGCAAAATTATTTGAAAATTTTCATTTTGTAACATGACTGACGAAATGTGAGACATGATACCAATAATATTATTTAGTCAACATATCCCAACCTCCAACAAGATAATAGGGACATAGGAGTTTAATCCAGAAACATTTAATTATTTGCATTGAAACTAAGAAATTTTTACTCTGTCAATGTCATCTAGCCGAGTAGGTATGCACGCTGCCACACACACATACCCGTACTTGCGCACGATAGAGAAAGAAATATTGGAGATAAAATAAAAAGAATGCACTCGAGATGAATGAATCATAGACGCAAGCATATGCATCCTTAATCACATTACGCACGCACGCGTGCACGCGCGCGCACGCACACCCACAGACACCCACGCACGGGAGAGGGGGAAAAAAAGCAAAGCGAATGGCTGGCTTCCACGGGTATGATCGGAGTTATAGATGAAGGCGCGTGGTGGAGAGGTATTTGACACCAGAAACACGACAAACTTTCTCAAACTAAACAGTGACTACGCATGCGCGGCACGTGGCAATTGCTGGATTTCAACAGGTGTTCCGCAGCGCCCAGGGCCCAAAAATTCACCCTTCAGTGTCGCATGCTGAGACCCAGATTTCTTTATTCTTTGCTCCTTGCCTTTTGGTCACCTTAGCGTGATGTTCTAAAAAAAAAAGAAAAAAAAAACAAGGTACCAACAGCTGTTTATGCGTGTTGTTAATCATGTTGGAGAACTCCCGTGATAAGGTCTTAACATTTTAAGTCTGACAACCTTAAGTTGTTCCATGATTATAATGAATTCAAACTATTAAACAACATTATTATTATTATTCAATAAAAATGTTTAATGAACGATTCAATGATATTTATTAGAATGTTAGTAAATATTATTAGTATGGACTTTTGCCGTAAGGAACCAGACAGTCTGACATAAATAAAGGTTATATTTTTTCAAAATACTAGCTTTATTTCAACGAATTTTACAACTGAAAAGCCGTGATATGGCCTTAGTTGCTGGCACGGCGTTAAACACAAACAAACAAACAAACAAACAAACAAACAAACAAACAAACAAACAAACACAACTGAAATCTTTTGATTTGTATGTTGAGCATAAAAGTCTTTCCTCAACCCTGCTCGACCCCGAGAAACGGCATAATACTATATTCTGGATCTTATTACAAAAGAATAATTCGCTCTTGAGAGTGTAAAGCATCCTTTTGACAAAGTCGCGAAGTAAGTGGATGGGGGTGAGAAAAAACAAAATTCAGCAAGCCGAAATTAAATAGACGACATGTTTGAGTGGGTAAACACAAACACATTTAAACTGAGCCGCTACAAGAAACGAAGAAATGCATAAGCACGTAAACCGTGTTTTCGCTTCTAATATAGTTGTAAGTATGAGCAGTGGGGGGGGGGTGTTACTCCTGAACGTGCACAGGTCAGTAAAGATAGGTCATAAATTAAGGACACGTCTATTTGGAAAGTAATTTCAAATATCTTCTCACATTACTGTGTGGACTGGGTTCAAGAGACTTAACTACTCGACCATCAATTGCAAACTCTGTTTAATGCATTATTATTCACTTATGAAAGCTGATATTTTTACACTTTTAAACTAATTATTATTTAACCACGGAATTTTAAAATGTTAAATCATAGTGACTGAATAATTACTAATAAATAGTGTCGCTGCCATACTTTTAAATAATTTTCTGACGACCTCTCGCCTTCAGTCATAATCGCCTATTGCGGTAGATAAACTAAGTGGGAGTGTAGAGACCGCAAAGACGACTGACACACCTGCTCAGGTGCATATCAATCGACACCACGGCAACAAGAAGAGCGAGTGCAGCGCGGCTCCTGCCGCTGTTTGATCAGCTACAAAGGGAGAGAAGCTTAAGAGCTGGCTGAACTAACAGCGTCAGGGTTGTGAGCGGCGGGTTCCCATCTTCATCGATCCTTCACCCATCATCGCCGACAGTCGACGGTGGAATAATGACCACTTCGACGATAACTTGGAACGTGACGTAATCTGCTCGTCTTTCTGCTATCGAGCAGATTGTAATGATGATGATGGCGACTGTATACAACACATCCCGTTACTTTTCGCCATGAATTATATATGAGGGAAAAAACAGGAAAAAAATATCCCTTTTAACATCTATTTACGCAAACAAACAAAAGAATAAATAGCATAGAATAAATAGCATGTCTGAAATCTTCAATATGAGACTTACAAGTACGGCTTATATTTCCATGGCAGTACGTTCTTTCGTTCGTTCGTTCGTTCGTTGGGTAGGACGGTCAGTTAGTTTGTGTTTTATTCAACACCAAGTAAAACTATAGATACTTTTTTGTCTGTTGTTTTTAGGGGCAACTCATTCCTCTAAGCATCCTTTCGCTCCATTCGGCTGTCATCTTTATACAGTCATGTAGTGTTTCTCAGATTTCTGCGGCCTCGCTTTATTATCATCATGAACTCTTCCTATCTTATTTTTTGACTTACTTGTATTAAAAGCTTTTTGACTTCCCTAAACCTCCCTAACATAAGATCTGTCGGTTGTTTTCCAAACCGATTAAGATTATTAATGTTGGCCAATACAAATAGACCAAACAAAACTCTGATGTTGTTTACAGTAGTAGTTGAACATCTACCTGCTGCTGCTGCTGCTGGTGATGATGATGTCCATTTGTAATGCGCAGGTATCCATTCAGAAGAATGCTCATTGCGCAGCAAAAACAAAATAACTAAAAAAATAATAAGAAAAATTTGTTTGCACATGTGTGGGTGCCACAGAAATATGTTTGGCATTAATTCCAGCACTTTAACACTCACGACACAATTTAATTATGCTTTTTACGATGACAAGTTTAGGGGGGGGGTGTATAGAGAGAGACTACATAACATATAGTATATTTATAAGGTGGAGTGGTATTAATTAAGTAGGCTAGAGTCCACGAGCACGTCCATAAAGATGTCGACGCTCACAGATTCTTTCCTGTAACACTCCCCCACCCTCCCGCTCGTATCAACTGCAGCCCTTCAAATATTCCACCCCACCCTTATCCAAAACTCAAAACATTCTAAAACAAAAACACAACAACAACAAACAATCGTATGGCCTTTCAGAATATCAGAATCTGTAACCACAGCAGAGAGTAATGTCCCGAGTGCCGTACCCTGATCAAGCGGGGTGATCACGATGGGTACTTGAGGTACGGTATATTGCCAACAACACAGCACGTGTCATTAATCCCTACCCACCGCTTGCATGCACGCGCAGCTCTACAATATGCATGACGTCACCTGACGAGCTGCTAATTAAAAGTCGAATTTTTAGAGAAACAGATCGTTTGTGGTCAGGGCACTTGGCAACAAGAGGGTTAATCAGAAATGCTAGAGGATCCGATAAGACGACCCTAGTTGCAATCCGGCAAGGGCGCACAGATGGAATGCAGCACAGGTTTTTGTTCTCTTCCTTTTGCAGTGACAATTAAGTCTGATGTTTCTGATTGTAGTTTCAGGCGGTGTTCAAGCAACGGTTAAGCGCTTTAATTGTCCGCAATATGAAGATCACCTGTCCTGGGTTCGAGATCTTAATTGTTTAGGGCACACTGTTTTCTCTCTACATGCCACTGCACCTGTCTGCTATGCTATAGCCTTATTCTGGACCTGGCGCAAAATATCAATCTTTTTTTTTTTTAAATGCAAATGCTAAAAATCCGAAAGGTCATAGGACAAACAATTAAGTTACAAACACCTACAATTAAAGCAAGTAAAATTACATTTTAATAATTAAGAAAATGTATGTACATTATTTAATTATTAAAAGACTATAATAATTTAGGAGTGGTGTTCACGGAAAAGATGTCTTTTAATTTTAATGCAAGTTTAAAAGACCCAATCGTAAGTAAGTGAAGAGAGTTTCACCCTTTAGCTACACCATAAGAAAAAACAACAACAAACAAACAAACAAACAAACAAAAACCGGTAACCTGTAACCAAACAATTATTACTGCTTTGGTGACTGGACTGCAGTGTTCGCTTCTCAGACGAGGAGCGAGGAGTTCAGGTAGGAGTGTATTGGAAACGTATATTCATTTGTTTTCATCAAAATACCGCTTACAATTGAATTTAAAGCCCATATATTATTTATACTTTAAATTCACCAGAAGAAACAAATCTCGTTGCAAATATTTTGTTATTAAATTTTTACCTCGTTTACAAAACATAACAACTTGATGGCGTCCCCTTATAATCTAGGGAGCGTAGGATTCATAGTGTAATCGACAAAAGGGATGTACATAAATGTACCTATAATAACTCAATAAGTCTAAACGAAAAATATGTAGCACATCGATTTATTGTGTATTATTTATCGTTGGTAATATTTTATTAATTATTGAAAGATTTAATGTTGAATTGTTCTGACTAATAAAGGGATTCTCCCTTGTATGGCGCGCCTTTTACGAATCGGATTTACACAGCATCAGACGATTGATACAATTTTGATAAACAGACAGTGGATCATCGCTTGTCAGACGTAAAGTATGCACATATTTACTTTATCACACTGCCGTGTATCGACCAGAGCCACCAACATATGCTAAATAAACTTTAGATCATAATTACCAATTATATTTTTTACAAATCACACACCTATTACGATCACTGATTACTAATTAACAGATCACTAATCTGGTTATTGCATTGAAGAATATATACAACACCAGTCGAAATTTTTACGAGCTGCTTTCAATATTTTGTGGACTATTCTTTGCTAGTTCTTGAATTTTTTGGCAGTTTGTTTTTGGAAATGATGTAAACCAATAAACGAGGAAGGATGAGTGAATTGCTGCAGTCAGTACAGACGTGGTTGGTAACAGCTTACGATGTGGTGGTTCCAGCTGATTGGCTTTCGGCATGCGTAGAGTGGATTCAACAGGAGAGTGAGGTTTGTACAAAATAATAATAATAAAATCATATGTTAAGAGATGTTAAAATTATTGATGCCCTTCTTGTACTAAGACTTCCAGTTAGATTTACATGGACATGAAGAGGGATGTACCACTTGCTTTCGTTGTTTTTCAACCATGATAGATATGAAGCACACTCCTTTTTCTTTTTTGACAGATCTGTCCATTAGATAACGTAAGGCACTCCGAGATGTGTCTTAGAGAAAAAAAATTAGGGATTTTGAATAATGCTACAATTCATTAACATAATTGTCTGCTTTCATTTAATCTGTTCAGTTAGTGATTTCAAGAGTGGCAAAGAAAGGCCAAAATGTAAGCACTGAGGCAAAGTAGTCAAATGTAAAGATACAGAAAGATGGCTACAGTGCGAAATTTGCTTGTGTTTGTGGTGAGTGCTCGTTGCAGTGTATGCAGGCAATAAGTAATTTAGTAGAAACTGGGGATTGTAGTGGTTGGCCTCCCAAACTTTTATTACCTGGAGAGGCAGATCGGACACAGAACACGTCAAGAACTTGTATAACTTCCGAGACATATGGTGGCTTGAATCGGAAAGCGCTAAGAGCATGCTCTCTATGAGTGTGAATATGCACCATAAAAATCTTCATTATTATTATTATTATTATTAAATATTGGATATGTGACAAAGCACAAACATTAGTAAAATTGCTTCCTAATATTTTATATTGATTTTTTTTTTCAATGCCTAGCACTGGGCTTTGTTTATGTGGTCACCATGTTCACACAACGAAAGTGAGTGACACCCATCTGTAGGCAGAGAATCACATTTATCGAGTTTTGACATGAGTTACTTTTTAAATTACATGATTTCTTTCAGAAAGTACATATTTTATTTTTAAAAAATGTTGCTTTTTATCTCAAAGCTGCAACAACACAGAACATTTTAGCCATTTAATACTCATCAGAATAGTTCACTGTATTTCAGTTCTTTACTTTTGTTTAGAATTCACTTTATTTTTTTTTTCTTCTTCATTGCGTATTTTAAAAATTCTTACTAGGGTCAGCAAATAACTGCACAGCAGATTCAGATGTTAGTTCTGGAACAGTGGCTGGCAGCAGACCTTAGAGAACTTGAAGATGGGTCGCTTCCTCCAGATATTGCAACTCAGACAATTTTATATCTCACAGGCACATTTTGTGTGCAGGTAAATGTTTGATATTATTTTGAGCAGATACAGTGTCAGTTGCCAATACTTTGATTTCTGGATCCTGTATCATTCACTAATTGCTCCACCTATGAGAACTAAACTATGCTACCATTAGGGCAACCTATGGAAAAAGTTTACTTTTGCAGCTTAATATTCCCAGGATATGCAGATTTTGTATTTATGTGTGTAATGAGTAAAGAACAACAAAACTGTTAATTGGCACCTGCTGAATCAGTCTTGTGACATGAACTTACTAATAATGCATACCACCACACAATTTAAATCCTGGCGCAATGTGACATACCCTTCAGTTTATTGGTATCAGCATTTGAGGCTTGATATTGTAAAAATTAGTTCTACAATACCATGATGCAAGTCTATGATCTCACAATGTGAGATGTGATGGCTGAATTGGCTGTCATGCTACTTTTGTGTGATTCTTTCACAGGTGAACAGCATGCTTGACATAGGCTTGCCTCTCTTTGGACAGCTCCAGAAGGTCAAGGGCACAGTCAATCCTAACAGTGAAATATCAGCAGACAAGCCACAGCAGCCAGCTGTAGGTTTCATCTCATTGTTTTATACTTACATTAAGATTCAGCTGATTGTGTATCAGAAGCAGATATTCGGATGGTTAGAGGAGAGGGGGTTCTGTTGATTAGACCGTTTGCTGATTTGACCACAACGTGAGTTGGTTTGACCAAGCCTTTAGTTGATTCACCCATGATTCATCGTCGATTTGACCAGAGACCTGAGTGAATTCAACCACAAGCCTAAGTTCTGCTTTTGATCGATTTGACCACATCATCATCCATGTGATAATTCGGCCATAAAATAGATGAATTTTTATCTAATCTCCTTTAGCATTTTTGGTTGGTCTGCACATAATGATCTTGGTTTTTCATCATTTATATGTGTGCGTGTACGTGCATGTGTGTGTCATTTTGTAGAAGTAATTTTTTGTAAAACAATATGTTTGTGTGTAGCTCAATAAACCCAGGATTTTTAAGACCTGAATAACACAATAGTAGCCTATGTTTCACACAAACACACACTGACTTACGCTATGTTGTGGGGCTTTACAGACCATTTAAAGTTGCCCATTTTGTGGCCATGAGCACTCAGATGCAGGTATCCATACACCACATTGACTAAAAGGTTAAGGAACTACCTTTTACCTACATTAGATAACATTAGATCAATGGACTTACAAAGTAAACAGGTATTGTCCAAAAATACATAATATTACTATTCCTTCTCAGGAAGTGGAAATTTTTGCCACAGGTTTCTTTTAACTGACAGTCACACTAACTAGACAGTGAAAACCCCAATTGCCAGTTTTTGTGTTAAATTGACTTAGTAGTTGTGAACATCTTAATAAAAAGGGTGTTTATATTGATTGCCATATTGTGTGTGTGTGTACGTGTTTCAGTGGGAACCAAAGCCTTCACGCATGATGCTGTTAAATATGACAGATGGCCGAACAGAGGTGAAAGGGATGGAATACAAACCAATTTCTTCTTTGACCTCAGACCTCAAGCCTGGATTCAAGGTGAGTGTGTGGGCATGTGTTTTCCTAGCATGTGTGCATATCACATTGTGTATGTGTAGGTCCTGGAGCAATAAGATTGTAATTGCCAATGAAAATTTTATTTAGCTTTTAAGAAATCCAGATCAATTAACGGAATGCTGAGAGTACGGATGACATAAAGGCTTAATGAGTGCAGTTTATTTTAGGTAGTTGATCTTAAATATCTTAGCAAAACACTTTCTATCATCTATAACGACATAAATGTCTGGCATTTTAATTGGGATGTTTCACATTGCAAACCAAACAAATTCCTTGGTTTTCACCTCTATGACTTTCATTTAAAATGTCCCCATCGGCAGCTAATTTTACATGTTTAAGGAGGATAGGGCTTTACCATAAGACTTAAGCTTTTTATACCCCGATAGTTTGTGGTTTAGGTTTTGGTGGCCTTTTGGGCCACAGCACTCCTTTTTACATATTACACACTCTCTTATGTTATTCTTGCTTCTTGTGTTGGTTTTTATTGTTTAAGATGTTTTGGTTGTATCACTTGGAGTTTTTTTTGTCCATATATATTTTGAGGTAAGATTACTTTTTCTCACCGTGATATAGCCTTAGTTGCTGGCACATTAAACACAACCAACCAACGAACTTCATTTAAAATGTTAAGTATTAACATAAAAAGTATAACATTTAATAGTACTTATGTCTGCACAGATGGTAGTGTATGGTCCTGTGATGACTCGACATGGCATGTTGATGCTGACTCCAGAAAATGTACGCATTCTAGGTGGTGAAGTGGAGAGCTTGGTGCTGACAAACATACCTTCTGCTGTTCTTCAAGAAGCCATGTAAGTTCTGTAACCAGTTGTGTAAATAATAATACTAATTTTATTCAATTTTGTTGCCCATATCAAAATCACATACTGCTGGCCACATACATGTAAACAGTGGGTGGCTGTACAAGATCAATGTTTCAGTTGTGTTTGAGGCTTCAACTTAATAGTAAACAATACAATGATGTTCAATACTGCGTGATTATATATACACGGTATGGTGCTCCCATTTTCAAACATTCTTTTATGTAAAGGCAACATTAATAACTTTATTTCCGTTAGTGTTTTTACGAAAAAGGTGACCCTTAGAGGGATAGGGGAATTTATGATAAAAGAGTATTACACAGGGCTGTTTATTTAGGGATCATTAGCAAAAAATGGTTGAGTTCTTCCACACTTCAGCTATCACACTGCTCACACTCAGGTTTGCTGCTGGTTTGGTGACAACAAGTGATCCCATTAAGCGGTAAACCGTTGCTTCTTATAAGGCACAGGACACATCTGTGTTCATGTTGTAATACCTAGTTTATGTATGTTGCTCTGATTAGGTCCAGATGATAGTCACAATAATTGGAAGTAGACACTGAACTTTGCCATTTCTGATGAAAACAATCCTTGAATTTTTCTTTTACTGTGGTAATGAATTATAGAAAATTGCCAACTGTCTGCAATTCCCATACATACTGGAAGCCATGGTTACACAGTAAAATTCTAACCTGAGAGGCCCAATTAGACCTCCCAGCCTTATCTTGTAAACACAACATACTGTAACATTGTTTTGGGTACCTGTGTTCAGGTAACGTTAGTAATCTGCACCAGAATTGGATAATTCTTATAAATGAGTCAAATATAAGAGGAAACCTTTCACATTCACCCAAGTCTATATCATCTAAGAAATGGTCGAAGTTTGCGATGCAAGTCTCTCACCCTGGGTGTAAAGTTTTCCCAGATAAAGATTTCAGGCACACTTTCCTTCAGTTTTTGACATGCAACTTTTTCCTATCCTTGAACTTGTTGACAAGTTGACAGCTTAAAAGACTTTTTGTCTGGCTTCTTTTTTAGGGATAGAAATGCACTGGACAATGGAAAACATAAGAAAAAAGAGTTTTCGGGTCGGTTTATTAGCCGTGCAGAGAAAAAGATGCATCTTTCTGGGAAGATGGGCTTCATTGACAATAAACAACAGACATCAACTAGGCAAGAAGGACAAGAGGATAAAAGAACTTGGAACAGGGAAAAAGAGATTGAGACCACCTTTTCTGTTAAAGAAGAACCTAGCCACAGAGAAATCCTGAAAGATGAGGTAGTAACTTTCAAGCTTGATGAGAAAATTGATGTGCATCTATGATCAAGACATACAAAGAGATTTAGATTGCCAAAAGTAGGAGATGTTACTAATATTTGAAAAAAAAAAACAGAAAAGTTCAAAATCAAGTTGAAATGTAAAATGCTTTTACAGTATTTCGTACAGTGCACAACCCAAGAACTAATCAAGGTTCAGACCTGTTGATTTAAAAAATGTTATGCCACAGAACAAACAGAAGAAAGTTTCATTAGAGAGTTTCTTCAGAGCATTTTCAGTAGCATAATTATAAGAAATTTTAAGTCATTTGTAACAGAGACATTTCAGACATATAAAGCAGGAAACTTTTTCTTGGTTGGATTTTAAATTGTAGGTTTTTTTCCTTTTCTTAAAAGTTTAAACACATTTTAAAGCAACAATCAAAGAAGTGTTTTTCATCAAGTGACTTAAATGAAATCTTTCTTTTCTCAGTGGAATGAGGCCTTGGATGACAAGGACATATGGGATGACATAGAAGACCTTGCAGTTGATGAAATGGAGTGGAATTCACAGTCATCCAGAACTGTAACCACTAACCGTCCTATGCAGACTTCCTCAACTTTTCAGAAAAATAGCACACAACTTTCAACTAAATCAATTTGTGATTCATCACCAAACTTGTCATTTGTGTCAAAGATCTCAAACACATCGGACCAGAAATTCTCAAATGAAGATATGCCTGAGAGAAAACAGTTTGGGAAACCAATGTCAAAAGATGTACCAAAAAATTCAGGCAATAAAAAGGATTTAATTTCTTCCCAGATTAGTGCATGGGTTGATGATTTTGAAGATGAATTTGATGGAGGATGCCTAGAGAAACAAAAGGAAAGTGTGTTACAGTTTGAAGTCAATCCAGGGACTTCATGTGCAAAGAAGGAGTCAATTTCAGCACAAATTAGTTCATGGGTTGATGACTTTGATGATGATTTTGATGTGTGTGAGGATTCAGGCATGTTTTGTAGGCAGGCTTCATGCCAAGGAGAGGAAGGAAAAGCAACTGAGAGGATCCTGAGTACTAAAGGTCCCAGACACATTTTTAGAGAGACATTTTCATGCACTGGTGATGGTCAGGATTTGGAAAAAAATCAGCAGAATCGTGCAATAAGAAATGACTATGATGTTTCACCTACAAATACTAAAATTCAGCAGCAAGAGTCTTCAACAAATGATCTAGAACTAATTTTTACAGGAGAAACTAAAGGTAAACTATTATCACAACCTGGTGTTAAAAATGAAGTGGAAAGCAGTTTGTGGAAAACAACTGATAGGTCATCCCAGGCTGAAAGAAGAAAACTGACAAGAACACATGTTTCAACAAAGTCTCAAGAAACACGCCTCACAGAGAAACCTCCAGCTAGCAAACAGTCAAAACTCACAAGCCTGCTGACTATAGTTCCTAAAGGAAGGAATTCTCGAGAAGATAATCTGTTTGAGCAAATGTCTACTGATCCTGTTCTAGTATCTGATGCCATGATGCCTTGTAATGTAAATGATTCTTTGTTGGTTAAAAATCCAAGTAATTCAAGTGCAGAGAAGTATAACAGCATAAAAAATTCCATTGATGATAAAACTGTGTTTAGAATGAGTTCATTGCCCTTGAATAAACAAGCCTCTGACTACAAAGAGGGAGAAAACAGCATTGTCAGAGCTGCAGTAACACTTGGAGATAAACATAACGATCGGAATTCAATCTCTGCATCAAGAACAAGTGATCCTGACAAAAAGTGTCAAGACACAATCTTAGACTGTAACACAAAGTCAGATGTTTTTAGCAAAACTGTTGTACCAAAGGCAGCAATTCAACCTTTTGATACAGATGGTAAATATATATCATTTTAATTTTACTGAACTGTTATTAGCAGTAGTTTTTACAGAGATTCTTTTTTTTTAAAAATATCATAGTTAGGATTAATAGCAGTGAGACATTTATAGTGCAAACAGTCCTTGCTTTATGCAGATTTGACTTTACATAAAGACTTCTGAAAGAAATCGATGTTTCAACAAAGTTCTGAAAGTTACACAGCATTTGCTTTCATTTCATAATTCTTTTATTATCAAAGTACAATATTAAATCTCTCCGTTTAAGTACATTATATGATGTGTAAAGATATTTGTGTATGCCTTTGTTATACAGGCTATGTGAAGAGGGTGGTCATTTGTATAATGTAATGATTGCTTTATGTAGAGATCTGTTGTTACTCAGCATTAAATAATAACAAATGTTGAACCTACAGATCAAGATATACAAAATGCCACAAAATATGTATAAAATCCATCATTAGATAAGGGTGAGTGACTTCATTTTCTAAGAGCAACATGCTTTATTTCTTAAGATATGAAGATGTTTGAGCTGAGCAATACACCCTGCCAAACCCTGACCGAGGTGAAAGAATGGTTAGACAAAAGCCCCTGTGAGACTACACTATTTACTGTAAAGGTACATACTACATTAACCCATCTTATTTTTAATCAGTAAAATAGTGGCAAGAAAGATCTAAAGTAAATCTTATAAATACAAAATAAAAGTGTATTTTTTTAATAGCATCTACACCCTCATGAGTCCAGCTGCTCAACAGTAGATGGAATATTTTGTGTGTGTGTGTGATGTTGTAGGTATGTCTTAAGAATGGGTTTTATATGTAAGATTGCATTTCGTGTGTGCATTCATATGCATGTGTTTTTTGCTATGATACACCATTTACATTATCTTGTAACTGCCACTTATTTTGTGTTCCTTCTATTTTTTTGTTACTGAGAACACTTCTCAAGTTAAAATTTCCCATAGGGATTAATAAAGTTGGTCATTTGTCATTAACTGCCCTCATTTTTCAACATCAATTTACATTTGAACTCTGAAATGAGATGATTTTTTTTCTTTTTTTTTGAAATGATCTTATTTACTGCATTAGGGTCACATCACAACACTGACCAGTAACCGATTATGCAGCAGTGAAGGAAAAGCTTGGAGCCTGACTTGCCGTATCACAGATGGGGCTGCCACTCTCGAGGTTGCTCTCGCAGACTCAGTACGATTTCATTCTATTTATTCATCATCTTTCTCCCACATTTCCTCTAGTTTAATGCACAGCCCCCTTAATCATTGTTTATTCTTGTATAAATACTAAGTTTCAAAGTTCGTTATGGCTGAAAATTTACTATTTAGATTTGTATATGACTGGTTAAATTTTTTTTAAACCTTTTCCTTTTATTACATCATTAATTTTTCCTGCCTTTCTACCGGAAGAGGTATCAAGAATTTTGGCATTAGTGAGAATGAAAGAAAAGGTAGCGATTTTCAGTTTTCATTAACTTCAATAGTGTTTTATATTTATATATCTATAGGTTAAATGTTTCTTAGAGTGTCACATGTATATCTCTTTAAGCCCTCTACTGCTGTTGTCTACCAGGTGCTGAGAAATCTTATTGGATTTTCTGCCAAAGAAAGTCTTAGCCTGCGACAAATGGTCAAGAAAGACCCACAAGTAAAGAAGAAGCTTGCTCAGGTACACTAAACTTTGGTATCTTTCAATCAAAAACTTTTGATCACACTTTGTTGATTGATATTACAGAAGCAGTCATGTATACATAGCTTGATAGGGATGATATATGCAGCAGGTAGCATTTTTGTGTAGAATGGATTAAATGAATTGTGTGGGCACTAGAATGCTTCAATCCTTTTTCAGTGTATGCCATAAACAACTCAACAATGCAGAGTGTGACATTAACCATATATAAATATACATTCCACATAAGTCTCATGTGCGCAGGTATGTACAGGCTGTTATGCCCTTATCATGCACATTTTAGTGTTGGTAATAAACATAAAATTAACAAGTGCCCAAAATTTATTTTGTAGAAAGATGTTCATTTAGTCTTTTGATACCTTTTACAGGGACTACAGGCGTGCCAGACAGCACTAATACAATTCTATGGACTTATGGATATTCAGATTAGCGACAATGGTGAAAAGCCCACCATCACCAAAATGAGAAAGGTCGCCAAAATGCAGAGATGATTAAAAGAAGTGCTTCTTACACACTTTGACCTGCTGTCTAATGTATTAAGTCTCTTTTGCAAAGCTGTTTTATTGGACGAGTGAGAATGAGTTTATTTGGTTGCATGAGCACGTTTCATCATCATGACGTCTCTTATCCTTTTTGCCTTGAGGGCAGTAGACAATTTTACCACCGTGTTCTACCATCTCTCTGGTTTCTGTCGTTTCTTCAGATGTGCTGAATAATATAATAGACCACACCACTCTAGGCTCCTGTTTGTCCATTTTACATTTCTGAGATTGGCAAAATATCCTAATAATTCTCCTTTACACAACCTTTGTTTTATTTGTTACCATAATGTGCAGCAAGGAGCTAATATCCTAGCAGAAAGGTCATTTAAAAGTGCATGCTATTAGTGAGGAATGACACACTTATATATATATATTTTTTGGTTGTTGTTCCATGGATTCATTTGTAATAAATTATGTTGATTATTTAACCAGCTGTGTTATTTTATGAAACATGATTCACAATGTAAGTATGGGATCTTGAATGTAGGCCTATATAAGCCCTTTTTTGCAATTTTTGAAAGTACGAAATAATATACACACATGCAAAGAGACACTAGAGTTAGAGTTAAGAATTTCTCTAACCATGAAGTAGACATGATTTTTCCAGTATTTTTTCAAAAAGTTATAGTGAGCAAATTTGTTCATCATGACCAAAGAAAAGCAACTGATCATAAAGCTCAACTAAAACTGAAACCTGCACAGACAAAATAAACATACAGTATACAGTTCAACACCATATCTTCATACAAGCATCTTATTAATAATCGGTCTTTAAAAAAATGCAAATATTTTATATGGGAATTTATTAAAAAAAAAAAAAAAAAGGCAAGCATTGATCGCCCCTGCTTCATGTTGATGTTATATATTTAACTTCACGCACTTCTCTCAGCTGGTTCTGTGGTGTAGTGGTTATCACGTCTGCTTTACACGCAGAAGGTCGCGAGTTCGAACCTCGCCAGAACCTAGCTTAATATATTTTTGTAATTTCTTTTTTGAACACCAATCTAGCATTTATAGTATTTATTAACTTTAATAGGAACAGCAATCACAAAGTTTTTTTAAAAAAAGATTCGCTGCTGACATAGCATTGTGCACCACTTTCACATGTATCGAGTGGGTCTCGGCAACTGAGTTTCCGTGTTCACATTTTTCAAAGCAGCGTAAGGTAGGCGTACATTCTGTAATTTTCTCACGAACAGAAATTACATATGTTTCTGTGGACTCATTCACGTTTTTTGTGAAAAATATTTCTTTCAAACCTAGGTTGTTTATTCGTCTGTCTCAGAGATCTATGGTCTGTCTCTGCAGCTCCATATAGTCTGCGGTGTTAGTTGCTAGCACGTCTGCTGTACACGCGCAGTAGTTCGCGATGTTCGAACTTTATGTTTGTTTGTTGTTTTTTTTTCTCTCTCTCTCTTTCCTCCCCACCAGTCTCCATAATATATCAGATTGTTACTTGTAGTTTCCTAGAACTATCACTTGCTATCATAACTTTTTACTGTCTAGACTTCGCCAGTTTCACTTCGTTCCGTAAACTTTCCGGTCGATTTTCTTTTTGTAACTCGTAGCTCAGGCAGCTTGAGTGAATCACAGCTCTGCGTTTGACAATAGTGATAAGTAACTGCGGCCATTGTTTGCAGAAATCAAAGTGAGATAAAAACAACAATACAATAAGTAATAATAAGATGTAGGAATACCTTTTGTGACAATTGCTATCGTGCTAGTGAGTTAAGGGAATATATAGTTAAAAATCACATCGGTTACCAACTGGTTCTGTGGTGTAGTGGTTATCACGTCTGCTTTACACGCAGAAGGTCGCGAGTTCGAACCTCGCCAGAACCTCTTTTTTTTCCCTTCGCAAAATAGAAATGTTTTAACTTCCAATTGTGCATTTGATCATTGTTGTTCACTTTAAGTACACAATGTATTGATTGCATCTGTTTACTTATTTTCTCTGTCGATGTTTATTTTCGCGGAATACACGAGAATATATATATATATATCGTTCTTTAACTGAACATTTTGAATAATCAGATGTTGAAATCATTTGTCCCTTGACTGATACAACTGACAGTGGTTGTCGGGGGCACCTGGTTAGTGGCAGCATATGTGAATAACAGTAAACAGGTGAGCTTCCACGAAATAACAGGATCTTATAAGGAAGAAAGAAAGAAAAAGGAAAGTGGAAGACATGATGCAATAAAAAATGTTTATGAATGTTAACGAATTTTTTCCAGAGGACTTCTGTTTCCTTCCAATGCAAAATTTATTTATTAATGTTTTCTTTTACTTTTTTTTAATTTGAAAGGCAAGTCATCAGCAAGAATTGCCAACGTATTAAAAAAGATTAATTTGGTTTTTGAAGGAGAATAATTATTCATTCTTAAGAACAGCCCATTTCCTTCTCACAAAAAAGGGGATTGTTAAGCAATTTTATAACCAGAAAGAATCTTCTTTTATATCATAATTAATTCGGAAAGACTAAAAAAAAAAAAAATGTGTGGTCATCAAATGGCTTTAAAATAATTCTCGTTTTCTCTTTCTCTCTCACACTCACACACAGCATGCAACGGTTGCAATCTTTTATACATAAAATTATGATTGGAAACGGGGCTGGAGAGAACAGAAAATAAACAGATGAATGCAGTTGTAGCACTTTATTCCCTGGCATTTTTGTGACATCAAACACGCCACCAACTTGGGGACAAAAAAATAATATTGTTGATAATGGATCGAAGGACTTGACATACAAAACACAAAGCAGATATATAATGATTTATTAAGAGAAGAGAAAGCAAGGTAGAGGGGAGGTGCATGACGAAGGGTAGGGTAGAGTGTCACTCATACTATAAATAAAGGCAGCTCCTGTACTACGCTTACGCCATCAAACCATTTCCTGGTTGAATTCAGTTTCAAACATCATGCATAAGACCAATGCACGTGATTCTGGAACTTGTCCAAGCTCAGCAGACTGGTGAAGGAGCGCTTTGGAACCACAGTGGTAAAATGAATGTTTGTCACTATACGTTGTAGAGAGAATCATAAGACTCGGAGCATACACTGTATTCCTTGAATGTGAGTGTCACCTATTCGCACCAATACTGTCGGGAATTTTTCTTTTGATTACTCCGGCTTCCATCTCACATTGTCGTTCATTCCCTGTTCCTCCCTTCTCACGGGAAAAGGTGGGAAGGCACTTGTAGAAAGCAGATTTTTCCTACTAAAATAAAATAAAAAAAAACTAACCAAGCACATAGCTTTGGCATCATCTTCTCCACCGATACCACAAAGCATTCAGTCTGTCCTGAAAGGTAGTTACACGCAGACGACAAATACCTCTACTTCTCATTTACGTGCTGCAGTCCTTGTGGTTCATACGCGTAAACAATTCATAAGCCTCCGGTGTACTGCCCCACCTCTGGAGAGGGCACTCCCTCCTATTTCCACGAGCACCATCATGGACAGATAGAAGACGTTGATGAAGATTAGTTTATCCGGAAGAAAGCCAGCAGTTTTGTTTTCTCTCGCCTGGTAGGCAAGTTAACCAGGGGTGTTCATCCTGTTCAGCCTCGTGACTTTCACGCCCCGCCATTAGGTCGGTCCTGGAATGACTTCTCCCTGTAGTCACGAGATGAAGCTGTGACGACGGCCCATGTCGTACACGTGCTCCAGCACGGGCTTGAGCTTCTGCAGGCCGTGGTTCGTCGCCTCGTGAAGCTTGCGCAGGGCCGGGGGAGACGGGAGGGGCTGACGGCGCTGGTCCCCCCTCAAGGTGCGCACCCTGTCCGGCACGTCCTGTGTGACGTCTTCTGGCGGACAGAAAAATCAGCGTCAGACAGGACGTCAGAGCCTCCTGACGTCACTGTCACGTGTCTGTGGTGATGGAAACATTTATGGACGAGGGCTTTAGAGAGAGAGAGAGAGTGTGTGTGTGTGTGTTTGCGCAAGAGAGAGAGAGAGAGAGAGAGAGAGAGATAAAACGTGAATGAGCGCTTAACTGAGATGGACAGATGAAACTCATCATTAAATCACCACGTTCACCAAATACTTCATCATTGTCATCAAGTTTGTCATCGTCTCCAGTCGTTAACAGCCCGTCCTTAGTTCTTTATTATCTTAGGCAATTTGCTCTACCGACAGTAACTTCCAAGGTAATAACAGAGTTTGTGCATGACCTGACCTCATCCAGTCATTGTCAGTACATTTTGAAAAACGTTTTGCGAATATAGTTCGATACTTACCAGGAACTATTCTTGCTTACCTTGCTAGTCTTCACTCATTACGAGACCCGAGAAATTAAATATATATATTTTGTTTCCCCCTCGAAGATCAGTAAGTCCTGCTACTCAGGTTGATTGCTTCAGACTGCAGTAAGATATTAGTGTTGTCATCGTTTGACTTACCCGAGTGTAACACGGGTGGAGGTTTGACGAGCTGTGGAAGTGGGGGCCTGAAGGTGGCTCTGATGACTGGTTCAGGGCCCCCCTCGTACAAGCCCCGCTGCCCCAGGTAGGGGGACACGACTCGTGCCACCAGCTTCTCGCATCGAAACTGGTTCTCCGACAAAAATACATCATCCTTTAGGCCCTGCAAGTGCAAGAGTAGTCTGTGAGCCCCGCTGCCAGAAAAGCCTTATGATGGATAATCAGAGATCGTCAATAATCTTAACTCGTGGTAATACAGTGATTGCTGTCGACTAAACGATTCATCTTGCCCACAAGATGCAATCATGAGCCGATGGAGTCCGATCTTCAGTTTTTATCGCCTTTTATCGTCATCACTTTTCTTTAAAAAAATGAACAATCCAAATTAATATCTACTATTAACATTCGGAAAGAGATTTCCGGGAAGAGGTAAGTTTTTGTGATTGTTTCCAGACATTTTTAAACGATCACAGATTTACCACGTTCAATAAGTTCGCTGCAGAACATAACCTTAACACGACCATGTTGGTGGTAATAGACCACCAATGCCAACATTTTGGGGAATATATTTTATGAGATGTAGGCATTGCGTTCTTTCTTCCAGACTTGTAGCTGCTACACAAAATTGGCCATTTGCACGGAGGAGGTTAGGAGTGTTCGAAAAAGTTCGAAAGCTTTGACTATTCGCTAAAATTTATGCCATGTTAACCACCCTTGTATTTCTTCCAACGCTGTTGTCTTATTTAATGTTGGACATCACTTCCGTCTCACCTGCAGCACCAGCAGCATCTGGCGGATGTTGGGGGGGACATCACACTGCTTGGCATCCAGGGCTTCTGCACATGCGCACAAGTACAGAAAAAATTACAATCTTTCTTATATTTTTTGTTGAAGCTTCATAGCAGAACATTCTCTTATGCGAGCCATGCCCCACCTAAAGACTACTACTTGTAGCTGTTAATAGCAGGTGAGTGGGTGCTACACCTGTATAATGTTACAACAGTGGAAAGAGAAAACATTTGTTTCTTCACATCAATAGCACTACAAAGCCAAAAGAAACGTCCACATGGCCAGTTTACTTATTTCGTAATTCTAGGTGTATTGTATTTACAAATATCAAGGTAACTGCTATTATTATCTTTTTTTAATTATTTTTGAACGTGCTTACTGACCTTTCAGGCTGACTTTGAGAACAACGATATTGCGAAACTCTAGCAATGTTGTGTTGCGAATGTCGAACCCTTTCAGCTGAAATAAATAAATAAATAAATATAGACTGAGTTTCAGAGGGGCGTGAAGACGTAGAAACAAATTTGTCACTGCCATGTAGTAAGTCAGATGTGCTAAAGATTTAATTATGTTAGGAAATACTCAGCCGCAGTACTCACACATAAAGGATAGAGCAGCGCTTGCAAAGTGGGAAGAATCTCCGTGAAAAAGTAGTCCCACGTTTCTCCCAGCATTTGCAGAAGTTCTACGCCTGCGGAAGGGTAAATAAAAAAAAAAGAAATAAAATATATGACATAAAATTATATACAAAACTAAAAAAATCCTTTGAAAGGGTTAGAAGGGATTTCTCGTATTCCCGTGTGGGATGGTGTGACGCAGTGTGCGTGAGTGCGTGCGTGAGTGGGTACGTGTTTAGGGGGAGGAGTTTGGTGCATGCATGTGAAGTGTGAAGTAATATTTGAAAGCTCTTTACCCACTATTAGTTACCTGATTAGTTATCACTAGCGACCCTAAATAACAGTACAGCATGGCTAGACATGCATAGCTAGTCGATCAACCACATTTACTTGCATATGGAGCGAACAATTCCAAACTGTACAGAATTAAACAGTCTTGACTTCCGCTTTAAAGTTATGAGATCACCGATGTTAGTGAAAAGAAATTTTTTCCTTTCTTGTCGTAGAGAAATCATCACCTTTAACCCCAGCATTACCTGGAGCAGACATACCGCGCTAACTGTTCTATCCATACCTTGCTCGTTCTTTATCTTCTCTCTTAAAATCACCATTCCTTTCTTTAAAAGTTGGTCCTGCAGCAAAAGAGACACATTCACAGACGCACATATACACAGATACACACACATGCGCACAGATGCACACACATGTGAGTGCAAGTTGACACAGTAATGAATCAACACATAAGAAAATGAACACAAAATTGAGCAGACGTGGGTTTTTAAGTACAAAGAGGAAGAGAATCGACAACAGATATTTTTTTAATCCTTAAACAATCAAAGAAACTGAGATCACGTGCACGGAAAAATACTGAGAAAACGTATTAACGACCTTTTTAAGAGCAGATATTTCATGCTGTTTTATGAGGGAGTGTATGAGCTGGTACATTAGTCAGTAAGTCCGTACGTCAGTCAGTACGTCAGTCAGTTAGTCAGTCAGTAAGTCAGTCAGTACGTCAGTCAGTACGTCAGTCAGTTAGTCAGTCAGTACGTCAGTCAGTAAGTCAGTCAGTTAGTCAGTCAGTACGTCAGTCAGTACGTCAGTCAGTTAGTCAGTCAGTACGTCAGTCAGTAAGTCAGTCAGTACATCAGTCAGTCAGTCCGTAAGTCAGTCAGTACGTCAGTCAGTAATCAGTGACTGAATAAATGATTAAAGCACATGGCGATGAAGAGAATTACATGATGTCAGAAAAATGAGAAACGAATTAGTAGGGTTTCTTTGAGAAAAATGGACAACTGATCCTACCATGTGCCCATGTATTTACTGTGTAAAGATCGTGCATTTTTATTCTGGGAAAACTGAAGCGAGTGGACATAAAGAAATGCACGCCTGAGGCATGGCATTGTGAGCTGTGCCGACTAATTCGTGAGCTGTTAGTGTCCAGAGCCTCCAAACAGCAGGCAGATGGTGAATACGAAAATACTTCAAGAGACAGCTGACATATGAACAGCTAAGAGGATTGTGAGCTGAATGTTAATCTGCTCCACCAGACATGTCATCTGTATATTATGGGAGGCTTCACGGACAGTCAGGCTGCTCTGTGAATATATAACATCGTAGTTACATCTGGCTCATGGGCATCTGAGAAATGGACTTCACTTATATGCTAATGTCTGTCTAATGTCTCATACCCTGTCCTTGTCTCCTGGTCTCATACCGGTGACGATAAAGGCCATCTTCAACCGCTAACATTTAGACAGAAGACTTCAAAAAATAGTTGTCCTTCCCCCTTCCCTCCATTCATCATTCGCTTGTCTCACAGAAACAGGTTTCGCATGCACACCCACCTTCCTAAGCTACGCTGATCAGCTTTAATATCGGAAGATGGCCGTTGTCAACAGGACAAGACAAGTGCCATCAATCTTGCAACAAGAACTCCCACCTCTGCCATCACCTGCCATTTTTTTTCTCCACTTACGATATATTTAGAGCTATTGCAGGTGACTCAGGGAAACGACAAGAATAAGAGTGTCATTTACGGGCAATGAAATGCATCTCCCAGGTGATTGTTGGGTCATCATCTATACAAGTAATCAGAGAGGCAGTCGGTTCAATTACGTGGGTGGAACAGACAAGCTGTGTGTGTGTGTGTGTGCGTGCGGGACTGAGGGTGAGTGAGACAGACTTGGAACAAAAATGTTGTCTTCAGGTTTGTAAGGTCCTCGTATTATTATTATTAACCAACAGCAAGTAAAAATGGAGGTTTTGTACAGACATAGAAATAGTGATGGCGGCACAGACACTCTGTACATTTACCTTATAATAGTCACAGATAAGTGAGCCCGCTTCCTGGTCACTGAGAGTCCTGCAGACACAAAGAGTCCAGTAACATTTGAAAAGATCAAAGTCATTAGTGGTTGTCTAAAGGAGTAGACATCCTCGCTCATGTTTGTTTGTTTGTAAGTATGAGTAAGCCAGTGAGCGAGCGATCACGAATTTTGATCTTCCGGTAAAGAAGATGTTGAAATTGTTTATAAATCAAAAGGTGTGATTAGTAATGTGAGGTTCACTTACCTGACATGCTCTTGCAGTGTCCCCAGCTCATTTTCTTCCAGCCTTTTTCTCTGGAATAGCTTGACGATAGCCGATTGTACTCTGCAAATATAAACAAAAAAACAACGTGCAAAATATTTTAAAAATTTCAGTATTACTCGAGTTTTTTTGTTTTTGAAATTCTACACTTTGTGAAAGTTCCTGCTGATCACTAACTGTAGACAGGCAAAAAACTTGCTAACAACTACAGGGTCTCTGACAACTTCTGGGAATCATCTAATGTTCTTAAGTTTTATTTATTTATTTATTTATTGAAATCTTACAGTATCATCTTCAGAATTTTATTTTTGTATCATACTTCATTGGTTTTCTCGTATCGGCTAGTCTTACAACACATTTTAAGTCGTCGGCTATATTTTGTTGCTGACTACACAACAACGGCAATGTGAAAACACGTGAAGAGCACACACACACACACACACACACACACACACACACAGGTGGAGAGCTCGAGAGTTCCATAAGATTAAGAATATGCAGAGTCCGCTATGGTAAAAAATGTTTAACTTCATTAACATTGGCTGTCTTTATTAACTGATACGATTATCTGTTCTCGACACAGTGGCAGGTGAATAATCGTTTCTTAACAGCCCTGTCAACAAACCAGATTATCGTATCGATTTTATTCAGGCCTCCCGGTTTAAACTCAGTTATTTGTTATCATCTTTTGTGGGTGTCTCCGCCACTCAAAGGGAGCGTTTATCAGTTTGTAGTTTGAATACTGCAAGAGTTGTAACATGTTGGTCTACACAAGTCACATGGTCTTTAGAAACTGTCACGTGCCAAATCCTTTGACTAGGTTGGAATGTCGGCCATTGTTCTCTCCATGAGAAAAGTTCCATACAGCAGTCGGCCTTGTGTGCAAAGTTCGTGTAGGGTTTATCGAAGCTCCGGACATTGAGTGAACCAGCGAGTCCCGTGCAGGCAGGTGCGTGTTTTATCGGCCAGTGTTCAACATTCTCACCTGTAAGGTTGGTTATCAGGTAGGAGACATGCTACCAGGCGATTGCAAAGTGAGCACAACTTAACAGCGGGTTTTAACTAGGCTTTTTTTTTAAATCAGGAAACACAGACACACACACACACACACACACACACACACACACACACACGTTTTCTCAAGAAATCTGCTCCTATCTATTCACCTTCACACATTCAATAGATTGCCAATATATTTTTCCTTTTAAGATCGGTGATCGGTTGAAGTAAGTCAGAATAAGATAACACGGCAGCATCGCCTTTCTCATCTTCATCACAAGCAGGGAGAGATGAAAATATTACAACGGTAACTAGTCGTGCGGGACGGTATGTGACGAGAGGTATATGGGTAACAGAAGTAAAGATGGCAGAAGTAATCATGTTTATTGTTGCGATGATATCAAGTCTAGCAGCTGACGAGGGATCTGCTGCTACTGCTGATGCTTACCACCACGACCACCGCTGTGTAACCTCTGATGGCCACAGTCTGGAAACTAACCATCTACAGTTCTACACCAACAAATATGTACCGGTGGTCGCAAAGACACAAAGGAAACACTGGCCACACACTGGCAGACACACTAGCACAAGGTGTCAAAGTGGTTTAATAACACTACTCACCTCTTTGTGAGTGTCACATCCATATTCTGAACGGTACAAAACCACCCAAAGATGGCAGCGCTGTTCGCCAGTCAGTTATTTACCTGTCCATTGTAATATCAGCCAGTAAGCCATGCTGACCCCGTGTTTTACAAACCCACATTATCACCCGCCTCGACTGGTGTGTTGTATCAACATGGACACGGGTAACCGAGGGGCGTCTTCAGGCTGGAGTACTGGCCCTCAGATGAGTATTACTGATACCAGTAATCTTCTCCAATGGCATGAACAGCTTGACAAGACTCGACAGGCAATAAGAGGACAACCAGTAAGAGCTGGGTTCGAATCCTGCGAAGGAAAAACCTGCATGCAGACCCGCGATAAACTCCCACGGTGGATATTTTCGCGGTACACGCCATAGTCTGTGGGTGTTTTCACACCAGAAACAACTTTAAACTCGAACAAAGCACATCTTGTTTCTAATTTTTAGTGAAATGTTTTGCAACGAAGTTTGCCTTAATAGTATCATCAGTACTGTTGTTCTGTACGATACAAAGTGTGTTAAGTAAGTTAGGAACGAGTATAAAGGGGTGGTGCACAGTTAGACTAGGTGTATGCTAACGACAGAAACATTTAATATTTTTTTTTAGGATTTTATGTCTTCTAGGCTGTAGAGCCCAGCTAGCACGAGTGTGTATCCCTCCTGCACACATAGATAAACTCCGAGGTTTAAAAACATTTTTATGAACAAAAGGTTTCTGAACTCCTGGCACACTGAATACCAATTTCAGCAAGGCCTGAATATTTACTGCTAACCAACAGCTGGGTATGCATGTACATATGGACAGTCTCTATTCACAAACAATTTACAGTTTGGGGAAACGCTACTCTGTTATTCATAACTGGAGGAAATTCTCTACAGAGTTACATACCCTGACATCCATGTCATTTAATTAATGTGTGCTAAGGACAGGTGTACTACCTGTGAACAAAGGGTTTTTAAATAGCAGCCTTGTAAATAGAGGCTTTGTCAACAACAATCTTGAAGGAGGAAATCTTGTGAGCAGCAGGTTTGCAAACAGAAGGTTCAGCTACACTAACGACTTCGGAGCCTCAGCTTTAGCCACTACATCTGTATGCGAAACAGTTCAGTCAGTTCACTCAGTCAGTTCAGACAATTCAGTCAGTTCAGTCAGTTCACTCAGTCAGTTCAATCAGTTCAGTCAGTCAGTTCACTCATTTCACTCAGCCAGGTCAGACAGTTCAATCAGTTCACTCAATCAGTTCAGACAGTTCAATCAGTCAGTTCAGTCACTTCAATCAGTTCACTCAGTCAGTTGAGTCAGTTCAGTCAGTTCAATCAGTTCACTCACTCATTTCACTCAGTTCAGTTCAGTCAGTTCACTCAGCCAGTTCAGTCAGTTCAGTCAGTTAGCTCTTCAGTCACTTTGAGCTTTAACCAGCAGGCCTTTATGCTTCTTCAACCAGTCGACAGTCTCTAAATCATCATTTGAAGCACCTCGCCAGGCATCGTTTCCAGAAATATATTCTCAGTTATTCAAATATGAAAATATGAATAACCAGATAATCAAGCGACCCACTGACAACACGACTAAAGTAACCAATAACTAAGCAGTTACTCTAACCAACAAATAATAATCAGCCAAGCTAAGTCATAATTAGCCACCAGGTCTGTGTTGGCCTGTGTGTACTCAAAATGTAACACTTGCATGTCGGTTAATCGATAAGCTGAAAGACAGAGAATGATCGAGAAGAGTCGAGTTTAGAAAAAAAAAACAGAGGGAAGAAAAGATAAAGAGTGGCAAGAGAAAGACAGAGAAGAGAATTAACATACGTCGACTACAAAAAGACAGAAGAATATAGAAATATGGAATAGAGAAAGACAGAAAAAAGGAGAAAAGTTGACTAGAGAAGGACGGAGAGAAAATGGAGAAAAGTCTACTACAGAACGACAGAGGAATAAGGAAATGTCGACTAGGGAAAGACAGAGAAATGGAGAAAAGTCGACTAAAAAAAAAAAAAAAAAAAAATGGAGAAAAGTCGACTAAAGAAAAACGGAGAAAATTCGACTAGAGAAAAAGAAAGCGAGAAGGATCGAGAAAAGTCTTCTAGAAACCACATGCCACTCACATTTCTAAGATTTCTGCCTTCTTGGCGGCATCAACTGGCGACAGGCACGTGCCGAAAGAAAACGGGAGAAACGACCCCCTCCGGCTGGTCCCCCTCGACTTCCAACTGGCGAGCTCGACACTGGCAAGACTGTGTCTGCAATACACCAACATTTTCAAAGTCTCGGTTCAAACTTCTAAAAATTTTAATTAAAAGAAGAAGCAACAAAATGAAGGTAACAGCAGCCGGTAGAGCACCGGTAAAAACAATTCTCAAGTCCTCCAACCCGCCAGTGAGCTGAGACCTGTTCCTACTAAAAAAAATAAAACAAAGTAATTTCACAGTAAACATTATAAGGTTTCAAAAAATCAGTTTTTACAAGTTGTTCAGGGTGATACAATTCTGATTAAACCATACAAGGACAAAGATAAATTGTCTTGATAACACACCCATGATATCCATACCCACCTGTCAGCCCTGTGTGCACACTAAATTTCGACTTTGTAAATAGAAGCCTTAACAACTGGTGTTCGGTTCTTCCCCCTCCCACAGGATGAAACCATACTGTAGTATTAAGTAATTTTTTATGCTCACATCTCTAAACCAACAGCCGATTTGCCACTGAATGTCATCCAACGGCTCAAAATAGCTCAGACGATAAATAACTTTCGTACGAGGGCGTTAATCTGAGCTTGAGACTGACTTTCTATGCCCCTCTCCCCCCCCCCATGTCCCCTCCGACTCCTGTGGCTTATTTGAATTTCCCTGGCCCGTCGATGCTCGCTTCGGATGAAGCGAGCATCGACGGGCCAGGGAAATTCAACCGTCATCACCAGCTGAAAATAAACCACGTGATTAAGTACAGTTAACTCATTTAAAGTTGTTTTTTTTTTTTTACAGATATATTTAAAATACCCACTCATCATATGTCGGCCTTTCCTTGTAGCTCCCCGATCGCCTGTTCCTCGTTAACTTTCTGTCGCTCCTCGCCTCTGAGCGGAGATCCTTTGAGCGCCTATCGAGCTGGCCGACCTCGCGACTTTTGCCCTGCTCGGCGTCAGCGAGGGTAGAAGTGCGCGAGTGCCAGCTGGCACGGAACTTCCTATGTCCTTGGAGTTTCGTGTTCCCCTTCTCCCTACTACCCTCGACTTTACTCGCCGGGCGAGACATCTCAAAGTACAAGCGGAACATCCTGAGAAGTGACTATTGACTGAGCCTAATTATTGTATTCTAACGAGGCAGCTTCATAAAAAAAAAAATTGACTTTTTGATTATTTTTCTGTTTTTCTTTCCTTCTGCCTCTTTGTTGTCGTATTATGAGCGGTCATATGCATCGTACTTGCTTTAAATATTTAACATGTTTTTTTGTTTTTTTTTTTAGTGAATGATAAACGAATATTTTGCCATCGAGTATATTTATCCTATTTATCAAGCAATGCCTTTCAGTTTCTTTCTCCGTATAAGGAAGAGAAAACTATCATCATGTTTATCAAATTCCTCAACAAAGCTCGGTTTTGAAAAAGCAGAAATCCTTCAGTAAAATTCCCATAAATCCAGTTTAAATTTTAAAACGATTTTGATAAAGCAGTGTTATCACTTTACCTTCAGTATGGAAACAGTCTTGATAAAACTCCGGAACTAGGATCCTTGTTATTACATTACAACAAACGTGTCTACAGATATGACAAACTGACTCTAGATAGAGAACCAAATGAGGAAACTGAGTTCCAAACACTTGACGACCGAGAAAAACTCGCAGTCAGCTTCGCTTTCTAGAAAGAGTCTGTCTGTAGCTAAGCTCACCACTGAGTCAGTTTAATTTTAAACACATCATGTCACAAGTAACTGAGTCCAATTTCCTTGATGCTAATTAAGGAAGTCGAAAATCCCGCTAGCAGCACACAGCTATTCTAAACGAATCTCTAACAAAGGAACTGCTTGTTAAAACTGTGGGGAGCAAGTTTTAGAAAGTCGAAACAATGAGGTGGGGGGGGGCAACACTTTGTCAAAGGCCACTAAGGTTATTTTTTATTTTTATTTTAAATAATCGTATCTCTTTAGAATTTATCAATAGCTTTGCCTTTGTAAGTTTTCTCGGCTGAAATGTTGTCTAAATTATTCACAAGTTTGCTAGAGCGGCCTTGACAAGCGGTTAGAAGATGAATTTTGCCAGAAATCAAAGGATGGAAGGAAAAGGAAAGTAAAATACACTCGTGTTAAACATTCTGTGGTGTAGAGTAGCTGGCAGTTCAAGGTTTTCCTAAAGATCGACAACAAAGTTCAGAAAGCGCAAATACTATACAGAAGACAAAATGATGCCTAATTTATATTGTCTCAAACTCCATAAACGTCTGAAAGGTTATTCTGTAATCTTTACTTTAAAACAAAAACTTACAGAAAATTATCTGTGCCTCGCAGATAGAGTCTGTGTCAAGAATTAAGATGCAGGAAGCTCTTACAATCCGCCTGTCTACACTCTGTGATTGATAGATGATAACCCTGGTGTCTCAGGAACAGCACAAGTGACATATCATCAACAACAACAATCCTTGAATCTCACACTTGTTCACGGAAGAGTTGCGGCCGTGAATGAGAATTCCCGAGATGCCACACTTAATTATTAATCCCAGGATTAACCCTACAAGTCTGTCAGCTTCAGCCCCAACTGTTCACAGTTCAAAAGATTTAGTCAGAGCCTCGAATCGTCCAACTCCCAGGGTCGCACGAAGCACACGAGCGGTGGGGTGAGAGTAAATGTTTGGTGGTGTTTGGTGGTGTAGTTTAAAAGACGTTGATGTCGTTGTAAAACCGTTTTGGGAACAATTAAAAGTGACCTGGTCACGGCTGAGAGGTTACTGCACTGACGACACGTATCACCTGCCACACTACCGTCTCAGGTGTGGACATTGTTATTTCCACAGGCTGATATTGTCATACACGCAGTGTCATGATACATTCCAGTCCAGTCCTCGATTTGGGACAACAGGAAGATGAAGGCTGGAAGAAAAGAATATTTGCTGCACACGGCTCGATGAGCCCCGATCGCAAAGTTTAATCACTGAAATAACTAAGGTCAACTGAGAGAGAGAGAGAGAGAAAAAAAAAAAAAACAGAAGAAAAAAGAACCTGATATTTAGATCAAACCGATGAAGCTACAAGCCAAGAGATATAGTCTGCTAACACGTACTGTAGTAAGTGTTGTTACACTTCACTATCTTTTGTTTACTTGTTTTTTTTTCTTCTAATATTTCTACTAACCAAAGAGATATAAATTAACAAAACAGGTTGAGGGATTTTTTTCTTTGGGTAGAGAAGACTTTTCCTTCTCAAATTGTTCTTAAGGGTTGATTTTAAAAAAGTATACTCGCAGAGTTTTTACAGCCGTGATATTCAATCCGTTTGGAGGTTTGTCTCAGTATCTGTCTGTCTGTCCATTCGTTCGTCTGTCATTCTGTCTGTCAGTGTATTTGTCTCACAGTGTCACTATGCACTTTCAGGAATATCACCCTGCAGTGTTCTAAAAATAGCCTGGAGGGCGGGTCAACGTCTCCGATGAAAAAAAAAAAAAAAGGCAATAAATTCAACCTGCGTCAGCAGCACCATGCGAGTGAAATACTATCGCCACTTGCAGGTGAAAATACAGCGACACTAGTGGAGGCCTTTGTCATCTCGCAAACCAACACTAGAAATTATTCTTCTTGAGACTGTGGACAGGTGTGACTTACGCCGTCGACGGGTATCTCATAAATGATAGAAGGTGAAACTAGAATAGTTGCCCTCTTGACCTTCTGTCGGGTATTTATTATTATTGTTTTACATGCCGCACGTCCGTGAGCTGTTTGTCACTTGTTTCCATCTGCTTTCTGTACTTTATTCCAGATCGTTCACATGTTAGCTCTCAGGAGGTGCTTTAAATACCGTTTCCTGTCCTTAGTGGTTTCAACTTGGATGTGGCCGCATTCATTCATTTATACATCATCTTTCTTTCTTTCTTTTTCTCTCTGCTTGTGTCAGAAAACGAACACGTAAAAGTATACGTACGCGTATAAAAGTGCTAACTAGCTAGATACACAGGTCTCTGTGTGTGTGTGTGTGTGTGTGTGTGTGTGTGTGTGTGTGTGTGACTATGAGTGAGGTAGTTGTGTATTACACGCCCATGTACAAATCCATCTCTGGGCGTGTGCAAACATTTAGGCACGCGCGCGTACATACACACACACACACACGCACGCACGCACGCACGCACGCACGCACGCACGCACGAACGAATGCGCGCGCGTATTTTATCGAGAATCAACATTTAACACACCATGAAGTGTTTGGAAAGAATACGGTGCACTTTTTATCCTTCAAACTGGACATTTATGGATTAAGAAGTTGCGTGTTGCAAGAGAGATGAGACTTGTATCTGGAATCACCTTGTTGCACTATCTAATAATGTATTACCTCTGTGCACCTGTGCACTCTGTTCGGATAACAAAATAAACATGTGAGTTAAAAAAAATATTTTTGCGTCCCTACTCTCTCAGAATGAAAAAGCAAACTTCTAGAATATGAAATATTACCAGATAACAAAGCAAGACAACTCTTATGCTTGTGAGATCATGAAATGACATCAGGTTGACACGCAAATCCACAAAAGTGATAAGCAAAAAAAAAAAAAAAATCAAAATCAGCAACATTCTGTGTTGCGTGAATGCATGCCATAAGCTTTCTCACAGAGAAACTGGGAGAAGACAATAAAATAAAAAAAATATGAAAAATGTTATGATTTTAGGGAATATAAAGATGCAAAAAAAAAAAGTCTTCAGCAAACACGCCGTGCAACCCTCCTGCTCACACATGGGGGCCGGCAAATACCCACAGGACTACGGTTTCAATAACCATGGGCCCAGAAACACAACATAATACTAGGCAGTGCTTCTAGGACCATCTTAGCTGACAGAGTCCGAGGATATATATATATAACACATAAGTATTTTATGAAAGGACTACAGGTTAGTCATTCAGCTAGCAGTGAACTAACGCCGTGCACTCTGTCTCTTACACGACTTAACCGTCCAGCTACGCCATGCGGGTGGGCCCAGACCTGATATTGTCACCCGTCTCTCATCGTGTTCGTAAGTCTGTCATATGACCATGACCTGGTCTCATAGTGACCACAAATACAAAAACAAGTAAACAAAAACGACACAGATCTTTAAGAAATGGTGCCTGGCCTACTTGATGGCACAAACCCGCAGGTGATGCGCTCATGCACCAATCTGTACACAAGAAGAAAAAAAAACAACACCCGAGAAGAAACACGCAATCCCGTAAACATTTAATCTGGGTTTTTTGTTTTAAACCTTGACAGCACACATTCGTTTCTCGGTGTCATCATGGGGCTGCTTTCGATCTGATTTGCTTCTTTCTTCACGAAGCCTACGGCGCTCACCCAGGATATCAGCAGCAATCATGGCCGACTTGTCGCATGCACCTAAGGCTCTATTTAAATATGATATTTTCCTCTCACTCATACGGTTAAAACTTTAAAGGCCAAAGCAGGTCGATTTCCTTACAATCCCCTCTTCTTCAATGTTATGATGGTTTTAAATTTGTAGTTGGATCTGTCATTTGCTGGTTACATAATCGGATGCAATTGCAGCAGAAAAAAAATTTGGATAAATTTGACTGACTGACTTATTAAACAGAAAATCATTTAAAATCAAGGATAAGAAAAGTATCTCTCTCTCTCTCACACACACACACACACACACACACACACACACACACACACACACACACTGCGTAAACATCCACGCAAGTATAGATACCAGCATTCGACTTATAATCTACATCACAGAAATTTGGATTAGTCCATTAAAATAAAATCACAATTATGTAGTTGAATCGGTTAAACATTCTGTCGTCGCTTGACGGAAATAACCGATAAAAATGTGAATGGACCATGTTTACCGACAAAATTGAAACAGTTTCCTGTCACACCACACTTGGAAGAAAAGGCGCAGCACCTAGTCATTCTCCAAGTAGCCCGCCCTACACAGGGTACAATAATAAACTACCTCCAAAAAGACTACCGAGCTAAACTACCTATTAGGACCAGTCTTGACTCAAGACTCGAATTCTTTATTTTAGCCCATTGACCCTTACAATTGGATTTGTGAACTTCCCGTACCAGGGCAGCCACGCCATTCCATTGAGTCAAGACCAAGAAAGTCGACCATATATATTCTACTGATTTAACGAGCAGAACAAAGGAAATGTCAAAGTTTGCTGCACCTACCAAACCTATGACGTGTGTGGGGTTGGAGGTTTGAGAGAAGACAGAAAGGTGAGTGAGGTTTTCTGTAAGAATGGCGCAGGTAGCTCACCCACATTATCCGGGGTGTAGCTGTTTGTTTCCACAGTTTCAACGAGTCTAAAGGTCTGGAGCTGGGAGCGGAGGCTATTAACCGAGGGTCGAGGGAAATATCGCTAAGTAAGTGGTGAAGCAGCATCGCGATTAATCGGAATTCCATGCCCTGCACTTTCGTAGTCTACGTGGCCGCAGTCACGAGGGAGAGGTTCGCTTACCTTAGGGTTAGCTTAGGATCGGAAATCTTAACTCAGTCTCGTAACTGAAACAGGCGAATACCTGGGGCTGACAATCTAGAGGTTACTACAGTGTGATTGGTTCACAGAAACTTCATGGCTATAATAAGTAACTGAAGATAAAGCAAACCCGGGAATATTCATTTACCTCTTGTTCATGACTAATGCCCCTAACAGTTGTATTTTTTTTTCTCCTCAGCCTCTGGCATCTTGCCCCGCTTCACATCCATTCTCCCGCTCCTCTCCTCATCTGACTGATCTACTTCTGCTGGATCATTATTTCACTCCCTGCTCCTGAACTTAATTCACGAATTACTTCTCCCTTAGTCTCTCTTTCTGTGCTCTGCCAATCCTTTCTCATGTCTTCTTAAGTCGATAATTCAGGTGTAGCCAATTACCTGTTTGAGTCTACAATACAAACAATTAAAGCTGCTGGGTGTCGAGATAGCATGCGCAGCCTGAAGATCAACCTACCCAGGGTCGGTGTCTTGACAGTGTGAGTGGCATGCAGTGGTCTCGCCGCTGGCTGACTGACATAAAACTGCTGTCAGGGCCATGTGCGTGACTTCTCGCGCGGGGCACTGATCCGTGTCGTGCAACAGCCTCACCTCCTGCTGTCATCATCTTATTATTACCGCCGCCTCCTCCCCCTTGTTTTCCATTTTTCTTCTCTCCCTCCCTCTCTCTATTCTTAACTCTTTCTACTTTGCTTTTAAACCTGTTGGATGCAGAAATCCCCCCCCCCCCGAGGTATAAGCGAGCTCCACAATAACAACTTGGAGACTGCCACATCATGTCCGAAATATGTCTCTGTGGTTTATCAGTTGCCCGTCTGCTTTATCTCCTGATCTCATTACTTCTCTTTAGAACATCTCGTAATCACTATGTTCCTGTCCCTTTGACTCTCTCTTTCGTAAATGTAAAATTACATTCACAATTCACAAATTTACACGGCTAATTTACACTCATAAATGTGTGATTTGTAAAGTTATAATCAAGTGTAAAAATTTATATTTCCTTTGTGAATATCGCTTTGATCTCACAATGCTAGATATGTTTTGTTTATCTCATCTATGAAACTATCTAGACCGAAAACACAGTGTGCAGTGTTTATTTATATTGTAAATTTACACTCGTAAATTGACATTCACTGATAAATTTACATCTAAAATGACATTTAATCCTTTAAATTGAGGAGTTGTGACAGGCGAGAATGTGGGCGCGGGAAGCGTCTGCAACCCTTAATGTCAAGTTTATGCAGACAAACAAAGTGTATTCATCGGCGCTCACTGAGGAAAAGAAAGCGGGGGATGACAGATAATTAACGAGAGAACTGACCTTTTGAGTTGAGAGATGAGGTCGCCGGAGGGAGTGAGGAAGGCGGAAGAGCTGGAGGCTGTTCGCTTGGCGCTGTTCCGGCGAGCTGCCAGCGCCCCCAGGCTGGCAAGGGAAGCAACCATGTCCTGGGTCAGACTGCCGCGTCTGGACGCAGACGACATTGTGCACGTGTTTGTACAACCTGTTTTTTTCTAGACTATTCTCTATGAGCTGTCACTGATTTTTTTTTAAATTCGTTGTCACACCTGAAAGTTCCCTTCCCACCTGTGTGAGGTCAGGCGATAGGAACTTTCCTCCGACGAAGGCTCTGATTACTCACAGAGAATAAGTATCCTCGTTTTCCTCATTTTTGTCATTTTGTCGTAAAAAGAGAGACACATTCGTTAATATCCATCAGCCATGTGAAGTCTGAACAGAAAGTTGTCGCAGGTGGGAATGTCTCCCCAAACTGCAGGTCTTTCGGAGTGCAGCATCGCTGTTGTACCTCGCAGCAGGTGCAAAGATCAAAGTGCCGTGTCGCCTGTGCCCTCCCAGCTATCACACAGATCCATCAGCCTGATCTTGACATTTCCTCCTTGTCTCTTTCTTTGTCGGGTAGTGCGGGGTGTTTTCCCTCCCTCCCTCCTTCCTGCCGGCGTAACGATTACGTCTCTAAAAAGCCCAGACACGAGATGAGACCGGAGCATAGCGAGTTCAAACTTAACGCGCACGTGCACGTGACGGGGCCTCGAGCCTCACATAACAGTGTGACGTCACGACTCTACCCCTACTCCCACCCCTCTCTCTCTCTCTCTCTCTCACGCGCATACGTGACAAACCTCCCTCTGTGGGGTCGTGCGTGCAAATGCCTACGTGTGAAGGCCGGCAGGTTGTTTTCGCGTTTAACACACGTGCTCCCACCTTTGACCACGACAGTCCTCGTGCAACCTCGGGTCATTTCTCACCGACTCAACCGTTACTCCTCCGTAAATACTTTTGAATAAAACCCTCCTCGGTACCAAGTCTCAACAAAACCACAGGATTTCATGTATGACAAAGGTTCCTTCTACCTCCGCAAGCAACAACATGTCACAGAAACTATTTTATTAAAGCTGGTGAGAGATTCAAGAAGAGGAGGGGACAATTTTGTTTTCTAAACCAGAAAGAAGACATTAACACGGAGGTGAAGGAAGTGTGAAAATAGCAACAAGAAGGCAAAACAAAACAAAAATAAATAAATAATAAAACCAAGGTGGCGCTTGCCGCTGTGACTTCTGTCGGTCCATCATCGTGACATGTCTTAGCGGAAGAGAGACAGCGAGCTCTGTGACAGAAACAAATGGTGTGGGAGGGTGGTACCACGTGGTGCTTTATCTTCTCCCCCAATTGTCCTGTCACGTGCAAACGTTTCCTCGTGGCCAGAACTAATTTCTCGCACTGCTCGCAACGAAAAAATGAGCAGGTTACGGGTAAACTGACTTCACAGACCGAAACGAACATTTCGCAGAGAACAATAATTATATTTATATATTATGTATATGATAGACTGTCTGAAGGATGGCGATGTTTCCGTAGAGAGAGAGGTTTGCTTATTGCAGGACGAGGGTGGGTCGGCTGGAAGCGCTGTCAGTTCTATGAGAAAACACACTGGGATCCTCACAACCCGATAGTTCCTGTCAGTCTAGGGATTTCTACGACAAATTTCACTATCAGTTGTAATATTGTGAGGAACTAGCTTATCATGGTAAAGGTAAAGGTCATCCCATAACCTTTTCAGGTGAGAGTGAGGTGTTAGAGACCCCACTTTCCTCGGGGCCAGCTTTTACATGAGGGTGGTGCCAATCTCCTCTCCCTCGCTGCCTTACCTTCTGGGGGAAGTTTGCTGCGCTTATCGGGAATTGAACCAGCGGACGCCAGCGCTCTAACCACTCGGCCATCCACTTCCCCTTGCTTATCATGAATGACTGTCAGTGTACAGTGTGTTCTGGGGATCGGGAGGGAGGTAGTGTCACTGCAACCATCTACTAGTGATGTTCTTCGTCTCACAGATTCCCACTCAGACTACCACGTGTATCTTGGTGCTGCACAGTAGGCTGAACACCCAGCATCCCTCCGGCATGGACTTCAATGCCTCGCTTTGCATGATGGGGGGAGACCGGAGGAGTGTGGCAAACTTCTTGTACCTATAAGATAATTTTTTTCTATTGGAGCTATCGGTGACAGAACACAGCCATCTTAAAAAATAAGCAAGAGAAATAAATATGCCCCAACGTTCACCGTCCAAACATAATCCAGGACCGGACTTATACAGCGAAAAGAAAATCTTCTGAACAAATATGAAAGTTAGATAAGTGATGTTGGCACAGACAAACATCGCCACCATAACTTAATCAAATTTTAATCAAGTTAATCAAATTAAAAAAAATTATAGATAAATGTATTCTGTGGTCGTATGCACGGTGTGCTACTAGCAAATGGTTGACAAACTGAATATTTTAATAGCAATTTAGCTTAGTGCTAGGCTTATCCGTGCAGGAAGGTATTTGCGACATGCTGCAGGTAAATAGTCCGGCATGGACTTCAATGCCTCGCTTTGCATGATGGGGGGAGACCTGAGGAGAAATAGGATAACATCACATAGCAAACACATGAAACGAAGACAGACGATAGTTCTACCTTAACCCCCCCCCTCCCTGTCCACCTCACCCAGCTACACAAGTTCTCGGACATGTGTTATGAATTTTCTTTATCTGCCGTAAAAATGTGTTACAGTTACACGATTGTCGTGAGAGATGGGTTGTTCTGAGAAAACTAATACAAAAGTAATAATAAAAATAAAAAAACAGCAACAACAACAACAACCGAGAAGATAAAGAGCCATGCATGCTCCACCAGTCGCAAGGCTGACAAGATGGTGAAATTTATGACTCGGCACCTGCTGCCTTTCTCTCCTGCCCACACCAGCATCGTATTCCAAGTCGACTAAAGAAACAATGTAGCTCCAACAGCTGAACACGTGACTTAGTGTATTTGTATTCATCTCTCTCTTCCTTTCTTTTTTTCTCTTCTGCATGTGTGTGTGTGTGTGCGCGCGCGGGTAAGCTTGCACAGGTGTTTGCTTTTGCATGGAGTGTAGTGTGTGTGTGTGTCAGCACCGTGTGTGTACAGTATATCCAGTCACGAAAACCTATTTCCACCCAGCCAGGGTCGTTCCTCTCTCTGCAGGAGGTAAAGTCTCGGGCATGCCAGACTTCGGCCTTGACACTCACCTCGTCCTTGACCTCTGTAACCTGGGTCCTCAGGTGCCAGAGACAATACCGCTGAAGGTCGCTGTACTCGTAGCTGAAATGTCACTTGGCACTTATTCTGGTGTTCGAGGGGATGAAGAGAAGGATTATTTTGCAACCCGAAGCAGAAGCGACACAGAAAGCCAATGTTCATCATTTAACTGAAACTTGTTTTTGATTTTTTAAATTGATTTCCCTCAGCTTTAATGTCGATTCCCTCATTGACGATAAGGATGAATATTTCAAGCAAAATTTGCGAACAAAGAATCTTTTATCCTAAAAACGATAAATTTTTGCAAGACATTAATCGTGATCCTCAATGAACCATCGAAGTCGATCTGAATGTAAATGTCACGAGGGTACATGAGGGTACATGCAGCCAGAAACCGGGTGGGTGACCCAGTCGATTCACTTTAACCAACCAAACACGTGGCGGTTTTCCGCCGCAACTGAGGTGCATTTCATTGAGAAATTATGTTAACTAACCTTTCGAATTTAATCTGTCAAATACATGTTTCCCTTTGAGACTTTATGTTAAGATGTCAACGAAGATTATTAGATAATATACATTCATCTCAAGATACATGTAAAGACATTCTGTAACTTTTGGTGTTGGAGATCGCTCCTTTACCGAGTCAAGATGTTTTTGTGAGGCGCAGTGCTCATCTCTCTTCCTGTTTCCCTTTGGTTGTATAGAAACGATGTGACCATCCTAAACTACGCCGATAAACTCGTGACATGGACAGGCTACATATTAATTATGGATGTCATTTTGTGTGAGATCCGGGTAACACACGCACACTACAGCCACACACAGCAGACAAGGGGGCTGACTATGTTTTAATTTCGGATTCGATTTTGGAGAGGTCTGTAAGGCGGGTGTGTAACAGGCGTGCACAGAGAAGATAAGCTCGACAAACATAGCGACTTTATCTAAATATTTTATCAAATGATTTTGAAATGTAATAAAACAGACGACACCGAGAAGAGGGCTGTTATCAAACGGTTCTTGAACAGGAAACATAAGTGCAACGATTTTGTTTGTAGGAAGCATGGTCGCCACGCTCGTGGGACACCAGGAACTACAGCAGTCCAGACGCGGGTCTGTCTCGGTCATGTGACCAGACACCACATTCTGTCGAAGACCAAGGCACCTTCAAAGAAGGACGATTAAGAGGTGATCAGAGGAAGAATTGGCTGACAAACGTGAAGGAGTGGACTGGTCGTCCTGTGCAGGACCTGCTCTCTACCGCCCAAGACAGGCGTGAGTGGCCAGTCCTGTCAAGTGACACGTCTATCCATCTTTTCTTACCAGCTACCGGCCCCAGTCAAGAGACCAATGAATTAAAATGTTACCAAACTGTTGAGAAAAATTCTCACTGGTCTCTCAGCTTCCTCTTCGATATTCTGAGCATAAAAGTACAGCTAGATTTCTGTACAGCAATTTGAAAAGAAAAGATCAATAGGAAAATAAAGGACATGCTGGAATTGGAAGTGGCGCATTTTCAAGTGGAAGAGACACATTAATTGTGTAGCTTGATTCATCAGTGAACAGTGAGACCTTGACTAATCCACAGAAAGAGGAGGTGCACAAAATAAATAAATAAATAAGATTTTGTATAACTGTTGAATGACAGGACCTCTTGGTTTGTATGAGTCTAAATTTATTTAAAGTTGCAGACGTAAAGATGCCGTGACTAAACTTATTGATACTGAACAATTTGAACGGATTGTAAACGATGCAGTGGCTATCGACAGGAACACCCTGCATCAGCTACTGTGTGAATGGACAACCGTAACCTTAACCCCATGGTTGTTAATCCCAAGCAGTTATCCGCCTGGTGTACCACGTGACTAGTGTATGCTGAGTCAGCAACGCTTATCTTTGCCTCAGACTTTCTTTGTGCAGCAGTCAATGCCAGTGTTTGCTGGACATGTTTAGCAGAATAAAGAAACGGAGTGAGGGATCGTTTTTAAACATCGCTCATGATAAATAACAGACGAATAGGTCAACAGGCGGCCACTCTACGTCAGCAACTTTGATAGTTGGCACACTCGCTCAGGTAACAGATATGTATGGCAAAGTGGAAAAAAATGACTTCTGATAACTGTTGAACAGTGCAGGTCATTAATAAGAATTATCTCAGGTAACCCCTTTTACAAGCGCCTCTGAGACCGAGATTTACAGAATGAGTAAAAAAGCACTCTCGAGTGCAGTGAAAACTAAACAAACAAACACGAAAAAGAAAAACATGTACTTGGAAAAACAAAGGACTAGCTTTGAGACTCGAAATGTCTTGGACAATCCTGGAAACCAACTCATTACTTGTACCTTGCACTTCGTGTTCAGTGGCGAAAAGGTTAAACACGTGTCACCAATAGGTATGAGCAGTAAATAAAGATGTAAATATTTATAAAGTAGCAAATGTTCCCCTTGAGAAGCACGGCCCTAGTTCCCATGTCTTATACCCAGAACAAATCATCAGAAAATGTCCACCAAGAGTGAACCCAAGACAAATTTTGCACATGTTTGGTCTAGTGGTCACTTCCTTCTCTCTTCAAACAACTGTTGTTGGTCGGGGCGGAACTCTTGACCTCTCGGTCCTAGGTCAGGTACCACACGTGTCTCAGATTTGCACAGAAGGTAAGATGGTCAACCATGCTGTAAATAACTTGATTTGAGGTGTGCTGTAAATACTAACATGATTTGAGCTGTGCTATATATATAACAACATGATGTGAGGTGTGCTGTATATAACAACATGATTAGAGATGTACAGTAAATAATAATGTGATTTGGGGTGTGCTATAAATACCAACATGATTTGAGGTGTGTAGTAAATAAGAACATGATTTGAAGTGTGCTATAAATAGTAACACGATTTGAGGTCTGCTGAAATAGATGTACGCGGGAAAGAAATGCATCAGTTTTTTTCCCTTTGACATGAGCTTGTAATAAAAAAAGAACGCTAATCATGTCACATGGAGCAACAATTTTGGATGTGACTGCTTATTTGGGCTTCCTTGAACAAACAGGGAGCAAATACAGCAGCGACAAAAATAACCGTGAACGTGAAAGCGAGACAGGACGTAATACGTCAGAGGGAGAGAGAGAGAGACAGGGCATCGTATGTTAGAGGAACACAGGCTGAGTATAATATTGAGTATAATCCGGGAAGTAACCTGCCGGAGACGGGAAGTAGTCCATCAGTGTCAAAGAGAGACGTAGTCCGTCAGAGTGAGACGGGACGTGACAGTGAGACAGGGGTGGTCTGTCAGTCAGACAGGGGTGGTCTGTCAGTCAGACAGGGGTGGTCTGTCAGTCAGACAGGGTCCGTCAGTGAGACAGGGTTTGTCTGTCAGAGTGAAACAAGGATGGTCCGTCAGTGAGACAGGGGTCGCCATCCATACCGCATCTGAAGCAGCGATGCCTGCGAAGCACGTGCAATTGGTAACCATGGAAACCCTAGCGTACCATCTCTGCCGGCATCTATGCACCACCAGCAAGTCTGCAGTCACGTGATCTGAACATGCGGGGACCCGATCTCTCGCTCGTCGATCGCAAGGGCCTTGAAGAGAAGCAATTTCGTTATCCATCGTCCTCACGGGAGGCCATGGCTAAGTCAACAGGACACACAACGCCCCCCCATAGGACGAAACGGTAAAGGACCCTCTTATCCACCCGACATGAACACACGGGTAAAATTACTGCTGTCGTTCATCAGCAACAGGGGTGAGACAGGAGAAAATAACTCATCAGGTCAAGGGTTGCTCGCTTGTGTCGGACGCCGTCATGAATCTTGCCGACATGATGTAGGGACTACTGTTGGCTGGCCGTGGAAAAACACTGGCAATATTTTATTTTTAATTTGTTATTTTGTTTTGTATCGCCTGCTCTAGTAACTTTTCATCCGTCTTGCAGAAGTCAAGGTTTGGTTTGAAAGATTTAGAAAAAAGCAAACAACTTTAAAAATAAACAAACAAAATCCTTGTTGATAAACGGTACTCCCCTTTCTTATTTGAACATGAACGTTGATAACATTCGTCCGCACGGTGACAGAAATTACATAACGCAGGACAAAGAACTTCAAATAGTTATCATTTTGGGAATAGATAAAGTATAACTGTTACGATTTTTTAATCAATTTTGTAGAAATCGACTGTCAGGTAGTGGTTGTGTGGTGATGGTGGTGTTGTCTTCAGGTCTGAGTTTCATCGGGGCTGTGAACTGCTTTCCATGCATAAAGGTGTCCATATTTTTCAACAGATAAATGATGACTACAGACGATTTTATTGTGGAAAAGAAGACTAACGGATACCCCATCACATGAAAGAAACGGTCTGGTATTTTAATTTCTCAAATACTCTTCTTCTGTCTCACTGTAAGAAAAGACGAAATTACATTTTCCGTTGACTTCATATAGCATGTTCGCATAAACACTTGTTCAAGTACACTTGCAAGCACCAGAGAATTTGTTGTCAGTCAAAGATTTTAAGCTAAATCCGGATTTTGGAGAACAAATAAAGCACAGAAGCAAAAGGGGATTCAATCTGCCAGGAACCAGACTGGTTCAAGGCCAGGACAAAATGGTCGAGTCCCAACTGTAATTATAGGGGGACCGCGATCGCCATTGGGTACTACCAGGCCGTCGGGTGGACAATGGGGAGAAGAGTGTTTCACCGCCGGTTGTCACCCCTGGTCTCCATTGGGCCTTTTGTTGAGTTGAGTTTGTAAGGGAAAGTGCTTCCACCTCTCGGTGATTTCGCACCAAGTTGGGCCTGGGAATCGTGGCCGCTTAGGTAAGGGAGACCGCTGAGTGTCGCCTCGGGGGTACGCCGTTAATTGGAAGGCCGGTGCAGTTCGCACCGGATAATAGCGGTTGTTTTCATTGCCACCGACTGGTCGTCAGCGCTGAGCGATGTAACTACACGAGTGTCGCGACAGTATTGCGCTGTTGATGTGACTGACCGCGAGAAAGAGGGATGTGAGGTAGGTATCCCGGGTATTGCACAATTGGATGTAGTTACTTTAGTCATAGATCGATAACACCTACGCTTATTATATACTTTTCAGTCAGGTGAGATTTTAAATTTAAAGGTTTCAAAATAAAATAAAAAAAACTCCTGACCGGGCGTATGGCTGATTCAAAACAAGTGCACGTGCTAAAGGTACAGGTCACGAGAAACTTGGGACCCTCCGAACCCACCTGACTGTCGCCTGCATGACTGCGCAACTTTCCGTCGTTAATCACCTGTCAGCACAGAAAGAAAAACACAAGCTCGGCTGCATTTTCTTTCGGGACGCGGGTCCTGCTGTTCCCATAACAACCTCTCTCCGTCCCCCCCCCACCTCAACCATCCCTCATAAAAAAACCCTGCGTGTGCCATACACACGCACGCATACATATATTCTCATGTATGCTTTTACATATCTACGCAACAAAAGCCCACAGACACACGCATGCGCTCACGCAAGTACTCAGAAGCACAGTAACACATACGCACACACAGGAACACAGGTACATATAATATTTTCTTTGGTGCACACACATCTACACGCATCAGGACACATACGCGCACACAAACACCTGCGTACACTCCAACACACATACATAATCATCTATGCGTTCGCATACACACGCACGCTTGCACACACACACACACACACACACACACATGCACGCGTGTGAACCCACGAAGCGCCATCCTGCCGACTAGTTAATGAGCGCACAGCACACGCCACCTGTGGATCAGCTAATGAGGGGACAACTCAGCGTCACCTGCACTTTTGCACACGCTTCTACTTGCACCGTGAATATGTTATACACGAGATGGTCACAGCGCCAGGTAGCTATGAACAATCTTAGCCCACGAAATGCTAAGCAGCCACCTGAACCCCCGGGGGCTTACGAACAGTCGAGCCTCGGGTTTGGTAAGCTCATATAGAGATGGCAAGACTGACTGCGGAGGCAAAATTTTATCCTACTGTCTTATTTCCTTGTCTTTTAGTCTACATGTAACTTTTCTTAACCATCTGTTATTTAGTAATTTGTTTGACATACTTTCTTTTTTGTCAGCATGAACCTGTTATAAAAATCCGACTTTTATTATGACTCCGTTGAACATAGTTTCCGACCAAGACCTTGGCATATTCAAGATGACCTCGATGACAGATGGTATGGTTCCTCTCAAAAGTGTTTCCATCTACACGAGTGAGGTCCTGAGAGGGTCGCTAGAGGCAGCAACCATCTCGTAAATCAAACGAAGTGTCCCTGGGCTCACTTCGCAGTCAGACAACGGTTTACAATCGACACGACGCCAGCCTCGACAGTGGATTCTGAACAACAACCAACGACGGTCACGACCTGTGGGCGATAATGTGAGGTCTGGCGATCTGCTGGCAAGGAACATCGAGCAACATGTTTGTTTTTTCTCAGCGGTAAAGGACTTTATCGTGCATATAGATTGACACAAGAGTTTCTTTCTCAGACAAGCCTGTTTCAACTGACCAGGAAAGGAAAATATTAGGGGGATAATGCACGCAAAAAATTAACTTTTTACAGTTTCGTTTATTCAACAGCCACAGACGAAAGTCATCAGATTTATTAATACTAATAAAGAACTAAAGGCGCCTTGACACAAGAGACTATAATGCTATATGTGAAGATCTCATTTTATAAACAACCTCTCACAGTCTCCATTAACTCAGCTCAAGCTCTGGTGAGTTCATCACGAAATCAAAGCCTGTTTGCCCCTCATCAACCGGATGGGCAGGTGCTAATACAGGATCGGTTCCTCGTCTGGCCGTCGGGGAGGACCGATCCTCCACGCGCTACAAAGTCCTGTTTATGGCGAGTTTTGTTTTTCGCCGGCGGGAGGTAAACAATTGCCAAGCGACCACTAACGGTCGTCGCCATCCTCCCGGCGATGTAATCGTCAGCCGGCGTGACGCATGCATGCGGAACGTTGCCATCGTTATAAATTCAAGATGGCTGACACATGTAGAACAATGCAGAAGAAATTGCTGAATATTTCGCGAACAATGAGACCGTCCTTAAGTCACAGCCTTCTGATTAAATCAATGTGTACATCAAAGCCTGCAGTCAAGCGACTGCCGACACTTACAAAACAAGAAAATGTCGAGACACTTGTTTGTTTGTCAAACAAATGGTAGCTTGTTCCTGGACAAAGCTCGCAAAGCCCTTACAGCAAAGACTGTCAGAAACCGCAGTTCTATACTCACATACTTTAAAAAAAAAAAGACAAATAAAGCTTACGCGGGCTGAAATTAAGCACAAATTTCTGAGACAAACATGCAGCTTGCAACAGATATATATATATATATATATAATAGAGCATTTAAAAAAAGCTTTGCAGAGTTTTCCATATGGGCGGAGGGGTGAATGCACGGTCATATCGACAAAAATAAAAAAATAAAAGGATGGCGTACTGCAGCACAATATCTGTCGCACGTGAATGCAGTGGGAGAACCGTTATTTAATCCTTGCCTTCCCCGTTCGAATAGATGTCGGCACATATAATAATTCAAACTTCACAAACCTTTATGATTGCCTTATTTCTTAAAAAATATTTTTTTTCAATCGAACAGTTTCCAGCCAGACCCTCATATTTCATCTTCATTCAAATTAAAATCATTAATCACTTAGAACCTTTCTGAAAGAATATTGCTTTCAGATGGCGAACTGCACTACTTCAACGCAACATCTTGACTATATTTGTGACATTTAATTTTGTTTTTTTTTGTTTCTCTTTAAACCGAGCTTTCTTGTTCTCGAAACCGTTTTTTTTTTTTTTTTTTTTTTTGTTCAAGAAAATAAAAATTATGAATTAACCTGGCCCAGCAATGAGAGATTGCTCCAAACGAACTGATTGCAAATCTCAGAAAGAAAGAACATCAGTTTCCTTACAAGCGTGAGTTGAACAGAGAATACTCTAATCAAAAAAATACAGGAACTCTTCATTTCAGAAGATCCCACAAGTGGACCGCCGTTGCCACGAGGTTTGGATAAGATGTAATTACAAAACAGATGTTGAACTCCATCGTCTTTTGCTATGCGAGCAACATGCACATTCTGTTCTTTGTGATCTTTTCTTCTTTCTAACCCTTGCTTTTTTCATCAGTTAAATACTAAAATGAATCAACATCTACCGCTATGCTTAGCTAAAAGACTAACATGTACAATACGAATGTCAAAGAGATAAACACGAAAGAGCGACCACTCTCGGATTCCCACTGGAGTGAGTTATCTCCCCCACTATGCTCCTGTTTGCTCCTCGTTTGTGTCTGAGCTTCTGTGACGATGTAGAATACATTCGGATGACAGAATATACTTGCCTTATTCTCTCCAGTAGAAGAAGCGAGAAAACGACTACAAGTTATCCGGATGTTCTCCTGAGAAGTTGAGTTACATTGATGGCACCACTAACAAGATGTCCGAACAATATCCGAAAGTGCGGGCAATGTATCCAACACACACACTCGCACATACATCGCTGAATGTTGACAGTAGAACACAGAAGTCAGCAGCGTGTGGCAGGGAGGTGTTGGAGACACATGTGGTCCTAGCCCGGCACAGCCCACCGGCATCTGTCGCTTAGTGCGACCCCTAAAGGTAGCGGGTCCAATAGCGAAAGTAGGCATCACAGGCTGCAAGGCAGCGGGGGTGAGGGGAGGATAGGAGGAGGAGCAGGGTGGGGAGGGGGAGCGTGTGGCACTGCAGTGTGTGGGTCAGGCCCACGTGGCGAACTCGCGCACTGGCATTCACTGTGTTAGTTGTGTCGGGTCTTTCTTTGGAGGGGATGGGGTAAGGGGGGGAACAAGGAGGGAACGGCGATGATAGGAGAGGCGCACAAAATGGGGTCAAGCTGGGCCGGAGGGCTCTACAGCCACGGACAGATCATTGGTGAATTGCACATCCATCAAAACCTCCCCAGAGACATAAATCTCTCAACACGTCGGCGTGAGTGTGGTGGTGGTAGAAGTGTATGTGAGTGAATGAGAGAGAGAAGTGAGGCACGCAAGTTCTTTGCCGCTCTTTTTCCTGTTTTAATATCCTGATAGTATTTCAGTCGTCTTTACCCACACATAACACATTTCAGTTGTGTGGAGCAGGTCGGGATGACAACAGATCGACTGTGTCCATTAAGCAATTATCCCAGTAATGCTGCGAACTTTAATTATCTTATGTCTCGGGGGTAGTGATCTCCGGAAACTCGATGTTGTCAGGAAACCAGAACAGGACACATATAACTCCTCAAAAAGGCGCTTATATATAGCACTGTATTATTAATTTTTATTTAGGAAGCTGTCGGGGGACATGGTGCGGTTCGAATCATAAGATACACGAGGCGTCATGAATATATTATCGATGCAGGTTTTAGAATTAAAATATTTGACTAACCCTGTAGACCACGAATCTTTTGCTGATCCTCAAATGAGGAGGTTTTGAGGATGTTCTCGTTATTCTTCTTTATTCTTTCTTTTTGTTTCCGTCGATTTCTTAGTTTAGTTTTCTATTTTAAATGATGACAGTTTTCTACCCTGTCAGTGTTGTGTATTTTTTTTTTACGTTTGCTTTGAGAAGAGGGGAAGAGCGAGAGGGGGGGGGGAAGAAGTGTCCTCGATGACTTTAGCTGCCTACTATGAGAAAGACTGGAAACCAGCGGGGGCGGGGGGCGGGGGGCGGGGGGCAGTAGGGTGTGTAATAAGAGGATGAGAGACGGATCGAGGCAGTGAGTGACAGAGTGACAACGAGGGGAGGGACGCGAAAAGGGATGTAATCACCTGACCATGACAATGACGTCACTATAACAATCTGCCGCTTGAGCGACCGCAGTTTAAGTGGGTTTTTTTTTTTTAAACCAGCATTGCACAGCAGTGTTTTGTTTTGTTTTCACTTCTTTTGCAAAAAAGCCGTAGTGTGGTTATTTGTTAAGTTTGGGAGCTGAAACTGTAAAATCATCATCATCATCATCATCATCATCAATACGGCGTACGTTTTTATTTTATTTTACATTTTATGCAATAAATTATCTCGTCGCATTTCATTTATTCCGAATCCTCCTGTGGTTTATGACCGGATTTTGCAACGATTCAGTTGCGTGTAAGGGAGGCTAATCTTGTGATCACGTTTAGGGAGCGATTGCGTGCTGTCCCCCTTATTCTCTGGCACGAGAGAAACACAAGTCAAAGAAAATTGTCTCGATCTCGTTGAGCCAAATAATAAAAAATACACTGATTCTGTACGTAAGTTCGATCATTGCATCATCTCCGCATTTCTTCTAGCAAAACAAGCAAACAAACAAACAAAAACAGCAATAAAAAACAAAAACAATAACAAATACACCGTTGATATGTTGCTGCATAGAGAAAAAAATCAGTAATCCCAAAATAACACAACTAAATCCAAGCCCAATACAAAAGAATAAAAAAAGAAAACAAATAAATAAACATAAGAAAGACACGACCATATACAAGCTCATTATGGTATATGTGTGGACCATCGGAAAGATGTCAGTCAAGTACGAGAACTTTTTAAATTTTACATTTTAACATTTTGTTTACTTTGTAAATGTAAATAATAAAAAAGTTGGAGAACGAGGCTGCGCCTAACCGGCTTGACAGCTCTCGTGTTCCACATTTATTTCTTGTTATACTTGGTTGTAAGTAACTGCGGTTGATATGCAGTTTGTGCCAGTATTTTCGTCACTGACTGAGCTTTAGTTTCTTTAGTTTCTGCTGTGTTTTGTGGTCGACCGTAGGAATCACTCAGACTTTTGTTCTTCACCAATTTTTCTGAGCGGTGCCATGTCAGCCATTACTGTTCAGCTTCAGCGTTCTGTATGTACGGAAACCACGCGAACCTCTTCTTTTGCTAGAGTGCAGTTATTTTAATTATGACTGACATTGTTGTACAGGACAATTATTCTGGTTTCACTGTGTCTTTTTTTTAAACTCCGTCGTTCATGTTCCCAGATCTATTGCTTGATCTACAGGTACTTCTCTTCTGACGGCAAATAAAAAATCTACTCGGAGATACAAGGGAGACAACATTCCAAACACTAATCTACAGATTACAGGGCACGATCCACAAACACATCAATAAACACAGAATCTAGGGAGGACTCTATTGAACAGACCAGAAATGTCACCCGTATCAGCAGTTTCTCCAAATGCACAAGCGACAGAAAGCAAGCGAGAAAGAAGGAAAATGTTCATCAAAGACTTGGTGTTTATCCTCTTTCTCGTCTTAGGTGTAATCTTTGGTTTGGGGACTAAAATACCTCCCAGGACCTTGGACTCCCAATGAAAAGCGCAAGATCTTCTATCTAAGGTTTCCTGGTGATTTGTTGCTCAACATGCTCAAGCTGCTCATCCTGCCCTTGATCCTGTTCAGCCTGGTGACGGCGATGACCACGCTGAATAAGAAAGCTTGCGGCAAACAGGGGCTGGGCGCCATGATCTACTACATGACCACAACGCTGTCAGCCGTCATTCTTGGCATCATCCTTGTCCTGTCATCCATCCCGGAGACCCACGTGACATTAACACCATTCCACGCAGTGGCGCCTCTAAGAACACCAAACCGCTGGACGCTCTGCTGGACTTGATCAGAAACTGCTTTCCGGATAATTTAATGACGATGTGTTTTCAACGGGAGACAACAGACGTTGATTTGATTAAAGCCGCTACCAGAAACGTGTCCAATGGAACTGCAATGGTGGAAGTGAACAGACTATGACTACCCCCAACATGCTGTTGATTGCCTCCTGTGGTTCAATCCAGAAATTCTTAAACAGAATCTGGCTTTTATGGTGATTGTAAAACTAACTTGATGATCGTACTACAAGAATTCGGCTATGTTTCAATGATTCTAAAACGAACCCATGCAACTGTAAGCACATCCATGTCATTGGTGGGTGGCCTCATAACAAAATAATAGCGATGTGTTCAATGTGTAAGTTATCATGATCAGCCTGAAAAATAGGGAAACACTTGTCCTCGTACGTCCTCGATTCCAGAATTGACGACTGTAGGCCGCTAGCATTTATCGTGTATGTGTGGTGTTCTTTGTGTAAAGCACTTTGAGTCCATCTTAATGGTGGAGAAAGGTGCTATAGAAATAATTATTATTATTATTAAGTACACGTTTAGTTCGTCATGGCACTCAGAGCCATACACTGCATAGAGATATGGAAAACACGTATTGTATGGCATTATTTGGTTTGTTGTTACTGTTTCCTGTATTGTATGGTAGTATTTGGTTTGTTATGACTGTTTCCTTTTGTCAAGTATCGTGGACATTGTTTATACTTCCGAACTACGCCCAGACTAGTAAAACAATACCGACAAAAATAGCATGGCTCAACTTTCAAATTATTACATTTACTGTATTTATGAGATTTTAGAGTCGAGCGGATACCTGAGCAACAAAAACGTTTCGTTGATCGTATGTCATATTGAAGAGAACTTATCTTGCACAGTCTACTTTTGCTAATAACCGATAAATTCATTACCTTACCGAGCGTTGTAGTTCATGAGATTTACAAAGTATCTAAGTAGAAATGTGTGTGTGTGTGTGTGTGTGTGTGTGTGTGTGTGTGTGTGTGTGTGTGTGTGTGTGTGTGTGTGTCTTGATGTACACGTTTTGAAAGCTTTCCAGATGATGGCTCACAGTCTTGGGCTGTACAGTTTCCTGTCTTGAGGCAATGGAAGACAAAAGGAATCACTTCCACAGGTTGAGTTTGTTTACTCTTTCCATACCCTACGTTATGTGGAAAACACACACACACACACACAAGCAGACAACCAGAGATAAACTGTAGAGCGAGCATTAAGAGAAAAGAAATAACTGAGAGAGCAAGCTCTGGAGTAAACATCAGACATCCAATTAACTCCAGGTGTTCGGTTTCCGATGGTGCGCGGAAAAAACAGAGCTTGTGCATTTGCTTACCTACAGTCAGACTTTTTCAGCATTGTGATATCTATATTTATGATTGGTTATAAAATAAAAATGAACATTCCATGGTTGGCTGTATAGACATGTTTGCAGATAATACTACCTCTCGGGATTCCCGGACATTGACAAATAGGAAGATCTACAACAAACGCAGAAAGTAAGAAGCCTTCACGACCTGCTCGGTGAAAACAACAGCAGTGGATAGGTTATTCGCAGTACACATCACAGCAACATAATATGTTGTGCACTATACTTGTTTACCTCGCAAAAGGTTATTTTCACGGATTGTAAGAACAAGAGAATCCGATTTGAGACTTACTTAAAAATGTAATTAATGGCAAGAATATGGCGCAGACCAGCGTTTTTGTCTCGTGTTGATAAGCGACAGTCTCGTATCCCAGTTCTTTCGGCATCCTCCCTTACTCATCTCAATGCTTACACAGTAACATAACAGACTATATTTGCGCATTGCAGATGATTAAAGGAAAAAGCACGAGTCAGTCTGAGAAAAAAAAAAGCCGAGACAGCCACTCCTCCGAAAGAAACCTATTACAAGACCATATATCGACCAAGTATTCCCATGTTTAAAGAAACGCTGTAATGTGATTTGCAGATGAAAGTTGATCATTGTTTGTTCTGAATTGTACTAACCAACCAACCAACCAACCAACCAACCAACCAACCAACCAACCAACCAACCAACCAACCAACCAACCAACCAACCAACCAACCAACCAAAACAAACAAACAAACCAACCGACAAACAAACAACTCATTGAATAAGCGCGACAAAGTTCGTCTATTTGTCAGAAGACCTTAAGGTTGCTGTTTCAGGCCAGTTTATGCAACCCCAGGCTTAAGCAGCAGCCTGTCAATGGTTATCAGCAGCCAACGCGGTTTTCCGTTTCGAATTCTATGTCTGCACCGGAACTAGGCCCTGACAACGGCTGACACAGCCTTCGTAAGGACCTTCGGTCACCCCCTGTACAAATAAAACTGGTCGTTGTTTGTACAGACAAGCTGGAACAACTTTTGCCAGAAATGAGCCGACGTGTATTTTAATTTTTCACAGTTTAATTCTCCCTCTTTCCTCCTCCTCTCTCTCTCTCTCTCTTTGTGCGTGCGCTCTCGCATTCGAATCTAAAAAGACTGTTGCCTCGTTGGTATATGTTATTCTTAAAATTTGGCAAATATGTATGATATTTTAATATTGCTTTATTACTACCGAGTTTATCTTCCTTCTGTAAGACAATTGTCCTAGACTTCGATCACTCAACCGACCAATCCATCCATCTATTAATCAATCGGTCAAAGTGATGAGATTTGACAGTCGATGTCTATCTAGCTCAGTCCCAACCTGTGACAAGTAGTCCTGATGTAGCAGTACATTTCTTCTTCAACTAGTACCACTCAAGAGATAAATGAATAAAGGAGTGAATTGCACATTACAGAGATCATACAAGCAGTTTTTGCAGTCATAACACGCGGTCTCTCCATATCACACCAGCTGGAAGCAACACCATCAGAGGTGAGTAGCGGAGGTGAACTGTATCATGGAAGCCCCGTGAACTACCCAGAAATACAGGCCATGTGTAAGATCTATCAACACTTTTTAAGTGGGAGAAGAAAATAGGATGTCTCATGCAGCCCGCCCCACTAGATGTCGATGTGACTTTCCTGTCTCCAAGGCAACACCCAGCTATACATGCGCTGGCACCGCAACAGTGAAACTAGTCGACGATGCATGTGTGGTGCACGTGTGCATCGTCGAGATGCGAAGACTATTTGCCAGCAGGGTGCCGACCACTTCTCTCCACGTGCTGCTCCTGCAGTTCTCAGATGTTCCTTGATGTCGATGATAGACAAGGACTGCAGTGCCGAGTGGTCAACCAGTTAGAAACCTCCATACAAGGGCAAGGGCAGAGGTTTTTTTCTGCGTGTGGGTTACTGCTGGCTGCTATGCGAGTGTGTGTGTGTGTGTGTGTGTGTGTGTGTGTGTGAGAGAGAGAGACAGAAAGAGAGAGAGAGAAACAACAAGACAGAAAAAGACACCAAGAAAACTTTAAATTTATCAATTCTAAATAGAAATGATAAAGTCCTGAATGTTCCAAAACTCGCGTGCGTGCATATATAGATAGACATCAGCTTGACATTTCACTGGTTAGTGGACTAACTAGAAGCAAAAACTATTATTGCAGAAAATATCAGGCCTAAAAACTGATAAAAGGAAAACAATGTTGAAAGAAAATGAAAAACAGCGGAGAAACAGTTGATTATTAATTAGCTGTATAATTTGTTCATGGAAATATTTATGAATTATGTAAATGGTAAGTGATTAAATATGGTGTGCGTCCGATTTCAGCTGTTTAATATGTGCAATGTATAGTACACATGAGGAAGAAATCTATACCAGTCTTTCTAGCCTTAAAACCATAAAGTAGTCGTGGCACTCTCGGACTGATGCCAGACCGGTACCAAAACAATAATCGCGATAATTTAGGTGACGATGGAGAACGCAAACGGAAAAGGCGACAAACTGATAACAATCGTCAAGTGTCTTTTGTCGACGATTTCCTACATTCTTACACAATGACGACGACGATGACAAGGAGGAGGAGAAGGAGGAAGACGATGACGGCGACGATGATGACGATGATGAGCGCCATATCCCAACCCTGTGTACGAGATTGTGAGAGGCAATCGGTTCAGATCTCGTCTCGGGACACTCTATGGCACATGTTTGTAGAGCTGGTCGGCCGTCGGGGGTTTTCTCCGGGTACTCCACTTTCACCCCCCTTCCTCTCCTCTCATGGTGCGAAATCACCTCTAGGTGGCCACACTTTCCTGCCATAGCTGCCAAACTAAACCCAACTACCAACCCTATGGGATAGCTCTGTATTTGGCTCATCCCTTTATTTACGAGAATAATCATTAATATAAATTAAAACCGAGAAACGAAAAAACAAAAAAATCATCTAAGACACCACATAACAAGAGAAAACACCACGACATCAAAAGGACAAGCAAGTCATGGCGAGGTGGGGTCCACAATCATGAATCTCAAGCAGACACAGAGCAGGCCACGAAGTGCTAGTGCTAATGAGTGACCAACTGATACCAGTGGACAGGGAGAAAGGTTTATAGTCTACGGTGATGACACACAGGAGAATTGAAAAGCATCGGAAAATATAGCAAGTAAATAAATCATCATCATCATCATCATCATCATCATCATCATCATCATCATCAGAACATTGTGGAGTAGTCAGAATAAGTCTTTGCGCTCCTTTGTAAGTGTATATTTGCGCAGATGGCATCGTCTCGTATGTTTGGTAAAAAAAATTGTGCGTCTGTCAGTCAAGACACCTGAACACCTGTTAGTTAATGAGTCACGTGTTAATCACCTACCTCTGTGTTGAGAAGGCACGCGGTGCCCTCAGCTTGAAGAACATGCCTGAAGTTCCACGACCAGATGAGACAACTGGCTCCGGGAGTCTGGGAGATGTATCAGCACAGGCCAAGGTATCGAGCGGGTTTCCAGTCAACAGCTGCACATGTGACCATCGCTGTCTCTTTCTAAAGATGCACATCGATAAAGTGGCGACCCTCTGGAATCATCTGCAACATCGCATACAACAAGTTAAACCGTCCGTTACAATTCCAGCCTCTCATTAAAAAAAAAAATTACGAAAATGTGACGAACAGAAAAGTTATTGACAGGGTGAAAATTAAATTCATTAAAAGATGTTTATTCCGCTACAAACCTTCATTCTGTTTTATTTCTTTCCAATGGTGACAGTGACATGAACTTTCTTTTTGCTTTGCAGAGAGAATCGGTTAGAACTTTTTTTTTCAGGAGAAAATTACATTGTCATCAGCGTCTTTGCTACTGTTTTTTTTTTATCTCGAGAAGTGAACACGTTGTCTTCATTTTTTTCCTCGTGTTTGTTTGTTGTGATCATTTCTTAAGTGAGACACTGAGAGTGATACCCAGTCAATCAAGGAGTTCAAGGCCGGAGGTGCTGACGACCGGGTCCGTGTTTTTGCATCGATTTCTGAAACACGATTTTGAACCTGGGCAGCCAACAGAGAGAGAGAGAGAGAGACTGCCAACGGCAACATCTGAAAACGGAATTAAACTGACGTCTGTTACCAATAACAACAAACAGACCTATTGATTGTTTGTCGGCGCTGTCACGTGAGCAACTTGTTTCGTAAACAAAGTATCAGACGAAAGTGACAAGCTTGTCAGCTGCCATGTCAGTCAAAAGCCAAACTGCTGTCAATATCAAGCTTCGCTCGCACACAGAAGAGCGAATACGTGCGTGCGTGCGTGTGTGTGTGTGTGTGTGTGTGTGTGTGCACGCGCAAGCACTCGCCCAAGTGGATGGTCACGAAGATGCAATTTTGAATAATGTGGCACTAGCGCCCCTCTTGTTGTGAGTGCAGAGCGGGTCTGTAGCGCTGTGAATGAGACAGTTAGTTCGGTGGAAGCAGCGACTTCCGGCTGTTGACGATGAGGTAAACAACCGATGAAAGCGTGCATCAGTCATCACTGTACTCTACTTCCTGACGGCCTGCAGTCACCACTCTACTTCCTGGCGGCATTCATACAGCCAGCCCATCTCACAGAAAGATTTTCTTCGTTGAAAAGACACACGTTCTTCTGCTCTAAAGGAAAAAAAACCACAAAACAACCTTTATGGTTGAAATTGTATCTTCGAAGTATCAATAAATTTGCGTCCTCTATCTCTCCACGGTATAAGCCAGGTGGCACAATGTTTTAAACTTGTTGCCAATACAGCTACGATCTGCTGGCCTAGGTCAAGCACTCGTCTCAGACACCTATTTACAAGGCTAGCTGGCTGTATTACAGCGATAGAACTTAATTAGTTGCTGATTTGACTTTAAACACCATTTTCCCTGTGTGCGTGTGTGCGTGCGCACGCGTCAGTGAGTGAGAACAAGAGATGTTTGACAAACAAACATCCATGTGTGTGCACTCTTTCAAGACGTACAAGAGCAAAAAAAAAAAAAAAAAAAGTCAGCAAACATGGACTGCAAACAGCCAAGCAAACAAAGGACCATAAGGCTGTGGAGCTATATACCCGACAACAGGAGGAGCGTTTGACTGTCCGTCAGGACATGTAGGGGATGTAGCTCTGTGGACAGCATCTCCATGCAGACCACTCGAGGTGGTGCGAGAAAAATACGAAACTTGCGTGTGCATCACAAATCCCAGGACAACAAGGGCGACCTGTCTGTCACGTGATCTGACTTGTGACCGCGCACGAGTGGTACGCGTGCGTTCGTGTATATGATATCAGTGCGTGCGCGCGCATCAGAGATTCGGTGTAGGCAGTATAGAGGGATGTGTGTGCGTGTGTGTGCACGTGCTCGTTGATAACAATAATTTAATCAGCTTTTGTACGCGTTCGGATTTCGTATCAGCAATATAATCACGAAAGACATTTACAGTGGGAGCTATACAAGTCCTTTAATTAACCAACATGGAAAAAATAAAAACCCGGAGCTATATAAGAACTGTAGTCTACATAACAAAATAGAAATATTTACATTTGTAATTTTTGTGTTCAATTATTCGCCTATGTACATAGCAACTTTAAAGGCTTGCCTATCCTTTAGAAGATGAACCATAAGGCCATACGGTCATCTGCGGGAAATAGTTGTTAGCTAAAGCATGCAATGTACATGTAGTTGTGGCAGACTGTAAGAGCGAGATATGTTTGTAAAGGATGTGATGGGGCAGACTCTAAAGAGTCGGATATACAGTCCATTCCGGTTAATCGGACCACATCGGGACAGGATCATTTTGGTCCTAATAACGGACTGGTCCGATTACATAAACATGCCCCGTGTTACAAGACGGGACGTGCTTTACACAGTATGACTGTTAATGTGCGGCACACACACACACACGTATGGCAAACAGACGAACATGAACCACGTGCTGTTGCTTACGAACTTTGTTCATTGAAAAATAAATTTACAAATTCTTCGAAACGATCTATACACGATACTCAGCATGCGAAGCACAATAAAAAAAAAAGTTCTTACCAAATTCCAGTCAACGTTTGAAGAACTTATCCAGTGTCACGTGACACGTTCTGTTTACGGACTGCACTTGAACAAAATCCCTACAAACATCTAACAAAGCAATGGGCTGCCTTCATTCCCCCACCCCCACTCCTGCATGAAATAGCGGCGCACAGTTTCAGTGGATTTCCTGGCATCCTGTGTTGTCACGTGCACCAACACGAGGGGCATCATCATCATCACTGTTCTGGTCTCCCGATGCTGTTCTGTGTTTCGCTACAATTTGAGCAACAATGGCAAGCATCGCAATCTTCATTTTCATCGTAGTATTGAAGCTCGTTGCCGAAGTTCCACATTTCCGTCATCATTTTAACATTTAATCAGCATGTCAACATCCATCTCCAAAATAAATGCTTAGAACAGGCGACTTGTGGCTTCTTTTACTGATCCGCTCTCACGTTCTTTGGTTCGATGTAGCGAAATTTTGGCCAAAATAAGCGAATAATATTCATAACAGGATTTGTTTCGGTTCTTAAGGATTCGGTCCGAATAAGCTGCTGGTCCGATTAACCGGTGGTCCAATTAACTGGATTCGGCTGTATTTGCAACGTAAAGGAGTGTACTGGGGCAGACTGTAACAGCAGGATATATTTGTGATGTAGAGTGTAATGGGGTGGACTGTAACAGCAGGATATATTTGTGATGTAGAGTGTATTGGGGTGGACTGTAAGAGCAGGATATATTTGTGATGTAGAGTGTATTGGGGCAGACTGTAAGAGCAGGATATATTTGTGATGTAGAGTGTATTGGGGCAGACTGTAAAGGCAGGATATATTTGTGATGTAGAGTGTATTGGGGTGGACTGTAACAGCAGGATATATTTGTGATGTAGAGTGTATTGGGGTGGACTGTAAGAGCAGGATATATTTGTGATGTAGAGTGTATTGGGGCAGACTGTAAGAGCAGGATATATTTGTGATGTAGAGTGTATTGGGGTGGACTGTAAGAGCAGGATATATTTGTGATGTAGAGTGTATTGGGGCGGACTGTAACACCAGGATATATTTGTGATGTAAAGGAGTGTATTGGGGCAGACTGTTACAGCAGGATATATTTGTGATGTAGAGTGTATTGGGGCAGACTGTAAGAGCAGGATATATTTGTGATGTAGAGTGTATTGGGGCAGACTGTTACAGCAGGATATATTTGTGATGTAGAGTGTATTGGGGTGGACTGTAACAGCAGGATATATTTGTGATGTAGAGTGTATTGGGGCAGACTGTAAGAGCAGGATATATTTGTGATGTAGAGTGTATTGGGGTGGACTGTAACAGCAGGATATATTTGTGATGTAGAGTGTATTGGGGTGGACTGTTACAGCAGGATATATTTGTGATGTAGAGTGTATTGGGGTGGACTGTAACAGCAGGATATATTTGTGATGTAAAGGAGTGTATTGGGGCAGACTGTTACAGCAGGATATATTTGTGATGTAAAGGAGTGTATTGGGGTGGACTGTTACAGCAGGATATATTTGTGATGTAGAGTGTAATAGGGTGGACTGTAACAGCAGGATATATTTGTGATGTAGAGTGTAATGGGGTGGACTGTAACAGCAGGATATATTTGTGATGTAGAGTGTATTGGGGTGGACTGTAAGAGCAGGATATATTTGTGATGTAGAGTGTATTGGGGTGGACTGTAAGAGCAGGATATATTTGTGATGTAGAGTGTATTGGGGCAGACTGTAAGAGCAGGATATATTTGTGATGTAGAGTGTATTGGGGCAGACTGTAAGAGCAGGATATATTTGTGATGTAGAGTGTATTGGGGTGGACTGTAACAGCAGGATATATTTGTGATGTAGAGTGTATTGGGGTGGACTGTAACAGCAGGATATATTTGTGATGTAGAGTGTATTGGGGTGGACTGTAAGAGCAGGATATATTTGTGATGTAGAGTGTATTGGGGTGGACTGTAAGAGCAGGATATATTTGTGATGTAGAGTGTATTGGAGCGGACTGTAACACCAGGATATATTTGTGATGTAAAGGAGTGTATTGGGGCAGACTGTTACAGCAGGATATATTTGTGATGTAGAGTGTATTGGGGCAGACTGTTACAGCAGGATATATTTGTGATGTAGAGTGTATTGGGGTGGACTGTAACAGCAGGATATATTTGTGATGTAGAGTGTATTGGGGTGGACTGTAACAGCAGGATATATTTGTGATGTAAAGGAGTGTATTGGGGCAGACTGTTACAGCAGGATATATTTGTGATGTAGAGTGTATTGGGGTGGCTGTAACAGCAGGATATATTTGTGATGTAGAGTGTATTGGGGTGGCTGTAACAGCAGGATATATTTGTGATGTAGAGTGTATTGGGGCAGACTGTAAGAGCAGGATATATTTGTGATGTAGAGTGTATTGGGGTGGCTGTAACAGCAGGATATATTTGTGATGTAGAGTGTATTGGGGTGGCTGTAACAGCAGGATATATTTGTGATGTAGAGTGTATTGGGGCAGACTGTAAGAGCAGGATATATTTGTGATGTAGAGTGTATTGGGGTGGCTGTAACAGCAGGATATATTTGTGATGTAGAGTGTATTGGGGTGGCTGTAACAGCAGGATATATTTGTGATGTAGAGTGTATTGGGGCAGACTGTAAGAGCAGGATATATTTGTGATGTAGAGTGTATTGGGGTGGCTGTAACAGCAGGATATATTTGTGATGTAGAGTGTATTGGGGTGGACTGTAACCGCACGATATATTTAGGATGTGAAGGAGTGTATTGGGGCAGACTGTAACAGCAGGATATATTTGTGATGTAGAGTGTATTGGGGTGGCTGTAACAGCAGGATATATTTGTGATGTAGAGTGTATTGGGGTGGACTGTAACCGCACGATATATTTAGGATGTGAAGGAGTGTATTGGGGCAGACTGTAACAGCAGGATATATTTGCGACATAAAACGGTGAATTTCAGGGAAAATATAAGAAAGTAGTCGATATACAAAGCAAACTGTCCATTTTTTCCACAAAGTAAGGGAGAGGGTTAGATTTTTTTTGATTCATATGAAGTCTGCTTCAGTGAATCTACTCGGAGGGTGTAAAGATATGTTAAATCACAACTACATAACATACACTGTAACGTTACACCTACTACTAAAATCAGACTGAATGTTCAACTCCTATGTGCCGAGTAGATTTTTATAACAGTACACGAAGTCAGCAGCAGGTCAAATGATGACGACAAAGGATCAAATGCTGTCATGTGGTCGGATGTCGGAGACCACAACAGCAAAACGGGTTTGTGTTGATCTAATTATCTCGTGGCCTGCAGTCCCTCGCTAGGAAATCCAAGCCCAGCTGTACGAGGGCGGGTGAACTAATGCCGTTCAGTTTTGTGTAACAATGTCTCTACAGCATCAATCCTACTAACAGATGTAATCAAATTTTGTGGGCAACATCTAACATTTATGGATTTATCTACTGGGTCATTTCAAAGCTATGTGAGCCTTACAAAATACAAAAAAAAGTTATTTTCCCATGCATCTGGTTCTATTCCATCTCTCTCTCTCACTCACACACACATATATATATGCAGGTTTGAACCTGACAAGAAAACTGACAATGTTGTTATAATAGTGTTATCATGATATCATGACAATATGTGGTGTACTCAGCAGATCATAAACAGATGTGGTTTAAGCGATGAGAAACACTTCTACATGAAGTACATGAATCACCATCACTGAAGGAAGTAACAGTAGGGTCAAAGTGGAGCAATTAAACACAACAATGCAGGAAGACTTTTTTCTTTTTCTTTTCTGTAACATTTTAAAAATATGTCAAACTTGTACAAAGATGGTTACTAGCAAACAGGATCTGATCCCATTCCTGGTCTCTTGACTTGCTATCAGTGGATAATAATAATAATAATAAAGCAGATTTATATAGCGCAATTTTCAACTCCAGAGTCGACTCAATGCGCTGTACAGTGTATGGGGTTAGTTTTAAAATCACTGAAAAATAGCAGAATTCTTGTAGTAAGATCATCAGATTAGTTTTACAATCACTGAGAAATATCCAGATTGTGTTCAAGAATTTCCGGACTGAACTACTGGAGGCAATCAGCAGTATGCTAGGATAGTCATAGACTGTGGAGTTGTGGAAGCCAGTGAGACACACCTGTCCACTAGCTGATATAAAAGCATGGGTAGTCTTCACACCCCTGTGTATGACCAGCAGGTCACGGCAAGAACCATAGCCCATGACAAGCATGACTGTCCACAGTTCATGGCGATGGACGAAGCTACAGTAATGTGGGAGAAGTTTCATATTGTAACTGCTTGGTTAATACTTCTTTCTATACATAAGAGAACTCGTGATCTAAGTTTTCTACATCAATCCGCTTAACAGCCACCTACAGTCTCTGTTGTCGAGTGCGGAGCTACATGCAGTGTGGTTGTATCTGTGAGACCTTTGGCTATTCCTGTATATGGCTGATAGACACACGCCACACTGTCAACCTGCACGATGACCACTTCTGATGACGATGACTCATTGATGTTGATAGTGACCTTCACCTTGTTTTCTGCCAGTGGTGGGGAGGTGATGTCGTCAGGTTACTTGCTGGTGGAGAATCAGACAACTGAGATTCGGAATAAGCACAATGCGTGGTTACTGATTTGTCTGACATACCCTTTGTCTGTCTGTAGCCTCTTGTCACTCTTGAATCTATGAACTTTACCAGCTACTTGTTTTAGCAAGTCGTCTGCTCCGGGACCCGTGCTGGCTCTCAACGGCCGTGAGTTCAGAGAAAAGCCTTCGTGTCGTTGTGTGATCTAAAGATCTTCAGAAAAAAGCGTTATGGCGTCAGGCAGAAAGCGACGCAGCGAAGAAAGTACTGACTTACACAATGGGCACTAAAAACACAACAAACTAAGAAAAATACAAAAATTGCGGAGAGCCGCCTCCCTCAAGCCTGTTAGGCGAGAATGGATAGAATCAGATCTGCCAGCTATAAACACTTGTAAATGCACTTTATCATAATAAATGTTCCAAGAAGTAGAGGTTTAAGAATCATGTTAAATACAGTTATACCTAGCCGATAAGTTTTAAAAATATAACATACATGATTTCAATCTTATCACAATTTACTGCTGTAATCTTTATTACCATGACGTTGATTACTACATTTACATTCACCATGATCATGTTTACCAATGTTATGATTAAATTAGATTAAAATGATGAGGAATCAATAGAGGGAAAAAAAAGGGGAAGATGATTTTTTCTAAAACAATGCTAAGTGTATTTTTAAAAAGTTAAAATCCATACTAGCTGCTAATAACTTCCTGGTGGTGTGAGATATCTTACAAAAGAAATAATAATACTGTACCATCATGAGTAATATATTTATATCATAAAGACCAGGTAGCTAGATCACAGTTTTGACAAAGATACACAGCAAAAAAAAACAAAAACAAAAAAACTATGATATAATGCACTGTAACTGAAAATATCTTCATAACCTGTACTTCAGATAGCTCGTACAATTTATATAATAATATTATCACTGGCTTGTCAACAGCAGTTGTACACTACAACACACTCAATTTTAAGTACCTTGACTGTATACATGTTCTTATATAAGCATGCTCCAGATTTTATGTTAAATTTTGGTCCAGATTGTGTGCCATAAAAATGAAAAAAGCATGAACTGTACTGAAACTTACTGGGCAAACAAACTGTGGACTCACAAATGCAGAAGGAAAAATATTGGCTCTTTCAAGTTTGGAAGAAAATAAAATGATTATAGTTGTGTCTTGTGTATTGCTCAACGGTAATATATTTCACATAGTATTGTAAAGCTGGATAACTTGTATCAAATCTTTACCAAACACTAAACAGTAAGATGTAACAAAAAGAATCTCATCGCTACATTTTTAATGTAACTATGATGAAGTCTGTTGCAGTTTGGCTAATGCAGAATGTTAAGATAATCTGACCAAATGCACTGTATCTAGGAAGTTCTTTTTCATCAGAGATCAGTACCATCATCCTCAGTCAACAGCATTTTAATCACAAACTGACATTTCTGCAATATTTCTGGGAGTATGCAGGTACAATATATATAAATATATATATATGTGTGTGATCTCAAAATGTACATGGAATGATTCTTACTATCAGATCATGATAAGAAAATGTTTGCTAGCTGCCTGTGTTGTAGATTCCAGTTTTGATGCAGAAGACTGACTAGAACAACCATGCAATATGAATTAAAATGCGAAGTATCATTACCCAGAAGTCAAACAAAATTTTCATCTTTATGTGTGCAGATAAGGAATGACTCCATAAGCTGTGGATATACCAGCTGCTGAAGATCCTGGTGTCCTATTTCACTTGTGCCACACACATCACAGATTTTCCGCAAGGCAGCCTGCAAAATCAACATGTAGTTTATGTTACTTTTGCAAAAGAGAAAGCAATGCAATCAAACAAACAACGAAATTCAAAATTATCAAGGTTTAGAATAATACCCAGAAATGAACTCTGAATTATTTTTATCACCTGAATCTAGCACCCTTTCTTTGTAAATAAACAGCAAACCTCCCATTCAGACAGGCAGAATTAAATAAAAATAAACAGTTTCTGACTACCAAACGTGATTCACTATCTGTTTGAAAACTTACCAGGCAAGCTATTAGTACAGTGTCACTGTTGTTTCGAGCAGCTGAACATCTACAAAGCTCCACCAGTCGAGGTATCCCTGTCAATTTAAGAAGTAAAAGCTTCATGCCATTGTCACCAGACACAAAGCACATCTACACATACGTGCGAACACACACAGACACACACACACAATTTAATTATAATTAAACTGACTTTTGGTAGATGAATATGAATTTATTCACTATGGATGTTTCATAATGCCAAAGTAAACAGAAATAAATGTTGGGCAGTCTATTGGGCAGATCAGCAAAAAAAAAAAAAAAAATTATATAAATACCTAGCAGTGCTATCTAATGGTTAAGAAAATATTACATATTAATGTAAATAATACTGCTTTAAGTAAGAGAAAGAACAGCTTCTGTACCTCTGGTGATGATCACCTTGTTGGCAAGTGTGCCACCACAACACAAACGTGACAGTGCTACTGCTGCTTTCTGCTGCACATGATTGCATGCAGCCATCTCAGCAGACCCATAGGATGTCAAAGGTCGCTCATACAGAAAGCAAACCAGAAGGTGCACCCCATCATGCTGTCTAATGGCCTTTTGACATGCCTGACTGGTTGATATGTTTGCAAAGATCGTGGCTATCTAAAAAATTGTTGTTTAAAAAAAAAATATATATATACACACACGCAAAAACTCAATTCCAACACAAACCCATTTCCTTGAAATACATCCATTTAATCATCTCTTCTCCTGTATTTCCAAGCTCTTATTTACACTCTTTTAACTTATATATTAAAAAGAAGTTACAAAAAAAAACCACCTAGAAACCATAGGGGAAGTAAACATAAATGGTTTGCTGGGCTTAGGCAAAACATGGAATGCTAAGCTCAACCCTCTCCTGCAATAGTACCTTCCCTGAAAAATCAGGGTGGGTGTTGGGTAGGCAGGGACAGTTTTCTTGCCACTGGTCTAACCAGACCTCAAACAAGTAACCTCCTCCACAGTCAAGTATATTAAGCATCGGGGTTTGAAGCCTACAATGGTTAGTACCAGACTGGTACTTTAACAAACAATAAATAAAATAAAAATTCCAAATTAATAAAAAAAAAAAATGGCCTCTGACCTGATCCTTAGCAAACAGGGAACTGGCTTTAGACATAGTGCTGGCCATGACAAGGAGTCGTGGAGCTTGAAGCTGAAGCAATATGCTGCACGATTGTTTGTGAAGGAAGGTGATGTTGGCGATGGCCGCAACAGAGAGAAGAAACACCTCATGGTTCTGTGTCTTGCTAGACAAATCTGACATGTGTAGACAATGAACTGGATAATAAGATCTGTTTTTATATAATTCTTTCCTCCAAATCAATGTAATGGTTTTCTTTAAAAACTGTACAGCCATTTAAATTTAGCTCAGTCCATATTCCACCTAATGTATAGAAATGCATGCACACACACACATACACAGAGTTACAAGCAAGCACATACAGCAACAATCAACGACATATACATATAAATATAAAATTAACATATCAAAATATAAAAATCATTAACACAAACTGCATTTAGAAAAATCACTTTCAAATCTTGCACGTTTAAAGCCTCCAAGGATTAAGTACTGAAATTACAAAAAAAAGAAAAAAATTTCAGGACAAATGTAAACACTACTAGGTTTATTAATACATCTACTCACTCAGCAGGGCTTGAAGCAGGCGGTACAGGTTTTCGAGCAACCCGGGCAAGTAGTGAGCATTCTGAAGACCAGGGGAGGTAAGCTGTGCCACCACACCTGCTGCTTCCCCTTGAACCCTTTCACATCCAGTGTTGAACTCGCACAGCAGGTCGAGCAGTGACTCTACACCTCGCTCCTGCACCAAGAAAAAAACGAAAAATAAAAAAGAGATATGAAAAAAAACGATAGAGGAAAAGACAATTATAAAGGTTTTAAAATTGTAGTACAGATGCTACTGCCAGACCATAACATTTGTGTCTTGTCATTTTGCTCGTACTTAAACTTCATGGTGTATGTCATAAAAAGTCGCACCCATGCTTGCACTTGTACATACACCAACCCGCACATACCCTCCTCCTTCCCACCTCTTTCTGAGGTACCCCTACACATTCTTTAAAGGCAGAAAGGCAGAGAAAATGAAGGGCATCGCAAAGAGTCAAAAGAAAAGGTGGATACTCGGAAATGAGACGTTTGAGAAACATTAAGCTTTTTAGCATCATTTCAATCCTTACACGTTCAAATTCAGCAATGCATTCAGGTGCACAACACACAGTGGCTAGTGCACGAAGAGCCTGCGAGCATGTGAAGCTCATCGAATCTCTCCGACAGATTTCCAGCAATCCTCGAACTCCTCCTTCCTGTAAAGTAGGAAATAATTTACAAGGTATATTATAAAATGGTTGCTTAAATACTGGAATTGGTTCAGTGCATATTTTTTTTAAAGCGAATACAATATGTTTCAGTCAAAAATAGTCATTTATGTTTTGATTTATGTATTTTCGTTTGAGAAGTTTGTGTAAAATAAAACACTTTATTTGTTCTTGATAAACACTGTTATATTCTTGCTGTTAAATAAAATCTATAGATATCATTCATTGACAGACATTTTGCCTCAATGTTCTTGTTGCTCATCATTTAGTCAGTTTTCTGCCACAAAGAAATCAGATACCCACCCGGACAATGATAAAGCACATGTGCTCTCCATCAAGTCCAAGACAGATCAAGCAGGCAATGGCTGCATGCAGAATCGTAGAGCTATTGCTGTCTAGATGGTCCACTACCCGTTGCACAAGCAGACCAAGGGTCAAATCAACTAAGCGGCTAAAAGTCTGACCCAGAAATGTCAGCTGATTGACCAGTGGCACCTTGTTGCTCTGGCTAATGGATTCTGAGCTGCAAAAGCTAAGGGAAAACAAAGTTTTTCTGGTGTCTGCCAGGTAAAAAATGTGTCTTGCTAAGCTGGCAGGGTTGATGCATAATGAAATACAAAAGCAACCACCCCTGGTGTATTTTTTATTCTTTATAATGGAAATTGGATCAGGGTGCAGTGCATTTAAGTGTTTACAAAAGGCACATGCTGACGACACATGCGGACATAAGAAGAGCTACCTAAAGTTATTTATGCCTATGTGTGCACAAGTGTGTACATGCACCAATGCACACACACACACACAATTTATTTTAATAGGAACAATTTTTTATTGTGAAAGACAGAAACCTCGTGGCCTGATGTTTAAGCTTTGCACATTCTCCCATCACCATGTCTTGTTGCTGAAATAAACACAAATCAGAAGACTAAACAACAAAAAAAAGCCTTAAAATAGCCACTATAAACTTGATGTTGCAGTGTTCAAAACTCACCAGTTCATTTAAAGAAGTCTGAAAGATTTCTGGCTACTGCTTTCAAAAAAAATATGAGAGACTGGATGAACAAGCTTCATCAATAAATCATTGGTCTTCTTTATCCCTTGGATTCCTAGCTTGTAAGCATCTACTCTCACACTCTCCCTTACACCTCTCCACCTCTCTCTCTCTCACACACACACACACACACACATTTTAGAACATGACATTTCCATGAATTTACACACCTCTTTGATATAATCAGGAATTCCTTTCATAGAGGACTGACAAATATGAATGAGAAAGTTTATGTGATGTGTAATTTCCAAGGCATCTTCTAGAAACTCACTCCAGGAGGACTCTTCAAAACATCTGAAAATATATGAAACATGTTAACCACAAGACTACAGAATTTTATATCTGGAGACATGTGGTAATTGTTACTGTTTCTTTTCATATTTATTCATGTGCATGCTACATCATGTCATAGCATGTCATATCATATATGTACTCAGGAAACAAAACAAAGAAGAAAAACAAAATCTACATCTGTAATATGAGAAATCCTGTGGCTAAAGTACTCCCATGAAAGAACAGAGAAGCTTGGTAGTAGAATATCATCATGTCCTAATCACTGTGGAATTTGCAAATCAAGCTGTTATCTGCATATAAGTATATGCCCAGTAGCCTTGCAACCATACAAGCAGTGAACTCATAAGAAGTTCATAAAAGAGAACATGTGGAGGTCAGTGTTTAACCTTTCATTTCTAAATCTAATACATTGCCTCTAATTTTTCACCAGTGTACACATTAACAGGAACTTATACCTGAATATCTCTGAAAAGTCTTCACTAATTTTGTCAGCTTCATGTCTGAGCGAATCTATACCATCTGCAAGCAAAAAATATTAAAAAAACAACATACAGGTAACCAAACAGATATACCATATACATGCATGGAATCATTGAAAGCACAAAATGAAAGATGTAATCAAACAGATTTAGTATACACCCGCATATAATCATTAAAAACACAACTGCATTGCACTCATCTACACAACGTCTATATACTGGGGAAGCACAATAGTCAGAGCACCAAATTCACAGGAGCACTGGTTCGATTCTCAGCAAACTTTCCCCAGTTGACTTAGCGTCAGAACAGGTACCTGACTCCATGAAGAGCTGGTAAGGGTAAAGCAATGAGAACAAGACAGCCCTCACACAAAAAGTGGGCCCGAGAAAAGTGTAGTCTCTTACACTTCACACCCCAAATTAAGCTAAAAAAGGATAGAGCATGAACTTTATCTACAGAAGGAAACCATCAATAGTATTCAGCACAGCATATGTATAATGGAATACGATCACAGCCAACACACACAGCACTTTTTTGTGGCATCCCCACTGTATTCCCTTTTTGTCACAAACCTGCTATTTAAAAATAAAATCGGCTGGGAAGGAAACAACAAATGGAAAAGGTGGATGAATGGCAAGTTATTTGCATGGGAATGGGGGAAGGCGAATGGGGTGTGCAAGCATCTCATAACTGTCACTGTATCTTCAATGTAACGGCATCATTAAGAGGCTCCATTAGTATAAATTGTGAAAATTAGGGCTGAGGCCAGGAATAATTTTTGCTGTTTTCTTTCATTCTAGAGTAGTCTCCCCTTTGATTGGGTAGGGGAATCTGATGGTTTTCCTCGTTGTGGTGTTAATTCCTGACAAGACTTTGAGAAGACTTTTAGCTACTGTGCTGCAAAACAATGGAACTCTCTTCCTTTCCATATCCGCCACCTTCCTACAACTGAATCTTTCAAATCTGCACTGAAAACGCACCTCTTCCTTGAGCATTACTCCTAACACAGTCCACACAATGCTCGTCCTTCTTAACCCCGCCCCCTTCCCTCTTGCTACTTTACCCATCTTTCTCGCAGAATCACTATATTTCTCTGTTCCTGTTACTTGATGCCTTTTGTTTTCTGTTTTGTCAGTACTGTCGTTTTCTTTCGTCCCCTTTGTTCTGTATCTACTTAGTCCACGTCTCTTCCTCGTTTTAAGCGCTAAGAGCATGCTCTCTATGAGTGTGAATATGCGCTATAAAAATCTTCACTATTATTATTATTATTATTAAGAGTGTAGTCTCTTCATTTCAAAATCTGTTGAGGCACATGTTAGTCAGTTTTTGAATCTTTCAGTTGTTTGAGTCTGTAAATTTTCTTATTTGTCTTAAGTTGCATTTATGGATTATTGTTCTCTTCATCTGATGGAAATGGCTGAATGTAAAATATTAATTGGGGAATATTTGAATAGTTGTCTTGTAAGCTAAGAGTTGAATAATTGTTCGATGTTAAGGCCTGTATTTTTCTGTACATTTTATTTTTTTTTTGTGTGTTCTTAGTATATCGGTGTGCCAGAACTTGTTACGCTTTGAAAAGGGCAGCAGCCAAGATAAAGACTGTTGTGTCTGTGTTCTTGTCATGTTGAAGCGGAGGTATCTTCAAAGACGACTTAAAATAAAAGTGACTGTAATGACAAAAGATGTACACAAACATGTAAAGCCGCGGTTCTCAACCTGGGGGGCGCGCCCCCCTTGGGGGGCGCAAGCTGCTGAAAAGGGGGCCGCAAAGGCGGTCATTTTCTCATATCTCATATAGGTATTAGTGGCTAAGGGGGGCGCGCGGACGTACCTTTATTCGTCTGGGGGGGCGTCACAAGTAAAAGGTTGAGAAACGCTGATGTAAAGGTTACATCTATATAAAAAATGTGAAAATAAAAGGACATCTACATTTGCTATTATCATATAAAATAGGACATGCATTTACTTTAAACTTTCTATATATATATATATCACAAGTGGTACCAACTGAAGAGTAGTTATGCTTGTCCATTGGTACTTTTCATCAGGGGAAACTACGTGATAAATGCAGTGGTTGATGAGGCTCTCTTATAATTTATGCCGATTAAAAGGGGAGAATGCATGATAAATAGACTGTATGATGTATGATGATGTCAATAATGGATTACAGTCAACCAAGGTCTAACCTTTCAGTTGTTTAACTGCTTCTACTCCATCAGGTGAAGGGTCACTAGGCCTTAGCGGCTTGCCCTGCAGAACACTCATGCACTCACTCTCAGTCATACTACGTAACTCTGTTAGCCATTGTCTCACGGAGTTATCTTTTTTGCTGCAAACCAAAATAAAAAATAAATAAAAAATAATGGAAATGAAAATTAAGATCACTTAAGTACAGCTATAATGTCAGATTTACTTTCAAAAGGGCTACATATTTTAAATTGTTCCCTCACTACTTTTACTTTTCTTTATACAAAATAATAGTTAAAATATTACTAACAAAATTTACCCTTCCTTGCATCACCCCAAATAATACTGAAACGCATGACAAATGTAATAGCAACAATTCTATTGTTAATAAAAAAAAATCAAATAACAAACACACAATCAAAAAGTTCGACTTATACCCGTAAAATTGTTTTAGCCTCTCCATGGCACCAGTGTAAAGATGCAGGTATGAAACTACCATGTCCTTAATGCTTCAAAAGTGCATCTTTGTTCAGATATTTTGAAGTTTACCTGCGTAAAGATGACAAGAGTTAAACACCGAAAAGCTGTCAATCTGCGGATGTTCACAACTTTATTTCTATGATAATCAAAGACAAATATAACAGGCAACTGAAAGTATGCAAGCACATTAGCACGTGTGCTCAAACAAACCTTTAGTATGGAAGATGGTACTAAAATTTTAAGTTTCGCGTTTAGTTAGCACTAAAAGTTTAATCAGGAGACTTCAAAGTGACATTGTATTATTTACATTTTATATTGAGAAAATCGCAGGCTGTGATGCACTGATACTTGCACAAACACAAAATGATTCATTGGCACGGACACTGTCACTTAGTAAGCCAATTAATTTTTTCTGTTTGAGTTGTTTTTGTTTTCATCGTTTGTGGTGAATTAAAATATTCATCGTCGTGGACACAGAACTATGCTCGTGGGACTGTAGACACCTACCTCAACGAAGGTCAAAGGCAACTTGAAATGCTTTAGTTTTTTTAACTGTCATAGAAGTTTTAGCAAATTTCATTTTAAAACAAACCGTTTCATGCTTCTGATAGCGAAGATAATTTTTGATGTTCACCTTTGATGTCACTATTACTGTTTCCGATCCACAATTATTTTGTTTCCATGTGTAGACACTGTTCTCTCCTTCACAACAAAGAGCTCAGCAGCGCAAAATATCGGCGAAAGGAAAAGTAGATTCGAGCAGGAATCTACGCGTGTTTTCACCGTTCATGATGGGAATGTGTTTGCCTTGTCTCAATGGTTCTTCAGATGATTACGACGAACCATCACCAGTGAGAATGCATTTCAGTGTTTAACAAATTTGCAAAACCATAAACACAACAGAACACAGAAGTCCATAGAATATTTTATATTTTTTATAAAAATATTTTGCTGAGTACATTTTTGTGAAGCGTATTTGTTGGATATTCAGGGATGTTACAGGCTCCAAAGCTATTGACAAATTTCGAATGTGCTTTTATTACAGAAATAAAAAATTCTTGTCAGTAAAGATTTAGACTAGAGCAAAGAGGCAGTTTACTCCCTTACCCAGTCTGAAAAGTGTTTTGACCACCATAACAAAGAGATGCACCAGTGAGCAATAGGAGTAAGGGTGACAGAATGGGGGAAAGAAGTAATATTTGGTAGAAATATATTATTCGAGTGCAAGTGTAACACCATCATAATTGACGCTGGAGTGCGGAATTATGGAAACAGGTGCATGAAGAGAAGGGGTTGGGGCTTTAACTTTTTTGTGTCATTAATGAACTGGCTTTATAATGAACCAGCTAGTAGAAATACTTTAGAGCTCGGGCGCCTGGTAATGTAGTGCTTGTTACCAGTGTAGTGTGAAGTAAGAGGTCTTAGGCTCAGATCTTGTCTCAGGATACTTTCTGTGTCACCTGGACAGACTATCAGGAGTTTTCTCCCTCATCCCTCCCAGGGTGAAATCTCCTGTTGGTGTAAACAGTTTTCTGCCGTACAAGCAACCAACTGGAAATTTTATTTATTTTATTATTATTTTTTGTTTAAAATTAAGCTTGTAAAGGTCATGTGGTTAAGTTTGATCAGGTAATAGTAATAATGTAGTCTAACCCAATTTGTGAGCTCTGTCTTTCCAGCTTGTATGACACATGGTGACTCATATTCAAGTAATACATTTGTTTCTTATTTTCTAAATTTTTTTCAGGAAACCCGGCGAAGACAACAGGCTGAAGCAGCAGAGAAGAGACAGAAAGAAAATGATGCACGAGGAGTTAAGGACCCTGATGCACTGAAGCGAAAACAGAAGAGGAAAGAAGAACTGGAGAGGCAAGAAGCATCCAGGCCTGGAAATGCAGACGGAGCTTTGAAGGTGCTGCCTATTCCAGCATGTTTTTGAAATGCAATGTTAATTTATACACCTGAAAAGTTGAGCTTTTTATCTATTGCCTTCTAGTTCAAGCATAAACGTAAGGAGAATGTGTTGATGTGATAAATTTGTTTTGTAATTGATATCCTGCTCGCTTGGTAATGTGAAATACAAAATGCGAGAAAGCTGGTCCTAGTCCAAATGTGGTGTGAAAAAGGTTTCACCATATAGCTGTTATGTCTTCTGACTAAGGACCATTATAATCCTTGTTTTTTTTAAAATTTAAATGGACAGACTTTTAGCCTCGTTACTCAAATTAATTTGAGCAGTGTCAGATGAATGATCTGTCTGCAAGGTTTAAAAGTGCTCTCTATAACTTTTTGTTAATGACTTTGTTTCAGTGGCAAGTCTCGTAATTTGCATGAATCAAGTTCCAGATGTTCCTACAGGTCTTCATCTTCTGGACTATGCCATTTATTGAGTTAATGCTGTTCCCAGTTCAATAATGGTTTAAGATTTTTCTACTTTCCTTTTTCCCTATTGGGTATGATGTTTCATGTCCCTTCTGTATAAAGTAAAGCTATCATTGTGTATCAGATGTTTATTCTGATATTTTCATAACACCAGACGACTTCCAAAAATTGTTCATGTACATCAGTATGAAGTTTTGACACTCAGAGTTTAATGTTCACATGCAGCATTATTCTTAATCTTGTAGTTAGAACAGTTGTTGGATGAAAATTGGGAGGCTGAAAAATTAGGTATTACATATCCATTAAGAAAAAATTATACATTTTTACAAATTTTTACAAAATGCATCACTTTGAGAACTGCTTTAAATCTGTTATGATCTTTGTTGCTTCTGGTTTGTAGATGTGCCATAACGTTAGATGTTTATTCCCACAATAAAATTGAGCAATGGTATCCATCTCTATTGCACATTAATATGTATACACAGATTATGGTTGGCACTATTTTCAACAAGCAGTGTTATTGGTGTTTAAGGGCAGCCATATTATTAAGGTGGAATCCAAGGTGCATCAGCCCTTTTTTTGCTGCTAGCTGTGGGTGATTCTTCACTGGCACATTCAGCATATTGGGTTCCCCTGTTACTAGAGGTGATGTCTGGGCAGTCTGGTAGTGAAGCGTTTTTCCAAAAGTACAGCCATCTGAATCTTTGTTCTATAAATGCCCTTGTCTTAGAAAAAAATAGCTAGATACAGCTTTAAATCAGTTAGCTCAATGACCACAATTTTCCTCTTTATCAATGGAAATGGTAGGCCACCAAACGACAGTAAACATACCACTTAGTCCTCCATACCAGCTGACCTAAGAAAATACTGAAAGAAAGCATTCCAGAAATTTTATATCAATTACTGTTAAAATACGCTTTATGCCAAGTGTTCATCTTTCTAATTGTCCATATTCTTTTTGCTATCTGGAACATTACTGAGCTCTCACCTTTTGCTTTCTCTTCATCATCCAAAATTCACCTGAGATTATGTATCAGAAGCCTTATGTTCTGACCATTGTCTGACATGATATGATCTGTAGGCTTCATCACAGCTTTTCAAAATGTATTGCTTTTTCATGTTTGGTACAATTTAAAAAAATGTTACTTTATATTTTGTGGGTTTATGACTCTATAACTGGTGTTATAAATAATCTCAAGCCTAGGTGATGTTTCAAAATGCAGGTTTCATGTTGATATACCTCTGACTGCAGGACTGTTTTAGCTTGTTTGGTGTATTGGAGAGGGAAACATATGAGCCAAATGCATAGAAATTAGATTAGCTTATAGCACACCAGGTGATATTCCAGTTAATGGCTTCTGTTTTTAGTCAAGAGTCACCCATGTAATTAGAACATTATTAATTTATACTCATGCTGAGTTAGCCATCAGCTAGTAGTTTCAATCTGGTTTTTCTGCAATATCCCTTGTTGATCTACTTGTTTAAACTATTTTTTCCCACTCACCAAGGCAGAAATTCTGGTGTTGCTTGGCAAACAATATTATAATCTCAAACTTTGAAAAAAAAATTAACAGGTCATATATTCACAAAAAAATGTTTAAAAAGCAACCCACCCACAAGTCCACAAAACTTGGGGTATATATGTATTTGGGAGAATTCCCTTTACGTTTTGATATAGTTTCTGTGATGTGCCTTTCCTAGTGTTGAACAAAAAGTGTGTTTTGGTTGTGTCTTGGATCTTGTTCTGTACCTTTTACCACTTCATTTCCTTATTGCAGTGCACAGATATTTGTGTAAATTCTCATAGCTGTCAATGGCAGTGCCAGAGATATTTTTGGAGTGCCAATGCTAACAGTCAGCACTATTACAAATCATCAAATATTTTAGGTCTTTTACAACCTTCCCCAGTGTTTTTTTCTGTGTGGTGCTGACTTACAAATTGTACTGTTGTCTACAGTTTTAATAAATGTTGAATTAAAATGATCTCTCTGAGTTCTTTTTTATATATCATAAATATATGTAGAGGGCCTGTAGGCTAGCAGTAGTTAGTTTTGGCGTGACTTTTTTTGGGGGGGGCGCTCAAAAGCATCATGAGAAAAAGTTGATTGGCTAGGGTTGAAGCTCCAAATAACTCTGGCCATACAGGAGCATCGCAGAAAGTTTAGTATATAAGGGCAGAGTTGAGACGAGACCAGATAAAAGTTACCTGGGGCCCCTGGTAGTGTAATATCTAAAACGCTCGCTTGTCACCACTGCAGTGAGCGGCTTAGGGTTCAGATCTCGTCTCAGGACACTCTCTGTATGTGACATTTGTTCGCAGGGCTGGGCGCCAGGGGTTTTCTCCAGGTGCTCAGTTTCCTCCACCCTCCCTTTTCACCCATAGTGCGAAATCATCGCAAGGTGGGAGGACTTTCCTACTAAGTAAACCAAGTAAAGGGACCAGAGAATATACATACAGCAGATTAAAGATAAAAGTCAACTTTTAGCACCCGTGGCCATTGTAATGTACAAGCCCGTGTATTAAAGGGTCGCACACCTGCTGGCTGTTCTTCCCTTTGTTGGAGTGTGTTTGTTGCTGAGACACCAAACACCTCACCACTAGGTTACATATAAATGAAGACAGAGTAGTGACATCTCTTAATCGAATACAATGTGTATTTGACAAGTCATCCAAATCTTATACCTCTCCCTTGACTAGTACCATAACAGGTCTGTCCGAAAAGTAACAGGACCGAGCGTGCTGTGTGAGGTATGATCAGAATAGGGATAAACTGTATTAAAATTAAACATATCTTGGTCAAACAGCAAGTCTACAAAAAGATTTTGTGTTGTTTGTTTCGTTCAGTGCATGAGAAGAGATGAGAATTGTGGCAGGACAAATCGTGGCTGCTTCAGCAAGACATTGCACCTGCTCACAACGCCCCGAGCATCTGGCAGTTTCTGACTGAGAACATCGCTGTACTGGAACAACTTTCCTATTCACCTGATCTTGCTCCATGTGACTTTTTCTTTTCCCCAGGCTCAATGGGATCAACATGGGACCCGTTTTGAAGGCGTACGTGGTCACCAAGAGCGCCATAATGATGAAGATGAGGTGGATCCCAGAAGAATCCTTCCAGCCAAAGTGCATTAGACTCGAGGGAGTTACTTTGAAGGGGAAACTATGTAGTTTGTTGTTTGGAATTGAAAAAAATTGTGACACTAGTCCTGCTACTTTCAGACAAACCTTGTATTTATCAGCTCCTGTTTACTGCAATTTGGTCAATTATAGAATATTGTTGCTTTCTCCTTTTATCAATTGTAGGATATTACTATTTTCTTCTTTTTTTCAGTTTTTATCTTTTCTTCTGCATCAGCTTTGTCTCCTAAATTGTGTATCCATTCATCTGCAGGGTACTTTGTAACCTACAAAGTTGAATATATTCCAAGGTGTAGTGTTACCATTAAAATAGTTTCGCTAAACCTGCATAATGCAATCATTAATTAGTAACTTGATTAATTTGAAAGAAACTTGAAAACTAATAATTCCTCCGTCAAATAAAAAATAATTCCCCGATAGCTACTAGGGCAGTTCTGCTGCAAGATATGTTAGAAGTGTCGCATAATAAAACCTACGTTTCCAAGTGACAGAGCAGGGATTGCTTCTTCCATCCATCATGATCTCCCCTGAAGATCACAAGTCATGTCTCTGCATAATATACCCTATACTGTCCTGTCTCAAAAGTCATCAAAAGCATATCTTCCTGCATTTTGTGGCCTAAGCTTTGATGGCCCAATTATCAATTACTTCCCTTTGTAAGCGTGCCTATGTTTTATTTAAACCAGCATGGGTCCTCAAAATGCTTTTCTCATCTAAGCCATCAGTAACTGCCACAATGGGAAACAATAGGACTCTCCCGGCCAAAGACATGCTAAAACCCACCACAATACTACCATTTCCAGTCAAATTAAAATCTCATGTACAAACATGAAATTTTCAGAGGATGGCAGTACTTTCAGTATTTTCACCGCAAAATTCTCTATTTACTGTCAAGCATCTTCAGCCCTGCTGTTTGATCAATTAATTCATTAAATTACTCAAGCATTCGGTATTGAAGAAAGCATTACGCAAACCATCAATAAATGCAAATAGTTTATGAGAATACAATTGATGTAAATAATAGATTTTAACACAATATATCTACAGCTTTAATCTGAAAAAATACTCTTCCAACTCTCACATACACAGCCTCTAAAATCTCCAGCCTACGGTAACAAATCTTTAAAACTTGATCAATAACACATCTACTAGCGCAGAGGTGAGAAGAAACCTTGTAATTAATGTTTAACTCTCTTTTGAGAAATAGCAATAGAATATAAACCAAGCCACTGAAAGTTAATTTTGTTTTTCTTTTCTGCATCACTAAGCCAGCTTCTGACGCAAAACGTTCTCTAGCTTAATGGCATCTGCAGCAAATTTTCGGATTCCATCTGAGAGTTTATCAGTTGCCATTTCATCTTCGTTCATCTGCCAGCGAAATATCTTTTCATCCACCTCCACTTTTTCCTGATCGCTTTCTAGAGCTGTGGAAAAAAAGCACATAAATTGAGTTAATTTTAGTTAATGAAGTGAATGAGGTATCAGCTGGTTTACCTTAAACATAAAGCAAAGCTACATCTCTAACCTGCTTCTGTTTCTCCAAGATGTATTTTTTTACTATCAGATACAAAGAGGCATACACTATTAACACAAGCAATCAATGTAAATCCTGAGAAAAAAATCACTACTCACACTTCCCTTATCAAACTACAACCCTACCATGCAAGTTTTTTTTCATCCATTCTGTTGGATGAAATTTAACATTGAACAGCTACTATAACACCACTGTTTCACTAACCTCTCTCCTTGTCTAGCTGTACTTCCAGAGAATCTGTAGACTGGGAAAGCTGCTCCAAAAGAGCAGGACTGAAAAAAAAGGTACACTGTAAAGTCCTTTTATCGATACTCTGCAATCAACACTGATCTTCAAGTCAATGAGATTTGTAAGCAAAGACAGATAATCTGAAGAAATATTTTATTAGTCACAGATAAATAGTTTTAGATGTTTACATGTTTCAACTCTGATACTTGTTCTACATTTTATCATGCTACGTTTAATTTTTGCTTCACAAAAAATGCTTTTCTCATCTAAAACATCAGTAATTGCCACAATGTGAAACAACAGGATTTTCCAAGCAAAATAAGGCATGCTAAATCCCCCACTCACTGCTACAGACAAAGGCTCAAACAGTAAAGTTAATAAGCAAGACTGACTTCTGTAACAAAAGAGTAATGCTTTTGCATATCCTGCCAATGCATTACAAACATGTATGATGAAGTCAAGAACTGGAGCTGACAGGAAACGGTCCTACTCACGAAATGGTCAGTAGATCACACCCAGCAAGGCCCGTAATCTGTCCAGTGTTCCGGAATGACGCACCCATAACAACAGTTTTGTAATTAAACTTTTTGTAGTAGTTATAGATCTGGGTAACACTGCGGACACCTGTTCAAAGACAAGCAAAACATTTTAAAAAATCTCAGCGTCAATTAATGAAATGATGAATGTTAAGAAGAAACCTTTCAATCCTCTGAATCAACATCCTTAAGTAAAACAGTTTTATCAATATCTACACCTAGTCCAGCCAAAGCCAATGCACACCAAATGTACATACAATGAACTGAACGGACAGACTATATATATATATATACAATTCTAGCAGAGCTATTCATCTATGTTTCATCAGTTCTTGTCGACATTAGATCCACCATTTGAGTAAATTTTATTCAGTTCAGTGACAGACAGGCAATGCACCAGCACCACCATAGTGAAATAGACTGTGGATGCCTCGGAAGCTTATTAATACTATTTAATTTTGTGTTCCCTGTACTATTACCCTGCCTTTGCTTTCTCTCAAAGGGCATAAGAGAAATGACAAAATCTAGTTAGATTTTTCATGATGAGACACCAATAATGCATCTTACAAAAATAAAAATAAAAAATCTATGAAGCAATAGTAAAGTTTATTTTTTAAGTGAATTTCCCCACCTTACAAGGGGAAATAAAATACACATGCAAATTTAGACCCAACATAAAGAAATATGAACAAATATCTTTTAGGTATACCATTTGATAAAGATTCAATGGATATTTTACCTGCTTAGGGGATATTTTTTTTCTAACTGTAGCGAACCATTCTTGTTTGTTTTGAAACAGTCACTGCATGTACTTAGTTTCAGGCTAAGATGTTTCTCTGTTAGGCATTGAATTAAAGGAAGAAAAATCCAAATATGCATCATTCCTACATCATCTACCATTCTGAGAGATATTGAATATTAAAGACAATATTCTCAAAAATCTTGACAGTCTCTCATGGCTCAACTAAATATAAATTCAGTACCTGGATCTTCTAATGGCTCGAAGGACTTCTTGTCAGTGTTCTTGACGTACCAATCAAGAATGCGACCCACAAATGGTGAGATGAGTGTCACGCCTGCATCTGCACAAGCCACTGCCTGCACAGAAAGAAATTCTAAGCATAATACATTATGTAGTGTCTGATCAGCAGAAAAAAAATAGCGTAGTAAAAAAGCAAGTTATGCATGGTTCTCATTTAGTTAGGGATCAACCTGATCCCAAATGTAATGCAGATTTATGGTAGCTAAAGGCAAAAGAGCAATCATATATTGATACCCTATGGATGAGATAGCATTAGAAGATATTATAACAAAAAAAAGAGAAAAGATGCCGCCGTCTAAATTCACACTATTTCTGCCTGATGCACCCATGGATGCATGCACAAACAAGACTTTTAAAGCTATGTTTGTGAGCTGAAATCTAATATAAGGGAGATTTTTGGGCTTAGGACACTTTATTTAATCAAAGGTTTGAATAGAGAAAGAAGGCATAACTTTCCATTTAAATAGTTATTTATATTTTATACCTGATAAAAATTGAAGAGCAGTGTCATGTTGCAATGAATACCATACTTGGACTCAAGCTCTCTGCAATAATAGTACTGATGATCATGACAATGCTTATAAGGCTGCAATAATAGCAATGATACTGATGACTTTTTATAAAATCAGCATATCTGTCAGAGAATAAAAAGAATTAACAACTTGCTCACTGTAAACAAAGTCTTCGCCTCAGGTATGGTGGTAACTAAATTTTACTAACACAAAAAGGGATTCAGTGAAATTATATACGAGGCAGATAGTTCAACAAAACAAAGGAACATCTTAAACATACACGACTGATCACTCTCACAAATGAGCTCACCTGGCTGCTTGGATGCCCTCCCACGTTGACGACAGCTTGATGAGAATGCGATCCTTTTTGATTCCCTCAGCCTTGTACAGCTCAATGAGCCTTTTAGCCTTCTCAATCATTCCTTCCTTGTCAAATGACAAACTGTCAGATGCCAATAAAAATCACAAAATATTCAAATAAATTGGAGAAAAGTGCAAAACCCTCCCACCCCCATGTGTCTAAATACCACTATTGGTTATGATGTTTAAAATGAAACAAAATGTCCATCCTAAATAAATGCTAATGGGACTGAAAGGGAGGAGGGAATGAGATCAGGGAAGAAAGAAGGTACAAAGGCAATAATGAAGAACGAAAACCCCTTTATGAACACGTACCATTAATAACTGAAAATAATGAAGCAATGTTTGCAGTTTCCAGGTCTTCAAAGGTGGTAATCACGCCTAAGCGACTTGTCATCAGCATGCTAAATACTGAAGAAGATGCCCATTTACATCAAAGTATCTATCACAGACAGGTGATATAGCCTGCTTGCCATCAGTGAAAGTTGTGTGGCCGCATAAACACACTTGGACAGGTTGAGCTGCTACGAGCAACTGTGAAAGCTTACGTGTTAAGCCTTTTTAAAAATATTTTAGAAGGTTCTAGAAGGGGAGTAGCAGAGTTGTATAAATACCTGACTCAGGCCAACTCTTCATATCCCATCAAGACACAGTAACCACCAAGATGAGCTATGTGTGGGGAGTGAAGCTGTGCTTTCCCAGAAAAATTGATAGCAAATTTTTGTCTTCTGGCATTTTGGATTTTGGAAATTGTAGGAATTTTTGTTTTTTTGGATATCATTGTAAGCAATACACCTGTTCATCTGTTAATATTGTAACATGTTAAATACGTACACCTATTTAGGTGGGTAGCAAGAGATGGGCTACCACAGAGGTTCAAGCTTTGTCGGCTACTTCAAGAGACTGTTGGCCAGAGATTCGGCGCTGTGAAATATGCCTCAGTTACCCATATGTAATTAAAAAAGACAGGGCCTGCAGGAGACGGGTATAAGTTGTCCTTGAGCCTTGAATGAAAGAACAAATGTCAGGATAAAGATGTGATTGTATTTGGCTTACATGAGGGCATCTTTGATAGTTTCCAAGTGAATAAAAAAAGAAGAAAAAAAAAAGAAAAGCCAAAATATAGAGTGAAATGCCTAAATGTTGTGTTCTACTTACCGTGCATCGACTTCTGTGGACACTCTTCCAGGAATGATGTCAAGGATTTTCTTGCCAAAGTTGATACAGACTTTATCCATGGCACTGGTTAACTGCTCTTCATCAGTACTAGCAGCAAAAACATTTATTTCAAACTAAGGCATACAAATTTAAATAGTTAAAAGGAAATTATAAAAATGAGTAAACTTTTAGTTAGAAGTCATCTGCTTCCTTTCATTTTCATCTAGCTTAATAAAACTTCTGCACCCATGTGAACAAACCCAAATGCATACACAAATCATGGGAAAAAACAAGAAAGGGGTCTTAGCCAAAGAGATTGAAGAGAACACGTGCATAGGTAAAATCTTTACCCTCCCTGTTCTTGGGCCCACTCCACAGCATCATCAATAAGACTTTGGTAAGCTGGCATGCTGGATGCAGCAAAAATGAGAGATGGGTTTGTTGTTGCATCTGTAGGCTTGTACTTTTTCATTGCTGTCATGAAGGAAAAGAAAGACTCTATAAGCACTATCAGCTACAGGCCAGTTTTATTGTTTATACTCTTAGAAAGTCAGCTTATAATCACAACAGACTGCATTTGCAAGCAAATTATAATCAATATCATACCAATAAATGAATCATGACACCTTTCAGAGAACGAATTTGAGGAGATTGATATGGGGTCCTTATTTCTGAGACAAATACATGTATACACAATAAGAAACTTTTGGAGTAAACAAATTATGAAACTGCATGAATAGTTTTTGTTAATGACTTTGATCACATGATCCAGCAAGTCCTAGTTCTCGCGCAAGATACCAAGCACATCCAAACTGATAGAATTCTGAATAAAATAATATATAATTTTCTTTTGACTCAAATTGTTTTCTATAAATTTCTGTGTTTATAACTTGTAACTCAAATGCTTAATACTAATAGTATTAGGCAATGTACTCTACTGTGCAAGCAGACATGTCTTGCACCAAACACACCAAACAGAGAACTACTCAGGCCATGCTGCTAATGATGTTAGGGTTATGGACATCTCCAAAGTCTACAGCATGCAAATTTCTGTGACCACATACATGGTTGTTAACCCTTGGGTCCACCACATCTGTGCACCTGGAGCAAACGTCCAAGAGGTGCCTTCATCATCCGAGAAGAGTCGCCTTGACCTCTATAATCTGTCACTGTGCTGTGGCTGAGGGTTTTAACAAGGCTGCATATATGCTGGTGGCATTCATACTATTTTCGACATGAGTAGCTACACTCACAGAATTCCCAATCAGCTTGCTTTTGAGACCAGCTGTGCTATTTTCTTTTTTGTACAGTGCTTTAAGCCTGCCTTTTATGGTGGGGAAAAGTGCTATATAAATCCACTTTATTATTATAATTATAATTGAAAACCACAGCTTTCTAATCATATTTATGGCACCTACAGTTTTCCATGCAATAAACATGCAATTTTCATAAAGAAATATGATAGTTCAAAAAAAAAGAGCGAAAGTCACTTAGCAGAAAAAGCATCATTTTCATTACAATTGTTTTGGATCACATGCTCACTAAAGAAAAAATTCTGCGGGGAATCAAAGAATCAGTTAATAATCTATTACACCTTTTAAAACTATAAGAATGTAACTTTCTTTACATTAGATTACTACACTTGCACAAAGTTGCAGGATATATTTCCTTCATAGCCTATCAATTTAATTAAAGAAGACCAAGAAGTTGCGCTTTTTTAGATCTTGTAGATCAAAGCACTCAAAACCAATAAACCACCGATAATAATAGTTAGGGCAGCACCCTCAAAGAAACAAGTAAATTTATCTTTTAGCAAAGCTGGAAAAGTCATTTAAAACTTTGAAAAAAACTATCTACTGATTCTCACTGCAGTCATCAACCAGACTGGTTTTAATACATATTGAAAACAGAACCTTACACTGAGAAAAACACTACTGGCTAAGAAATATTCAAAGAGAACATTGACAATAGTACTAGCAACATATACAGGTTTAAAACAAACAAAATCTAGTCAATATTGAACATGCTAGTACAGTTTAAAAGTGAACTACATTCAGTGTGTTGCCTATTTTCATATTCACTCTCAAACTTTATCACTGTCAACATAACTAACTGTTACATGTGTGTTTGTAATGAGAATTAGAAAGGAAAAAATACAGAGCACAGATGACTAGTTTAATACTTACTGGCTGAGGGAGGGGGGGTTTACACCAAGCCAGCAACTAAGGCTATATCACGGCAGGGCAGCCAGCCCTGTAAACAGATGCCATATGCAGAGAAAGAATAGCGTGCCCAAGACAAGAGCTGAACCCTGGACAGCCAACCCTCACTGTATTGGTTACAAGCGCTAGCCGTTGCAGCAAAGGGACTGCCCTACTTATTGGCTGAAGTGTTATAAAAGATTGTTTACTGTATATAGCGTATGAATTGTTGATGCATACATTTACTTATTGTGATTAAGTGTTTGGGTATGGCATTAGAGAAACGAAGTGAATGGATTTTGACGGAGGTGGAAGTGCATGTGTTTCAATTTTAATGATGGTCCGATCGGCTGGGTTCTTTTGTGTACCTATAACTTTTTAAAGGAAAATCTGCTGAGTCAAAGTGACGGTGCAGTGCACATATGCTTCTGATTAAACGCTAGCTTTTAAAGTGAGAAAAAGATTTCAGGTTGACAATAAATAATTTAAAACGCCGTTTTACGACTGGCTCAGAGTTTTAAGCACGGATAAAACGACTAATAATAACTTATATAGGCCCTATAGGCTAAATAGCATCATCGCGATGAACGCTTCTAAGCATCGACAATTAGACGATTGCAAAGTAAACTCAAATTTGATTTAGGACACATAAGTTAACCCCGAAATTTATTGTACTAATGGATAAAATGGTGCACTAATGCTTACAACCAACGCACGCATAAATTATTAGGTTACTTAGGTTCCTGGATTACTACGTATCTAGTCTTCACTGACAAATCAGTACGAAATTCTTCGGTTGCCATGATCATGCGAGGCGCAGTTTGAAAACGCGAATTCTTAGCGAAAAAAAGCGCAAAGCGCTTGCAGTGATAACGAACGCTTCAATTATAAATAAAAGAAAACCCAACCACTGAAAAAAAATTACATGCTGAGAAAATTACTGCAAGAAAACAGAGCAGACGATGTCAACTATCCTATGTCAAATCGACCTGACAGTGACATCAAATTCTTCTGGCTAAAACGCAAAGATAAAGCAAACTAACCTTCAAAATCCCCAGTGTCAGCAACGACCGTGGTCACATCTTTGAGCTGATCAAGTACAGACAGTGCCTTTTTCTTTGCTTCAGACATTTTCGGCAGATTTTACGAACTCCTGATATTACTTTCTCGTACAGCGTGCTTTTAGACGTCTACATCCGGTAGAACCCGCGCATGCGTATCGAGAGGAGACCTTGGGGCAGCCGGAAAAAAAAAAGAAGAAAAAAACCCACAGCAGCGGGGAAACACGTGCCTGTCATATCAGTCCCAGCTTTACACCGGCATCAGAAGATTTGTTTAACGAAATGTAGGAACGTGTAAGTATATACGAACACAGCCCGCAGCTCCTACAATTTCTACATCTTATTACCAAAGGAAACATAATGTAACAAAAACATCTTGGTGGGGTGACTGCGCAAAATATTATTCCAGCTGGAAGGATGCCCAAATTACCCGACAGTGCTAGGTGCATGGAGGGCAGGAAATTCTCCTGTAAATTCTTAAATTCTTTCTTCTCTCTTAGTCTCTCTCTCTCTCTCTCTCACACACACACACACACACACCTAAATTGATGTATGTTGTGTCGATTCAAGCCTGCGTTTACTATCTATACATGCGTGGGTGCATGAATCCGTTCTTTGTAGCGTGTGCATGTGCGTATGCATAATAGCCCGCCAAGGGCAAACGTTTATTTATGACAAGAGGAATCTTATTGTCTATATTATCCATACACACCGATAATTTGAATAAACTAGCGCGACGCCCTTAGCTAGGTGTGCTTGTCGGTGTAAAGATCGACGTACTATCAATGCACCGGGTATACTATCCCTCCCCGCCCCTCCCTCTCGTTTAAGTATAAATGTATTTATACCAGCTTAGTGTGAATGTGTTTACATTGACTGAGTATGAATATGTTTACATTGGCTTAGTAATTGTTTGCACCGGCTTAGTATGAATGCGTTTACACGGGCTAAGTATATATGTGTTTACGCAGGTTTAGTATACATATGTTTACACCGGCTGTGTGTGTGTGTGTGTTAGTTGCTTAGTATGGCTTGTTTACAACAATTCGTGTTATTATCGGCACGTGTTTACACCAGTTTAGAATGTTCATGATTTTGCCGGCTAAGTGTTTCTACCGGCTGTTGGTATAAATCGTGAGTTTTACACTCGCGTAGCATGTTTATGGGTTGTCACTTGCTTAGATTAACGTGTTTACACCAGTTTTCGTAGTATAAATGGTTTACTCGGATGTGAGAGGTACGAGCAGTGGCGTAGGAACAGGGGGGCAAGGGGGGCAGCCGCCCCCCCCCCAAAAGATGGTGGGAAGGCAAGAATGTGAACGTTATTCATTGTCAGCATGGAGCTTGCCCCCCCCCCCCAAAGCCGAGCATCTTCCTACGCCACTGGGTACGAGTTGATGTTACAGGCGAGGTAAAGGGTCCGTGGCATTTGATGCAGGGACAGATGCTGACCAACAATTTATCGCAGTAACAATCATATGGCGTTTTTCACATTCACCGATCATATTGCAAATGTAAATAAGCCCAACGACTGACCTGACAACTGTGATCAGGTCACAAAAGAACAGATGCATATGACGTGAAAGTCATTCGACGTGCATCGATCGCTCCGTCGCGACTGTCAGCGATAGAGTCGACATTCCGACGTGAGAGTGAGAGAGAGAGAGAGTGTGTCAGCGCTACGTGATCACGTTACCTTCAAAGTCGCCCGTGTCCGCCACGACAACAGTGCATGTCTTGAGTTGTTCCAGCACTGTAGCCATGATGACTGCGGAAGGCAGGCCACTGTAACTGATTTCGGCAAACTCTCGCCAGCTCTGCTCATCAGCGAGGTTTCGGAACGACGACACGCAGGACCGAATTTGCCAGTCAGCCAATCGATTGAGGGAGCATCTCAAAAGCTTTCTCCCCTGTCTACATCATTATTATATAGATCGTATTGATAATTACCGTTATCTTTTTCGTTGATGGGATTTTCAGTGCTCAAAGTAAGTGCTTTAAGCGACTGATGATAAACAATTTTCGCTTCTTGATAGGAAGTAGATATAGAGTGTCATGCTTGCTGGTTACTGGTTTAGGTTGGGTTAGGACGTATTTGTTAAAGGTAGAAACCTTGTGGCCTGATGTTTAAGTTTTGCACAGTCTCCCGTCACCGTATCTTGTTTGCTGAAATAAACAAAAATAAAAAGACAAGGCTACTAAGAAGCTTAATTATAGCCGAAGTAAACTTGATGATTCAATTAATGCTTAAAATCCACCGGCCAGTTCATTTAGGGCAGTTTCCCAGATTTCCATCTTGTAACCTCTTTCTCTCTCTCTCTCAAACACACACACACACACACACACACACACACACACACACACACACACACACAACACCAAGATTAGATTTGAAAGATGTAACTGAATACAAAAAAAAATTAAGTCATCTTAATTTTTAATTCGTGATTTAGCTGACCAGAGAGTGACCATGCAAGTGACTGAAAATGGGGAAAAAAGTTCGCTTCTTGATTCAAAATGGCATATAATGATCTATGAAATATCTTGGATAGGTCTTCATATTAGCCCAGCTACGGATCCTAGGTTTATATAAGCACATCAGTACACCGGAAGCCTAAGCTTATGTGGTTCTACAGGAAACGTGACCAAGGCCCTGGTACCGGCGATAATATGCACACACTCCAAGGATCTCTTGAGACAGCCCCTGAACTGGTGACTGAAGGTGTCTGCAATCAAGGATACAGACTGACCCTATGAACTATGTACAGGGTCACATGTCGCCAGCTGTTAGAATAGTCGGTCAGGTGTAGTCAGGACTCGGGACCACGTGATGCCCACGTGAAGGTCGGAGGTTATCGGAAACTGCAGGGGAATGACCAGCTGCAAAGGAGACTAACTGCAGTAGAATGCATGTTCACAACTGGTTGAAATTACTTCCCATGTAGCTGGCGACACCATCTCTTGAACGGTCGACAGTCACGTACCTGTAGCTGTTTTTTTTTTTTTTTTTTTTTTTTTTTTAAACTGCTCGGTTACATTTTCTTTTCTAGGTCCGTAAATTTTTGGACTTGATGCAGCTTATTTATTTGGAGGAGGAAATTAATTCTTCCTATATAAATTTTGGAAGAGATTAAATTTTCAGTCCATGGTCATGTAGGTGGAATAAATAGCTTTGTCGAAAATGTTCTTCAATGCATGGCCAGCTTCCCTGTACATTGCTGAACACACCAAACACAAATGTAGCACATCCAACCACTCTACCAACCTGTGAGAACTCATTGAACAATAAATGTAAACAGGCCATCAAGTTTAAGTTTAGAAGCTTTTTTTTCTTCTGTTGCAAAGAGATTTTCTAGTCCTTTCGATCTACTGCAAGTGCTATAGCTCATACTCAGGGGATGTGATTACAATGACAACACTTTTATTAACTCTGTAGAGAGAAATTTTGGTGAGCTGTTCACCATAAACTTTCACAGCATAATCCAGGAAAAAAGACAAAGTATATAAGTGATTGGATGGATATATATTTCATGTTCTCGCATGCTTCAGAAGTATACATCTCAACAGTGTGGTGATGCTTTAGTTTGGTTTCGCTAGGTAACGTACCCCGATGACAGCTGGTTCATGTATCTCAATCGTTTCATACACATGGGAAGTTTGTGGGAGTTTTTCTCCGCAGAGTATGAAGAATTTGAATACACAATTAACCGAGAATTGAGCCTATTATTGAGCTATATTTCCAAACCAGTTTGTCGATAGCTTTTCATTGTTATTATGGTTAACTTCTTTTGCTAAGCTATTATGACCATCTGTCATAGAAGGGTGACATGAAGTTAACGAGTTAGCACGGCGTGGGTGTCCGAGCCGCATCTGTTGATTGAGAAACAAAGATTTCATTTTTGTTTCTTTTTTTAAAGATAGGTGGAAGATTCTAGAAAGGGGGAAAGACAATATATAATTAACGGTCACCGGCCAGCGCTTCAGTTCCTAGGGAGGACACTGTGTGTGTGTGTGGGGGGGGGGGCGGGGTGGAGACTGCGTCTTCCAAGTAATGTGTGGGAATCACTTTTTTGTGTGCTTCATATTTTTGAACAAGTCGATTTTTTTGTAATTTTATACAGAATCGGATTAGTAATAACTTTTTTATATAAACTTTTAATAGGCGCAGTATTTAGCCAGGAGTGTTTGATTTGGAGTAATTGTCCCTGGTAAACGGCAAGGAGCCACTTACCTCTGAATTAGACAATTGCTAACCCAAGAAGAGCAAGACAGAAAGATGTGGTCGCTCATCTCCCAGCGGTATCGCCATTGTGTACAACATCTATCCCCTAGTGGAGGCGTCTACAAATAAAGAGGGTGTAGTGACTGTAGTCGTTCGTCCCCAAGAGGCAGATTTGGTTGTCTTGTTTGTAAGGAAAACGAACGCTCTATAGTGTCTGGGACACTGCGTGATACCATCCTTAACATCACTACACAACTGTATACTGTACGAGACTGCGCCCTTTGAACAAACAATGGGACACAAGGCTTCCCTTACCAAGCGTCCAGATGGCAAAAACTATCTAAACACACCCCTGGAGGTCCTTGTTGCCATTTAGTTTGAGTCTGGGCCCACTATCTACACTAGCCTTTGTGAACACACCTCTGGTGCACCTAACTTATTATCTACACTGACGTCTGCTCGCAATATTTGCGAGACCATCGAGATCTGCTCTGTTCCCAGAAATCTTTTACCTTCTGTTACTTGGCCGATACTAATCCGTGGGTGAGTAACGACACTAGAGGTAGTTTTAAAGAGATTTGTACTAACTGGTATTTTTGTTAAATAATATGATATCGTGTGTTGTTCAAAGTAAACCCATCAAATTATAAAAAGAGAAAAAAATCACACCTGTTTACTTGTTTTCTGTCTATAAAAAGGACTTAATAGAGAAGGTAGGCAAGTATCTACGACGCATTAAAGACGAACAGCACACATTTGATGCCTAGTAGGATCCTGTTCACTGCTAGGACATCGTAACATAAACACCTATGCACATATTGTATGTTTAACAAACAAATATACGATTCCTATTTTATCATTTTATGTCGTGTGGATGAACGAACAAACTTTGCAGATTAGGTAATCGGCCCATTTCAAGGAGTAAGTAATTTTACAGGTACATAAATAGATACGATTTTAAATCTTGAATAGTATAGAACCGTCAGTAAATGCATATAAAATTTGACAACAATTACATTAACACACTATATTACAAACCAGTCGACAACACTCTTATTCAAGAAACATCCATACGAATTTCAAGTGTCTTAGAATCAAATAGCGGTAGGTTGAACAGGATTTTAGCATTTGTAGTGTTCATTAAGAATGCTCGCTTGAAACTAGACGGTCTTGTGTGAATGGAATGGCATAGAAGAATTCTTGCCACAAGTAGCGATACGATATTGAGAAATTCAACTACACTGTTATTTAAAATATTTTGTGAACAATAAGAAAGGAAGAAAGGAAATGGGGAAATATAGAGCAGAAATCGTTGCGGTCACAATTAAGAAGATAACGACCCAGGTTCAGGGAGATAAACTAACCCCTCCCGCGCGTGCACACACACACACACACACACACACACACACACACACACACACACACACACACACACACACACACACACACACACATGTTTTTGCATTACAACATGCAGCAAGACGGGACCCTTGTGTGTAAACATTCACCTGAACTCATCCTAGAACCAGCCAAGGCCAATCTCGTTATTTGTTTTCCTGCTTCTGTCAGTAAAACACCGAGGAGCCTGTCAAATCAGACAATGTGGGGTAGACATTCGGCGCACACACACACACACACAGCAGCAACATACACACACACGAGCGCGCATGCTTATACTTTCTATCCATGCAAATACATGTAGAATCAGCCTTTTGACTGGTGAGTGAAGACAAAGATGGGTAATATTTGTAATCAAGCATACTTGGGTGATCAAATCTCAAAGGTACGTTTTTCAAGACTAGAACATTGAACGGTCTGGATGAGATTTACTGCTTAAACAGAACAAACAAAATGTCGATTTTACTCAATACAATGGTAAGATTTAGAAGAAACAACGAAACATGCATGACTTCCATTTCTGAAGACAATTTGGCAGGTTTATAATTTTGTCACATGAAGCAGAAGACAGACGATGGAAAATGGAGGTCGGGTGGTAGGGGGGACGTATTAATGAAGTGTCGATAATTCGTCAATAGTTGGATAATAATTTTTCATCTTGAAGCAGAGAAGGGACCTGTTTGTGAGGCATCCATTCGATTTTTTTATTTATTTATTTATTTATTTTTTTTGCCTATATGTACTTTGCTCGGATTACGTGTCTAGAGATGAATTTTAATATCACACTAAGACATAAACTTGCACATTTTAGCTTCCCTAAGGCGATGTTCACCCCAAGAGCCCACAACAAGCTCTGAGCACATGCATCATCTTAACAAAACTTCTGATTTTAAAAGAGCCAAGTGACAATTATTGTAGCCGTGAAAGGCCTGGGGCATGTTTGTCTTGGCCACGCTTTCATGCATATGAGCTCATATACAGCACAGGCTGTCATCCACATAGTGCAGCATATGATGAAAATGCATTAAGTATGGTTTAGAGATATCATAAAATGCTTTAGGAAATATCATGCATACATCTTATTGACAATATTCCCAGTTTATGTGATGTTATTATAAAGGTAAGCGCTTCCTGCTCTAGGGTGTGCACTCTTTCTCTCTCACATATACACATACATGCACACAAAGGCACACACCCTCACTCACACACACACACACACACACCTCCCCCACACACACACCGTCTATAGTGTCAGAAATATAATAAATAATAAGTATTTAAAAGAAAAATGGAAAAGTGGGACTTATAGGAGGGACTCGATGAGTGGCGTGGGACTCTTCTATTGGAGGGACTGTGGTGTGGGACTTTGCTATAGGAGGGACTATGAATGGCGTGAGGCCCATGTTTAGGAGGGACTCAATGAGTAGAAGCAGCCTGGAGACGTGTCATCAAATGCCAGAGAAAAAACGCTAGGTCAGGAGTAACCTGAGGACTATATTGTTGACAGGTTGGCACTCCAAGCACAATGGGAATGTACTGGCTAGCCATAGCAGCTTCCCTCGTCGTCATGGCTACAGCTGCGCCGACAGAGGAGCCGACAGAAGAAAGCAAGGTGAAAGTGAGTACAGTGTGTATGAAGGCGTGCGTACGTGAACAGAGATACTGAGGGATGTGTAGTAAGGTTTACGTAGGTGAGTGTTGTGATACTCTGTGCAAGTGGGAGGGGGTGGTTTACTACTGATATAGAGGTATGTTGAAACCATTGTGCATCTAGTATGATATTCAGATTTACAAAGACAAATTACAAATATGTAGACAGTCTTTCAGAGCGATTTTTTTTTATCTCCTGGTGTGTCTGTGGGCCCAAAGTGCCTGGAGGAAGACCAGGTGTGTGACCCCGAACATCTCTGGCTCCACGACTGTTGCGCAAGTTATCAACGGTGTGTTGATCGCTCCCAAGCCGGCGATGGTACTGACTACAGGTGTATTGCCATCTTGAGAGGATAGAACTGCCCGCAGGTGTTCGCCATCTCGAAGAGATTGTCAGTAAACAACAAGGAAGGAGGACCACCGTAACGGCAGGTGCAAACAAACAAGCAGTCGTCCAACAAACCAGAACTTCCGGTTCCAGACGGTCTTAAATCGAGTGTGCGGCAGGACGATATTCCTGCACCAGTTTTGACATTTCAATAAAACCCTCCCCAGGGAAATAGTACGGCTGTTTACAGTTATGGCTTGGTTTCGTTTCTGACTGGGCTTCATTTAACAAACATGGAAAATGTTGCCTCCACTACTTCCTTGTTGCTTAATTAATAGAGTGTCCACTGCAGATTTCATTTAATTTTAATTTAATTGGAGGAAATTTAGAGGCACACGTACACGCGCGCGTGCACACACACACACACACACACACACACACACACACACACACACACACACAGAGACTCGAAGGGAAAAACTACCATTATATTCTTGTCATCCTTATATGTTTCTTTTGTTGAACTTTTCATGTAACCTCTGCAGCCTAAACAGCAAACGCGAAGTAAAATGGCATCATCGTCACATATGGTCTTGTCTTCAAATCTCGCTCTTTCTTTCTTTCTCTCTCTCTCAAAGTATGTGCTTTTGTTTAATAACCTAAAAACGCGTACAAAGTTAAAAAAAATTATGCACAGCAATTACTAGCTTAAGAATCATGCTATGCATTATGTCTGAGAACAGCTTTATGTGTTCTATTTGTAAACAGGTTTATGTGTTCTATCTATGAACAGCTTTATATGTTCTGTCTGAGAATAGGTTTCTGTGTTTTGCTTGAGAATGGATTGTGCGTTCTGTTTGACAATAAGATATGTTTTGAGTGAGTACGTGCATTTCATGATTATCTTCTTAGAACACGTGAGCGCTTAGTTACCGCAGGCACCTTCTGAGGGCACGAAGACAGAGCACAGACACAATTTATTTTTTTTCCCTGACAATCTGACATCCGTCCCCCCCACGTGACTTTCTGGTGAACAAAAGTTAACTAACATTAAGTGCATGAACAAACTAGTTGTAGCTTACTTATTTTGATCTTGACTATTTCGTCGTCTTTGTTATCATACAGTGTGTGGAGCAGAATCAGGCGTGTGACCCCGAGACCTCTGGATTCTTCTTCTTCAACAGTCCGTGTTGTGCCTCCTTCCAGCGCTGCGTCCGCCACACGGGGGTGGAGGGGGGTGTGGAGTACAGGTGCACCACGGTGTTCTTGAGCTAAACCACGCTGAAGAAAACCAAGTAGCATCTCATTCTCCAGCCAGTTGGTACTTCAGGTCGTCTGGGTTTTCTTGAAAAGAAGCATGCAAAAACAAAATCGAAATTTTGCCTTCTGCCACGAAATACTTTTTTTTTTATTCAGTAAGAACTTTTGGCTCATTCTTCAAGTACGCATTACTTTTAAATGAGCTTACAGATGTAAGTAATCATTGATCTCTTTGTCAAGATGATAAGCATTACCAATATGACTAGCAGCAACTTCGCGACTGCTGCACGATCTGGAATCAATGTGGCTAAAATAAAAACAGTACAAGAAACCAGGTCCTCCAACATTAGTTCCCCTGCATGATGCGTGCGTACGTGCGTAGTATGTTTTCCTGCAAATTCGTGCGTGCAAGTGAGTGTGGCTTTTGTGTGCACGATTGCGGTATGAAGACGGACGAACGTGGGCGCGCGCACCTGTGTGTACTTTGCACGTGATATGTGAGTACGCAATATAAGGCTTTCTTAACATTATCAGGTTAGGAGTGAGCTGGAAGACAACAGGAATTTTGAGGAATCAGACATAGAATCAGGAGCTGGGTAGTGGGATATCGACAGGGGAGGGTCTGAGGTGGAGGAGAATGATGTATGATGTATTAAAATTCAACATCTGGAAAGAGTGGTGAACGACAAACCAGACTGGCTTAAGACAGGGTCAATAAATAGATGACATCCAGCAGCGACATTAGACCAGTAGTTTTCGGCCATGTCGTTATGGATTGTGGCTATGTCGTTATGGATTGTGGCTATATTTTATGGATTGTGGCTATGTTGTATGGATTGTGGCTATATCGTTATGGATTGTGGCTATATCCTTATGGGTTGTGGCTATGTTGGTATAGATTGTGGCAATATCGTTATGTGTGTGGCAATATCGTTATGGATTGTGGCTATATCGTTATGGATTGTGGCCATGTTGGTATGGGTTGTGGCTATATCGCTATGGATTGTGGCTATGTTGTTATAGATCGTGGATGCCATGTTTCTCTGCGATCTGAGCTGCCCGCCTCTCAGAAACCATGGCAACGTTATCGACTGGCTTAGTCTGCTTTTTCGTTTCAGAAGATTCACAGTTTGCTTTCTTCTTGTTTTTATTTTTTTCACACTGATAATCTAGTTGTGTCTTTATCGTGTCTTCCATCTTTTTGTTGATGTTGGAGTTTCTGTTATTGTTGTCTATGCTGTTTTTGCTGCTCATGTTGTAGTCGTAGTATTTCCTGCTTTTGTCAGTAAAACACCGAGGAGAGCATTATTTTCTTCCTTTTCACTAAAACTGACATATTTCTATATAATAAATGTTGACAATATCCATACTATCAAAAACTCTCAACATCATATTTTTTGATAAACTCGATGGAGAAAGAGAGGCGGAAAGTAGACTTGACAGGGGAACGAATAATATCGACATACATAACAATCTCCTTTTATGTGAAACACTTTTAGAATAAAGAAAATAACTGAGTCTTATTTCTCGCATTGTCTTCATTGTTCGTTCGTTCGCTCTTTCAATCACCCGCTAATATTTTGTCTCTGCTAATTTATTTTATAATAATAGAAGCAAGGAAAGCTGCATTGACCTATAAATAGCCCGTAGAACACATGTAGCAACAGTTACAACGGTTCAGTTTGACTTTTTTATGTCAGACTACACATCACAAAGGGTCGCAAGCAGCTGCCATACCTTTAAACTTTCTTCAGCTTGGCTGTGGTCTTGAATGGTTCCCAAGTACCACATGACGATTCCCAGAGGTCGCGATCTGTGTTCCTTCCCCAGACTCTAGACAGCAGGTCAACAGCTGAAGACCAACACATCGCAGTTAGTCACTGTCCACCGCAGACACAGGTGGGTGCTGTAGACAGACTGTCATATAATATTGACGAGTGTGTGAACAGGTAAGAATTATGAAAAACCCCTGATAAACGATCTAAAGAGAAACTGCTCTAATTATTTTCAGCAACTAAGCCTCTTCAGAAGATTGGAGGAATATTTGAACAATATGGTTTTCTGCTGACGGAAAAATAAGTAGTTTCGTAGGTAGTGAAAGTATATGATGGTTATTATACTAATTGCTGATTTATTTAAATAAAAAGAGTGACATTCCTTCACAAAAGTGCAAAGAAGGAAAGAGACAAAAGTAATATTCTTTGAAGAAAGAAAGCAACAACAAAAACATGCCACCAAACCATTAGAGAGCCTTTTAGTGTTTGGTTGTTGAAGTGGTAAGGCACTGGGTTAGAATTTGTTGGGTAATCATTGAGGTTGAAGATTGTTGCAACAATACTAACAGGCTTTCATGTTAATTTCTTTTAGAGTGACAAGAAGTATGTGAGTGTTCAGGTTTTGGTGGCAGATTAATAAAAATCCTTTACCTAAAGATGTAATTCTGTTCATAGACATCGCCCATTACCATGATTTGTCTCCCTTTGCTGCTCGCTCTCTGTGTCTTCACGGGAAACGTCGCTTCGCTCCTCGAGCAAACGGTGAATAGATTTCACGAACTTACAAGTTTTCATTGTCTAACTCCCCCCACCCCCCGACAGACAAAACTTTCACCATTTAGATCCGTAGTAGTTTGCACCACAACCCTTTATGATATCCACTGTTTCCACATGAATGCGCTCAAATACTGTTTAATATAAACACTATTTTGGGTAAAACTTTGATAGCACTTAATATGCATCTGGTTCCTGCTGCACATGACATATCGACACACACACACACACACACACACACACACACACACACACACACACACATACACACACACACAGAGTTGCTTGCCCAAATAACCAACTCCACGATACATTGCAGTGTGTAGGACTGGGCTCAAAGTGCGACCCTGGAGCAGCTTATGGAGAAGCTGGTCACTGTTGTATCCATGGGATGTGTAGTATGCTAGAACATACTGACGGCACTGTGGACTACGTCTGTCATGTGATCCGACCTTAATGAGCATGGACCACTACAGTAGTTCCAAACTTTGTACACATGTCAACCGTTTAAAAAGCATTGATCTTTGTAAATGGTCGCACAATTCTTTCAAGTGCACGTTCCTGACAAGTTTTCTTAATGAAATATTATTTTGAAAAGACAAAAAAGAGAGGAGACAGATATTGAGAAGGCTGACAGCGAAAGAGACAGACATGCAAAAGGTGAAAAAAAAGTTTGGATGCAAGGTTCGAATTGTTGTTTGCGCCTTTCCATCCTTTTTCTGGTCTTGAAGTCTACTTCGATTGGCAAGCTGTGCTTGCAGATTCAATCTACATGGTAAATATTCAATTACATTTTACCTTTATATAAAATGGTGGTAATCTTTTTGCTCGCAGTCATTGTCCTAAATAAAAAACACACCAAAAACAGACTGAGCAGACTTATAAAACAAAAGTTTGTGCACGGCTTTGTGTGCTAGTTGAGGATAGTTTAGTGCATTCTTGACAAGAACATCGTCTGTGTTCTGGTTGAGGAAGACTGTGTGCTCTGGACGAGAACTGCCTTGTGGTCTAGTTGGGCATTGTGTGTTGTGATTGAGAACGGCGGTGTTCTGATGTATTTCACATATGATTTGAAGAGGTAAGTTGTAACTGATCAAACATTTTACTACAGATTTTCCATGCAGATCCCCACTAAAGCAGAATAAGTAGAAGATAAATTTCACAAAGGTCATCAGTATCTTGCTATCTCTCTCTCTCTCTCTCTACACACATATATATATATATATAGAGAGAGAGAGAGAGCTTTAACTTTATACTGAACTTAGAGATCACTTTAACGTGAAAGAAATCGGAGCTAAATATACTCAGATATTTTCAGTTAACTTTTAGATATTCGGTGTTTTTGGTGGTTGATGCCCTCTGTGTTGTCACGCAAAGGCTTCTTGTCCTTTGACAACCAGGACTGTGCCTCCTTCCACCTCTTCTTCCGCATCACGGGTACTACAGTGACCAGCTTGTCCATAGGCTGCTTCAGGGTCGCACTTCCCGCCCAGTCCTACACACTCCTCGAGCAAACGGTGAACAGATTTCACGAACTTACAGGTTTTTATTAGCTAACCCTCTCCCCTACCAACAAAACCGGCATCATTTACATCTGTAGTATTTTGCACCACAACCCTTTATGATATTCACTGTTTCCATGTGAATGCACCTAAACAATGCTCAGTAAAACACTTTTTTGGGTGAGAATTAGATGGCTCATTAAAGAAAAAGCCTGAATATAAATCTGGATACTGTTGCATACATCATATCGTCTACCAACATATGACATTTCAACATAAACACACACTCTCTCTCTCTCTCTCTCGCAATGTATGTGTATATATATATACAAATATATTCACACGCATGTTCTTTGTCAAAGAAAGCATTTAATCAGCTCCACGATACCTTGCAGTGTGTAGGACTGGGCGGGAAGTGCGACCCTGAAGCAGCCTATGGACAAGCTGGTCATTGTTGTACCCTTGGGATGTGCAGAATGCAAGAACATATTGGCGGCAGTGTAGACTACATCTGTCATGCCATCCGGCCATAATAAACATTGACTTCTACGAGAGTTCCAAACTTTGTGCACGTGTCAGCCGTTTCAAAACCATATTAATAATATTAAATGGTCTTGCAATTCTTTCAAGTGCACATCCCTGACATTTCTGAATGAAGTACTATTTTTAAAAACGACAGAAAGGAAACTGGTAGAACATAGACGGACAGCAGAAAAAACAGACATACAAAAAGAAATAAAAATGTTGGGATGCAAGAATTAAATGGTTTTTTGCGTCTTTATATCTTACTTCTGGTCTTGAAATCTACTTAGACTGACAAGCTGGGCAGGATGGCCTTGCAGATTGACTCTAGAGGGTTAACGTTATATAAATGTTTACCTTTATATCAAATAATGGTCATCTTTTGAATATCTGCTATGTCTGTTGTGTGCTCGCAGTCAATGCCCCTAATAAAGAACCCACTAAAAACAGACTGGGCACGAGTTTGTGAACAGCTTTGTGTGCTCGTTGAAAAACGCATTGTGTATTATTGAGGAAAACAGCGTTTGTATTCTGGTTGAAGAAAGCTTTGTGTGTTCTAGATGAGATGTGTTCTGGACGAGAACTTTTTCTGTTCTAGTTGGGTATTGTGTGTTTTAGTTGAGAATGGTGGCTTCAAATATACAGATTAGATAATTTTTTCCAATTAAGTTCTCGGGACTCGGTCTTTTTGGTGTTTCGTGCCATCTTTATTGTCACGCAATGCGTGGAACAGAACAAAGTAATCGGGACAATGCCCTCAGACTTTTTGTCCAGGACTGTGCCTCTTTCCAGCGCTGCATCCGTATCGAGGGAGTGAATGTGGTTGTGAAGAGCAAGTGCATTGCGAGTTTCGTTAGCTAGATCACTCTACAGACGATCTAAAAACCCCGGGTCCTCGAACTAGTATATTCACAGACAGTCCAATCATTTCTGAGTTTTCTCTAAGTATCTAAAATGCACATAGCATGTTATAGATATATCGTTACATAAACATAAATGTGTTAGAAGGTCTAGTGCCTGCGTGATCTGTTCACAAAATGTTTGTGTCGATTAAATGTAATATCCGTAATTTGTTTTACACAAGATTCAAAACTGAACTCAAATATTACGAGATGATCATCGATGAAAATAGTTGTTGGTCAACTCTGGTCAGCAGTAATGACAAAAGTGTTGCCAGATTATGATTAAGCCAAATAAAAAACAGTTAATCTTCAGTTGCTCTGTATTTGTCCAATCCCGGTGCGTACGTGCAAAGCAGAGCATGCGATCGAGTGTATCTTTGTTTGCATAAGTGAGGACTGGAAGTTTTGGGTGACATTTAATTTTTTTTTTTTTGCCCGATAAAGATATCTGGAGGAAACTTTAGAAGATAAGGAACTGACCCTTTATACATGTACATGCAAGGCGAGGAAAGGAGATTGGATGGTGAGACACAAACAGACCCGAGAAATGTCCGCCATGAGAGCAACAGTTCTGTTGTTGTTGATATCGGCTTATGCTGCCATTTGGGCTGCTCCAGCTAAGGAAACAGTAGTAATTTATATATTTTTTCAGGTTTGAAAAAAAGAGTCATAAAATACGATCTTTTGTTCTTGTTTCCTTGTCTTTCACGGCCATATTCTTCTTGCTTATTTTTTACCCTGTTGTTCTATTTTTAATTGTGTCCTCATTCGTGTCGCTGCTTTTGTAGTTTTTGATGATGCAGCTGCTATCGTAACTGCTTTCTCTTTTTTATTTTCATTGACGAACATTTTAGCTTTTTCTTGTAGGGAATCTTGTGGCTATCATCTATGATGTAAAGCCATCGATAGAAAGATATAAACACAGATATAATCATCTTGTGACCCTCTTTTTTAGTTTTAAGATTGTATCTATTATAGTTCTTGAAGTTCTTACGCTGCTCTGTTTATCTCAGAGAGCCAAGTATCTGATTTCTGAAATAAAACCACATGCATGTACGTGTCATGGTCACGTGATAGTACCAGGTGTCCGCGACAGTATGGAGGAAAATCACTCACCGCTAACTTTCTTTCTCTCCATTGCGTGGCAAGGGGAGAAGAGTGCGATCCAACGATACCCCATGATGCTCTCTTCACCTGGGGCCGTGGGCAGTGTTGCCATAGCTACGAGTGGTGTATGGGATGGGTTCTCGAGGATGGCACACATGTGCACAGGTGCACATTGCCCATGTGAAATAAAACAACAAAAATGACAGTTTAAAAAACCAGAACTTGTCATAATTCTTCTCTGTTGGTGCCTGTCATTATCTCTATTCCAGAAATCTGACAGCTTTACGATTTACGATAATTTGAAAAGTAAAACTCGAAAACATAAACCTGAAAAAAACGAAGAGTCTTGAGACCAATCATCAGCGGTCGTTTTTATACAAACTATTTTACTACAGATTTCGAAATAAAGGAAATACGTGTCAACCTTGTGTTGATCTCCTGTAATTATTTGCTTCTGTGAACACATTCATCTACTCACTCACTAGCTTATGTACCCCATGTAGCAGTAGCAGGTCAGGGTAGAGTTAAGCTGAGCGCAAGGAGATTGACATCACGGATGTATGACGTAGGATGTATGATGTAATAAGAATGACGTAGAATGTATGACGTAGCAGGGGGACGGTTGAATGAGAGAAACCTCAGAGAATGGAAACCAAAACAGAATAAAGACGCTTACACCCCAAACCCTGGTCTCTGTGACAGGAGAAGAGCAGAATTCTACATTGTGATGTAACTAAAATAAGAAATGAATAAAGCAACAAAGGGTAGCCTCATTCTAAACGGTGTATCCTCTCCTTCCTAATGACAGATTATATATCAGTAATGCCGGAGTATACATCGGGAGTGGTGGAGGGGGGGGGGTCCAGCTGCCAAACCTGTGACTTTTCCACCACATGGCGATTCCCAGGTTAAGGACTACATTCTAGACATGAGTCAAGGCTACCTGTTGCACACAAACATTGTGGGTAGTCACTCCTCGCCACAAAATCAACCTTGACTCCAGACCGCGCGCGTTGTCATTCTAATAGAGATCTGTTAACAGGTAAGAATTGCGAGAACATTTTCACACGCAATTCAATGAAAAATATACTTACTTGAAGAGTTATTTTAAAAAAGAAGCCAAAAAGCACTGAAAGAGTATCAGAGTCAGATGGCTTGAATAACAGAAGAACCAATAAAAATGTAGAAGCTCAAATAGCTTAGCAATACTTTGTTTTCTTTGTACAACCTGAAGGCCTTGGCCTCGAAATAACTGAAAAATCTTGTTATGTTTGAAATTTTCGTTGAAGCATCGTAAATATTTGTTAATTTGATATTCTTCAATTATGATATCTTTTTTTTATCGAATAGGAAGAATGGAGTGTTTAGCTGATAACATTTTGCCGTTAACAGTCCACTCGAATAACATTTCTCTCCTTCTGTGTCTAGAGATCGCTCACCACCATGATTTGTCTCCCTTTGCTGCTGGCTCTCTGTGTCTTTACTGGTGATGTCGCAGCTTTGCTCGACTCAACGGTAAATAGAATTTTACTATCTTTATTAACAATTTCCACAATCACAAGCACGAGCCACCATCACCACACACACACACACACACAGGTGCACACATACGCTAATATGCATGCAGTCGAGCAGTTCAAATAAGAAAACCATTTTAATGAACTCTGTGATATATTGCAGTGTGTTGGGTTCGGCCAGAAGTGTGACCCCGAGGCGACCTCAGGTCAAGAGGGTCACTGTTGTGGTTTTGGGTGGTGCAGGTCTTTGCACCTGTCTGACGGAAGCGTAGACTACATATGTCGGCCCATCCTCCCTTGAGGAGCATCCACCCTCCGCCACCGCGAAATCTTTACACACTCTGTGAAGATCTGCAACCATTTCCAAATCCATATTTATATCGGCATTAAGATTCTTCTTTCGAACGCTGCTTCAATCATATTCCTGAATAAATCAATTTTTTTAGGCAATATTTTTGTCATTTTCTTGGCTCGTGAGATCTCTCATACTAAGTGCAGCCAAGTATTGTTTGTGCACATTAATTAAAGGTATAAACAAAATTACTGTAATAACTAATTCACTTTTTGGGGGTATTTTAAGGAGATGACTGTGTTGAGTAGTACTTTATTACCTGCGTGAGTATCTTTCCATCTAATACTTGTACAAAGTACACAGTTCACACACAACTTTCATGATTTACACTTTTTTCTGTTAATGTACTGTAGCTCTTAATTTATCTCCATTTTCTCAAAACAGGTTTTCTTTGCTTGTCTCTGTTTTCAAATCAGCACTCATTTGCTTTTTGAGTCGTCATTTTTATCTGATCTGTTGATTGATTTTTCATAGTGGGACTGACTTATTGTACGTGTTCATCCTTTTGGTCGTGCTTTTAATAAATAGTCATTATTACTTTTGCCCTAACTAGCAGAAACATCAAAGCAATAAACGCAAAAGCTACGGATCTTACAGGGAAAATATGGTAAGTGATAGGTTGTCTGTTCACCTATCCGACCGGATTACAATTGATATACACGTTTTTTTTTTGTTCTATATATGTTGATGTTTTTTCGTCTACACGTGCTGTGTTGTCTTTACATGTTTTTATGAATTCGATTTTGCTCGTTTTAGCCTACTAGTGCCATCTTCACCAAAACTTTCAATGACTATTTTCTGAACTCTTTATCTTTCCGTTATCTCTACAGAAAGTCAGAAAGTTGTTTTAGTGGTTCACTCGTGCTTGCTTTTTGTCTACCTATGTGTATGAAAATATTTAATGAAATGGATTTTTTTTCTCTGGATGACAATGCTAGCCTTACTAAAACTTTTGTACACTTTTGTCTACCACAGCTGTACACTGGCGGACCGTAAACACAATGTTTTAGGATACATCAAAAACAGAAGATCCCCAAAACGTGTAAAAAAAATCGCTTCTGTAGAAAGTGAATAAGAAACAACTTTATAATAAAAAAGTCTACTTCTACTTTTTTCTTCTCCCATATTCACCTATTCACTCATTAGTTTACATTTTCCGCTTTGTCACCACTACAGTGAATATAATATTTTCTTCGATCTCATTTTGCTCACGCTGTTCTTTGTCTGCTTGTGTTTGTTTTTTCTTAGGACAAGCCTGGCTGCTGAAATGGGGTACAAGACCAATTAACCAGTCAGAATTTGTAAATAATTGTGGCATATTTAAAATCCGTATTAAAATCAAACAGCTATGTGAAAGAACAGCTGTAGTAACAACAGAACAGCGTTCCGCCCTTATTCCTTTATAAGATTGTGTAGCAGGAAGCCCAGAGGATACTCGCTCCACCAGTCATTTTCAGTTTTTCCCACTTTGCTCTAAAATAGATTCTGTGTATTACTTAATCTTCTAAGGTTAAGGCCTTAAGGGTCATGGTTTGCTCCTTTTTTTTTTTTTTTGGCATCAGGGTCAACAGCTGCACACAAACACACATCACTAATCACCGTTTGGACTCGTGGAAAGTGCAGGCAGTGGACTCGTAACACAGACCAGGGTGTTGACAGGTGAGAGGTAGAAAATAAGCAGCTTAAATCAGAGTATACTTATCTGAATAAAAAAAAATCTTTTGAGAAGAAAATAAAGGTGGTTGGGAAAATATTTGTCAGATAGTCTGAATGCAGAAGAGCTCAAAGTGAACATTCTTACAGTTTACCTAACGGTACAGATTTTTAATGTTAAGCTTGAAAGCACTGGCCTGGAGAATGTTGCTTAAAGTTTGTGGCTTAAAGATTGTTACAGCAGCACAACTCGTCGATCAATTAATTACAGAGATGAAGTTTGTCCTTTTTTTTAGTCGTACATAACATGATTTTTGCCTCGTGGGTAGACGCCCTATTTGTATGTCATCCACCTGAAGTTTTTGTCTTTGTTTCTAGAGATCGCCTGCTGCCATGATTTGTCTCCCTTTGCTGCTCGCTCTCTGCGTTTTCACCGGAGATGTCGTTTCTCTGCTTGAACAAACGGTGATAAAATTTTCATCACTCGAACGGATCTCACTAAACATGTCTGTACATTCACAGCAGTCACAACCACTACACCAACAACACACCCAAGGAATACGAATTTGAATTAAACTCCACGATTGATTGCAGTGTGTTCGTTTGGGTCAGAAGTGCGAGCCCGATGAAGCGTCCAGTCGCTGTTGTAGTCATGGAATATGTATTAACCTACAATACGAGGAAGGCGATGCAAACTACATTTGTATGCCCATCCTACTCGGATAACCATCTCATAGATTTCAAACCACTTCATAAGAGACAATGCTGATAATGCTATATTCCTTGAAGCTGTCATCATCGGTGACTAATGAATAAAGTATCTTTTCAGTTGATTGTTTATGGTGCGATCTTATTTGTCCAAAACAGTCTGCCGCAAAGGAAAACAGCTTTAAGAAAATTGAAACAAAATAGCAGCTTAGCATTTTTGTATACTTTCTGACATCATTACCACTAACATAAGTATTTTAGTGTTTACTATATGAATTTTATCACTTCTTGTAAAATATGTTTATTGATGTTTGCTGTCTTCTTTTCTTTATTAAATATTACACACGGTCCATGATTTATTTTTAGTGCATATAGTGCACTTGTTAAGTATTTCGTATGATTTCGAAATTAATGGAGGGTATAACTATCAGGCTAAGGTCTGATTAATATCGTGTACCACACTGCACATTGTATCATTCACTCTGTTAGCCACTCATTCACTAGCTTATGATGCTCTTTCCTTGCTCCAGTAGTGGGAGAAGTGGGTCGTTCTATCTTTTGATATAAGTAAAAACAAACGACGCAAGAAAAACAAGGAGTTATCAACAATAAGAGTAGTGCACTTCCCCTCCTTCATAACTTTCTGAGATTACACATCAGACATTTTTCTAAACAGCTTCAGGCGGAGTAGCCCGCTGCCAGCCATTTTGACTTTTTCCAGCTTAAAAAGCTTCAATCTGTTCTTGAAAACGGCTCAGGATTTTTTTTTTTTTGGATGTTTTCCAAGCTTAAAGGTAACGAAATGTGTTTCTTTCCCACACTTTAGTCGAGGTCAACAGCTGAACAAAGAAAGAGCTACTGACTCTTTGCCGCAGTTATCTTCACCTGACAGGGCACTTTGAGAAAGGTGTAGTGTAGTGTGTAGTGTCGACAGGTAAGAAATTTGAAAGCTTTACAAAACAGAATTAAAAGATAAAGTGCACTTGTTTTAGGGCCACCTTAAATAGAAAATAAAGAGAGTTGGAAGTGTTTTTCATTGAGAGGACTGCGATACTGGAGAACAGAAGCAAACATCCTGCCAGGTACTCTACAACAACATCATTTACTGCTCTTCGTCCTCCAGCCTGAAGTCTCTGGACTCAAAATAGTTCGAAATTCTCTCGTTAAGGATTGCTACAACAGCAACAATTTTTATGTCTACGTAGTTTGGTTTTAACATCTTTCCTGAACGAGTACTCTGTCAGTTTTCAGGTGTGTCTATTCGGTGATATAAGTTTTTTTCTTTCTGTTTACTATCGTTTCTGTGTGGCAGTAACAGGTGATCGTCCCGAGGTCTAAGAGCTCGTCAAACAACATGCTTTGTCTTCCATTATTTCTAGCTCTCGTTGTCTTCACTGGCGATGTCACATCTTTACTCGACGAAACGGTGAACAAAATTTACTATTTTAACGGGTTTCTTTAACTTCACCTTTACAACTATCACTAACAACTAGTCCAGCAATTCTTCTACCCCCCCATCCCATTAGGACAACTAATGTAGCGATCTGAAAACACACTTATGCTACCTACCTCCGTATATATTTGCAAATAATAATAATACAAAAAGTAATAAACAGCAGATATGGAGCAAAAAGGTCGCCTTAAGAAAAAAGTAAACTTAGTGATAAAATGGAAATTTGTAACATTGCCACACGTTTCATCGTCGTCGTCATTAATTTCAGCAGAAGTACAAAGTAAACATAAGAGGAAGAATTTTGCGGCTGGTTGAAACATTCGGAATATGAATCTGGTCCATGGTGCCCAGGATGCACTGTGTTAGCAGACTCTTACAGATTGTAATGTACACTTGTAAGCACGCACGCACACATTAATAAGTGCATCGGACATATCTCATAGATCGGCCATACATCACACATCAGACAAACAAATAAAAGAGCGAAACGGAGGGCGGACAGGGAAGGAGGGAATATGCGCGAGCGTGAACACACACACACACACACACACACACACACACACACACACACACACACACACACAAACACACACAGCGCCACAGATATACACACATGGACACACACTCACATAAACAATCTTATGCACACACTTACACACGCACTTAGATACAAACACACACGCACATGTTGCATACACATAAATAATGCATACACACTCGCACTGTACACACATACTGTGCAACACGTACGCACATAAATACTGTATATACACTCATACTGTATACATACTCACATTGTACACACATAGTGTACAACACACTGTACACGTATACACAAAGACACATACGCACACATGCACAATAGACACACAAACACTCACACTGTACACACGCGCGTTGCAGGTAATCTATAAATATATATGTTGTACGATTTTTGGTCCAAGGAAAGAAAATTGTTGTAACGAAACCCACGATGTTGCAGTGTGTTGGGTTCGGCCAGAAATGTGACCCGGATGTGACCTGGGGTCATTGTTGTAACCATGGGATATGCATGGGGATAGAGTCGGAGGATGGCAGTGTCAACTTCCTCTGTCGCCCAATCCTACCTGGATAAGCACCGGGCCTGAAGAAACTCGTGGTCATCATAGGTCACTTTGATGAATAAACCCTCATGTCAGCTGGTTTCTTTCATGAGATATTATACTGCGTTGAGAGTCGGTGTGTGTAAGGTTTTTTTTTTAAACAAATGATGAAAAGTTGTTCTTTATTATGATTTACAAGTGATATTTCTGTACCTGGTAGACCATGCAAAACCTTTTGAAATTGAAAACAAGGGATTTTTGAGGAATCGCCCACATTCAACCATAGGGAAGGCGTGTGTCCTGATTCCTAGATTAAAACTCGTTTAAAAAATTTAACAAACAGTAAAGATACATGTGTTTTCTATAAGTGTTTCAAAGTTGAATCAAATCTGTCCAGTAGATTAGAAATTAAAGCTGTTTTAAGTTTGTTACCCCTAAAACGTTTCAGTTTTTCCTCCTGAAAAATTAATGATTTTGTAATAGTTGAAGCTGCTTATCTTCCAACAGACACCTTGCATGTTTGTAGAAAAAAAATTAGGACAAGAGTATATTTGAAAAGCATATTTAGGTGTATTAAGTAAATTATTTTAATTAGTTTATTTTATAACCAGCATGAACAGAACTGTATAATAACAAATGATGTAGCCATGAATAATGAAGATTTATCTGTGTACAATAATCTGTGTAATAATCGTTAGATACAGTTGACTGTATTCTCCGGTCTGTGTTAAGTTTATTAGAGTATTCTGCAGGGGAAACAATTCGTGTTTATAATTACATATATACTTCAGAAATTTTAAATAAATAAGCACTGAAACTACTTATTTAACATAACGACAAAGTTCGCTAGCATCATTACAGCTAATAGTAGTAGTATTTTACCGCTAAATTTACAAAAACGGGAAATAATAGCAAACATTTCTCTAGTGTTGTGTTCGCTACACGACACTCTCTCCGTGTGAGGGAAGTTTGTACACATATTACTTGTGTTGGTCATCTATTACATATAATTATATCGCATCAACCCTTACATAAATGCTCCTTGCACACCTTATCTTGGTCTTATCTTGTTTAAAATGTGAGGCATTTCAACTACTTTCTTTTGTTCACCCTTAGGTTACCTATTTGTATGAGAACATTTAATGTGTTACTACACTACACACCGGTGTTATCTGTTTTTGTGACTCATGCTTCAAGTAAACAGAAGAAAGGTCAGCAAATAGCATTAAAAAGTTGTCCCTGCCAGTGGACCTTATCAGTTGTAACCTACCAGGGAGAAGGGAGAGTTAACCACGCAGTTTGCCAGTAGTTTACAAAACTTAGTTCTTGTGAGGTAAGTTCTTACTTCCAACTGCAGCTTATGATCATAATTTTGATATTTTGTGCACAAAAGCTTGAAAAAGAAAATTATAACTGGAATAGAATCAAAACCGTTTAAATAAAATTTATTGAAGTCTGCAAACCGTTCCAGTTACCCGTCAATCTTTGCACCGAGTCTAGTGGTTCAGATCGTCTGTCATCTTCTATATTACAGCTTGTGAATATTTTGTTGTTATGCTGGGCTTGTTTGTGGGTCTGCACGTTTCTCACAAACCTACTAGATTAAGCACATTCTGTTTGTGGTCTGCCAGTTGTGTGTGAGGATACTTGCTCATTCAGACTTTATGAATTAATGAAGCTGTTATTACCGCTGACGAAATACAAGTGGTGGAGGATGAGGCTCATCGTGTCCATCTTCCTAATCGTCATTGTCGCCATCACGACTGTCTCCGTAACAGGTGAAGAGGTCAGTAATAGTACTGTATACAGACGTGACCTCCTACATCAGGTCAACAATAATACTGTACACATACATCACCTCGTACAGCATGTCAGGGCAACTTATAGTGAAGTGGTTAGAACACTCTCTTGTCACCACTACAGTGACAAACTTATAGTGTGAATTCACCTCCAAATGAAAGCGCTTTACAACCAACCAACCAACCAACCAACCAACCAACCAACCAACCAACCAACCAACCAACCAACCAACCAACCAACCAACCAACCAACCAACCAACCAACCAACCAACCAACCAACCAACCAACCAACCTGCAGCATGCTATTAATAATACTGAGTACAGCAGGTCAGTAATACTAATGTGTGTCTATATATATATGTACATCACAGCACATTAACAGTACTGTATAATACATCACCTCATACAGATATACATGCAAAAGGTCAGTAACGGTACTGTATATAGACGTCGAATCTCATAGGACAACAGCCACGTCCTAAATTTCTAATTATCGACTAAACAACAACCTTTTCGTTATTTTTTTCCTTTTCTTGTTTGTCTTTCGAATCTTTTGCTTGTTTGCTCTCATTTTTTCGTTCTCTCTGTAACAAACATTCTCAAGGACGATAATCAACGATGTGACAAATGGTAACTCTTTTTTGGTGCAGGGAAGAGATAATGGAAGACGACATTTTAAAGGAGAACGATGAACATGTAAGCAGTAATATTTCTTGCAGTGTGTCCATCATGGCGAACCATGTGACCGCACAAACGGCATTCCCTGTTGTTCCAAATTCGAATGGTGTTCCGGCTTTCTGATAGAGGATGGTAAAGTCGAGCACAGGTGTACCCTTATCCTGCCTGGATGATCAGCTATCACTCAACTTCGACTGAATTAGACCACGGGGAAATACGTTCACACAAAATGTCGTTTTTCTCACTATCTTCAAATAAACATGATTGTGTTCACGTGTTCAAAGAAAATTGTTTTCAAGTGTTCATTTTCATTATGTCATCCTTCAGTATTGTTAACTTGCCATAACACCACGAAATAATTTGCCTTTCAAGTCCGAAGTGTTGTTAGCTTACTTTCATTAATTAAAAATAAATACCTAATAGGATAGAAACAAACTAGTAATCATTTGCAGAATGATAAAAGTGACATGTCACTTGTTTTATAAGACTTGTCGCTCATGTCAGTTTGTTTTCTGTTTGTAACCTTTGTTCCTCTCTGTCATAATGATTTTTGAATATTAGGCCATAAATATAACTAATGTTTGTCCTGGGGTTGACAGAATTTTACTCAGGTTTCACGAGTTAGTTATTTTTCCTTCCTGAACTTATCATCCTCTATTCTTCCTTTTCTGCCGTTGAATGGTGTTCCAGACAATGCTGGTATAGAAATCGTTACAGGTAAAACATTAGATAGCATTAAAAAATAAGTCTTACTCGATGTCATTGTGATGAAACGATTTTCAACTCATTATAGCTACTTATGTTGTTTGATTAACAGCAAGGAGGCCAGTAGTGGATATTACAAGAGAGTGTTTGCTTAGATGCGAATGCGTCCTGACAGTAGAACGAGAGGAGATAAACTATTTTTAAGGCTGTAACCAGACCACTTTTTTTCAACCTGTTTTTGTCGATCCTTTATCGGTCTTTGACCTGACAAACACTCCTACCTGATTAGTGCAAAAAAAAAAAAGAAAAGAAAAAGAAATTAATATAAGAGAAAACAAGTGCGCTAGTACTTGGATTCTCGGGGATACGGAGAGACCAGAGACTGTTGCCATACAAACTTGTCTAAGTCTGCTTTTTCGTTCTTTTAGCCTCTCGTTTTTTTCTGTTAAACCAGTATCCTATTTACAATGTAATTATAAAGAGACTACTAATACTACCTGTTTATATGAGATAATTTCGTGCGTGTGTGTGTTTGCCAGCAATAATAATAATAATAATAATAACGAGGATTTATGTAGCGATTTTCCAATGATTTGCTCAGAGCGCTTTACATAAATAATATACAGACTGAATCACCAACAACCATGCACCATATGTACTGATCCTAAGTTCAAGGTTAGCATTTCTGCAGACATCAGAAATATGCCGATGAAAAATCAAACTTTAATTGAGAATGACATCCAAGCTACGGATAGAGGTGGAGAAAGGAATAGCTGAGTTGTTTATAGACAGAGACTGAAGGAGAGAAGGATGAAATTTCTTTGGACGGGTAAGTAGCAGTTCAGTCTTATCATCATTCAGTTGCAGTCTCTTTTAGAGCATCCAGGACTTTACATCAGCTATATATTCCTATGTCTGTGTCATTAGTCCAGAAAGCTCAATAAGTGGAGCTGACTGATAAAGCTCTGTATCATCTGTAGTATAAGTCACAGGTGACAGACAACACTTTATTATCTTGCCGTTTGTAAACATAATGAATCTAGTTTTGTGCATTATCTACATATTGCGGTGCAGAAAAACTTGCATAAGTACAGTGAATACAACGCAACTTCTAGTAAACTTTACTTGTGGTGCACTCCAAGTAATTTTACACACTGAGCCCCTCCGGCCACACAACCGTTCTCCATCCATTCTCTCTCTCTCTCTATTGTCAACTTTTGATTTGCTACTTTTGCTTTAGTGATTAATTGACATTCGTGTAACAGAAGGGCGCGGTTCTAGTCAAGGAGAGATAATGTGTTTATGAAATGCTTTGGGAAGGGGGAGAGAAGCAGGACGTTTGGTGTAAAGGGAGATAGCGCTGCCAACAGTTCATGAAGTACCTGTCCTGTGGTTGCAGGCAGACGTGAACAGTGCACACTGTCTTTGAATTACTTTACATCTGGGCGATTTGTGCCAACTTCCCGAATTACTGCCATAGTTTTTCCGGAAAGTTTTCAAACTGAGTTGCATCCCTTAGTTGGTAAGATAGTTAATGGAAGTGTGCAGATTTTATGAACTCTTTTTCTCTTTCCGAACAAAACGGCGCTCGTCCGATACAGTTCATGCAGGTCATTCACTAGGAAATAAGAATTGGAAGTCTTAAAAAAAAATAAAATAAAAGTTCCAAACGACGTATACAAATAACACATACAAAAAAACACAAATAAAAAGTTTATTGCTTCAGATCCGTCTGATTTTCTGATTTTGACGGCAATTTTCAATAAGAATACACAAACAAATGACGAAGATACTGTGGATGAGCACATGGCTGATGAAAATAATGACAGAACGACATGTAAATTGATGAAAATCTCGAGCGTCCTGCTACCGACTTGTGAAATATCAGTGAAGAAAACTTCTGACACTCTGCAGAGATTGATTTCAACAATGAGTAGTTACAACAAAACATTGTATCCTTTTCACCACCGCTCAGTTGTATCACCTAGACAGTCTTACAGGACCCACCAACTGATCGCAATGTCGGCCCACTTTTCATGAAACAAGATCGTAAAAGCGATTCAAAAAAAAGTCATACACAACTTTATGCAGAGCAAACTTTAAATTCGCGAAAGAGATTTGAAAGTCCGATACTAACCTGATGAAACTCTTAACAGGTTTATTGTAACAGCCTCTCAGTTAGTTAAGTTTACATGCTTCCATTTCTGTTATCTTCATCTTGAATATATTTGCCATAGTTGAGGTGTTCACGCAGCTCTTGAAACATATTTTTTGTGATGTGTTTAGAGATGAAAGTGAGACCAAGAGGTTTGTATTTCACATGTTTTATCGTTGTTATATGTTATATGTTACATCTAAGGCCAGGCAAAAGTGTTAAAAACTTGACAACTTTAAAACAATCTTTTGCATTTTGTTGAAGAATGTGGGCATAACCAAAAGTGTGTCTCTCTGTTTCGATAGATTTTTCTTTCTCTCATTCCTCTGTCTTCTTTCTCTCCATTTCCATTTCCTTTTTATATTTTGTCATTTTATCTTTCTTCTTTTTCTCTTCTCCTTTTATGTTGTCTTTCTTTTATTTTTTTAAATAATTAAATAAAACAATAAATGAAGAGTTGCATATTTTATAAGTTTAATAAATATTGAAGAAACACATGTGATACATGATTACACATCATCATAACACAGAAGTAAGATGAATAGAAACATTCATGACAAAATATCAACGAAATAATGATGATGCTACAAGAGCTATGACAACGATATTCTCTAAAAATTCAGCTCATTTGGTTCGGTTCTGATACTGGAAAATACTCGAACTTAAAAACCTTAGAAGCTGATCATAATTCCACAAATAGTAGAACACTCAAAGTAGTTATCCAGAATGCATTAAATAAAAGCAAGCGACTGACAGATGTTTTCTCGAATAAGAGATAGTGTTTGTTGTCAGCACTATTGTTTTTTGTTTATAACGAGTTATAATCGTCAATATTACATGCTGACTTCGATATTCAATGATTTAAGAAAGAAAAATAATAAGCATACAGCATAATAAGAAGCAGCCAGAAACATCACTTAAGGTGAAAGAGAAGGGAAAGTGTGTTGTACATGTATGTACTCAGCTACTTATAAACACTCAAACGTACACACATCATCTTGCAATGTTTCATACAATCATCAGAGCATGTATACTAAAATAAAACCCAGAAGCACAGATGGAATGCGACTAGAATGTTTGAGAATCAATTGCTGATTGTAGAGTTCAAGAGGGTGTTATGTTTGATTGCATACTTGCTCACAGTTTCCTGAGAAAAACACTTTCATATGAACATATGAAGAGTTATTCGGTCCATTATAGCATAAATACGCCTGCCCATATGGTCCATTAGGTCAGAAATAAGCCTTGTTAGTTGGTCGATTAGGTCAAAAATAAGCCTTGTTTTTTGGTCCATTACAGCAGAAATAAGTTTTGTTAAGCATTACTGCTACCAGAAAGGAGGAATATTATCAGTTAGCTAAAGCACATAGATCTGTGTGTTCCTCTGTATTAAAGCTAGCAGCTGCAAGCAACGCATCGGCGACTAGTTGTTTACAGATTGATGAGATGTTGTGGTTGCTAGGAGCCGACACACTGACGCCAGTCGTAGTTGCGCAGGTGTCCGTTGTAGCGCGCCCCGCCCAGACACTGCGCGAACGTCAGCTCACAGTCACACACACTGCGGGCACACGGGCTCCACAGCTGGTCATCTGCAAGCACAGAGCAGTGAGTGTCACTACAGTTATCAAGTACAGAGCAGTCAGTGTCACTACAGTTATCAAGCACAGAGCAGTCAGTGTCACTATAGTTATCAAGCACAGAGCAGTGAGTGTCACTACAGTTATCAAGCACAGAGCAGTCAGTGTCACTATAGTTATCAAGCACAGAGCAGTCAGTGTCACTATAGTTATCAAGCACAGAGCAGTGAGTGTCACTACAGTTATCAAGCACAGAGCAGTCAGTGTAACTACAGTTATCAAGCACAGAGCAGTCAGTGTCACTATAGTTATCAAGCACAGAACAGTCAGTGTCACTATAGTTATCAAACAGAGCAGTCAGTGTCACTATAGTTATCAAGCACAGAGCAGTCAGTGTCACTATAGTTATCAAGCACAGAGCAGTCAGTGTCACTACAGTTATCAAGCACAGAGCAGTCAGTGTCACTACAGTTATCAAGCACAGAGCAGTCAGTGTCACTATAGTTATCAAGCACAGAGCAGTCAGTGTCACTATAGTTATCAAGCACAGAGCAGTCAGTGTCACTATAGTTATCAAGCACAGAGCAGTCAGTGTCACTATAGTTATCAAGCACAGAGCAGTCAGTGTCACTATAGTTATCAAGCACAGAGCAGTCAGTGTCACTATAGTTATCAAGCACAGAGCAGTCAGTGTCACTACAGTTATCAAGCACAGAGCAGTCAGTGTCACTACAGTTATCAAGCACAGAGCAGTCAGTGTCACTATAGTTATCAAGCACAGAGCAGTCAGTGTCACTATAGTTATCAAGCACAGAGCAGTCAGTGTCACTATAGTTATCAAGCACAGAGCAGTCAGTGTCACTATAGTTATCAAGCACAGAGCAGTCAGTGTCACTATAGTTATCAAGCACAGAACAGTCAGTGTCACTATAGTTATCAAGCACAGAGCAGTCAATGTCACTAGTAGCTATCGATCACAGAGCAGTCAGTGTCACTATAGTTATCAAGCACAGAACAGTCAGTGTCACTATAGTTATCAAGCACAGAGCAGTCAGTGTCACTATAGTTATCAAGCACAGAGCAGTCAATGTCACTATAGTTATCAAGCACAGAGCAGTCAGTGTCACTATAGTTATCAAGCACAGAGCAGTCAGTGTCACTATAGTTATCAAGCACAGAGCAGTCAATGTCACTAGTAGCTATCGAGCACAGGACAGTCTTACTCTTGTCACTATAAGTAGTTATCAAGCACAGAGCCGTCCTAAGCTGTCGCTAGTAATTATCAAGCACAACTCAGTGCTACTCTGTCGCTAGTAATTATCAAGCACAGAGCAGTGCTCAGCTGTCACTAGTGGTTATCAAGCACACAGCAGTCATAGTTTGTCACTAGTGGTTTTCATGCAAAGGGCAGTCATATCTGTGTCACTATGTTATCATCCCTTATCAGCGGCATTTTTAGTTACATTTGAACGATATGAAAGCTTAAAGTACTGATATGTTTATATCCATAACGATTCATTGTGCATTTGGGTATTTAATGGACACCCGTTTGACAAAAACCTGACAAAACACTAGGCAAGACAGTTGTGTTGTGGAGGTGATTGCGGATTTAAAGACTAATAGACAGGTCCTGATAGGAAAAGTTGTATGTGAAGATTATATGAAGCCAATGGTTTTTGAGCAAACGTTTGGGGATATTGGAACTGTGGTCAACATGCTGCTGCTGTTGCGGATGATGATGATGATGACGAGGAGGAGGAGGAAGAAGGAGAGAAAGAGCGCCAGAAAGAAAGAAAAACAGAGGCATAGTCACAAAGAAAAGCAAAGACATTCAGAAAAAGATACACAGATAAGCAGACAGAATGAGAAAAATAGGAAAATAAAGACAGAGAAGACACAGAGAGAAGGGGATCAAACAAATAGAGAGACAGAGATATCGTGAGACAAGGTGAGAGGCAAAAAGAGACATAGATACCAATAGACAGAAAGAGAGACGGACAAAAAGATTAAGGAATTTTATTATCTGCACATGCAGGTATCAGAACTTTCTTGCATCTACCTACATGCCGTCACCGACGCCACGCCCTACCTGTACAGGTGCACGTGCCGTTCTCCGTGCACGAGTAGTCGAAGCCCACGAACTGCGGGTAGAACCACAGACACGTGACTTGCCCGTAACACCGATCATGTTGTCTGCAACACCTGCAACACGTTACCCATCGATGATGTCACGGAACGACCCTGCTTTTTTTTCTCTCTCTCTCTGTTCCTCACATTCCTCTAATCATAGCTTTTCTCCCTCCTTCAAGTGTATGAATGCATGCAGTCAAGTAAACTGTTTTTTTATGTCATGGAATAAGCACATAGAAACAACTCCGTCACTGCCACACTTAGTCCCTCTGTCTGCCTAAAGATGCTCACTAAGCCTCGTTCTGGAATTGAAAAAATGACGGGAAAGGCCTGTTGAGCCTCGTTTTGGTTATCCAGTATGACGATGCAGGTCTACTCACCCTCATTCTGGTACACAAAATGGTGACATGTAAATATGGTGTATATGTAGCCTTATAACTACGTTACTCACTCGTCGACATCGTCAAGCGGCTCCTGAGCGCCAGCGTTGCCCAGACCGCAGAAGCAGCCGTAGTGGTAGTAGTCAAAACAGCCGCGGTTGGTGTGCACACGGATCAGCTCACACGCCTGCAGCAGCGTGCGCTTCGTTCGGCTTCGATGGCCGGAAGGAACAACGGCTCCCAGACTGTTAGCTAATCATCATCATCATCATCATCATCATCATCATCATCATCATCATCATCATCATCATCATCATCATCATCATCATCATCATCATCATCATCATCATCATCATCATCATCGCGTCGGCTAAGAGTCGATAATTCGAATTAATCTTCCCTGCCACTGTCAGTATCAATACATGCATGCACACACATGATATATACGTATATGTACATATAATATGCAAATATGGTAGGAGAGAAATTATTTGAAGAGCTGCGAAATAAGAAAGAAAAGAAATCTGCGAAATGATGAAACTGTTATCAATAACGATCTACATGCTACTGACCAATGAACAATGATAACATGTTATCAACAAATAAAAGATAAAATTGTTACTTAGCAGTCAACAAAGACAAAATGGTGCAAATAAATACATGTATCGATAAGCAAAGCTAAAATGTTATTAATAAGTAAAGATGAAATTGCTACTGACCAAGGAAGACTAACGTGATTCCCACAGAGAGAAGCCGCAGCGCCATGTCATTAGGTGAAAGGTCAGGGACACTGTAGAGAGGTCACAGGTCACAGTGCTGGACAGCTGCTCGCTATACCTGCTGTATGGAGATAGTCATGTACTTACAGAGTCCGCGAACACACACACACACACACACACACACACACACACATCTTCATTGCACGCACGAACAACACATGCATTTTATCTTGATCTCTTTCTCCCTCCACCCTCGCTCTCTCTCACTCCCATTCCTTACGGTATATGTTCATGTATGTCTGTCTGCTTGTCTGTCTGTCTTGATCTTTCTCCCCCCTCTCTCTCTCTCTCACTCCCATTCCTTACGGTATATCTGTCTGTCTGTCTGTCTTGATCTTTCTCCCCCCTCTCTCTCTCTCACTCCCATTCCTTACGGTATATCTGTCTGTCTGTCTGTCTGTCTGTCTTGATCTTTCTCCCCCCTCTCTCTCTCTCACTCCCATTCCTTACGGTATATCTGTCTGTCTGTCTGTCTGTCTGTCTTGATCTTTCTCCCCCCTCTCTCTCTCTCACTCCCATTCCTTACGGTATATCTGTCTGTCTGTCTGTCTGTCTGTCTTGATCTTTCTCCCCCCTCTCTCTCTCTCACTCCCATTCCTTACGGTATATCTGTCTGTCTGTCTGTCTTGATCTTTCTCCCCCCTCTCTCTCACTCCCATTCCTTACGGTATATCTGTCTGTCTGTCTGTCTGTCTGTCTTGATCTTTCTCCCCCTCTCTCTCTCTCTCCTCCCATTCCTTACGGTATATCTGTCTGTCTGTCTGTCTGTCTGTCTTGATCTTTCTCCCCTCTCTCTCTCTCACTCCCATTCCTTACGGTATATCTGTCTGTCTGTCTGTCTGTCTGTCTTGATCTTTCTCCCTCTCTCTCACTCCCATTCCTTACGGTATATCTGTCTGTCTTGATCTTTCTCTCCCTCTCTCTCTCTCACTCCCATTCCTTACGGTATATCTTTATGTCTGTCTGTCTGTTTGTCTGTCTGTCTTGATCTTTGTCCCCTCTCTCTCTCTCCCATTCCTTACGGTATATCTGTCTGTCTTGATCTTTCTCCCCTCTCTCTCTCTCCTCCCATTCCTTACGGTATATCTGTCTGTCTGTCTGTCTGTCTGTCTTGATCTTTCTCCCCCCTCTCTCTCTCTCACTCCCATTCCTTACGGTATATCTTTATGTCTGTCTGTCTGTTTGTCTGTCTGTCTTGATCTTTCTCCCCCCCCTCTCTCTCTCACTCCCATTCCTTACGGTATAACTTCATGTCTGTCTGTCTTGATCTTTCTTCCCCCTCTCTCTCTCTCACTCCCATTCCTTACGGTATATCTGTCTGTCTGTCTGTCTTTAGTGCCGCACTTGAGTGTATGTGTACGAGCTATTTTTTTTCCAGTGTGAACTCAGTCTCTTCCGTAAAGACCAAACCAACTTCAACCGGATCAGTAAACAACTGTGTAATCGATAAAAGTCAGGGGAGGCTTATAAACATTCTTTCCAGGCAGCTGATTCTAGCAGGCATTCAATCAATTCAAATAAATAATGAAAAAAATAACAGAGAACCCAAAACAGTCGGACATTAACTATTCAAACTTGTTTCCCGGCAAAACAGGAAGAGGAGTTGGAACATAAGTGGGTGGAGGGTGGGGCTGGGTGTTAGCTAAGGTACAGCTGAGAGATAACATGTCCAGATTTAAATTAGATATCTGTTTTTGGTAACAGAATGTTAACAGCTGTGGAGTGTTCATAATGGAAAAAATAAAATTTACAGTCTCGATATAGAAAAGTCCACTTCCTAGAAAATAAGTGTTACACTAATAGCTGGAGAATGAGAGTGAGATGTTTATAATAGTAGTGGTGTTTACAACGACGGGAATTCGGTGAAGGTTGAATGCTTTTAGCAACAGCTTATTACACAGTGGTGACAATAAAGAGCGGAAATTGCAAATTAAAGCTACCATTAACACAGATACCACGCACACCACTCAATATTGGCATTTAACTGACATAGTAATGTTCTTGCAAATACCCGAAAAGATGGGCAAAAACCAACGCTGGGAAACCCTCAAAGATCAGACATCTTTACTATGGCAAACAAAAGTTTCCCAAATTCTTAATATTCAGACATAATAATGACACCACAAACACAGATACGATTTCTGAATGACTAAACTCGGAAAAACTGAGACATTTCCTTCAATGTCCTTACCCGTTGCCTTCAAATATGTCTAAAAAATAAAAAAAAAAGAATACAAATGAACACTATAGCAGACAAAGATTCCGACATTAGCTCCATCTCCGCAAAGAGCAGTAAGTAAACTCTCAAAACTTAGTCACTGATTCGAGGCCCGAGACGAGGGCTGAGCCCAGAAAAACAAATCTTTACTGTATTGGTGACAGGTGCTAACAGTTGCGCCGCCGGACCGCCCTTTAAAACAATAAGCGAACTCACCCCAGGAACAGAAATTAGTACACAATTAATAAGAAAAAAATAGTAATACATAAGTTAACTCACGAGAATATTTCAGCAGTTAGTGAATCATTCACGTTGGTAACCTGGTCAATGGTGGTGAGAGAAGGTGAGGAATGTGCGCCGATGGAACCAACCAAAGCTTTGTCAAGCCCTTAGTCCGTATCCTGCATCTGATGTCTGAAGTACTTCCCGTTGGAAGCCAAAACTAAAATTACGTATGGGGCATGGGGGGGGGGGTTACGGGGCACGGGGCATCCACGTGCTACGGCGAGAAGTACTTTGCCCAAAATAAACGACCTCTCCCGTAAATATATGCGTCATAAATGTTTATTATCAATTGTTTTTTGTGGTTGTTGTTGTTGTTGTTATTGCTATTATTAGTTAACTGACAAACAAGAGGCTTCTCTGAAGCACCTGAGTGGAAGTGTACAACGCTTGGTGCTTGATGTCAAGCGCAGTTAAATTGATTCTTTGTTCCTGTGACTGACAGGGTTAGCCATGTAGCTAGCTCCCTAGCAGCGTGCTATGAATCAGGCCCCACGTTCGTCTAGTGTATAGGGGCTGGCATTAAAACGGCCGCAACTGACCCAAGGTTCATATCCATTTATATCGTTCACATTGCCCCTGAGCAAGGTAACAGTCATCTTTCACGCTGCCACTACCACCATTATCAATTATCCTCAGCGTCCTTTCTATCTACATTTTCTCAGCTGCCTGGCATCTAAGTGACATCTGTATTAATACAATTTAACAAAACATTAAAAGCAATCACATAATGAAGGAAAGAAGAACAAAAAAAGGAAACGAATTAAACAACAAAAACAGGTAATAAGAAAAAACCAAAAGTACAAACAATAAAAGGGAGAAGCAAAGAAAACAAAAAGAAACAAACAATGGAAAGAAAGACAGAAATGAAAAGAAAAGGAAAGATAGAATATAAAAGAAAGAAAAAATGGACTAAAGAAAGAAACTCTGGCTGCGTGACGTTCTTCATATTGTTTGGGATAAAAGTGGAGATAACTATCCAGCCTGTGCTTCGTCTGTCACAAGTGACTGACAGTTTAGATATCATCCAGTGATAAGTGGACAGGCGTCTAGACTACAGGTCATACTGAGGGATAATATTATCACCTGCACTAAGCTCACAATATCCACTACGCTACTACATCACTAATTCCTTCAAAGATATTTTTTTGAAATCAATCAATCAATCAATCATAATAAATATGTAGGTTAAAATATAATTCGGTTGGAGAAGCAAGCTAATAAAATTGGTTTTGCAATGATCTCAGTTTTTAATTCTCAAACCTCAGAGTGGTTTGGTGCAACTAAATAAATCTTTGTCTTCTTCGGCCTTTAACATAGCATTTACATATGTAACCAAAGTAATCCCCGTGTTACTACTGATTTTAAATGTTGTTAAATCTTTAGACGGGTACGAGATTTATGGAGATGAAAGATACCCATGCGCTCGCAAAGGTACGAGGAAATGTTCGGCAACCCGTTATTTGTGGATGTGTCTATGTCCGGGACTCTGTGTGTGTGTGTGTGTGTGTGTGTGTGTGTGTGTGTGTGTGTGTGTGTGTTTGTACGCGCGAGCGGGCATTTGTGCGACATGGTGAAAGTCATACAAAAACAAAAAAAAAAATCCGACTTACCGACGGTGCAGTACCCGGAGTCAGGAAGCACCCAGGGTCATAGAAATAATCTCATGATGTCAGAACTACAACTATTCAGGTTTGGATCGACGGCACATCAAGACCACAATGCATACATTAGAGCTGAGTTAATCTGCGATACCCTGGGTGTCTTCACCACAGATACGGACTGAGTCTCTCGGACTTCGAACCGAAGAGCGCCAGCGTCAGCTGAAACAGTGTTGTTTGGTCTGACACAGGTGAGAAACACACCGGGCCAGTGGCCTTTAAACCCCGCTGTGATTATCTCTTGATTACGGCCACGCGATGGCAAGTAGTCTCAATGTCTTGCTGCTTCTGTATCAAGGTGGCCAGGTCATCTTGTGATGGTAGAGTATGTCATGTCTGCTTCAGACTTGGGCGAGCTAACCGTGAACACACAGCTCTACAGACAAAATGAAACATTTGAACTTTAGTAAAGGATGAACGGATAATAGGATAATATTGTAATGGATACTCAACTTTACAGGTGCTTTGACACGTCTGAAAGCTAGCAGTGCTGTAATGCATGCATGGTTTTTGCAGACAGTATAACACATCTAAAAGTTAGTTATTATTTAGCATGACACATTAGAATGTTAGTAGTACTGTACTGGATACACAGCTCTACAGACAACACGACAGCTGAAAGTTACTAGCACTGTAGAGAAAGTTGAGACTTTATATAAATGACAATACCTTTGCAGCTACTGCCATCATTATTTGCCACGCTTGAAAGCTTTTAAATTTCAACACCAATAAAACAAATCTTTCCAAGCCGAATATACGTTTTAGTAAAAAAAACAAACAACAAACAAACAAAAAGAAACAAACAAAAACAACAAAAACCACCCACTTTAAAGAAATAAATCATGTAAAAATCTATGAAGAAAAAGCAAAAACAAAAGTAAAATCAGAGTTAAAAATCTAAAGTGTATGTACCTGAGGTTCCTTTCACAGTGTAGCGTATATAATTGGGAATATATTAAATTACGTTTGTAAGGGTTGTGTGAGCAATAAAAACCTATTTTCTACCAGGACATGGCTGCTTTCAGGTCTGACCCAGCTCGCTGTAATGTGGCCTCAGTTACTTTCTTTCTATAAACGCCAGCAGCCGATTTTCACCTGTTCAGATCACTGATAGCCTCCCTCACCTCGGCTGTGTGACATCCGGGTTCTTGGCCAGACTACGTCTTGTTTCCAAGGGTTGACGCAGTCGTCTCCTATCAGGCGCTGGAGACGACGACGGCCGCGCATTTCGTGTGAAGAGCAGGGGTGGGGGGATCAGGGACTAAATATGCCGAGTGCCGGATTGCTCTCCTCTCCACACTGAGCTTCAGGACGCTGTAAATCCCACTTTGGGGCGACATGTTGTCTCCTTGTTGTCTGGGACAAGGTACAACCCTTTCAGCATTCCTTCCTCTATTGTATTTCCTTAACAATGCAATGAGGACATCAGGGTTGAGCAGGAAAGGAGGAATGACTACATTAGATGGAGTGGTGTTGGAAATTTTGGGGCTTAAGTATGGAACTCTTGATAAAGGCGTCAATTTTAGGACAAGAAGACCAGCACCATTGTTTCTGCTAGCTAAGGGTCTTGTCAGAATGAAGGATCTTTCCACGAAGATAGTAGATAATGCAAACAACAAAGGAATTATATATTAATTATGTTAATCTTATTATTCTTGCTTCTTTTATTACTCTTCTTAATCTTTTTATTAGATATTAAACTGTGCGAAGTTTCTACATATTGAATACAGGCATAAACCAATTTTAGTGTGAAGAATATACACACCGAATATGATTTAACCAACAGAACATGAAAATGAGTTCAAAGAGTTATTTATGCAAAGTAGATATTTCCTCCGCTGAAACTCTAAGAAGAGCATGATAATGATTCGGTGAGGGGGCCATCTTTCCTTTTGTCCTCTGACATTATCGACAGTCGTAACTGAGTGACACTGAGGTGAGATGTGTGTCATGCTCTTCAGTTCATGTTTATGTGGAGTAGTCTGCTCTTGATAACGATAAACACCTCTTCTCAGTACAGACATCGAAGAGGGAGAGAGAGATAGAGAGGATTTGTCCTTCTTTGCATTTTACCACGCAGACGCATGACCACAAACGTAGAGCAAAGTGGTTCGTCTCTCCCTGATGGTGCGACACATGACAGACGACACCCTCTGAAGACCCACCACGAAGACAAAAAACTGGTCCGTTGCGCGGCAGCAACATGATCCTCAGCAACACAAATACCTGGCCTTATAACAGGATACGTCTTTGATGATATATGCTTTCGGGTCTAGTGGGTTTTCAAGAAGAGACTGCAACATCATTGAAGTGCTTTCAGGATTTATGGGGCGTTCATGAGTGTACCCCACAAATCCTGACAGAATACTCTGCAGCTGGTACCTTGTTTTCGTTTTTCATTTTATGTCACGGATATGTAAGTATGACACAAAGAACCGCAATGTCCACGCGAATCAAAGAAATCTTTATTACCTGTATGAAAGAAATAACTGAACACAACTGATCCCGAATCTATAGAAAAATTAACTCTTTAGATTGTGAGGATGTTAAAAAGGCTATGACGAATCTTACATATTGCACACACACACACACACACACACACACACACACACACACACACACACACGTTAGAGTACGAGTATATATGTGCGTTTACACCTACACACACGAAGCTTCTTAAAGAATGAATAAATTAAATGTTCACATGTGAGTGGTGTGTTCGACCAACAAAGGTTTGAAGTGGCAAATTAGTGCAACTGTTCTTGTTCAGAAGAGTTTCTCGAGTCAGTTGAGGTACAAAAACATAAAAACAAAGCAGAAAGCACTAATAATTTTGAATATTACTGTTTCTCCATCTGTTCTAATATCTGCTACTCTCCTACCTCCATTCATAAGCAAGAAATCAAAGCCAATAAGTGAAGCGCAGTTTGGTCCATCGAGCGTCAAAATGATTTTCACAAGGAAGTTATCTTCAATTCCTGTTGTACAGAGACTGAAATATGGGAAATAGGAAATATCTTGGAAATAACAAGCTCGTAAATAAACAGTCTTCTTCTTCTTCTATAAACACACTCTCACGCACATCTAGACGCACACAAGCTCCACGAATACGCACAATCTCTCTCTCTCTCTCTCACACACACACACACCACCTTTCTCAGTCGCACACTTAAGTGCACTTGCATGAAGACCCTTGAGCACCCTGACCCCCTTCTGTTGCCGGGTGCATGTCAAACCCACCGTTTGCAGGGGACGGGTAGCAAGCCACACACAGCACGAGGCGCCAGAGGACAGACACTGTGGCGAGAAAGGAGCCCGACTGTCGTCACCTGCTGTGTTATCGACTATCGTCACCATCGTTGAACAGAGTCCACACCTGTCCTTGGGCTCACAACAGGAAATTAATTCTCTACATTCAGTCCAGACCCTCCCTTCCACCAGTGAACACCATCTGTACACGCGCCGACCGTCGCCGCCAGCTGAAAGAGAAACCGAGTTTTAAAAAAATGAACTGTGGGTGTACACAGCATCTTAATAGCAAAATTGTTTTATGTGGGAAAGCAGTAAAACATGCAAGCCAAGTGTTTCCTTAAGAAGAAAACTTGTATTAATCCAATAAAGCAGAAGGTAGTCATTACTGTAACATATTGTAACATACGGAACAGTGATTGTAATTAGTTGGCGGCGTTCAGGTGACGGTTTTATGTAACCTTTATCCATACCCGCAGGACAGGCACTGGGTGGGCTGGTGGGAGTTTTCAGCTTCCATCAGCCTTCTGCTCTACAATATTAAACTACAGAGCTAAGTAAGAAGGCACCATATTGTAAGGATCCCCTGTGTGAAAACTGTTTAATGTCAGTCATGATAGGATTGGAATAAATACAGGAATTTTCACTGGTTAGTTAGAAGGGTACGCAACTTGGAAGCTCATCTAGATTTTGGCAGAGGTAAGTGAGAGAATATTTAAAGCATCTTGTAGTGTTGATGTCCAATAAGAAGAGGGAAACAAATCCAAGAACAGAGAAGCATAAATCATTTTTAATGGATTGGTAGGAACCGCGACACAGGCAGACAAATGTCGACTAGAGGAAAAGCGTAGAAGTGGGTAAGAGATCGGACTGGCACCGATCAGGTTGCAGGCAAATCTGGTGGTGTAGGTATCGGTCTCAGTGAAGTGAGTGAGAGGCGGAGCAAGCAGCAGGCCAGGTGTAAAGACGACGGTTAAAGAATTTAATATGCACCGCCCACCCACCCACGCCACCCGCTTAAAGTGTGTTGAGGGTGGACCCAAGACATTGCTCGGGTCGTATCCTGAGTCTCCGGGTCCAACATGTCCCCAGTGGGATAGTGAGGAATCTCTTACTTGCTGCATTTACTGTTTGCAATTATATAGTTTTACAAATTTCACACACCGAGTGACATCAGGAATACAAACAAGAATAAAGAGACATAACGAAAATCATCTTTAAAGCGACCAGAAGAAAATAATACTGTAAGTACTCACTTTTATTATCTATAATTTATTCTCTTTTCATGTTGGCACACACATTTATTGTCTTATGTATCTGACTTCTGTGTATATCCGTATACTGATACTATAAAGAAATATGTAAGCATGTATCTGATAAAAACTTTCACCGCTCCTTTCATAGGCTAGTTCAGTTCGCTACCTACACACAACCACTAATCTGTTTCTCTATTTCATTTCTACATTATATATTTCCTCACACAAAGTTCGGATCTTGCCAGTTCTACAAAGGTTTCGAACAGTCCTGGTGGTCATGTCCTGTTTATAGTAAAGCTGAAAGTACGTTCTGATGTATAATGTTATCACCACTGGTAGTAGAGGCTACGATAGATAAGAATCAACAATCCCTCATTTCGTAAAATTACTTCTCAAATGCTTCAACTTTAATTCCTTATCATTTTCTGAGCCATAGAGAACCATTTAAAAAGGAAACGGTATGTTAAGTTCAATTTTATGAGACGAGATTTGGTGTCACGGGGAAAAAAAATTATCGAGTTTGATTATGAAACCTGTTCGTTGACTGACAAAAGAGCTTTGATTAATTCAAACAGTGAAAGACCATGAAAGTCAAGATTAATTACCCAAGGCCCCATGGCACTCATGAACAGATTTTGCCGCTGTTTTACTGGTGGTAATAATGACTAATGAAAGTCTCCATATGAGTGAGTTTATCCAGAGAACTTTCATTTTCAGTTACTGATACACTGAACTTCGTGGATAGTCTCAGCAATGGGTGGTGCTGCACCACTTTCAGTCTTTAATTGTAATAGTGCTTGGGGTGCTTTCTCAGACCTGTCCGCTTTGATTCAGCAGACACAAAAGAGAGGAGAAGAAAGAGAAATGCCATTCTAGCGTGTACTTGGGACTGTTTCAAACCATCATGCCCTGCGTGTTGAAGGTAATGTCTTAATCAATGACCCCTGTGATTACCTCCTTTGAGTAATCAGCTACAGTCAAGTCCCCCATTAATCTCGGTGCTCAGCTCTCCACCCCATTATTCACTGCCTTCCTATCGCAAGCCCACAAAAGTCAACAACTTACGTCGGCAACAAATACTTCTAATAGGAACTTCACCATTGGAAACATGATTACATTCTAGTTATTACGGTTACATATGATTACCTGGTGATTGCACTTTGTTATTCCGGTTACATATGATGACATTGTGTTATTTCGGTTACATATGATTACAGGAATGCATTTTATTTTCCGTGACGTATGATTACATAACTACATTCTGTTATTGGAGTAACAGCTATCTGTGTCGGACTAGTCCTGTCAGTGATCGTAACGCATTAGTGACTAACTTGATGGACGTAAGCAGCCATTTTTTTCATGAATATATATAGATTGAGGATAGATAAGACAGCTTTCATCGCACTTTTATTTCAGTAAGGAACGTGTAACTGAAACCTTTGTACGGCTGATGATATAGTTATTATTTTGTAGCTTACATAGCTAGTAATGAATTCAATACTAAGAAGTGGTTAGAAACGTCAAGCGCACCAACTGTAGTGGTAGATAAGTAAGTACAAGTTGAAGGGCCAGCATATTTTAAATTCAAACTGCTATGGTAGCGGCAATGTTGTAACGAGTAAAACCACTACCGTACTATTGCCTACTAATAGTTCATGATTTTAATGATGGTGTTCTGATAGTGGTTGTTGTTGTGTTGATGGTAACGGTGGTGATGGTGTTCACTCTGGCAAAGTTATTCTGGGTTGAGTGTCAAGAATGTGGTTGATAACTAGTGGAGATCACCTTACTATACTATTGATTTGTCCCCAACGTTTGCCCTCCCAAGAAATTAATTGCTTCTCTCACTCCTTGCTTTTCTTCTGTTTTTTTTTTCTTTTCGTTCTTTTGAAATTGACCACAGCTTTATAAACCTCTCCTTAATTGGCTGTGAGCTTGGCGTTTATAATAAAACCCGCCATCATAAAGCCAAGTCGCCTTGTACCTGCTCACCTGCGCACAAGACTTGGGCCCCTGCTAAATCATATCTTGTGACAAGCTTAAGTCCACACTGCGGGATAATCGATGGGCCGGCTTACTTCCCCACAACTACCCGGGCACTGGGGAATGATGAGACGGATCACAGTTCACAAAAGAGGGATTACTAAAGATTGACCCACCCTCCACTCAATATTACGAAGGCCGCTTTCTTGTTCTGCATCTGATTCTGCTGGTCCCAAACTTAAACTACTCGAAGCTGGTATGTATCATGGCTGAGCATTTGACTTTTAGGAAAGTAAAAATCGATTCCTTTTGCTTTGATTGTTTTTATAATAATAATATTTTTTGACCTGATTAATTTATTGAAGCCGGAAATTATCAATCAACCACTCAAGAATACCGTTGAATATAGTAATTTCCAGATACTAATTAGGCTCTTGTCTCTGCAAGTCGCCCGGTTGTATGAAATTACTGAGTGTAGGAGTGGAGTTGTATGGCGACACCGGAGTCCAGACGACAGGGACTCAAGATATGGTGATCTCTCTACTTGTTTCTGAGAGCTCTCTACGCCATCCACCCCTGGCCACTCCATCAGACCTTTCAAAGTAATTATACTGCGCAGGGGTCCCACAGAGTTGACGGATTACATTCAAGAGCTGCCCACTTCGCTTGTAGAGGCTGGAAACAGTTATTTCACAGCGGATATTTATCTTCTCGCTGGGTGTGCTTTAATAATAAAATGTGCTTTTCATTTTGTTTAAAAATATCAGTCCGGTACCCGGATGTGTAGATTTTGCTTAAAATGGTAAAATGCAGTTGCTAAGTAAAGACTGTGGAGCAAGCTGATCTTGCCCCGTGTTTCAAAGAGACTATTAATTTCATCAGAGGCTCCGTTCCTGGCTTAGGCAGAAGCAATTAATCTCGACACAGTTGCTGATGTGTAAACAAGCAAAGGCAGTAAAGAGGTCGTTGCGACATCACGATCGTTCCTTCATCCAGCCTCTAACCTCTTATGTTAGCAACTGTTGGACACTAATGACCATCCCTCGTATTGCCTACACTTCTGCGTGGTTTGTTCTCACTAAAGGAGCTATTTCAAAAGCGAGTAAGTCTATATTTTTAAATTAATTAATTTAAAAAAAAAATTGACCACGAAGCTAGCCGACTAACAATTGTTGTCGTGAATTTCGTTTTTAGTATTGTCAATTGTAATTTCAGATGACAGTGACTAGTGTTAGCAGCAACAGTCATTGAGTTGCTCGGTGCATTGCACGCAACACAGGACAGTACTAACCTGATGTTGCTGGGCTGCACGCCCTATCTTAAAGACCCACCCGAGTCAGATTTTTTTTTTTTGCTAGTGACTGTGTTTAGTTCATCGCACAAACCTCTCTTTACCCCTCGAGTTTATATCTCAGTGCCTCCGATTCTTTTGGGGATGTAGGCCTTCAAACATTTCTGTTCTCAAAAGGGTATCGAAAACATTTAGTCCGTGAACTTTTTGTCAGAACGTAGACATACATAACATGTTTCTGCTCTTATATTCATCTTATCTTTCCCTGTAGAAGGACATCCTCCTTTCAACATGAGTTACATCTCGTGGTTATTTATTTTATTTTATTATTTAATTTTTGAAAGAGACACTTCGCACTTCACTTGAGCCCGGGAAATGGGTTCATTAAGATTTTAGAACTGACATGAAAGAGATTTTAATATTCTGGGGAGTCTTTAAGAACCGTGGTGTGTGTGTGGTGCCATTAAATCACAAAGCAGTTATCGAAAGCTACAAATAAAGCATCCATTACATTCACATTTCATGATGATATGAGGAGGAATTTCTCGCAATCAGAACTTGTCACCTTTTCTCGTTACCTGGCACTTATTGAACATTTCCAAGTCACCTGATGGCTTCAGGTAGCCACAACTGTACAGTGCAGTCGTGCCGTTCTTGCAACTTAATTTAGGTTTGCTTCCGAAAATTAACAATGTCGCCATATTGACTAACAATAATACTTCTTATTGTTTTTTTCTGTTTTATTTTTGCTGCTGTTCTTTTTTGTGTTCTTATTTTTGGAGTTCTTTCTGTTCTTCTGTTTGTTTTTTGAGTTCCCTTCCCCCTTTCTTTTTTTTTCTCTGCTTTTATTTTATCCTGGATTGTTTTGTTATGCCTTCTATAATAATAATAAATCTTTTTCTCCGTATGAACGCAAGATCAATGCACTGCACACAAAAGACTACAAATGAAGTTCAGGAAAGAGTGAATTACCATGATCATAACAACATGAAGACATAACTCTTTTTCCTCCTCTTGAAGCACGCGCTCGTGTCCCCCGCTGAGAGGAAAGCGAAGCAACTCCCGTGGGAAAGTAGTTACCGCCCATGAAAATGTATTTTATGTGCTTGAGGTTGTGAGAGAAGTTTGCTAGAAACGGCACGTGTACCAAACAATGCGCCGGCTAGTACACGGCTTGTCTATATAAAAAAAAATCTGTTGGACACCCCTATCCCCCCCGAAAAGAAATTCATGCGTTGATGTGTGGAAGGCTGTACAGTAGCGTGCGCCATTTTCAGCTTGCGCCATTAGATACCCCGGGTGGCGTAAAGATTACTGAACTGCATCCGGGGAGGCCACAGAAAGGTTCACGAAGAGTTCAGATCTCTTTCGGTGTGAAACAAGTGGGGCTGATATACAAAATATTAACACGAGGAGGCGTTGTTAAAAACTTTCGTGCGAAATTTCGCATTTCTTTATTAATACCACCCCAATAAGAAAAAGTTTATTTGTGTTCAGTTCAGTGCACTAGTTTATGTCCTGGTGTGGTGGTTGCTTTTGTGTTTGACATTTGTGAGGCAGTAAAGTCAGTGACAACTTCAGGTGAAGTCTGCTGGTGTATACAAAAAGATGAGGTTATGTCTCGTATGGTGTCGCCTGGCATGCATTCTCGCTAAAGTATGAACAGTGGGCGTTGTGTGTGTGTGTGTGTGTGTGTGTGAAGGAGAGAAAGAAACAAAACAAAACAAAACAAAAAAACAAAAAAACGAGAAACAATCGAGAAAAAAAAAACGACAGCGAGCGAAAGTTCAACTCCCAGGATTTTCAGCGATTTTATGTTTGTCCATGCGAATGGATGTAGTTATCTGTCGTGTATAGCCTTATTTCAAAGAGGTACAGACAGAGGTTTTGTTCCTGTCAAACTCCATCAACAAATATCCCATCAGCCTTAGTCACACTGATTGTTTGACCATCTTCAGGCCAAAAATTAAGGCGCACTTTTTCTCAAAATAAGGACTTCAGCCTCCATGTCCTGATCGTGTACTGGCGTAGAGAGTGTATGTATGTATTATTATTATTTACTCTGTGGGTGTGTCTGTTGTATTAGTACATCTGTAAAGTGTGTCTGTATTTACTTTGAAGGTGTGTCTGTTGGATGAGTACTTACTTATGTATAAAGTGTGTCTGCATTTACTCTGTGGGTCTGTCTGTTGTGTAAATACATTGTATGGATCTTAGCATGTAGGTTTATTTAGAATTGTCCTGTTTGTAGCAATTTCTTTGTAAAGCATTCTGATCAAATTATTTCGGACAAGCGCTAGATATAATCCCTATTATTATTTTTATTTGCTCCCTCAGGTTCTGAAATGAAGAACTGGAGTGAGTGAGATGTGTTCATGCTCATCGCAGTCTGGCAACCCGTTGTGGACCTGAACTTTCATCATGTCTAAAGCCAAAGGGGACTAGTTCAGTCGTTTTGCTTCACTCACTCTCTTCCCACTTCCACCATCGAGGTCGCCCTCATCGTAATAAATATCGTCGACCGCTGCTCGCTGTTCCAAGTCTCAGGCACCTGATCTTTCGTGCTCTCCACACCCTTCTCCATCTCATTTACCGCATATTCCCCCAAGCTTTCCTTAACAGCCGAGCGGTGCCGTTGGCCAGGTATGGACACAACCGACCCTCCTGTTTGCTACCTTCTCCCCTCCCCGTCCCCCACCTCCCAGCTCCGGCTTGGCGCCAAGTCGCACAGTCGGTGTGAAAGGTCAGGTCGCGGGTCTACGGGTGTCGTGATTGCCTGCTGAAGGCGGGGCGAGAGATCTCGCAGAAAGAACAATTCTTCATTCTTTAGTTACGAGGGCAATAGCAAAAGCAGGTCACTGCGTTGTTTTTTTTTTTTATTTGAAAACCTGCAGCCCACACGCAGCTGTGTATAAAGCCCTGCAGCTTTTCTCAGACCATTACAAAACTGAAAGCTGTTGCTGGCAGAGGAAGGACTGTTGTGTGTCATACTCTCCTAACGGTGACGGTTTTGTGTCGAATGAAGCGGAGACATCAATGATCAAGGATGGTAATGATAATATTTACAGCAGCGAGACAGGCAACGAGGAAAAATCTTCTGTCTCAAGATGGCGTCTGATTTTCCGAGGATGGCAGTTGAGGCATCTGTAGCAGACTCTTCATGCACGCGCCCACGAATGATGAGTTCTCGCTCATCATCGAAGAGAAGGGCAAAGATGTTCAAATCATCAGTGGCTAATGAAACATCGCTAGTCTCTAAAGTTACCGACAGTCAGGGCGACTTTCAACCTGCCCTCTCTCTCCGACCTGAACTGGATCTCAACCAGTTTCGTCTTTCTCTTCAGACTCTCCCGCAGCAAGGTGAACCGGAGTCCGCGGACATCGTCGAGTCGTCGACGCTGTCGTCTGACCTGAAGACTCTGGCTGCTACTTTTAAAACATCGCCGTCACTTCTTGTCTCTCGCGAGATGACAGAAGCTATCAAAAGACAAGAAGGCGGAAACGGGGATACCTGGTACTGGCAAGCCAAACGAGTGAACGGAGCCCACACCGGCAAGTCCGGGGCTGCGGGGATTCTTTTCCCATCCTTGACACAATTCCTGTCCTGCAAGGATGGCCACAACGGTACGGAAAATAAAAAGGAAGAATTTGGTTTATATGCCTTAGGCATGCCTGCAGCTGTTAGGCAGAAGTTAAAATCGATCCCGGAGGACAAGAACAGCTGTGTAAGCACTACATGGAAGCTTGTCGGAAGCTGTGACTGTGTTCCACAGATGAGTGAGTGGCTATGCCAGAGATCCGCGATGACTGTGGTCCCTCAGGAAAACAGAACCTACACGCAAGTCCGTCACAAGATCCGCCCCAGCATCCTGAAGCACCAGGACCGCCGGCACAGGGGACTCAGTTTTGCTTTCAATTCTTACTCTCCCGTGCAGCTGATGGCGTCTCAACATGGCGGTAACAACAGGGATAAAGTGAAAGAGACGGGTGATGGAGACTGCGAGGAACAACTTCGCGGACGTGGACCTTATCAACGGTTTAAAATCAGCAGCGGGGCGAGAGGTCAAGGTCAGGATCAGAAGGGCGGGTGGGAGGAGCTGACCTGCCTCCAGCTGGCAGACACTATTCTAGGCACGAAGGCTACAGACTGGACCCGCTGTTATCAGCTGAGTCAAGCTAAGGTCAGGTAAGCCTGCGATAAAGTGAGGTCTCTTTTATTCTGCCCTCTTCATCATACGTCCTTTTACAAGTCTTCATTTCTCTCTCTGCACTTTACTGTAATAATAAACCATTATAAAAATGGACAGGAATGTTCTGGAACATTTACGTAATCTCATGACCTGAACGACACATTGTTGAACGACGGTTAGATCACAAGGTGGGCGAGCCAACCGAGCCTAGGGCATATCAGTTCAGACGATATTTCAAGCCATTAAATCTCTAAACGCTAACATGGCAGCTAAGGGAGATAATCGGTGTTGGAGATAAAATGGGAGATAATTAGCACTGAAAGCGGGTCAGGTGGTCTTGCTATACGCTACTTTAATACATATCGACACTTTATATGTGGCTTAATCGCCCATAGTGCTATTTAGTAACACTAAATGTGGATTAATCAAAACAAAGGTTGGCTGGCAGTAAGCATCTGTTAGGTATCATAAGGGAGACAAGAAATCTAAACCGATCACCCACTATAATAAAATTAAGGGCAAAGGGCAGAGATTGACCATGATAATCACCAGTATAAGGCTAGAATTTCTATCGTACTCCGGTTTTCTATTTCAGGGACAATTTGAAAATTCAGACAGGAGTGCAGTAATTTTTCGCAAAGTTTCTTTTCCTGTCAGATTCATTCATTCGATGAAATTTTCATTTGTGGTGGTTTTGGTGTCAAATACTTGACATATATTAGTTAAGAATATTTTGTAAATAAACGACAATCATTTTAAAGAGCGTATGAGTTAAGCAATTATTTTAAATGTTTCAGGTACATAGATATTCTCGAAAGGTCAGTTTCTTACCAGGATGACGAGGGTGCAGTCAGGTCATCTAGAGGCGATGTCGCACGACAGACTCCTTCAAGTTCTTCCTCATCACTTAGCCTGCCGGACCAGACAGACGCAGAACCGCAATCAGCTCAAGAAGAGGCTACTCACATGATGGGACAGAAAGTGCCAAGGAACAAGACCGTTCGTGCTGCTGATGGCGGTGGAAACGAAAGTGAAAGGAGGAATGTATCAGCAGAAGACGAGAAACAAGAAAAGAGAGCATTCTTCTTTCCATCGTTGCATTCAGAAGACAAGCAGAGGTCTGGAAGAACAAAGATAACACAGTTCACAAAGAGCACAGAGGTTACACTTGAAAAAGATATTACCCTCGATGCCTACGGTATGTGTGATAGGTTACCCAATACTTTCAAGAGACCAATACTCAAATCATCTCAGCAGCTTCCTGTGAGCGCCAAGACCGAAAAAGACTTGTCGCCTGGACGGTTAGCAACTGTGTACAGCGCCATGCAACAAGCAACTAGCAACCACGTGACAGGCAAGGACCTGCAAATACGGGGTGCGCCTGTGCAGGCCATCAACATGGGAAATAACTCCAATCATTCCGACCACGCACACCGGAAATGCGTCACGACTTGTGGTGCTGCGGACCTCAAGAAAAGGGCCGTGCGGTTTAGTGTTTCTGATCAGGTTTATGAGTTTACACCCAGCGACCCAGTCATCTTGTGAGCAGGTTGAAGGTGCTGCTGCTTTCTTCTGTCAGTAAGTTAGACTTGAACCTGGAGCTCACTTCAGACCCTGGAGAGACTGTGTAGGCACATAGGGAACTGCTCTTAAATGTTAAATGTATCCATGAAAAAAATATTCAGAACAACGCACCGAAATCGTGCACACACACACACACACACACACACACACACACACACACACACACACACACACACACACACACACACACACACACACACACACACACACAAGATACTTCACAGCCATACGCAGACACATGAAAACATACCCTGATATTTTCCGATTTTATTCATTCTGTCATGTATCCGATGCCACAGAAGGGAGAGAAATGGATAATAACAGGCAGTGTAACAGTCCTGCTGTATATCAAGCAGACATGATGCAGTTTAAGGAATAATCTTCATCTGTGAGGGAAAACACGCATTTTGCAAATTCTGAACGGTGATCTGTGTGCATGCAACACTTGCACGTGTACCTACGCACATGCATGACTTAATTCGTGCCCGTAAATGTGTGTTTGTGGTGGAGGTGGGGTTAGTGTGTGTGTTTTGGTCTAAAAGAAGGAACAAAGAATGGACGGCTTCACTTGTATCTGAATTCCTGTTACATCCGAAAGAAAGAGAGAGAATGTGTGTGTGTGTGTGTGTGTGTGTGTGTGTGTGTGTGTGTGTGTGTGATTGTATTTATATTGAAAGTAGTGTAATACAGATTCCACCTACGATCAAACAAAAGTAGGCAAAGCAAAAGTGTTACCCATATATGTATATACGTGTAGACTGTTTTTCTATCAGTAAAGCAAAAAAAAAAAAGTATCTATCTTCACCCCTAACGTGCCTTTTTGGGAGAAGAAAACAGACGGTTAACTAATACCCGTATACCTTCATGCACCCGTGATAAACATATTTTCACATACAACAAAAGAACTATGTTTCGTATACTCGCTTTTGTACAGTAGTAAGTTATTATAACTCAGTTTATCATTGATGTTGCTAATAGACTCTTGTCTATGTTTGACATCACGGCTATTGACTCACTTTCTGTTGTTTCCAGTACACATGTCTTTTCATTACATGTTCACATCTTAGATGTTGATATAATGTATTATGGATTTAAACACGTAGCTGACAGTAGTTGGGAAATGACAGGTGGAATATGATTGTGCTTATTTGTTTGTTTGTGTGTACATGGAGCTGTGTATGTTTGAGCATGCGCCTGCGCTCACGCATTAGGCGAGGATCCATACAACTCTTCTTAGTCTTGTATACAATTTTGTTCTTAATTAAATCCTGCATTGTCGACATTTTCTGTTCCTCTTGTGCTTATTTTTTGGGTTCCCATGTTAAAGACGAGCATCTGTATGGTCAGCTGCTTTCATCCTTTCGAGAAACTTCTTGTCCACTAACTCAGTATCCCATAATGTGGTCCAGTCACCTCCCTTATTTTCTTTTTTTCTGATGTACTGTCCATAGACCACGACAGATAAGAGCTTTTACCTTCCTCTTGGCACTTGCTTTGCAAGTCTTCTGGAAGGTGTCGAAACCACTTCCGGTTTGAGAAATCTCTGGTTTCAAAAACCGGATAACGGACACCGTGACGTCAGGGCACGTGGTGGCGATGTAGACGCCGGCGACAAGCACGAGCATCTTGGTCAGCCCGCGATGCTGGAGGTGACTAGCGTTGCCCTGAAAACTTGCCCTGACGCGCCACTCACTAGCAGTGCGCAGTCGCAGCATCGTCACGCAGGTGGCCAAGGAGATGGTGAGAAATGTCGCAACTGGCAGCACACACAAGCAAACAATCTGCAAGACTATATCGTAGAAAAATGTATTCTTTGCGTAGACACCCGAGGGCACCGTCTTCCAGTGCATTTTGCGCTGATTTTCATCCCAAACGGCGATGACCTGATATTTTAGTATAACTGGAACAGTATACAGCATTTGAATGCAAACAAACATAAGTAATAATATGACACACATAGCGCGCGTGCGAATCAAGATCATAACACGTAGGGGAAATAATACACATAGGCAGCGCTCTGCGGCAATGACGGTTCTGTAACAATTGGAGACCATTCGAAAACCGTAAATAGCCCCGGTAGATACTGCCATCACCTTCTTGTAGCTTTCTTCAAACATTGACTCATTCAGGTCGTTGCCGAGTGAAAATAGATTAAGAATGTTAAGGCCGACGATGTACAAGATGTCAGCGAAGGAGAGGGAAAACAGGCAGAGGTTCATGCGGTCCTTTAGTCCCTGGCGATGAAACACCAGACAGTTGATGATGTTAGTGGGAATCCCAATCAACAGAGCTAAGAGATATAGACCATTGAACAACATTATTTCTGGCTCCAGGAAGTGCCCTCGTCCAGTAGAGCTGTTCAGGTAACTGGGTGTCAGTAAAGAGGTAGTGTCTGTCGTATTTACGGCCAACATTTCACTGTACTCTTCCATAACGAATTTCGATCTGAAAAAACGATTTTGATCTTTTAGGAATCTAGTTAGTCCAATGCTTGGTCAACGGAGAGTAAGTAGTCTAGCTTTATGATGTACATAGCTGGCAATTATATCCACTTTGAACATGATTCAGGCAGTCAGAGGTTCGTAATGTCTTCTAAAGCCGGTCACGAACGAACTGGTTTCCTTATCATCGGTGATTAAAAAATAGAGTTTTAATTTGAAATACCGTTAAAGACTATCTTCGCACATAACAAGACAAGATCTCAGTCAATCATTTGTAAGAAGAGTCAGGCAGATACCATATTGTCAGATTTCATCCTCTCTGAACACATTTCACGACCATGATCGATTCTGTGATTTGGCGTCCTATTTTTCGTAAAAGTCGAGGCTGTGGTCGACATCTTCTGCAACGAGACCGGCAATGGCCTACAGAATAAGTGTTAAAAATTAACAAAAAGAAATCCAACATAGGCAATAAAAAGGAATGCAGAAGGTTAATTACTCTTAGCAACAACAAAAGGTGGTTACAAAGAGCAAGCCCTAATGAAACTATCGCAGACGACAGCGAAGACGGCGAAGTTTGAGTAGACATGTACATCAACACAAATGCTGAGTCTGGTCAGCAGAAGACTCGTCACATCAGCGATCCCATGGTCACAGAAATGTCAGACAGTCATCTAGTTGTAGTGATGCCTAAAGCTTATCGCTGTGCCGTGCAGCTGGGCCCAGAACCTTGCTGCCAGCACGCAGACTGAACCACGAAAGTCGTTAATAACTTGTATTTTGACATGCAATTAGTTCTGCATATATCAGGGACAAAGCAGATAAACCTTCCTCCGTTGCTAGATGGGTATTATGCTTTTGAATCAATTACAGTGAAGATGAGAAAATAAGTCTTCTTAGTACTCACGATATGTAAATGAAGCAAGCCCCTAGAACTCTATATAGATGGTATTAGGAGCAATCAATAGAAAAATGTACTCAAGTTCCAAAACTTTGCTGTAATTACCGCTAGTGGAAATACAAATAATTAGAAAAAAATATACGGTACGAGCTTTAGTTACGTAGCATTAATTTAAAACAGAATATACCCATTTCGGAAACTTTAAACCTACTGGCAGAAATTTTGACAATGTTTCTTTGATTGAAAGTTATATTTTATTTGCAGTTAACTTGATATTTGTATCTACATTCTACATAGTTGTTTTACAATGAAAATAATTTTTTTGCGCATTGATTTTAAAGAAAGGTAGAAAGAGAGAAGTGTGTGTGTGTGCGTGTGTGTGTGTCAGAGAGAGAGAGAGAGCGAGTAAGAGTATGTTCTGTGCTCTTTCTTGTGCATATACATGGGCGTATATCTCTCCGCACAAATTCTTGTATACATGTGTACTGGCGTGTGTATGTATGACAACAGCTTACAGAAAGTCTTTATATTCCTATTAATATTGTTCATATTTAGAAAATAATGAGGTAGCTAGCAGTATGTAAAAATCTGGTTTTCAACTGACAATAGAGCAAAAAAAATTCGGAAATCAAACCATGAACAATTATATTTATGTTCGTTAATTTAATCTTCAGATTACCTCATTAAAAAATAAAAACTCTCAGAATGTATGGATAAAGAACCAAGAATACGTTTTATGTTTCCTTCTTCCTTGAAGCACATCGGAAAGTATGGTATATTGTCTCTATAATTATGAATCGCCGGCACATACAGATTATTTATGTACAGGCGGAACCGTGCGCCGCCATTCTTGACTATCAAAGGGAGAAATCAAGGTCCTCGTTGTCTTAAGGAATTCCTCCCAAAATAAGTGAGTTTTTACAGAGCAAGGAAAGACATTTATCCTGCTAAAATACATAGGTATCTTATGAAAACTCATTTGTCAAGTTCAGGTAGTGCGGCTTTTAACGGTTAATGGATAAATAAACAGATGTTTGTGAAAACTGCAGTCGTTGTAAAATCCAGAAATAAGAGTTTTACTGAGCCACTTACCATTGTTTCTTGAATTTTTAGCGCGTAAAAAAATCAGAGTAAAATATAAATCTTTTTGCAGATGCTTTTATTGCACTTAGCTATGGTATATTATGAAATGCTAACGGCAGAATCACTATATTTCTCTGTTCCTGTTACTTGATGCCTTTTGTTTTCTGTTTCGTCGTCAGTACTGTCGTTTTCTTTCGTCCCCTTTGTTCTGTATCTACTTAGTCCACGTCTCTTCCTCGTTTTAAGCGCTAAGAGCATGCTCTCTATGAGTGTGAATATGCGCTATACAAATCTTCACTATTATTATTATTATTATTATTATTATTATTATTATTATTATTATTAAATACGAATAAACTAAAGTCAGATTTCAATATTCGCGCGGGTTGTGGGTGCAGGTCTTCCACGAGTACGGAAAATCTACGAATAACTAAACCCTTTAATGTCTAAAAATCACTTTTGCTCAGTACCGTTGACCATTTTGAAATAAAAAAAAATAATAATAAAGAGATAGCATTTGTAGAAGCGCATTTCCCTGTATGGAGGCGAACTCAATGAACTGCATGCGAAAGACTACTAAAGGAACTGGCAGTCGACCATACAATAAACACAATCGCTAGCAAACAGCTAGAGGTTACCACGGCGGACAGACCAAACAAACATGGGTATGAGTGTGAGTGAACTTAATTATAAAAGATGTGCAATATGTAGAACTAATAATACAGAAATACAATTTCTTGTGGAATCTGTTTTAAAGTTGTTGTTTTTTTGTTTGTTTGTTTTTTTTTTGGGGGGGGGGGAAGGCGCATTGAGTCGACTCTGGGGTTCAAAATTGCGCTATATAAATCTGCTTTAATAATAATAATAATAATAATAATAATAATAATAATAATAAACACTTGCTTGCAGAAGCAGACTTTCTCTGTCCCATTGTTTCTGCCTGGTCAGTAAAAATCCAGACAGACTTAGCAATGTATGATTATGATTATGTCAGTAACAAATGGCTTTAAGTCAAAATAACTCATAGATCGTTCAGCTTCATTTATTTCCTATTCTTACGTCGCTTGGGGGCGCTGGCGTTTGCTATGACTCATCTGTCTATTGTCTATTTTTAACCCACGTTCATTTCCACGTCATTCGCTACTCTTGACGTCACACGATGGTGTTATTTTCAACAAGTGAGGTCATATAGCGTTTGACGTCAACGCTGTCGACTGCGACGTTTTGCGTCACGATAACCGGTGGCAGCCGACACTAGAGATGTCGGCGACTGTAGCTTCAGAACCACAGCAGACCTCAGTTACTTTTAGGACACATTTACCTTGACTATGAGACTTTATACTGTGATTCTGACATTCTTCATTTGCCATGGCATCAACAACTCAGTGTGCCAGATTGACGAGAGGTGAGTATCAGGTATTGACAATTTGGATATGAAGGGCAGTGAGAACTTGATCGGTTGTCTGTATCGGTATGGACACTGGGCTGTCTAGTGAGGTAGTGTCTTGTGTGTGTGTGTGTGTGTGTGTGTGTGTGTGTGTGTGTGTGTGTGTGTGTGTGTGTGTGTGAGAGAGAGAGATTTCATACGCGATATTTAAACTGCTTTCTTAAGTCATTGTTAAATATTGTCAAGCCTACCTATCGTCTATTTTCTGCACCTGTAACTTTGTGAATGGGTGAGGTAGGGTCAGTGTGGTAATTATTATTTTCTATATATATATATATATACATCATCATCATCATCATCATCATCATCATCATCATCATCATCATCATCATCATCATCATCATCATCATCATCATCGCTTTTGCTTTACATATTTATCGTAGTTTACGTCCTTCCTCTTCTCTGTCTATTTATAGACTGCCTGACGACGATTCCTCACGCAAGGAGCTAAAGACTGGGCTGGTCAGTTTTCTGGACACGCTGTCCATCTACAGAACGGCTTTCTCGTTAAGCTACTCGGAAACTGCACTTGAGGCCTGCTGCCAAGATTTCACAACCCCTGGCCTCGATCTACTTTTCGTATCATGGCGGTACTTTCACGGGCTGCTGAAATGGGTAACCGGTAAGGGTAACATTCAAAACGTAATGCTACTATAAAGTTTCTGTTATCCTGTACTAGCTGTAGTACCCGCCGTCGCCCGGGTATTGTTCTATTTTCTTTTTATCGCACAATCTCTTGCGATTGTAGATTTAGTGTTATCTTTTGATCTCTCATTTTAAGTTAAGCTTAATCCATTGAGTAAATGGCATGCCTCACTTCATTGTAGCGAACTGCAGTCTTGATATCCTTTTTTCCTAAATTGTCAAAGCTTACAGGTCAGTTTGGAAAACCGATGAGGGGAAGAATAGGTCCGAATGTTATCGTCAGTGGGAGGTGAAAGTATGGTGATATACGAAGGCGACACTTAGGGGAGGGAAGGATGACAACAGTCCACAGCTGGTAGTAAACTGTTGTCCTCGATATGACGCACCTCGCTCTTTCCCAGGAGGAACACACATCAACAACTTATTATAAAAGACTTTACTGCACATGTGACAAATATAACTTCCAAAGCTGCTGAGGATCGGATGTATTATCATCTGTTTAAAATGGATGAAAGAATGGGGATGTTTAAGTGGCTTTTACTAACGACTAAATCCATGTACAATTTCCGCAAATGTAAAAGTTAAATGATAGTGTTTTCTCTCTCTTTCTCTTTAGTGTCTATTATTGACAAGTTTTTTGAAGGATACGGTTCAAGTTCTGCTAAAAGTGTTCAGAGCCAGCCAGCACACGGTATGTACCTATCTACGTGGATCGCCCTTCTTTTAATTTAGGTACACAATGCCCCATCGCCCTCTTTAACTGTGGTATACGGTTCCAAGCCCACACGAGAATGTTCAGCAGGAATGAGACAGACAGACAGACAGACAGACAGACAGACAGACAGGACAGGACAGACAGAGACAAACCGGCTACGTTATTACAGTATTTACCAAACATTATCATCTTCCGTCAGGAGTGAATTACTTTATTTAAAACAGCGGAAAACTGTTTATTTAGAGCGCATTAATTTAAGAATAAAGAAAACAGGGGTTAGTAACATTGTGCCTCCGTGTGTGTGTGTGTGTGTGTGTGTGTGTGTGTGTGTGTGTGTGTGTGTGTGTGTGGCACACACTTGTATTTTTACGCCTCCAGGTGAATTTCCAACACACCATGGAATATCTTCATCTCCCCCTCTGCATCCTTCATTGGAAAAACCTGTTTTTGAAAAGATGATAAAAGAGTTTCCCAAATTTGCAAGTATGGTTTACTGTACTTTCTCCTTCTATTCATAGGCAATTAGCGTGGTAAGAGGCTAAGGCGATGATCTCGATTAGAATATCTAATAGGTTTTTAAGGTCTACAATCACAGCCATCTCTGAGGACCGTCGTTAAATGCATCATATTAATAAAATTAATAAATAATAATTGATTAAGAGTATTGAAAATTCTCAGCGACCACAAAGATGTTTTGCAATTAAAAGATTTTTCTCACTCCCCAGATAATATTATCAAGTGTATATTCCATCCTAAACCACAGTGTTATGTAGTAGATACAGGTATCACAAAATGTTTTATTCACTTATTTAAGATTTAGAAGCGACGCCAAGGCGCGTTATCTGTAAATGCGGAAAACAGCGTGGGTGCGAACAGAAGCCGCCCAAGCCCAACGATGATTCGAAGCCTATCATCAAAGCTCTGGTCAAAACCCTACCCAAAGAACTTCCTGACCCCTTGCTCTGGGTCATCTTTGGAATCTTCGCGGGTTTCATTGTGACTGTCATCTGTCAGATCACACAGCGCGCAGGTAAGAAGCGACGACATCAAACGGCAGTGAGTTCATCTTCACGCTCGCAACATTTATTTCCTGGCGATGTTTTCTTCTCAAACGCCTGCCGATGCTAAGTCTGCCTACCAGCTTGCATACACTGTTTAGGAGGGTTTATAGTGTCGGTTCTTCTGTGAATGGTTAATTTTAAAAGCTAGATTATTACATTTTGCAGTTAAAAGCTTGTTTGTCTACAGAAGAAAAATATCGTTATTGAAATATCATTTATCATAAAACTGTACAGGTGCTAACACGAAAAAAATTGCTGTGGTTTTTGACTGGGCAGTAAACAATGCGATTCAAAAAGAAACAGCCAAAGACACAGCCCGCTACATTTTTCTCGCCTTGAAGGAGCTCGACTTATACACGACTTCATCAACGTCCCGTCAACGCCCACGACAAAGAAGCCTTCAACAACGAGCACGAAAGGCTCTGGCATCCCGACACTTAAGGCCCCGCCCCAGCCACACCATGATGGACTGCAACAACCTTTTGGAGACCAGAAATCCAGAGGATACCTGTATACAACCTAACATCGACGAGTCAACGGTACATCCAGAAAGCAAGATCAAAGATACACCCGATCTGTCACTGGGCAACAGCGAAAAGGACAATAAAACGGAAGCCGAAGAAACGATCAGCCAACGCAATGCCGAAAACTCCAGTCGTCATCGCCAGAGTTCACCTTCTTTCTGTGACCCGCGGGTGAGAAAAGCAGATGCTGCAGCCAAGGAGATTCCTGGGATCGAAGAGCGGCTGGATTCCTCTCCTCACTTGTGGTGCTTGCCCAGCTCGCAGATGCCAGTGGTAGACCCCGTCTGGCCCTCAGGATCGCCGTGGATTGATTCAGATGACTACAGCAACGCCCACAGCATTCACAAGCTTGCACTACCATCAGAGAGCAAAGCCAGCCTGTGTAGCAGCCTGGGAGATGAGATGAGGGGACCCTGGGTCTCCACCTCCCTCTCTTTCATCGTTTACGATCTAGATATCATAGAAGATATACCCGACGAGGTCAGTTTTCTCATTACAGAAGCCATGTTGCTATGTATTTATCCTCCCTAACTTAATGTTTCTTTTTTGAATCTGTTAAGTGGCTGTTGTATGCATGATAAAATTAATGGGGAGAGAATAACGTCAAAAAAGTGAGGGATTGCTTTTTAACAATCACTTTCTCTTGACTGCCATTTAATATTTACGTCAGTTCGCGATTTAGATTTTTCTTTTAAATTTTCCCGAGCAAGTGGCTTTATAAACAACTGGTAATCGCAGATGTCAAATAATTATAAACATTTAACTGATCGTGTTTTTTCATGAAGCAGATAATGCAAATGTGATGACTTACGAACTAGGTTTTATTGGGAGGAAAATATTATTCTAGATAGCAATGCAAATTCCCATTTAAAAGTTTATTTAGAAACTGGTAATATTCGCAGGTGCTGGAGGTCTTGAGCTGTGACGACCAACCTTGCACCGTACATCCTCATGAACGATATCACTACCTGGGTCGCAAGGTAATCGTACAAAGACTTCCTCTTCCAGATAAAACTACAACCTTTATTCCGTCTATTGAGCTGAAGGTATCGTCACTGCCTAGTGTCCCCATTCAAGAACCTGTGGCTGTCCTAGACATTGAACACCAGGCTGCAAACTTGGACAACTTGACCTCCAAAAAATTGATGTCAGATAGGTCTCCCTCTCACGTACATTCTATAGACCAGATTGTGTTGAATGACGAAGTACAAAATTCAGATCAAGATCTTGACGAGGCAGACAATCTCCTTGTTTCATCGGAAGAAGCTTTTACTTCGCTGGAAGAATTTGAAAATGGGCTGAGCACTCAAAAGGGGAATTTAGAAGATTCAGGATCTTCATTATTAACCCTTTTTGGTAATGACACTGTGAGTTCACGATTACAGGAAGGCAGTAAGACGGCCAAAGAGATTTTAGCGAAGTTTGAGAACATTGGGAGCATGGTGACCGCTCTTAACGAAGTTATCAACTTTTGCCACGGTATCACAGAACAACAGAAAACTGAAGAAAGTTTTGCTCAAAAGGAGGTACTATTAGATGATCTTGGATCCCACGACGTCCAAAGAATACACCGAAAGCCTTTAATAAGCATACCTTTAAAAAGCCTTGACAGAAGCTTTTCACTTGAAAAGGTGTCAGCGGTTAAAGCTGGACTAGATGAATTAGGTCCAGGAATTAAAGCCTTTAAGACGGTTGAACCTAACAAGAAATCGTATTCGCCCAAGGAAACATCAGTAGTTATTGAACCTACCAGCAACGTGTTTCTGGGTCGATCGAGACCAAAGATATGTCTCCCAGCTGCGAAAGCAGCTTCTGCAGACTTCACCGGTGATCAAAAGAAGCCAGCGATCACCTCTTCTGCAAGAACGTCGTCTCTAGCCACAGACGAGTTATCCCGGAGTGTCAGATCAGAATCCAAACCTCCCGACAGAAACGCCCTCTTTAAAGATTTGAAAGAAAAAGTAGCTGCTAAGGGCTTAGGGAGGTCAGAAAACGAGGCTGACGTACCCCTGAGGAATGCTGGAACAGACGTGCCAGAATGGGAGGATTCCGACCTTAGTTTGATTGGCGAAAGGGGCGAGAACATACTCAAAAACGAGTCAGGTTTGACAAGCAGGCTTTTTGATTTTAAAAGTTCACTTGAAAAGGCTACGAATTGGAAACTGCCCCGTCCACCATCTTCTCCAAGGCTTCCCTCTCTGAGACACAAAAAAGATACAAGTGGACAGAGTCCGCTGCGTAAGAAAGAGACGAAGTCCGATGGGAACGACGAAGAAGACCACAACATAGTAATTGTCCCTTTTGGTTTTCCAGTCAAAGCAAGCACTCCAGAACCACCAACTTTGCAATCCAGCTCATCCCTGAAAACTACTAAAGATTCAGAAGAAAGGCTACAAAGGTCACATGAATCCTTCCGTTCTGATTCCTACAGAACACTTTCCAAGGTCAGTCTGACAGAGAGTTCATCGACGTGGGAAGTATCAGACCGAGGAAGAAAATCAGTTTTCAGTCCAGTTGGGTGGTCGACTAAGAGATCCGAGGTCTCGAGTCTTTTTCGTGAGCAAAATGGTGAAAAAATTCATGAGAGCTCTAGCCAGTCTCAGGCGATGACTTTATCTCCCAAAAAGCACACGAATGCAGAAAGTCCCAAAATAGCTGATACAAGGAAGGATTTTAGTCCCATAATCAAATCTGTAGTAGAAAATTCTAAGATGGACGAGTATAGAACTATGTGTCATACTAATTTTGACCCGAACCCAAGAAAGAGACGCACAGGTAAGCAAAATGCTGATAGTTTCACAAGTAACAAAGGGAAGTCAACAAACGTGTCCATAGGACTGGCCCATTCATTGACTTCACACAAAGAAAAGCACCAATCCAAAGGTATTAATATTCCAGTCATCTGTGAAGGAACCACGACTGGTGATAGGAACGCTAGAGCTCCCGCCGCAGGTGCCCTTAGAAACGATCCAACGGATAGCCTCCATCAGCCATATATAATAAAAACAGAAACGCCCGATCATTGTGAGAAGAATTTCCGTGCCAACTGGAAGCTTAGCTCTTCAATGGATCAGCCGAAGTCAAAGACACTCATAACAGGGAAACCCCCATTGCCCCGCGATAATCGAACTTCGTCTCTTTACGGAAGTCGTCATGCTCCTCAAAACTATGGTTTAACGGAAGTCACATCAAACCGATCAACGCCAGTGTCCCCTAATACAATGTCAGAAGAGGAATCAGATCGTGACATCAATGAAGAGCTGAAGAGACATATTCGAGGTATGGTCAAGACGGGTAAGATTGTACAAGGGCTGATTCGCAAGAAAAGTACGGAAGATTCGAATAACATCTCATCGCAACAGAAGAAGGAATCGAACCCACCTCTACCAAAGCCCAGAGCCAATATAGCAGTTTATTTACAGGGTAAGAAGCGTAATGTGCCACCGTCGTCTTCTGCACCTCAAGACAAAGTGAACGGTCCACCTAATGTCGACAACTCGATTTCAGCAACAAGTACAGGCTGCGATAAGTCGCACGACACCACGACAGTCTATCAAGATATTTATCCGATGGGAAACCAGGACAAGTCGGATTCCTCTCAAGCCTCTAGCGGCTATGCCAGCGTGTTTGACAGAGAGGGTCCTGTGATCGATATCCTGATGCCGGTGTCAGCGGGCAGTCTTTGCTCTGCAGGTATGGAGAAGTTCCTTAAACCGGAAACCATAGCAGTCTCCCCAGCCGACGGTAGCGATGCTGGTGACTCTCTTAGCCAGACGAATGTGGCACGGCCAAAACTTAGTAAGATTCCGATCTTCTCGAATCTTCACGAAGACAATCGTGTGCAACGCAAGGCGAAACGGAAATTTTATGACGCACAAGAAGACAACAAAAATAGGGACTACATTGAGAAGGAAAGTTCTTCCGTAGGATTTGGACCCTCTTTTATCAAATCTAGAAGCGAGCAAAAGCCTGGTAACAGTGGGTACACTTGCAGTGTAAAGACGGGTCTACTCGGACAAGCCCGCCCAAACGCGCATAGCATGGGTAGTGGAAGTACCCGCTGGGTGGACAGCAAACTTCAGGAAAGTAACGATGCCCAGAAAAAACTGCCTGTCGTCGGGGACAAGAAGGCGCTGCTGACGTCACCTAGAAAAATACCTAGAACTTCGCGGATGAAGCGCGTTTCTCCTTTGATCGCACAGAAGATCGGGCTTCTAGAGAGAACTCTCACAGATAACGGGACAAAGGTGAGTGAAGAGTGCAAGGGGATAGCAAAGCTGTATGAATGCCTCGGCTCCGGCAACTCCACTACTAACGCCTGGGCAGGTGACGTCACTTGCATTTCAGACAAAGAGGTTATCGACCTGCGTAGACTGGACAAACCTAGGCGCAGTGGGGAAAAAATCAGACCCGCTGCCACCAAGCGTGTGAGTTGTCTGCCCAGACTTATTAGGCATACAGTTCCGCTGCCCAAGGAGGAGAATTTTTCACAAAATCACATAGCCAGTATTTTCTCGAACTTTACCATGCACAGCCCACAAGATCAACTTGCGTGTGCGTCTTTTGACAGCTTTAGTGGAAAGTCAGTAGATTCCTGCACTGACAGTCCTCAAGACTCTATTGCAAGGTCTGTGGAAAGTACGCTAACAAAAGGCAGCCCGAAGTCGTACGTGGAATATTTACCTGAATGCGAGGAAAGTTCTCATATTATCGTCAATGTTATTAATAGAATAGCCTCTCCCAAAGAAAGATTGTCTTCACCCATCACGAATTATGAAACTGCCGAGCTGAAGAAAAAGACTCAGGTGTTAGCAAGTACCCTAGAAGAACATCAACAGAGACTTATTCAGCGTGAAGGAAAAATAATCAGCAGAGAAACTGAGGAAAACGGAAGCTGTAAAAGGAGAATAAGCCGATCGAAGTCTGATTCTAATCTGGGTCGCAGCTTCCCTGTTTCGTCTTTAGCGCAAATAAACAAGCACAGCGAGTATTTCTTAAAAGAGAGAGATTCTTTTAAATCTGGGGAAACTAAAGGCTGCGATTGGCCCACTATGTCCACGTCCCTTCCTTTGGAGGGAAACGCCTTCGATGATCTAACTGTTGATGAACATTTCCCCTCGCAACTCTGCTTTCTACCAGACGACGCAGACTCGCCGGAAATGGTCACCATCGTAGGCTTCCCGCAGGCAAACTCCACTGTAGACGAAGACGACGAGGATACTGTGACGTCACATGTGAGCAGCTGTATTGTGAATACTGATCTTGAGAACGTGAAAACGTCAATGACAACTCCTTCAGAAGGATGCCATTTAAATATAAGTCGTAGACACGCTGCCCGCCTTACTGGCAGCTTTGACATGAGGGATCAAGATGGGCAAGCTAAAGAAGCACATCAGACTGTAATGTGTGGTCAGCGTTCCCGTCCACTGTGTGGAGCCTGCTGGGATGCTGACAGTCCTCTGAGCCATTTTATGGGAGTGGATTCGGAGGAGTTCATGTGGAATGTTGACCTGCCCATCGCAGGGTCTAGAGACGTGATGGCCGTGCTGCCCAAGATGTTGGTGGACTTGGTTCTGCGGAGCAGAGACCTGAGTCACGACAACGAGCAACTGACGACGACTGCACTGGAGGAAGGTTTTGACGACCTACCACCTCACGATGTTATACACGAGAGCCGAGACCTTCGGATATATGGACACAGTGTAAGTAAACATTCAGCACTTGATAGCGCGCGTGTGTGAGCATGAGTTTGTGTACTTATTTGTCTCTCTTCTCTCTCCTTCTCTTTCTCTCTATCTATAAATATACACTCACATACTCTCTGTGTACGCGAATACCTACGAATATTTTTCATCCCCAAAGCCTCCTACTCAACCCAATTACACGAAGGTCGACTTCTTACTTAGCTGCAGAATAGCGGTATGACACTGAATAGAAGTTAGACTACAGGCAGTAGCTGCTGTCTTGTATTATGTACTGTTATAAGCCCCATGTATGAGAAAAGAGAGCTAACTAAATAAATATTCTGCATACCCAATTTCCGACGTTGAGAATCTTTTCTTTTTTTGCACAATTTCTGGAAATTTTGTTTTCCAAAATATAAAGCACATTGCCATACTCGTTAAGACATCAAAGAAACGAACAGTTAAAGCACCATTGTAAACTACAACAACAATAACACTTAACCAACTGCAGTGACAAAAAGCCACAAATATGAGTAAACACAAACTCTAAATTTGTAGCTATTGATTTATGGTGATAAATCCGATCTTTTAAGAAATGGAATAATTATAATATTAATTATAATAACAATCATAACACAACAATAACGCCTGTATGTCTCACTACTCAGCGTCTACGCTTAGAAAAAAATTGCAACATGAGAGAAAGATAGTGAAGCACAGTTCGCACACGATAAAAAAGAATAAGGAAGCAGAGAGAGAGAGAGAGTGAGGGGGAGGGAGAGAGGGAGAAAGAGCTAGAAATGGTGGAGAAAAAGCTACTATATTAAAAGTCTTGGAGGTGGTCACTGTACAAAGAGATTGTGGCGACCACTGTTTCCTCAGTCACATATTAGCAGACCTTAGCCCTTCAGCTAGCAGCTTGGGACGTGCAGTGAATTGCTTCGGAAGAATAATTAAACGTTTTTAAAGCTGTTTTATTCACTCGAATAACGCATCGTCTCTCGTCTGTTTTACAGTCTTTCCTGGAAATCGGAATGGCTTGGCTACTACAGAAGACTTTTAGCAAAATCTCGGCGAAAGGAGACAATTTTGGAATCATGAACAATTCGACTTTTGATACTCGTATTCAAGCCATTGGCAAAAACGCTTCTTTTTAATGCTATTTTCAAATTAATAAAAAAAATTAATATAAATGATATCATACGGGTTACTGTATATAAATATACATTAATGTGTGTGCTTAGCGTGTGCGTAGATATATTTCTGTAAAGTTTTAATAATAATAATAATAGTGAAGATTTGTATAGCGCATATTCACACTCATAGAGAGCATGCTCTTAGCGCTTAACACGAGGAAGAGACGTGGACTAAGTAGATACAGAACAAAGGGGACGAAAGAAAACGACAGTACTGACGAAACAGAAAACAAAAGTTTTTATGTACTGATGGTTTCAAGTGCACCTTGGGCAACAATCATGCATATATACAGTGGATAAATATTTTCTATTCGCCTTTAATTTTTTTTTTTTTTTTGAAATTTTCACTTTTGTAACTTGTCTTTGCTGTTAAAAAAAAGGCTGACATCTTGTGTCTCTATACTCGGCGTCTTTTCCTTACCCTCCTTGATCTCTTGTTGTCTCCCTTGCAAGTTTCTGCGCGCCTGCTGACTGCATCAAAGTCACCTGCACGGCCTACCGTGTCTTCAATGTCCGAAAATTACAGACACAAGCGTGCTCAGTCGTGATGTACCCTGACACGAAACCAAAACAAGATTGTTCTGGTAGACCAAAGAGCAAGGGACACAACTATTGACACTATAAAGCTATGTTGTAGTTACTTCCCTTGAAGACTGTGTAACCCGTCCGTGTACTAAAAGTCTCTCTCTCAATAGTTTTTCTTTGTCGCTAAGGTGATATCTCTATTTATGTGTGTATGTATATTATTATTGTCAAATGTGTGTCTGTAAGTATGCAGGTATGTGCGCGCAGGCACTCAAACGTACACTTATTCACCGTTGGGTTTTGATCTGTAGGCGGTTGAAATCCATAATACGGTTCTAACAAGTACAACTCCGTGTGAGAACGTGAATATGTCAACAGGACTAGAAAGACCCACAAGTGCGTAACCGTATAATATATTCAGGGTTTATCTCGACATTCCCACACAATACCCACGCCACTGGGAAACCAAGCGCGGCGTATGTTTAGCCGAACCCGAACACCGGTCCGTCCAGAATGGGTGCGCTATACACGAATCACCGCACCTACCTTTGGTTTTTTAAATTTTATTTTTAAAGTTGGTAGATTAGGAGGGGCTCAGAAGTGAGAGGGGGTGTAAAGTGGCGTCCACTTGAGCATTGCAGTTACAAATACAGAAAGGCTATGATTGATAACAGATATACATTGTGAGAACGTTCACACGCTTTCTCGATCTCTTCCTCGGCATACAGCTGGTAAGATACGTTTTTAGAAATAAATATCTAACGCATATCTCTTCATGCAAGCTAGTAAGCTAGCAATCATAACCGCGGACAGAGCGGATCGACTGACAAACGGACAAAAAGAGACATGTATTTTATGCGTGGGTGCGTGGGTCTGGAATGTGAGTGGCCAATGTTCCTTCGTGTTCTGTATCTACTGTGTGCTACGTCAGCTTCGTCGAGGGGAGAAGACGTAGCGAAACAATACAGCCAGCCGATGACATAACACCATTGGGTGATTTGTAGCTGAAGTGAGACAAAATCAACTCGAGAAAGATCAGTCGACGAGAGAGTACACGGCAGCCTGTCAGGTGAGTTTTTTCTCCCCCCCCCCGTCTGATTACGTATCTGCTCGTCAAGGGCGGAGTTCAACGCGACATCAAGCGAGGGAACTCGGTGCTTATGATCCACCGGGCCCCGCAAATATTGCCACAGGTAGGTGCGCTTACCACATCAAGCGCGGGGGTCTCCAGGTCTATATTGCGAATTACACGCGTGGATTGGTAGTCTGAGTTGGCAAATTGTTAGCAGTGTCGACAAACAGCGCACACTTATCGCTGCCCACCTGCCGGCAACAGACGTGAGAAAGTGTCCTGCAGCCACCCAGGTACAGTCACGTGTGCCTGGCCGAGAAATATGGTGTGTGGTATATTAAAATATATTCCTATTCCGCTCACACACACACACACACACACACACACACACACACACACACACACACACACACACACACACACACACACACACATGTGCGCGCGGGCACGGTTTTTTTTTTATCTTTAAATTCTAACTTTAAATTCTAAACTCTGATTGCCATTTTCACGTTAGTTTTCAAACTCCCGAAAACAGCTCGTTAGCAGTGACATCACGTGATCAAGTAATCGAGACGGAATCATTAAAAAATTTATTCCGCTGAGATCACGATACGTTTCGTCGAAAACCTCCTGACAGTGAATGGATTCACTTTATTAGATTAGCCGCACTACGGCGAGACAGCACGGGTGGTGGGGGTGGTGGTGGTAACAGCGGGGCTATTCTGCCAATCGTCGAAACTACGTGAGACTTTGACAAACAAAATAAATGAAGACCTGTTCGTGGGAGGAAACCCAGACATAGTACCTCGCTGTAGGGCTCTTTTTTTCCCACCGCCCACAGGAGGGTGTCTTTGATATGGGCTCGAAGCAAACGCCGACAACAACAACCTGTAGCGCGTATCTGAGTGAGTGGTAGACAAAAGGTCACTTGTGAATATGGTAATGGAGAGGTTATCAGTGCAGCCTGGTCTAACGGGAAGCGAGATCTACTTTGACGAGGGCTTTGATAGTTTTGCGAAGCTGGGGTTTCCCACACGTACGGCGCTGACAGTCGGCGTGATGTCAGGGAGGTGTCTGTGAGCACACTGCATGGTGGGAGGAGATGACGGCGGCAGACGACATGCTGGGTGTTTGTCAGCGACGTGCAGTCACCGGCAGCAACAACTGTACACTTTGTCTGCTGCTGTAGATCCTCTGGTCTGGTAAGCCACAGCTTTTGTATCCGACTTTACTTTCTAAGGTTCTGTCTGTCTCGCAGACACAAATACGCACGCAGACACGCATACAAATACAGTGATAAAGTGACAAAATAAAAACCCACACTATTGTAATCCGTTCACTCATTAGCCTCTGTAGTTCTTTCTCTCTCGATTATATTAATGTTTGTTTATTCATTCTTTTGATAAGTTACCCACCCTGTCTCTCTTTCCCTCTGTTTTCTCTGTCCATCCTTCTCTCTCGCAGAGAAAAGAAGTCGATAGAAAGCTCTATCTAGAAAGCCTTATAGCGGGATAAACAGAGAAATAAACATCGCGCCATACAATTAATTCGGTACTTGGGCTTCAGTTAGCTTGCCCTGAATTTCAACACTGTTTATCTTTGACAACTGCATCCCCTTCTCCTATAGAAATATGATGCGCTTTCCGCTTGATTCTGACCTCGACAAATGGCAAAATCGATGCTACAACAACTCCTCCTCCTCCTTGTTTTAAATATATGTGTGTACGTAAGGGAGAGTTGATCCAACAATTTTAGTTATCGGTTGAAAAGAAGACTCCCAACAGAACAGCAGAGTTTTTGTGGTGACCTGCTGTGAAGGGAAGTCTGTGTACGAGTCTACTGAGGGGAGAGAATGGAGCACCACCCCTCCCTCCACACAGCAGCTGTTGCCGCTGAAGCTGGTGGTGTGGTGGCAGACGATGTGTGCCGCCATGACATCCGCTGTTCAGGCGGTAATTGTTGCTTGCGTGCAGCTCTGTGAAGCTCGCCTCTCAGCAGATTAAAGTATCAATTGTTAATTCAGCGGGCCATTTTATTAACATCAGCACTTTAGAACAGACCACAAACCTCCTTTTACAATCAACAGCTCGTTTTATGGTGCTTACGAGCTAAGATTCCCACCACACTTTGTTTCTTTGTTCGTTGGTTAGCTAGGTATTTAGGTAAATAGTTACAGTTTTTATTGCATTATGGGAGTCGTGAGGCGACAGAACTGGATGTGCCATTTGCTCAGTTCTTCCTGAAGCACTAGTCATCCATAAGACCAAACAGAGTTGATTGTATCTCTGATTCTTTCTGAGTGTAATCTGTTAGCTGACACTTAGTTTCTTATATGGCTGACTGTGGGTTCGTTTGTACCTGTAAATAAGCAGCGCACTGAGCTCACACACTCAGGAGGAAATGCACGTTAAAGATTCTAGAATGACGACGACGACGACGACGACGACGACGACGACGACGGTACTGTGGTTTCCAGTGTAATCCATGATAAATCTTTTGAGATTGTTGTCACCTTAAGGGACTCAGTTACTGTTTCTGACTGCCAGCTTAGATGAGATGTAAACACCGAATATGTTGTTAATGGAGGCCAACGAAGCTGAACAGTTTGTCTGTCAGCACAGTAATCTTTAGTCGTTTTTAATCAGTCATTCATTTAAAGTATTTTATCTTTTTTTCCCGTGTGGGCTGGATCCGCAGTCTCTGCTGATGATGAGAACAGTTTGAACATCATTGTCCATATGCTTACTAAGGAAATTAGTGTCAGGCAGAGGGATCTATGTAGCTTTATTTTGTGAAAATAAGATGACAGAAAGGCTTCCTGCATTTTGTTCATACGAGGAAGTATACCAGCAGGAAAATTGGTTTTACTGAGCTCAGGTAAACGGTGTGTTATGCCTGAATACAGAAGTAACAGCCAGCTGCTCAGTTACTGATAAATTATCGTCAATTGTCAGTTTTGTGTGTGTGTGTGTGTGTGTGTGTGTGTGTGTGTGTGTGTGTGTGTGTGTGTGAGAGAGAGAGAGAATGATGATCACGATGTAGGTATGTCGAATGATCGAGATGTAAGACTGATTGCTTTTAACTTTTGTATGATGCAGAAACTTCCCCTTATCTTTATCTTGTGACTAACACTTGTCTCTTTGTTCTGTATCGGAGCACACTTCCCGAGCATAACTACCAACTGGAATTAAAAAAGTTGGTCATTGTCACTTGTATAGGCCGCTGGTCTTAAAGCTATAAATACGCACTGAATATTGGAAATATAAACAGCAACACATTCGTTTTGTCTGTCTACTTTTATCTTCTTCACCCATGTGTTCTACTCGCTATTTCACATGCAAGCATTAACGACTACCTTTCAACACTTACCACAGTTAGCTGCAAGTGAAAAGAACAGGATGCAGGCAGAACGTAGTGACAAAGGCAGTAAGAAACTAACACCTGTTTGCTACAGGTGTGATCATTTATAGCTACAGGTGTAATCCTTTATAGCTGCAGGTGTAACCCTTTATAGCTACAGGTGTAACCCGTTTTAGCTACAGGTGTCACCCTTTATAGCTACAGGTGTAATCCTTTATAGCTGCAGGTGTAACCCTTTATAGCTACACGTGTAACCCTTTATAGCTGCAGGTGTAACCCTTTATAGCTGCAGGTGTAACCCTTTATAGCTACAGGAAAATATGAGGTGGTTCAGTAGCATTGTGCTTAAAACAGTTTTTACAAAGGAATGTCCTTCGTTCAGATCTCACCTCAGCGCTCGCATGTGTGTGTGTGTGTGTGTGTGTGTGTGTGTGTGTGTGTGTGTGTGTGTGTGTGTGTGTGTGTGTGTGACCCAGTTGCCAAACTTACCGACGGAGTTTTTCCTAAGGGTATACCTGTTTCCTCCGTTCTTTACCGCTTCCCTGATCATGCCAAACGACCAGGATGCTGACACACTATCATATAAAATTAAATAATTATAGTCAGAAGAAACTTCTAAGAAGATTTTTTTAATAGAGACCCTTTCAGCGCGATCAAAGCGTCCGAAATAAATCATATAATTTAATTAGGCCTACATTTTTATGTCCATAACAAATAACAGAACACCTCATAACCACCTATGCTCAGAAGAGCTTTTAATCGTGTAAAAGACTCAGTAAATATTTTCTATGCATAACACGCTGATCGGAGATGTAGGGGATTAAATGTAGGTTTGTTGTATTCTCTAAATGCGAAATACACTCAAAGTTTGATTAAATCTTATTTCGTTACAAGCACCTCGAGGTTTGATTATTATTATTATTTTTTTTTTTACAACAGGGAACAATGTTCTTCGGCTGATGTAAAGGCTGGCATGTGGCATGAAGATCACTACACTAGTGATCAACTCAGTGACCTTATCTCTTCCACTCACTTGGCCTGTCACTAGAGTGTCAGACAGGAAAACGACTTCCGAGAGCAGAGAGTGAGTAAAAAACATTATCGCCAACATCTCTGTTTTTAAAAGGTGTGAAATCTTTAACCCGGATGCACTTCATAGGCGAGAAAGCAGGATGTTTAGAAAAGTCTCACGTTCTTTTCTTGTCAAAATTCATGGACCAGCATGTACAACCATCCCTTGTTGGTGTTGCCGCGGATGCTTCGTGCAGTGTGGTGGCACTGACATCGGCAGCTGACCTGTCAGGGTCAACACAAGCTGATGCACTGATAACTGGAGGGGAGTGGAAAGTGTATGTTATCATCAACTGCCTGTAGTTTATATTTCCTTTATCTTTGCCGGATCTGCTATGTTCACAGACAATGGGGAATGGCAAAAATGGTTGCTGCTGCTGATGCAGGTTTAATATGTTTTTATTCCATTTAATTGTCTGTTTAAATAAAGGAGTGTAGCGAGACCGTTGATGTAAGCAGTGACAATTTTGCTTAAAGGCTTACCCGAGGGCAACATTACTTTCAAATGAATCCATTGCAATCACCGAAAGGTCAAAAGGTTAATTTGATGAAAAGTTAATGATTCCCAAACTTTTCTGCTCGTTAATTGACCAGCATCTCATTAGCATGCGTCCTTCAGTAAGGCCAACAGCACAGAGTTAGGTCTCACTGTGCACTCTTACAATAACAAAATGCACTGAGTAGTAAAAGAATGAAAAAAAACCCTGCACTTAATTGAACCTTGACATGAACCTGTCTCACGGCCTTTACAAAGTCTCATCTTCGTCAGCGTTAGCAGAATCTTCCTAATCTTACTAAGTGCAATCGGGACTAGTGGCTGGGCAGACTCGTTATAAAATAAATATTATCGTTATCAGGCCGAGTCGTCCGAGTGGCAGTAACGCATGCATGATTCACAATGTAGCCCTGGGGTGTCTCCCTGTGTACACCAACACACGTTGCCTGCTCATCACCTGCACAAACTTCAGGCGGAACTTCTTCAGATTGAATAAAGAAAGATTAGACTAAAAAAAAAACCCCTTGAATTGATGTCACTGTGAGTTAAAATTTAATACTAACAGATAATTAACGGCGAAGTTGACGACTGGCATTGCACTTAATTACATTTTTGTGAGGGTGAGGCTCCGGTGACTCCTGTTGTATAAAATTAATCCCAACTACAAACAATCACAGCGGACATGTTTATATTAATTCTATTAACGACGTGATGAAAATGCACATCGCATTCAATGTGTGATACATAATATCTAGAGCAGGCTTCTTCGTGTCGGTACACCTGTGCATTCAGCCATCACGTGACTTCTGTGAGGTAAACACTCAAATGTCTTCATTTTTGCCACCAGAATTCATTCATCTTTGCTCGGGTGCAAGCAAACACTGCTACCCGAATATGTTCTGCTCAGTCCGTAGGAAAAAAGTCTTTATGGAGAAAGAAGTATTTGTGGGTCAAGCACTTACTAGCACTTAAAAAAAGGAATGATGTGTCATACGAGAACTTGTTTCGGTGGGGTTTTAAAGTTTCCCTTTAGTGGGCCTTTGCATTGAAGCAGGGAGAGAGTGAGAGAAAAAAAAGAGCTGAAGAAGTTTATCCATAAGAGGCATTTATATGACATAATGCAATGAAGAAAATGCATATTAAAATAGTATAACGAAGACGAAGAATGTTTTAGGGAAGGCAGGGTACTATGTAACACCACACTGTAACGTCTGTAAGCTACGCTTCACCTGTAAAAATAATTATTAAGAATATATGGGAGGCCCCCGTAGTGTAGTGGTTCAAACACTCGCTTATCAACACTGCAGTGAGCGGCTCAGGGTTCAGATCTCGTCTCGGGACACTCTCTGAATGTGACACCTGTCCGCAGGGCTGTGCGTCGGGGGTTTTTCTGGATACAACAGTTTCCTCTCCTCACCCTCTTCCCCCATAGTGCGAAATCACCTCAACGTGGAAGCACTTTCTTGTTAAATAAACTAACCAGCTAGTCAACCATCCTATCTGGTTGTCATATTATATTTTCTTTCCGATCTCTTTCTCCATATTCACTTTTTAAGTGTTGAATCTCAATACCTTTTTCTGGTTTGAAAGAAAATAACTATGAAACCAACAAAAGTAGTACTAACCATTCGAATGCCTCATTTTCGTTTCCTTTTCTTCAAACTATAGGGATGGCTGTCTTAAATTCACGACATGCTAATGAATCACTTTTTTTTTTAATGAAGTCTAGTTTTTGTATCCCGAACGTGTATCGGTGCCGACAAACCACCAACAGCCTCACCCCTCTGTACATTTTTTTCTTCTACAAGCAAGTTTGGACCTGCCATTTCGAATGTCCCTGTCCTTAATTCTTTTTGATTCAAATTTAGTGCAATTAGATCTAGATACAATCAGGTATACCTACCTTTGATCAGGCTTTAAAAGCAAACTTATGCTGATGTCTGGCTGCTGTATGAGCTCAGGTAGATTCCGCGAGCATTAAAGAAAAAAAAAAACTGACTCTACTGTGGGTGGAAAGAAGTGTGTGTGTGTGTGTGTGTGTGTGTGTGTGTGTTGGTGGGGGGGAGGGGGAAGAGGGCTTACTTTGTCCAGGGTTTGTGTTTACTGGCAAACGTGGGAACGTCCGAGGTCAAGCTTTGAGGTGTTACGGACAGCGAGTTGTCGTACCATGTACGTGACTCACACGTGACTGCTACGTGTCTCATACGTGGCTCGCGCTGTAACCGTCGTCGTCTGACGCACGTTTGCACCATGGTCACAACAAATGAACGCTAGTGACAGTGACACACGTGTCCAAGTGCATCCAGGAATGAAGTCCATCTTGTGCGAGTTCTTCTTGTTTTTGTTCTTTGTGTCCGTTCGATGTTGCTCTTTCTTTCTGTCTTCTGAACAACGTTCTGCGTATCTTTGTCTGAATACGCCCATCAAGCTGGACATTGATCCTTACTTTTTTTAACGTATTTGCTATTTTGTGCGACGACACACAGGCAAGCAAGCAAGTAAACAGCGAGATCCATCGCCTCTAAATCCCGGGCCGTTCTCACCACGTGACCTTGAGTCTACACCCCTTTTCGCGTGCTTCTCTCGCCGCAGAGACCACGTGACTGACTGTATGTGGACGTCATCGACCAAGAGAACGCAAACACGGGTCAGCCGAAATGGCCCCTGGGGCGGAGGTTGAAAGAGTTTAAGCAGCCGATTACCTGGAGGATTAGGACAGATTTCAGGGACATAACCTTCCTCTAGGGAACTTCCGCCGAGGAAGAAGGAGGGAGAAGGAGAGAAAGAAAGAGAAGGGGAGAGGGAGGTATCAGCCACCTAAGTAGTTGACGCCAATTCGTTTATCAAGAGCTTCAGGTCTCGTCCGAGGGAGAACACGAACCTTTTTTCGCATTTTTTTTCTCTCGGGCACTTCAAGAATGTTAACTTGCACCTGGACGTCTGGTTTCGAGCATTTGAGACTTCAGCTGCTGTCGGTTTGAACGCAAAGGTCTGAGCAGGTAAATATAGTAGGTGGGCTGGAGGTTACCTTCAGTGACCTTACAAAAAGTTATCTACTGACCCCACCCCCCAAGCTCGCGCTCACATGCACTCATGAACACACACACACACACACACACACACACACACACACACACACACACACACACACACACACACACACACACACACACCACCCACCACCCAGGCTATAATACATTTACATGCATAAGAATGGATCATTCAGAAGACCACTAGGATAGCGGATCTTAGATAAATGTTCGAGGATTCATTAGGTAATCGGACTTTACGATGATGGAGGAAAAGACTGTTGTTGGAGAGAGGACTGGTGTTCCGTGAATGTTCTTACTGTATCTGTAATGTTTCAACTTGCGTGATATTAACCATGGCTGTGAGGAGGGAGTTGAGATGGGTTTTGGAAGGATGGAGATAACGTAGGTTGGTGTCGTTGTGCGCACATCTTTACAACAGAAGGTAGCCGGTTGGAGGCTGTAACTGATGAGCTGGGTGTCTGATCTGGGAGGACACGAATGTATATCCACCTCGATGTCGACCTACATAACTGTCCTTGGAAGAAGAGAGTTGTGCTCCTGCCTTCCATCTGACTTGTTTTAGACACGGTAAACGACTTACAGGCTATTGTCGTTACGGTTTCGTGGCAATGGACCTCATTACCTTTACAGTTTCATATTGGTCAGTTATAACGACATCGTCTTCATCGATATACTTAGAGATCCCTTCTTCTTCTTCTCTCTCTAAGGATCATTGAGGCATATGAGGCATATGGACATGGAGACAAAAACTCAGAAGGCCAAAACAACAACAAGAAAACGACTGATAAATATAGATTGGCGAAAGAAAGAATATGAACAAAATAGCCTCTGTCCAGAATACAAAAAGAGGTAAACATGAGGATGGTGGTGTTTGGGACGGAACCCTGGATGTTAGGGTTTGTGAGCAAACAGCGGAAACGTCCATTGTATTCCGAGCATCGCAACACTGTCCGCCTGTACAAACCTCGTGCGCATGTTTGTCACGTGGGGCCCTATAAGGGATCTCCGAGCACGGAAACACCGCTTGGGGGGAGGGGGGATCAGCAGCGGTGTCGTAGTCACAACCGATGGTGTGCTGGGGACACGTGTGTTTGTGTGTCTATAGGCCTGCCGACGTGCGTGCGTGCTCCCTTGTTTCCTCTAGTGTTTCCTTACCCCTACACACTATCTCTTTCTCTAACGCCATGTCTCTGTTATTCACACCTTTTTAATATTTGTATTTCTTTTTTCGTGGACCCATCCTTTCTTTCCTCTTCTTTTTTTCCCCCTTAACCCACCCCGCTGTCTACCCGCCTGTCCGTCCTGACCCCCCTCCCCTGCGACACTCCATGTCACGTGACTCTCACCCTTCCCACATTTCCTTCCGGTCTATCTGTTCCTTCATCTTGTTATCTCAGCACCTGATTATCTCTTCACACTTTGCAGTCAGTAATAACAACCTCGTCTGATGATACTAATATCGCTTTCCCACCTGTCCTTTTCTCTCTTTAAAGTATATTCGACACAAAAACCAAGTTTTAGTTTGAAAAATGACAGCATCACAATACTCTTAATCTTCAGCATTTATTAATTTTAATTGCTGATTGTTATACTTTTTATTTTGTAAAGAAGATTTAGACAATGATATTTTTCTTTATCATTATTTGGATGAAGGAAAAGTATTCTATAGACTGAAACATTCCGTTACTACTTTTGTTCTGTTGTAAGTAAAAGATCTCGCAGATTTTGTTTGAAAGAGCAAATTTAACATAGAATGAAAGATGTTACCTGCGTGAATCAATCTAACATAATTAATGACTTGAAAATCTACCTGGCTAAATGGTGATACATGTCTGAGTCAGTAAGTTTCTCGCTTACACTTACTACCTTCTGTGACTACATCCACAATAGTTTCTTGCTTTGCCTTCAGTCTCGTCTGCATTGTTCTGATGATTTAAAACACACAAGCTTTCAAAGAACTGTGGTTACAAAAAGTGTCAAGCTGCTTATGATATCCAGTCTGCATACACATTAGCCTTAACCTGCTAATGAATTTAGATGGTTTTCGACTTGAGGCCTGTAGAGTAGATCCTTTTTTAAAGAACGTGTAGCACCATGGTGTCATGATTTGTAAAATAACTAAGGGCAAAGTAGTAAGAACCAGGCCTTGTCCACCATTGTTTACCCAAGTAATGTAGGCGTGGGTCGAAGAAGGGAGATGCGATGAAGCTAAGAAAAAAAGAATGTGGCTCCCTCTGGTAAAACAGTTGTACTAGCAATGAGATTACCCGCATCGCGATCAAAGACCACCATCTTCTCAAAAAACCACTCAACTGTTGTTATCGCCGCCATCCACAAGACATTTGTTTCACTTAAAGGGCCAGCAAAATCTTTGTCTCGAAACTAGCTTTCTCATCGCCGCAGGGCAGGACCGCTGGTTGTTTTCCTCTCAATTAGACTCGAGCGCCATCAACCGTCTCTGGATGTTCAGAGGACACAGCGGTTGGCCTGTGAGGGAAAATTTCTCATTTTAAATATAATCGTTATTACTGGCATACTTGGGATAATTACATTAGGGTGGAGCTTCTACATAGTAAGGAATGAGTTAAAAGAAGTTAGTCATGATGCTGTTATTTATGTAGTGCTGCCAGTGATTGAGTTATTTATTTAATACTGCCAGTGATTGTACTATTTCTTCTTTAGTACTGGCAGTGATTGTGTTATTAGTTATAGGCCTTACAAAGAGAATTGTAGCTCAAACTCAGGGAATGTTGACATTTCAGATGTGTAGAAAAAAAGTAAGTCGATGCTCCCAGAGACTATCTTAGACTTGGGTTTGTTTTTTTTCCTCTAAATTTGTGTTAAGACATCTTGATAAGACCTTGGCAGACCAGGGGACTGTAGACTTCTACCTTTTTTTATGGCTGTATTTTTCCGACACGGTTGACCTGATAAAAGGACAATTTCAAAAGAGGTTAATGGATATCCTGGCAGGGTATTTTCAATCTACATTCCGAAAATATTTTACACAAATTAATATGAAAGTAAGTACTTAGTTCTCTCCTAGTCTAACTAAAGTTAGTGACAGTAATATTATAAAATTGACATTAACAAATAAGTGACATTATTATTTCTTCTCTGCTGTTTCTTTCTTTGTTTCTTTGTTTCTTTCGACGCACTTGCAATTAGCTCACTTTTTTCAAATTTCATCAACACTTTAATAAAATGAGAACTAGTGGTACTTTAATCATCCCTATTCATTTCCGTGAAATTATTTGTTTGCTTCGTATCCGTGTGTGTGTATGTGGGGGGGGATGCGTGCGTGCGCAAGAGTGTTTCCTGAAAATATGTGTAGGTAATTATTACATTGTCTAGGTTTGTTTCTAAATATGTTTTTAAAAACAGTTGTTGGTGTTTGCGTGCACATGCATTGACTCACGAGTCAATACATTGTTTCTACCTGTCTCACCTGCGGCACTGTCCACACCTTCCCCATCCTTCTGCTGTCTGTTTTCTCGCTACCAACGGCTGTCAATGCTGACAATTTCTGTCACCCATGGAGGGCGCTGTGTTCGTTGTGGAGGTCAAAGCAGTGCAGGACCCGATGTAGAGTCTTTCCCTCCCTCCCTCCCCTCACGGCCCCCACTCCCTTCATACCTTATAAACACCTGTAGGCGTAACGAGTCGGCGTCAGATCACAGGCAACGGCTGGCGGGCAGGTGAGCGAGCCAGCGTTGACAGGTGTGTTGGCGTTTTCGATGTTATCACTTCTTGACCTCTCACAACAGCCTCGACATCACCGTAAGACTGTTGTTGAGAGTCCGAGTCGGCTTTGGCGGAGTTCCTCTACCAACCATTACCCAGTCAGACTAGGAGAGAGCTGGAACCACCGACAGTAGTTTGTCTGTAGAAAACAGTCGGGTGAGTTTGTGATACTTCAATGCTGGTAGTAGTTGCATAGTTACTTTCGTTGAAATCAAGTATTTAATGTTTCCATGGAGCTTAGCGAGAAGGAGACAGCAGCAACAGCTACACTGGTCTCCATAATTATGATTTTGTTCTCATCATTTATTGAAGCGTTCGTGAATATCCATTTCGCAAATCTGAAATTGATAAAAATTGTATAAGAATTTTTTTATTTCTCTTAACTGTGTTCTCGTCCAGTGAAGAGAACATTAATTGGGATACAGTTCTAAATCACTAGCAGAACAATACAACATGGAAGAAATTATTATTTTTTAATTGTTTCATTTAGATCACTAGAAGTTCTATCCACGAGAAGTTTATCAAGTTTAAAGACAGATACGCTCGGCTTCAAATTTTCTTAGATTCCCGATACCATCCAGGAATACTAGAAAAAATGACATATATATATATATATATAATGTATGTATTACTGAGGTCTACGCGTAGCCATCATGATCGAGGAGACTTCATTGTCGAATGTTCTAAAAACAAATCTGTTATCTCTTATGAACTACATTTCCCGTGATTCTGCGCCGCTAAGCTTATGATTGATGGAAGATACATGTACGATCTTTTTTATTCCTTCTTCTTTCTGTTTTTGCAGTTTGCTTGCTGGATACTTGTTCCATGCTTGCGATATCTGTGGTGACTAATGATGTATTCTTGAGCCACGCATGCACGCACACACGGAATATATATATATATTATTTTTTTCTCTATTCGTTTTATCGGCCTACCTATACCTTCTGCTACACACACACTCTCTCTCTCTCTCTATATATATATATAGAGAGAAATATATAAATGTAAACCAACACATTACTGCCTGAACTCGTTTATTCACCATCCTTCACTCCCCTTTGTGACACACCAGATGTTCCAACAAGATACCCTTAGTTGTGGATTACATCATCCTTTTTTTGCTGGACTGATGGCGGCGACATAACGCCGCCGCTGTATAACAATAATATTAATAAAAAATAATAAATAATGACTTAAAGTAGTTTCGTTCATTGTCGCTTCGTTAAAAGATTTACGAGTGGAAAAATAAATTGATTCCTGGCCAGCGCCGCTATCTGTGTGGAACGTTTACCTTCTCTACATGTCTGTGTAGGTTTCATCCGGGTTCTCCGGTTTCCTCAAATATGTTTTGGGTTTTTATTTCGGTTGGAAGTTAAGTGAAGTTTTTGTAACCAGAAATGTATCGTAAGAACTTAGCCTTTGTTCCATGTTTCGCTTAAAGTCACAATTATCGAGGACTTATCGACAACGCGAGGGCGTAACTGTACAAATGTTTGCGACGTGCGCACGGAAGTACGTGATGTCTACGTGGCGGAGGGGATGAGAGAAAGACAGATGAAGATGTCAGTCTGCCCTTTGCATGTGACAAGACTTATGTGAATCCAGGGTGACTGGGCTAAGGTCAAGAGCTAGGCAATCATACTGCATAGACCCCTTGTCTACAGCCTACCCAATTCATAATTCTGCTTGTCACCGACAGTACGGTCTGTGTCTTGGAGAGTATGGATAATGTCAAATAAGGAAGAGAGAAGATACCAGTCCATCGATCTGCTGTTGGGATGGGGGTGGGGGTGGGGTTCAGCGACTAGGCAAGCAACAGGCCAATTCTTCTGATGCACAGCTGTGCTTTAAGTCTTTTGCGATGTGAAACAGGGATCTTGATAAGGGAAGCGAGGGACGGAAGGGGTAAAAACTTCGAGAACAATTACTTGTTGACCAGTCTAATCGATAACTTCAAATTATTTTGCTGTGAATGATCACAGTTTTTGGGTGTGACATTTTGTGGGAGATTTAGTAAAAATTGTGGATTCTACAATTTAAAAACGAACCCAAGAAAAATATAAATCAGTTTAGTAAGTAAAGGATGGTTTAGAGTTACTGATCAATTTTCAAGACCTCGTGGCACAATTTTGTTAGCAATTCATTTTAATCTCTTTTTCCTTCCTTTTTTTTAGATGCTGTCAAAGGGTCTGTTGTCGACGGTGACTTTGATGAATTCAAAGATCGCCTCGTAGAATTTACCCAAGCCATCACCGAGAGACAATTTTTACCACAAGGAGAAGGCCGTGGGATGTAACTGTGTGACTTGTGGCCATGAAGGACTTGTCATACCTGTAACGTGACTGCAGGTAGTCACTGCAGCAGCCCGTGTCATGAAGGAAATCCCCGACGTAACCATGGTGACAGCCGGCTCTGTGGCTAAGGTGAAGCAGGAATACCGTGAGGCAAGCAATCGCATTGACCATGCCCTCAACACTCTCAAAGGGGAACTGGTGAGTGTCTGTCTATACTTACCTCTGTGTGTGTGTGTGTGTGTGTGTGTGTGTGTGTGTGTGCGTGTGTGTGTGCGTGTGTGTGTGCGTGTGTGTGTGTGTGTGTGTGTGTGTGTGTGTGTGTGTGAGAGAGAGAGAGAAAGAGAGAAAATCAGTCTCCAAAATATAATGAATACCAATCTTTTTTTTTCGGTCTGAAAACCTGCACGCACACACATTCTCTCTCACTCTCATATGTTTTATATGTAGATATGTAAACATAATGGTATATTTGTGGAAAAGAGTGCATGGGTAATATCGACCGATTTCTTGCAAAGCTTTGTGTAACATGGGCGACAATGGAGTGGTGGTCTGTAGTTCTTGCTGGTAGGGCCTTGCTGTCTGACTGACTTTTATGACACAGAAGCAACTTGCAGCTACATCTGAAATATTTACACACATAAACTTATCTCTATAATATATCTTCTGATAAAGTCTTCTTAAAAACCTTTCACATGTTAAAAATGTCGCCTTAAAAACCATTTATACCAAAATTGCACATTTTATTCTCTGTGTTACACAGCAAGCATCGTTCAGAAGTACAACTTTTTTATTTAATCTGGTTTTTTTAGGGGAAACCACTAAGAGCAGCTTATCTAAGTTCACCTATTAACTATGACACAAGATGTCGACCAATATCAAACACTAGTGGAGTTCTTGGCAATTATTTACAAAGCACTTAACATGAACAAAGAGTTCAGCTACCTGCTTAAACATGACACCGTCCTTGGAAACAGAATTTATACATTTTAATGTCCACTTGTATTTATCTTTTAAAAAGTTTTTGCACGTTGATAGAAATGAACGGTTTGCTGTCCTTCAGAGGGTCTGCTGTAGGTTTATCATGTCAAGAACGATGTGCAAGAAGATTAATTGTCTCAGAATGGAGACCCTGATCAGTGAACTTTCAGTGCAAGCCTTGGTTCGCGAATCCGGAGTCGTGTGTGTGTTCTGTCAGGGACATTCGTGGGCTGAGCCATTGTTTGCTCGCTGTGTGTGTGTGTGTGTGTGTGTGTGTGTGTGTGTGTGTGTGTGTGTGTTTGATTTTCGTCACCTGCATTTGAAATTCTAGATTCACATCTGTGCACTTTCGACACTCACTCATGTTTGTCATCTCTGTCTCACATTCCTGTCTCTCCTCACCACCAGCTCCCCCCCTCAGCTCAAAGTCCTCTGCCCTATCTTCCTCTATCATCATGTCGTTCACTTCTTGTAATCGCTACTAGAGCCAACGATGACAGACATAAGATTTAACATAACATTACACGAAACAATTCAACCAGATACAATACAAAACAATTGAATTTTATTAGATTAGTTTGCACTTAGTGAACATATTTGTCGTCGTCTAATCCTCTTTTAGAACTAAATTGTTACTGACTCTTCATTTATCGTTACTTTTCTGCCTACCTCTATATATTTGTAACTATTGTCGGTCCCTGACTTATTATAGTTCAATTTAATTTTTTTTCGACTTTAGAATAATGCGAAAGAACTACGGTCTCCTCAGGTATTTGTATTTGAACTTTTGGTCTCTACCCGGGCGTGCGGTATGTGATAGGATAACCTCTCGTGATGCTGGTCCTTTTGTCAGATGATTTTTCTCAATTGTAGGCTAATAAAAGTCTCTGAACATGTTACAGGTAAGGCTTTATTAAGCTATGATGTTCAGTTGTTTAGGTGTATTGAATAACTTTTCAGCTTAAGGCGTGACACCATCGTAAGTCTAGTAGCATTTGTACATCACCCATTGAAAAAAATGTTTACAATCTTTTGATTGATTTTTTCATGTCAAATTTAGTAACAGCAGTTTATGAAGCTATTTATGTCTTTGTATGTTAATTATAATGATAACGATAAAAAAGCTTTTGTTACATTAAGATGGCGATGCGGCAGCAGGATGTGCAACTTCTGAAGCAGCTCATCAACATCTCGCAGACCATCCAGCGGCTTCGGAGGAACCAGTGTCTGAGGGCAACACGATCCTTGTCTTTGTCGGGTCAAGGTCTGGCCCTCTCAGCCAGTAGTGACGTCTGGCGGCGGCCCCCTCTCGTGAGGCAGCGCAGTGTCCCGCAGTCCCTCCTCCTCGACCGCCAGCTCCTCCTGGCGGGCAGCCACTCTCAGTCCAGTGCAGAAGGCGGTGAGTACTGAGAGTTACCTTACTTTAGGGTTTCTTGTTCCATAGGTTTTGAGCGAGTGCACGTGTAGTATCGCTTTTATAATAAAAGGATATGTGTATATGATTACCTCAGACCTAGTTGAGCTCAATGCGCGATGAAAAGAAGGTCGACTTATTTATCGTAAAGCATTTTACTTATTTCTCGCTCACTTACTATTTACACGAGCTGCACTCAATTTGTAAGCGCAATAGTAATATTCTCACTTATCTCAACTGCAGTAAAAATCGTACGATCCCAGGTTCGGATCTCGATCGACGACGTACACAGGTAAAGGTAATCTCATAACATATCATACACTGGGAGTTAGATGTTATTAAAGCCCATTTTTAGAAAAAACAACATTTTTTGGGGGGACTGGTTGTAATCTTCTCTCCTTAGTTTCAATTCCTTTCCCTTCGATCTAATGAGTTGGGTTCATTGAACAGTTGACTTTATAGGCAGAGAGAGGGGACGTGCTCTGCACTGAACTGGCTAGTGCGTGAACCTTCAACCTCGGGCGTAGGTTCTTTAACCCCTGGGCTCTCCGTTTCTTTGGAGGGGACGTGTTGTACAAGTGCATCTTTGCTGTCATGTCTGGCCGTTGACGGAAAAGGGTTTCATTTGATAAACAGATTCTCTCTTCTTTTTTTTTTTTTTTTTTTTTTTTGCTATGTCTTTTCCACTTGGTGGAGGCGCAGTCTGAAAACACTTTCCTCTCATGTTCGCCAGCAGACCTCCTGTTAGCTTTGCTGACGTAGACAATACCTGCGGGTTAACTCTCCGCCAGCAGCATCATGGTCTTTATCTGCTGCTGCTGCTTGCGTTATCCCCGGTGGTAATGTCGCTCTCGCTGACCCTCATTTCGCAAGACGTGAGTCGCGAACAATCAGCTTAGTAGTCGTATCTTTGCCGACCAGAAGCTGTAGTCCTGAAGCGCGAGTAAGTCGTTGCCCTGGAGTTCAGAGGAGGGGAATAGGCTAAACAGGGGGAAATCAATAGAAGGCATCTTGTCTCTGTAGTCTTGGTGCCAAGACTCCGTGGATGTTGCTTTGCCTCTGGGATCAAAACAGTGGCAAAGATTCCCTGTAACATCCGCGGGGTCTGGACATTCATCACACTACTAGCCCTCGTGTCATGAACATGGCCTCATATTGTTTCTTTGCGGCATAAGAAGGCTCTGGTGGGGTCGAATAACTTACAAAGGGCTTTCAAAAGGATACCAGTGGGATTACAAGGAGTTTTTGTTTGGGTCATCCAGAACAGACTTGGTAAAAGCAGAATCACTACGATCTCATAACCGGCTCGCTGTCTGTCCGAGTGGAAGAACCTTCCACTAACACCTCTCATAAGAAACGTGTGGATCGAAAAACGCGAAGTTGATTACCTTTTCCGCCAAAATGAGCTTTTGCTACATAAACATGACAGAACGTGAAACACAAATAGACAGTGCAGCCATTACATATCGCGGTCATGCCCATGTTGACTGGCTCTGGCTCAAGACATGATGAGGCTGCTACATCTCAAGGAATGATGAGCCAGCTACATCACGCCTCTACATCAACCCTTTCACACAGGAATGGAAGCTAGCGTGTCTATTTATTTCATTGTTTATGGTTGTCCCACATGTTATGTATATGTCAATGTTGTTTGAACAGTCACCAACGGTTTCAGATAATTTAACAGAAAAAGTAAGCTCAAAAAGTTTACAATATATGCATATTTATTCTTATGTCTCTGTGTTCATATTTTAAGCGCCTCGAGTCTGGCTGATGCTGGAAAAAGGCGATGTACAAATGTGCTATTTTTTCTTATTTATTATTATTATTATTATTATTATTTTTCAGCATATTTTAAGTTTTTCCAGTTTTCCGATCAATCTAAAAATTATGCCAAAAGTAACAGGATGTATCAGATTAGAACTAATTTTGGTAGAAGGTAACATTCAACAAAAATTTTATTTATTTATTTATTTCATTGTTAAACTCAGATTTGGTGAGTTCCCCTGACGACTATGACCTTAGCTCCGGAAGTGAACTGGAGGACAGCACCACGTCATTACCCACACTGCGGCGCCTCCCTCCCTTCCCTTTCCGGGGGCGAACGTTGACCTGCCAGACCTTTGGCAACCTGGAGGGTTGCGGTTCCACCCCGACACTTCCACTGCCACCTCTGACACGCCAGCTGGGTCTCTCGTCCGACCTCTTGGACGGAAATGACGACACTTCCTATGACGAAATCCTGCGACGTAACATCCGGCTGTGGAAGCTGGGAGTCAGCAGTCAGCCCGAGACTTTACGGGAGGACATCACGTGCATCATCTGAAGGTAACCGGGGACAGGGGTCACCTGGTGCGAAAGTCCCTCAAAGTGTTGCGAACAGGTAGCAACGACAAATGTTTCACTGAGTCATACAGCCGTCACTTAGTTGCTTGGAAACTGGTCACAAGTTGGTTACCTGTCGGCTTGTCAGTTGTTTCGCTGGAAACTGCCACGAATAATAATTTAAGTCACACATTATTTGTTACAACAAGGATGTTATACATTATTTGTTAAAACACTTCACAAATTTTTAGTTATATCGAAACTCGTCCAAGATCTTCGCTTTCTTCAAGTTCTGACACAAATCATTAGTAACGCCGAAACCTGTCAGGTTCTCATTTTCCTGAAGAGAATGGTTTGTTTATTGTGTGACCATCTTGATCAGCTCTTAACTCGTGTGTAGACCACACAGTCTGAAGGATATTTCATTTCGCAAAGATTCTGGAACCTCCTGTGATAAACGGTCTTTGCATTTCGTCGGGATGTGAAGGAAAAAAAACTTTCTCTTTTCTTTTTCATTTTCGCCAAATGAAGTCCGGTTGGTGTTACTTGTATCGTCACTTGAGCTCAAGCTAGTAACACTGTGAAGAAGTAACCCTGTGTTAAGACGACTTCACAAACACTTTTCAACATGAAGTATAATGTATGTCCAGACGCCTAGTATCTCTTGATTGTAAGTACTGTTTGGTGCTGAACCTGTCAATAGTAATGTTTTCCTTATGCTACAACTGTTTCCTTCAAAATTGTGTTCAAAGGTGTTGGTTTTAGTTTATTTTTATGTTTATTTACTGTGTGCGAACACTGTGTCGTACCGGGTGATATGGGAAACAAAGCCAGTCAAGCTTCTGCAGTGTCACTTTTGCCAGGAGACACTGTGATGTGAAATAAATGTTAGAAGAGAGCGAGTGAGAGAGAAAACTAGAATAAGTACAATTTGAAGAGAGAAAATAAAGGGAGTGTATCGAACACGATGTTGAGTGAAAAACGCAGTCGCTTCCCTTGCCCCTTGGAGCTCCAGTATTTAACAGCGTGTTGGAACTGTAACGGTAATCGTTTTCTTTAACACAACTGCCACCTGCCTACCCACACACACACACACACACACACACCCACACACACCCACCCACCTACCCACCCACAAACACACACACACACACACACACACACACACACACACACACACGCGCGCGCGCGCACACAGGTTCAAAAACCCATTCTTCGCACGCACACAGGGGTCTGGATCAACTGTCTGATGTTGATTACTCTCAATTCATTAATTCTTTATAGCTGAACTCTGATATTATTGAACCATAATGGTCAGATGTCATTATATCCAACTTCTTGAAATATCACATGTTCTGACATCACCGAGCTCGACCCCGGCCTTGTAACGGTCTCTACCGCACGCGCCTCAAAGATGTGAACTAATCTTCTGATTGATGATCGGCGCCAGAGACACAGTAGCAGCGACACCCTCGCCCAAGATCACTTCCTTCCCTTTGTCCTTATCCTAGTTGCTCTTTCGGATCAAAAATCTCTTTTTCTGATCTCGATTACTGGTGTTTCATATTATCTGATTTTTCAAATATTTTTGATGAAGGAAACAAAAATATGGTATTGTGGGCAAACATGAGTGATTTATATAAATCCTGAGTATAAGACTTGTTCTGACTTTGATTCATAAAGGAGTTTAGCTTAGAACAATTTATCTTTAAAGTTGTTTTCCAACATACACATAAGGTAACAGTCATTTAGCTCATCCATCTGCCGAGCAAGCTGTCCAAAACAAAAATCTCTTATCAGTTTTTGTTCCAGTCACGGAGTTATCTACAATATTATCACCCACTTGTGTCCTTATCTTCTATTATCTAACGCTGATCCGAATACCCTCCACAAAATTGTTACACTAGGTAATCGGACCTGTCATCCTCCTTCTTTTTTAGCATGAGAGTGGAACAGCGTTCATTATAATATTTTATCCTTAAAGTATATTTTAGATGATGTCTTAAAGAAGATGAGGTAGGAGAGAAGGTTTGAAACCAATAAGGAAACAGAAGTAGATGATAGATGATACGGCAGATGTAGCAGAAGGAGAGCCCTGATACTAGAAGGAAAAACCCAGAAGTACACGGGCAATAGTCTTATATTAATGAGATGGCTCGCTGTTTTGACTGGAGCAGCAAGCGGGAGCCTCTCTCACCAGAAAACACATCGATCACAGGCACGTGCAGCTCAGTGTCCAGGCATGCGGCTAGTCTAGTGGGACTTGTCTTTCTTTCCTCTCTTTCCTTTGTTCTGACGGTCATACAACAAACATTTAGTTTGAAATAAAAACATCTCTATCTGTTCACTTGACTTTATTCTTCTTTCCTTCAGTCTTTCTTTCTTTTCCTTTTTTTTTTCTCTTCTGTTAGAATCGCTCTTTCATATCAAACACGCAAGCTCGAGAACTGTGTTCCGGATGGCGCAGCAGTTTGACCTCATTAAGATGAAGTCTCGCGATAGTCTGTGAAGCCGCGAGATCTGAAGGATCTATACGATCTTTGATCCTCCAATCTTTTCATCATGTCCATCTTTGCATTTTTCAGCAAGATCAAAGTTCATAAACAATTCTTTTATTCTTCTTTTTGATGCTAAATTTATTTCGACGCAGTCTAAAAGCTCTGCAAACTGTTATTCTTTCCGTTCAGTTGCGATATCTTGGCTCAAGAATTCCCAAGACCCTGGAAAGTAAAGGCAAAAAAGTAGCCTGGCGGTTTCTCTCATTTAAACGAGGATCCCCCCCCCCTCTTTCCGTCTCCTATCCTCGCCCGGTTCTCACGCAGGGAGGGACGACTGATCTTTTTTTTAAAAGATTAAACGGAAATAGAGATCGGGGAAATGGGCGACTGCTATTACACGGGGTTTGAATTGTTGTATTCATGTGAATATATTGGTCTAGGGCATGTGCCTTTTCATGTATGTGTTTACGAGGCTGGACAATTAATTTGTCCGTGTGTGCGTTTGTGTGTGTGTGTGTGTGTGTGTGTGTAAGTGAGAAAGAGAAGAAGAAGAAGAGAAAAAAGAGAGAAAGAGATAAAAAGACAGAAGGGAAGAAGGATCAAACATAGTGAAACAGAAAGAGAGAGAGAGAGAAAGAAGAATGGAGTAGTGGAAACGCGAAGAAGAGCGGAAAACGAGAGAGGAAAACTGAAAGAGGAGAGTGAGATAGAGAGAAAGTGAGAAAAGAAACAAGGGAAGACCAGAAAGAGTTACGGATGATAGAAAGTGTGAGAGAGAGAGAGAGTAAGAAAACTGTACTTGTGTGCGAATGTTTCTATGCGACTCTGTGCGTGCGTGTGCGTGTGTGTGTGTGTGTGTGAGTGTGTGTGAGAGAGAAAGAGAGGTCTTTTCCTTTTTTTATATCCTAAAAGCCAACCTTTCTCAAGGCGCCTGAAGACCGTGTGCATCTTGAACAGTATCGGAAGTACTTCGATGTCGTCGCCGGCCTTGCTTTTATGATGCGACGCCGTTTGACGAGACTTGAGTGGGAATTCTGGGATATTCTCCTGTCCTCGGCGCCGCCATTTTTTTTCGAATTCGTCTTTTTTGTTTTGTTACTGAAAGCATCGTAGCCCCCTTAATCTCCCTGCACAGACAAGCCCCCAGTGAAATGTCACTTTAGTCAAATGGTATGGACGTTACCTGCTTGGGGATTCAGTCCCTTGAAAAGTCTCATGAAGGAAGAGTTATCTCCCGTTAGTTTAGATCACAGACATGGGTCATTGTCAGTGCTGTAAGGGGCAGCACGTGCTAAGCTATGCGCGTTGTGGGACACGGAGCGACGCTTGACCGCATCGAACGCCCAGAGGAATGGTCACTTATTGCCAGACACGTGATCTGTCCCATCCAATCATCATCACGCGATGGGTCCAGGCTCTCCAGGGTCTTATTCATCACGCCCTTCCAATTACTTACCGCCTCACGTGAAGCGTCTGCTCCAAGCTTTGTCCCTGAACACGGAAGGCGACATTTCGGAAAACCCTCCTTTTCACTGGTGCTTATCTTTTCTTTCATCACGTAAGTCAGTAAGTTTGTGAAAATATGTGAATAAAGCACACATATATATACATAAATAAAAAGACAAACACATCATTAAACTAACTTTAAGGAAAATAAATGAGCTTTGAAAGGTAATTATAGAAATGGTAATACTGTTAAAGAGTGATTTAGCCAACAATCACTCTCTGTCTCCGCCTGTCAGTATATTTACAGTTTGTCAGCTTGTCTCTGATCCCATGACCTATAAATTTTGAGCTTGTTGTTTTTGTTTGCACTTAGGATCCCCCCTATGTTTCTTTACATAACTATTTTTGTACTTTTGTGTTGTAAGCAATCTAGATATTTGTCTTGAGTTTAATCATTGTTAGGCACATTCTCTACTTTGTAGGCGTACACCAGTGAACGAAAGCTCCCGTGGCATCGAGATAAGTAACAAACCTACTTGGAAATTCTAAAAGGGTCTGAAGTAAGGGTGACAGTTAAGTCTCCCATCTGCCAAGGTTCGTCCATAATATATTTCTTCAAAACCTTTTTCCCACTAACATTGTCTGTGAATGTTTATTACTTTGTTGGTTAAGGTTGCTGTGTTCACCTTCATACTCTTGGTTATCGACAAGGTATCTTATGCTTTTTAAGTCTGGAATATCATCAGTCGCACATGTTGTCTAAGGGGAGCAACTGCACATCGTTATTGTCTCAGACTCTTTGTCATGTTGAAGGGCTGTGTTTTTACTGTTGTTTCCACTTGCTTAAAGGATATTGGTACTTACCTTTGTTAATTTTTTTTTTCTTTTTCCACGTCAGACTTGCTGATTGACTCTTGACAACACTTTGCCGGTCTTTTCCCGAAGCCGCTTGAACTTTGCTGTGACCTCTCTTTTGCAGCTTCAGTGCGCATGTCTGAAGCCAACACGCTTTTTCTTTCATCTTTTGTTTCTCTAGAAGTTTGTGTGTCTAGCGAGCGCCTTGCATCTTCGACTCCGGCATTTCTTGTCATCGGTCGTTAACAGTTTGCTCAGAAAAGCTTCTTACAGCTTGTGACATCGCCGACACACCGCTTTTCCTAATCTCAGTGTTTCCGTTTCTTCCCAAGTCTCTCGAGAACAACATTTCTGTTGTCCGCAGGCTGTTTATGTTCCGACTAGCATTTTCTTTGTGGCTTAGGGCAAACTCTTGCCCTCAAGGATCAGAGTTCAACGATGTCATGAGCGTGCAGGAGGTCACAGCTTACAGGTCGTAAGGTCACAGTTTTCCGGCATAAAAGATGGTTGATGGACAAAGAAATTCTGAGCATAAGTCAGAAGGAGAGAATCTTGGTGATGGCTGCAGTGTGATGACAGTCTGCCAAGCCATGTGGAAGCAAGGGATATGGCAATAAAGTGATCTGCAAGAATAATGATGTATGAGGACATCTGAGCAAGGAGACGCATGTGATAAGAGCCCAGAAGAAATCGAGCCGAGAGAGGAGCACAGTGGCAAACGAGACATGTGATCTTGCTGCTCAGTCAAATCAGTAAATACAAAGTACTTCTATTCTGGAAGCCGATGAAAAAAATCATCGAGACCCTGAATGTAATCTTCGCAGTTAAGAAGAGTGCAGCTATATACATAATTTGCACACTCAGGAAGGAATAGTTCGATGAAGGACAATGTTTACATTAAACACACTATAAGATAAAGGTTTAATTTGTCATACAGTCTTCTGAAGTGACAAAAGGAAATGTAAAGTTAGTCCACCTCGAACGCATTTGAGCTGATGATTGAGGTGAATCTACAATATTAAAAATATATACTACAGTCTTAGGTCTTGTAATTTGCTCGCTGTCTTTCGTCGTCGTCTTTATCATTGCCGACTGTATTGTGCTGGTAGAATCCATTTTCACTTTTGGAAAGAGGCAGGGGAATTGATGTTTTACGCAGAGCCAGCATTTAAGGCTACACCACAGCAAAGCAGCCGGCCCTGTAAACAGATGTTAAGAGCTGAGAAAGAACAGCGTGTCTGAGACGAGATCTGAACGCAGGCCAGCCAACCCTCAGTGTACTGGTGACAGGCGCCAACCACTGGACTGCGCTCTGGCAAAGAACGATACAGGGTATGATGCTTCCATCCTGATCACTGCTCCAATGTGGCGAACGGGAGTGGGCGGGGCCTTAACAATGTTCACATGACTGTACAGGGCTAGGTCCTAATTTTAACTGATGCCAAAAAAAAAAAAGAATTACTAACTTCTCCCTATCATCCGGTTCATTACGGGCAGACAACTCCACGCCCCCATTATCCTCTGCTCAATCCGCTCAACTATCCTCTTGTCTGTTAAACTACAACGTACCCGTTACCTCCTCTCATGAACTACTTTGTATAACTCATTAACTCATTAATTTGTCTTTAGTGTCATCTCAGTATCACGCAAATCACGCGTGCTACTGTTCTCAATAAGCAGTCACGAAGGAACGAAAAAATAAATTCACTACTAGGCTGGAGAGACTGGTGTACCCGGAGAATCTACAGTAAGTTGTGGACAGGTGTTTGATCTACAGAGAGGCGTGTGTCTAAACAGGTGTCACATCCAGACAGATGTATGTTCGACTGAAAATCTAAACACCTATTGTTCAAAACTCAATGTCGTGCTGATCGTATTTTAGCCACTGCGCCAACAACTGTCCATGAAGTGATATTACTAAAACCCCTTTTCAAGTATTACTATTATGAAGGTAATATGATCAGCTTGATTGGAGCAAACTTTAAGCCTTGAATATGACCAAATTATAATAGGAGAAGTGAGAGAGTCCCATTCCAAAACAGTTCTGACTGACAGATAGTTTACTCCTGGGTGTCGTCTACTCTTTCATTTCTTTGTCTTTTTCTTCTTCTGTCTAGTTCTACTGTTCCCTGCAGGATCGTACTTGCGAGTCCTAATGGTCATTGGATGTCCTCATACCCCTTCAGTTTTCAATGGTGGTTCAATGGTCTTATTGTTTTCCTAATTATGTCGCGTAGTCTTTACTACAGCTTGTACTCTCTCGAGATGCAAAGGATCTTTTTATGGGATCTTTTATCCACGAACTGTATTCTCGTGGGTATTTCCGTGTAAGAGAAGGGAGATGACAAATGAGCACATTAGTTTAGCCTCATTTTGAAGTGAAGACACGTGTTCTGCTGTTATTCCAGACAAGTTTTTCTTAGTGAACAGTTTTGTGGTCTGAGCTGTGATGAAGCTAGGTTCTAACCGTGAACCTTTGTGTGAGACAGTTCATTCTGTGTCCTGAAGGCTCTGGGTTGTCGTTAACTGTTTAAGTTTAAATTGCGTACAAGCCTGTACACATACAAGCCCACATGCCCACCTGCCCACACAGACACACACTAGTTCTTCAGTTCGCCACAATGAAGACTACTAATACATAAAACACTGGTACTTGCCCCTATGTAACGTCACAAGTGTTTCTAAGCGAAGTTTCCTGTCAAGAATAACAGAAATTAGCAAATGCGGGAAAAAACAAAGAATACCTTAAAGAAAAATGTCGGAACACAAGAAAGAAATATTACAAGCAGAGAACTTTTTTCTTCTTCTTGTTTCACATGATTGTAGCGAGTCACGGAAGAGACCACTATATGCTGGAGGAGAGACAGAGACTGTCTTTTACTCCAGACAAATAAAAGGCGAACATGCGTGCTCTAAAATAATCTTGTGGGTCTTTCACATTTTCGCCCTTTGATCTGCAGTCAATAAAGATATCGTGAAGTCAACAGATAAGAGGTATGAGGACAAGATAGACGATCTGGGCTCAGCAGATATTTAAATAGGCATAATGTAGCTTTGGGGCACAGAAATTCCCTCTCTTTATGTCTGCACCTCATTAGTGGGATTTAAAAATATATTGCTCGGGTTTGCGAGCAAGAGTGATCACAGTGAAATCTTCCGAAAAGATGCTTTGATAATTCCTCTTAAATCACTTTGATGCTTCATCTTTTGTTATATTCTAAAAAGTAAGACGAAATATTTATTTATTTTTCTTATATTTTTACACCTTCAATGTCATCTAATAATAGCCTATTTCATATAATTTTCTGTGTCATGACTAATATTTATTTTTGTAATCGTATTTTAAAGCAGATTACGCCAAATCACTAATTATAATGGTTTAAATGGGATACTATGTACACTTCCAAATCGGCTGATTGGGTTTTAATATTGAAAGTATACTGAAGATCCATCATATTCATATACGTATTGAAGAGTATACTGTAGTGATATTCGTTATAAAAGGAGCTTTTATTCTGATTTTAAAAGACAACAAAACAAGGATAAGATTCTCTACACAAAATGATTATTAAGATGCTAAATTTACTGTAGCAGAGCTTCCCAGGTAAGACTTCTTTCTCTTTCAGTCCCTCAAACTATCTCGACTTCTTTGCAAGTACTTCTCACAAAGGGCGTCCGGTAGTGAAGTGGTTCAGACAGTCGCTTGTAACCACCGTAGAAAGAGGCCCTGGGTTCAGATTTCGTCTTGGACACTCTGCATGTGACACCTGTTCACAGGGCCAGTAGTCGGGGGTGTAGTACCCCCTTCCTCTTCCATCATATCGCAAAATCACCTCTAAGTGGAAGTACATTCCTCTCCAAAACCAAAGTAGCCAACAAATTATCTAGGTACTTCTCATCATCAACCTACGAAGATAAAGTTAGTTAGTTGAGTACTTAGAGCAATGGCGCTTAAGGATGAAGACCAGCCGGTTCGATACCCGTGTTAGGCAGAGCACTCTCCCTACCCCGCTGACTCACTTAAATGGGTACCCAGTCCTTTGCAGGACTAGAGGAGGTAAAGCAGCGAGGGACAGATGTGCACCGCCTTCACAGAAAAGCTGGTCCCAGTAGGGACTTTAACCTCTAACTCCCTTTTAAAGTCTTCGGTTTCTTCCATCCATAACTCATTTCAGTTCCTACATTTATTTGTGACAACAAAAATAAGAGATTGAAAAATCATGTTTGTGTCTTTATATGACATCGAAAATGTGATAAGAAAACATTTCGCTCTCTTTTCTGTCTGACACTTGTTAGAAACTGTTCTTTTAATACAGAAAGACATTTTGAACGAATTTACTTTGATTGCGAACTGTCTTTAACACACCATTATACCCTGCCCTCCATTTTGACTGGAAAATTGGTGAAAATAAAAGTTAGCAAGCTCTGCTGCATTGATCATTTGGTCTGCCTTCAGTGTAATGTCCGCGGAACATCTAAGCGAAGCTGACAGAGCGCAGATCATGTTTCACACGAATCATTTGAAAGGTCTTTTTCAAATGTCTAAGATCTTTAACATCTCCAGATGTCGAGGAATAGTAGGGATGACATCTGACTGAGGCCAGTGAACGCTCATCCCGTTTTTCATTACAGATTCTTGTCTGTCTGCTCAGAAGGTTTGACTAAGCACGAACAGTCTTATTCTTCTTGCGTGAGTCTCAGAAAGTTCCCGCAAAAACGAGAAAAAAAATATAAAATGCGTGGTATAGACAGTGTAATTGATCGATCGATCAATTGATTAAATGATTGATTTAAAAAAAAAAATAAAAACCTCCTGTCGCAGCGATTTCCAGCCAAGTCAACGTCCGAGAATAGAACGACCAAGGGAGTCACCGACAAATTCTTTGTAAAGCCTCACCTCAAAATATATCAGACTTCAAATGGACATCGATTTCCCAGAAACCTTACCGCAACACGTAAATGTGCTGATGATGGTGAGGAAAGCTTAGAATCTGCTTTCAACGACTGTTGTCAATCGCCTCCACTTCTTTCTCTGAAGCTGAAAACTCGGAAGTTGTATTGAGAAGTCAGCCAGGGCTATCCGCAAGATTTAAAATTAATGGCGACCCGTGCACGTAAGCTAAAAGCAAGGTAACAAAGACAAAAAATCGAACCCACGATATAATCATTATTCATTGCTACGAAGATAACTTGTCAGTGTTATGTCAGTAACTTGTCTGTGCTATAGTCTAAAAACCTCTACCAAACTTGTCTATAGTGTGTATAAAAAAAACTGGTGTATATGCTTCACTAAGAATTGCACAAAACTGTAGTTTGTTTTCCGAAATATTACAAGAGACAGTTGATGTTTACCTTAACACAAAACTGCGCCTTTGATGTCTTTGTTCCACTGAAGGATAAAGCTTTGTTGGTAAGAGCTAGATAAGATTTATGTATTCACAAAGCACGAGAGACGGTAAGATCTCGAGTATTGTGCTTGTTATGTTAAGGCGAAGCAAACAAAACAACAATTAACAAAAAAACAACAACAACAACAAACAAAAACAAAAACAAACAAACAAACAAACAAGAAACAAAAAAGAAAGAAAAAGATAACAGAGGGGTTGCAATGTCAGCTGGCTTGGCTCTGTCGGCTGTTCTGTTTTTGTTCTTGCCTGTGTAATCCACTCTGTCAGACATGAGGACCATTGCACGCTGCTGATGCTCTCACAAATTAATTCCTTAAAAAGACTCTAGTCTCATCAGAAATAGAAACTGACATGCTCTCTGTGATGAAATCTGAAAGGAGCCATAGCATATAATTTCTCTCCTGCTTCACTAACTTGCTGGCTGTCTCATTAAGAGCAGTCACCTTTGAGAGCCCTTAACAATTTCCATTCACAGTACTTTTAAATAAAAAATAATAATAAAATAACAAAGAAAAAATAAAAAATAAATAATAATAAAAAATACAAAAATAATAAACATAATAATAAAATAATAAAAAAATAATAATAAAATTTGAAACGGAAGTGAACAAAAAAATATTTTTTGCACTTTTTTTAATCACCTTAGAAAATGTAAATTACTATAATATAAACCATTCAGTTTCCACACAGTTAGGTTCTTTTCGTTTGTTTGTTTCAGAATCAAGCAACTAAATGTATTTCAAAAACATGGATTTACTGAGGTTTGTTTAGACCTGTATAAATTACACAGACAACAACAACCACAATAGCAACTGCTGCTTCTTCGTCCACCCATCCTTCTTTGTTTCCTTCCCCGCTGTCTCGAAGCTGAGTCATAACTGAGTCGCTCATATTTATGCACTGTCTCATGCCGCTTAAATTTACACAGCCGCAGTCCTCTAGAGTTATTTCCCTGTGAAGCAAGCCATTGCTGGAAGTTCACTAATCGCAGCCTCCACGCAGCAACAACCCAAGTCTCGCGGTGTTTGGCTTCGGCGCGATGGGTCTCGCGAGAACACAGCTTCTCTCTCGCCATGAATGGTTCATTTAGACTGATGTCTGGCTAATCAATGCTTCGCGGAGAAACGCCGGCAAATTTTTTTTTTTTTTTTAGTGGAGCAACGGGACAAAGAAGTTGAGAAGCGTGCAGTTATGGCTCGACCATGATCTAACCTTTGAGCTCGTCAGTCATCTGGGACGCGAGACGTTCTTTGACCTCATCTCTTCTGATCTGCGGGAAAAATTCCCTGGTCTTTGAAGACAGCTTAAAACTACCAGAGAGAAGGAAAATAGAGAGAGAGAAAGTGGAGGAATGGAACGATATTTTGACTGGTTATTAATATCTGGCCAGATGAGACCATCTTAGGGAATAGGGTACTAAAAACCGAAAGGAGACACAAGTGTTCCGATAGTTTGTGCGAGCATCCTCTCAGCTGATGATCAGCGACTGTAGGTTTATTTAGTCTTGTTGCTGAAAATCTCCCTCTGCCATCATGGTGAATGGTAGTGATTTATTAAGAAAAGGACGAGCATAATATGCAGTAGTAGTTCCCGCTGCCACGTACTAGACACGGTGAACCACTTACAGTCTACTAACTTACCACTAGGCACCATGTGACCATGTTTTTGTACCAGCGGAAACGGCAATATGTCTAATATATATATATATATATATTTATACTAGTGCTTTCTAGAGTTCGGTTTTTCAAGATATCACTAAGAATATGAGAGAAATTTTATCGTTTAGGTCACCACCCGCATCAAACGTATGCCTGTGTACTGATAAAAATATTCGAAAAGTAGATTGTATATAGATATATAGAGAAAGATACACATGTATAACTGCATTGGTTAATTTATTTTAAATTTACAGAACGTCCTTACAAAGCAGAAGAAAATAAACTGCAAGAAGAGGTTAGTGTCCCACATTCTAACTTCTTTAGAGAACTATACAACATGAACTGCGATGTGTCAGGTTTATCAACTATCCTATCCTGTCAGCAACAGCAAAAGAAAATCTAAAATGATAGTGTATTTTAGATGATGTATTTGCTCTAACCGAAATTCATTTGTCGCAAATCCCTGCACTTAAGACGAATAAGGACCAAAGGAAGTTTAGTTTCATCTCAATAGCAAAATGAGCGTTGACAAAGTGCTTTGGGTTTCATTAAAAAAACAAAAACATGGGCTACAAGTTAGAAGTTTCTCTCTATTCTGGAGGTCATGGGCAACGAAAAGAGTATGCGATATAAGGCTGGACACGCACGCATAACATACTTTTAAGATAAATAATTTTATTATGTGTTTACCGATTTGTCTTTTTGCAAACGGGTGAGCAAAAACGAAAGTTCAGCTACTGCATACACATCTGATACAACCAGCTGGATAATATAGAAAAAGATTCCCTTTAACGATTGGTTGTAAAGTCTCTTTTCTAGAGATAAGGAATAATAATAATAATAATAATAATAATAATAATAATTCATCTAGTGCAGTCCCTTCTTACCAGGAGGCTCAATGTTCTTTACAAAAGAAAAGTAAATGTTAAATTCACCGAACATCCATTTAGACACAGACCAATAGATACCAGGAGAAAACAAACTAACAGAGACACAACAGCCATAAACGCAGGACAGAGAAACTGGCACACCAGTGATGCCTGAGCGGCTCAGCATCCAACAAGGACTGGCTGACAGTTCGAGGTGAAGGCAGCGCAAAGAACGGAACTAAAATATGAAGCAGTCACAGTGCACACGAACTCGAGGCTTGGAGTGGTGAGCTGTGTTCAACGGCGACAGAGAAGTCACACTGGCTGTCAGTTCTGGCTACCACAACAATGAGCTACATGGTAGCTGCATCTTAAATTGAGAAAAAGAATGGAGCAGCTGCAGAAAAGGAGAGCAGAGAGAAAATCTATGGCTGGAGTGCAAGTCTGGAACCCATTGGATCCATGGCGACCATGCTTTGCTGTACAAGGGAAGAGCTAGCTTGGTGCATGGAAGCTGGTTTGCACAGTTTAAAACTAAAACTTGCACAAAGCCCGTGTTAGCCGAGTGTCACGCACGCTCACAGCACCAAATATTGCACAGCAATGCTTCTGTAATAAAAGTCGCCATCTCCCTCAAGCCCACCAGACATGTTGTTACTGCTTTTTGTTGCAGAGTGAGGCGCGAACAACGATCAGAATTCTTTCATTTTACTTTTTAAAAATGTGCTTCTCTCACTTTACTTTCCTTTATTTGATGATGATGATGATGATGATGATGATGATGATGATGATGATGATGATGTCCATTTGTAATGCACAGGTATCCATTCAGACGAAGGCTCACTGCGCAGCAAAAAAACAAACAAACAAACAAAAACAAAAACAAAAACAAAACAAACAAAAACAAAAAACAAAAAAAAAAACAAAACAAGAACAAGAACAAAACAAAGGAATGCTTAGTTCCACAAATCTGATAAAATCTGTTAAATAGGGTATGAACATTACGCAACTCTCTTGATGTGTTGAGAAGGTAAGCGTACAGCCAATGCTTGTAAATTAAAATATCTCCAATAAAACATAAAATATAAAAATAAAATGTTTCCCAATATTTTAAACGCGTAGAGGTAATAGAGCGAAGAGCGAGAAAAGGGCGGAAGCGAGGAAGAGAGCAGAAGGAACAGGAAGACAACGAGAAAGAAAGACAAAGAGAAGAATGGAGACGGAGACAAGTGATAAAATTGAATTTGATGCAAACGTCTGCATCGATGAACGATAAGCATTCCTGGGGCGCTGTCCTACTGATGCTGAAGCCGTTGCTGTGCATGTCTGGTGTTGTCTTGCACATCAATGGCGGTACTGAGGTCGTTGATGTTGTGCAGAGGTAGGCATTGACAGCACAAATGACAGCTGTGGAGCACTGCCAACACACTCAGTCTACAAACTTTCTCAGGTTCCTTTACTGTTGCAGTGGACTTCACGCGTTGCAACGGTCGAGGGCGACTGATAATAATTTCTGACTGAAATAAAAAAAGTAACAGAAAAAAGAAAAGAAAGAGAAAGAGTGATCAGTTACCTCCTGTACGTCGAATACGATTGATAATAAGTTCTGACTCAATCAACAAAATAATATATAAAAGATGCTTGAAATATTAAACAAAAGCGATCAGTTATGTCCCGTATTTTTTTTTCTAAAAAAAACCCTTTTAAAATATACTTTTTTTGGATATTTTTCGTGCTAAATCTTACTGTACAATGTTGCAATCCGCTGGGAAAAATAAAAAGTCTATGAACTGCTCTCATTACAATATCTGTATACTTTTCAATGTGTTATTAACTGCATGGACTGAGAAAGGCTTGACATTGTCTGTAGCTGAAACAGGCACGGCCAGACGAAAAGTTTTCAATTTATTTTGTTCCCTAAATTCGATTTAATCAGATGTGAAAAGAGAAGATGTGTTTGCAAAGCTGTGAGGCGAGGTACAAGGCTTTATTGGCCTTCCTGTTCGTGCTCGGAATGTTTTTTATATGTTTCCAACATCTTAACCCTCAAGGCCCATTTTACAATCCACTGCCGGCCTATAGTAACCTCATAAAAGGCAGCCCAGCGAGGAGACTGAACAAAATTAGTCATAAAGCGAGTGGTGAAGGGAGATGAGGGCTTTGGCGGTTAAAGGGAAAAAAATTCCTTTGAATTGAATGAAGAACAGGGAGAGTAACTCTCTTTGCAATTTCCACAGCATCCTCCCTTAGGGCGTGCATATCCAGATTTGCAGGCCGGACACCCTTGACGTAAATTCAATAGGCGATTGCACAGGCTGACGAGGGCTGTCCGTTGAGATTGAGATCAATAGCGTATTGAATTATTTGATTGACTGATCGTAGTGGCAGATGAAGGACTTTATAGTTTCCATGGTATTGCTCCTCCGTTGTAGACCTTTGTCTGGTCTCGCTTCCAAGCCTTGCAATTGATACGACCTTAGTGTTTTAATTCCTATACAGTATGGTAGCCATTTTTGTGATATAAATAGCTTTGACTTTAAACGACATTTTGCATAATATTATTTATGTTTTGCCTGCTTCTGTTTTGGTTTGATACATCAACAATATTTTTAAGTACTTGTTTGAAGAGAGTTATAAAGCAGTATGATCGCGTTTAAAGGTCTAAGGGAACTCATTCACTTTGACTGGGTAAAGTTCACCACAAGATGTTTTTTTTCCCTCCTTCAAGCTTGTCTTACAAATATTACCTAGCATAAAAATAATTCAGCAATACAAGAATCAGTATTATACATAGATACGCTTCTGTTATTGAGCCTACATTTCGTGGTAGAGTTGGAACCGTTTGTAAATCTGACAAACGTGACGTCACAAGTTGTTCCCCCACTTGACCTTTAATGCTCGACAATGCAATGCGTTCGTCTATTTATAGCATAACGGTCTGATGGACTGTGATTAGCTTTGGATGTCTGGTCATACACTTACTTTACATGGTGTGACTTAAAAAGGTTTCAAACTACGTGTTCATGAGAATGAACAATTGAAAGTCTGCTGCTCGCCACTAGCTGCGTTTGACGATGGGAACTCAATACATTACTAATTAATCCAACCTAGGAAATGTATGTTCAATCATTGTTACATGCATTCCCACACCAGATTCTACTTAAAATATTCTGATGTGGTTATTAGGAGGAGACAAGCAGCATAACGGAATCTAGCAGAATGTGTTAAGGGACTTCAATAAAATGGATAAGTTGTTTTAAGTTAGTTAAAGTTGTGAGCCTCTTAGTAACTTCTTCCTAGTTCCGTGGAATTTATAAAAATAGCTATGCGAACAATAAAGATGTGCATGTTGCACGACTTTACAAGTACATTTTAGGAAGAGGAGATAGAGATGCAGGTTCTTGGTTGTCGCTTATAGATCAGTTTGGAAAAAGGGAAACCTGTTATTCTGAAATAATATGCAAACGAAGCTCATTCTGTCTTCTTAAAAAAGGTTTGTTTAGTCTAATATCAGTGAAATAACCTAAAGCAAAAACGCCCATATATTTAATTGCTTTCTTTTACATAAAAATCCGTTGAATCCATCCCTTGAAGTAGTTATAAGGCAGAACTACACTTTCATTGCCAAGATGGTTTTACCCCGCTTGTAATACTAATTTTGGAAAATTAACCGACTTGCTAGATCTGTGCCAGTTCACAGTTAAGCAATACCACCGATCCATAGCTAACCCAGAGGTAATGCTACCTCTCCTGTTACCCTTAAATATGGCCACTAGTAATGATAACCACCCCTTTATCTGGTGACAGCACATTGTTCTTCTTGGTCCTATGACGAAACACATTCACACTTCAGGAAGCACCTCTGATGTAGTCGTCTACTTGGAGAACTTCATCAGTCGTACAACTATGTATTGCCGTCTGCGCCGGAAGGTGGCCATTCTTCTTGTGATGCCATCGAAAAACTTTATTGTGTATTCACCATTGATGGAGTTTATTGAGTTACTTTCCTTAAAAGTTTCACTGCAGCCCATGGTATGCTTGTCTGTTTATAAAAGCATATGCAGTACCGACTGTCCTCCATTGTTAGGATACTGAGTTAAGTGAGTGATTCTTTCAATTCTATTTCAAATTCTTTATTAATTAATGAATTCTGAATTCTTTATTCATCCAAAATAAATAACACAGCATGGGAATCGCAGGTGGGCTGTAAATTTAAGTTAGCACTTTAAAGCATGCAGCACACACTAGAAAGTTTACATCTACATGGTATGTCGCTGAATGAAACATTTAATGTGTTTGCCAGGAAGTAATTTTTGTAAACTTCATTAGTGAATATTTAAATAATAGCACATAAAGCAAAATAAAGAAGCTAGGTCACTGATTTATCCCAAACAAAAAACAAACCTTCTTTTTAACCCTTTTGGTATAATTCTCCCCCTGGTTACAGAACAAAAAGGAGAAAAATATCCTGAATGTACACAAGATTGTGTCTATAGAGGCTCAACTAAAATGTTTCTACATGATTCCTACTTTTCATCAAATGTGATAATGTTGCATTACTAAGATATATAACTCTTTCAGCTTTCATTTGTCCATACAATTTTTGTATGGATAAATAAACAGGGTACTTGTGTCTAGATTTCTACACGTAGAACTGTAAGATTATTATCCTCGGTGTAGTCAAGTAATAAGTAAAGAAAGGATTGACCTTTTTACATTTACTATTGCATTGTTCATAATTCTATTTTCTATTGTTCTAAAAATGTCTAAGCATTAAATACAGTTTATAAATAGATGTTCATTTTGCTTTTCTTTATTGCAAAAAGTAAAGCTATTATTAGTTATACTTTTCATTTCTTTTAAAAGAATATTTGTAGCCATTACTCTATGCGTAAGTAGAACATGAAACCATTTATTTAATTTTATGCCTTTTATTTTTTGTAAGAAATAATATTTTTTAACAGTTTAATTGTTCTGTATACGTTCTATTCCATTTTTTAACAAATCTTGGCTCGTATTTGCCAGAATTTAAGATATTTTAATCAGTCTTTGAACCTTTTTTTTAGTTAAGTGTAAATGAAAGAAAAGTGTAATTCAACTTTATTTTTGTTGTAGATGTATATATTCTTTTTCTTTAAATACATTTTAGCTGTTTCTTCACCACTTATACATTTTAAGAATCTTCACTCTCATCCTTCTCTCTTATGTGTCGAAAATTTTAATAAATGTCATTTTCCGCACTACAAGTAGAGATGTACATCAGACGTGTAGATGTACAGGACTGACAAATTTCTTCTTCCTCTGCCTCCTGTTGGCAGAATGGTAGATGTACCTGCTACTAATCTTAAGATACAGAAAGTTCTATCATGGTATATTACTAAATAATTAGCAAATTAAAGGCGATGTAAAGAAAGTGAGTGGACCCATGTCTTTATAGAGTTTCCCCTTCTGTCGTTGACCGAAAAATTGTTATAACATTGTTATGAGGGCGTGTGACTGTACCTCCTACTTATATACATGCACACGCACATACGCATCCATTATACAAAGTTCACTCTCTCTCTCTCTCTCTCACACACACACACACACACACACACACCCTTGCAGAAAACCTGCTTCCCATTAGTCAAAGATCATCAGTCAAAGATCACACCCTTATGTCCAGCATCTTACGCTTCTTTGCATGATCGAGAAATTTCCTGTAACTTCTTACAAAAGGATGGCATTGGTCTTGATTTCTGTCGACATGATGCTAATACCGAAATTCACTCCCTCTTAGCGCTGTCTTGTGTCAGTTATGTGGTGGTAGATATGTCTTATTGGGTAGGGCAGCTAGTGACTGCAGGCCCAGCCCACCAGTCCCCAGACAGAGCCGAGGCTGCTGAGGAGATGGTAATGGACATTAGGCAGCTTCAGGCATGAAGAAAGTCAAGTTTAGGAAGCGATTCTCGTAACCATCAAAGTGCTGAGTCGCCTTACTTGCATATTATTACCTGGTGAAGAGAAACAGATGGAGGCATACAGGTATTTGTGTTACAGCCAGCAAGCAAAAGAAGCGTGTGTAAATAAGACAGAAGAACGAGGGTAATAAAAAAAACAAGAAAAATACGAAAAAACAAGGAGGCAAAGTAAAAACCAAAGAAAGAAAATTTTAAAGAAAAGGATAATGACCGCATAAAGCGAAATTTAAGAAACAAGGATAAAGGAATAAGGAAAGAAAAAAGAAAAGTGAGTGAGCCAAAAGTAGGAGGAAGAATATATGGATAAAAAGTAAAAGTGAGTGAATCTTTGAAAGAAAAAAGTAAGTAAGCATAGGAACCACAAAGAAAGGAAGGAAGTAAGGAAGGAAGGAGGAAAGGAAGGAAGGAGGGAAGGAAGGAAGGCAGGAAGGAAGGAAAGAAGGAAGGAAGGCAGGAAGGAAGGAAAGAAGGAAGGAAGGAAAGGAAAGAGACACATTTCATTCCCCTCTGAGCAAGGTAATTTTACCACATAATTTCATTGCAATAGGAAAACATTGTGCAACGAGTTTACAAGCGGAGGATCGGTCAGACAGCTCTAGGAATCCCTGGCGCTGAAGGATGCGTGCGTGCGTGTTGGTGCGCATAAAAGAGCATGTCACCAAGACGGCTCCCATTTTTTTATAACTTTCGCTTGAAGCTGAGTTTGAATGCCACCGATGCCACTTTTGTGACACGATTTTTCGCTCGGCCGAATAATTGAGTGATCTCTATCAGCTCTCCTCCAGCCCCGACGCAGACGGATTGCCAACACGATCGAAGAGGCGGGTATGACTATTTGCGCATGCGTGTACCACATCAGTCCACCAAGGTGGCCAATTTGCAACGACTTTTTCCGCGTGAACAGCAATGGTGTCGTAAAACTGTTTCCTATTTACCTCTAGCTGGTTCTACAGATTCTCTACGGCATGTGTGGAAAGATGTACCCTTAAATTCAAACAAACTCGACTTTTTTTCAAAATCATATCGAAGAATAGTTAATTGTCTTTCCCTCATGGATATATATATATATATAAGAGGGATGATAATATTCTTTGCAAAATGTCTTAAAAAGGCACAGACTTTCGTTAATTAATTACAGAAAAATAATCAATTCAGTTGCTTCTAAATGATCTCCCGTTAGTAGTCTTCTTATCTCAGATTTCCGTAGGAATGTTGATTATACAATACAACTTGTTAATTCACGAGAGCAAGAGTTATAGATGTTTATACGCTAGTAATATTCAGATGAGTATTTATACAAGTTGATTATAGTCAATAAAATTCTCTCTCTCTACAGCAGATACACGTGGTACACTGCAGTCAGTAGTCACAGGCCGGTAGAGAGGATCCAATGTACTGCACGTGCAATGAACAGGTGGCGATGACTGTTTGTTGTGTATACAGCCATTGCTTATCTGCGGCTGACCACACGAGTGAGAATTCACATGCCAACACATAATTATGATTTATTACACCTGCTGCAACATTTTGCGTTTGATTAGTATTTAGTAGTGGTATTTAGAACCTTCTAGTACACAACTGATTGACTTTAAAGATTACGATGTCTTGAGAGCTATTTTTGTTTTCAATTATAATTCAATTGTGTTAATTGTACCAGCACTTCCGGTGTATGTTGTTATATGTTTTGTAAATGTCTACTTTACATTAAGCTCTTGCAGTGAATTAAAAAACCGATATTCATTGAAGATATGTTTAATGTTGTATAAGCTTTAGTGGGTCTAGTTTTTGAATATTAAAATCTTGTTGCAGGGTCGAAATATGAATAAAATATATTGGTTCTGTCATTACTTCCTCTGACATTTGGGGCTCAACACAGTCAGTTTTATATGTATTACCCATATCTTTCCAGAAACTATTATTTGTGATGAATGGAGTTCTACAAGTTTGGACAATATTTAGTTTGATTAACAACCTAAGAGTAGATGTTTATCAAAACATAGCTTGAGTAGTGTTTTGTACCAATAAACATTTTGATCCATGATGTTTGTAATGCTTTGTGGACTGATATCTGTCTGCAACCTCCAAATCTCCATTGCATGAATTTATACTGCTAATTCGATGAAGTTTAATAAATTATTTGAGCCTGTTAAGAAAATAAGTAATAATGCTTTCCTTCTATATCTGTGAAAGTTAACAGGTTCTGAAGAACTTTTTTCTGAAAAGATCTAATGAGAAACAGTTCCAAACAAAAAACAAAATCTTCAGTTAGCCAGTCACTTCCGGGAACATTTTTCATAGGTCTTAATGCATTTCCTTTTCTCTTCTAAATGTATTTCTCTTTCAAAGCTGTCTGCCCTATTTATAGGCAGTGTATGACTCTCGTTAACTAGATTCTCTCTTTTAGAAGGATCTACAGGTCTCTCTCTAAAATAATTTTGCCTCCTTATCTCATCAGCATCTCCATCTCCACATTCTGTAGTAAGTTTTACAATTCTTTCTTTAATTTATTTTATTCTCAAGGCTAAAAAGTATTTGCACGCGTTTTTCTCTCGCGGTAACAATTAAGCTCAACAGATCTTTTTTAATGTAGTTTTTTTTCTTCAAAGCTAAAAAGTATTTACACATTTTTTTCCTGGTAAACATTTAGCGTAAGAGAACTTAAAGCATTTTTTTCTTTCTAATATGTCCTAATTCAGCTTCTCTTTCTCCCATCATATTCGAACCCTTTTTTATTTACTTCTTTTGTTCCGTTAGAGTGGAATAATTTCTTTTTCTAAATCGTTTTCTAAGTTCGCCGATTGCTCTCCCCTATTTGTAAAGATTCTATACTTTTGATAGATAAAGTTAATTTATTCCGACACTATGGGCCACCTCATGAGGCTTCACGAAGAAGACAATATGCATGGACGCATGTAATATAACATGCTCAAGTCTTGTCTATAGAATTTCACTCTTCCCATGATTTGTGTATGTAATATTAAAATAAATAATTGTTCGTTATGATTAATTGTGTGTAGCTTTTAATCAATTGTCCTCATATAACAAAGTGCAGCATATTTTGCGGTTAACAACACGTATTTAATTTAGGTAGTTATTAAGCTAAAGGGGAGACCTACTGTATTTTATTTAAGGAATTAATGAAGAGAGAAACTGAATCTCCATAATAAACTGTTCTGATCTGTATTATCCTTAAATTGAAGAATAATGTTAATCATTGCATCCCCTCCTCCAGTAACTCGACAGAGACACACATACCCTCAGCTGGGTTATTTCTTGTCGATTCTGTGTATACATGTTGTGTAAGCTCTCTGCTTGTGACATACAATCAAACTAATAACAAATAGGAAGCAATGGAATAAAATAAATGAATAAATAAAGCGTAGTCATATATCTTTATTTATTCTATAGATCATATATATATATATATATATGAGACATAATGTACGGTATGAGTTTGTAATTAATAGTTAAGTAAATTGAATAATACTATTAGTAGAAATGTGGACATCTCATAATGGAAATAGTTAAGAATAATTAAATAATACAAACAAAATGGAAGCACTAACTAACTAACTAGATAGATAACTAGCTAACATAACTAGATAAATAAATAAATATGTTTTGTAGGATGTTCTCGAATGTCTTCAAAAGAAATGAACGTCTAACGGGTAAGAGAATCACACACACACACACACACACACACACACACACACACACACACACACACACACACACACACGTTGATGTGTAATATTAAAGTTTCATTTTCAACTGCTTAGTTTATTGACACTATTCGTTTTGGATTGGCAGTTGTTTTGTCTACTGATTGTTTTGTATGCTTACTTTGTCTCTGGATGCGACACTTGGGTGGACGTGTACCTTGACAACATCTACCTCACCTGCTGACTCAAGGTGATACCCCACCATAGCTTCTCGCATCGTCAGGCAGAAATAAAGTGAAGGCTGTCGCTTCTACTTGCAGTTCAATTTGTCTCACGTGGTCACTGCACGCCAAAATTTCACGCAGTTGAACAGTTTAAGCACACGCACTTTTTAAATCTTTTTTTTTTTCTTTTTGTGAATCATCAATTTTATTACCTACTGAACTCTGAGCGGCGTTGTTTTTCACTAATGTCAATGAAACCCTTCCGGATGAAAGGATGTGCTGATAATCGAATAGTTTTTTTGGGGGGCAAAATGTGAGGAGAAATAATCTTCAAACGAGAGAAAACAAATTGCTTTCGAAGACCGAAGAGAATTCTGATCGAAGCAGACAGTTCGCAGTGTTATTTTCTTAAAATTGAAAGTTTCTCTCTCCTCGTATTAATACATCCGTAGCTCTATGGTCGCACTTTGTAGAAGAAATTCATGTCATAATAATTTAATATTATTTATGTCTTTATCTACTTGTAGAGAATAAAAAACCGGAAATAATTAAGAACAGGAGGATGTGTACGAAGAAATAGCACTCAACTGGAAAGTTTGTCTTAGTGCATTCTATGTTGTCTCTTGTCGTATATTTTTCTATTTCACAGTTTCTTATCTTCATCACAGACATATATATATATATGTAGATTTATGCATATATAAACCCCGATACACATGTGCACACATACACACAATGGCATACACTGACACACGTGCACACACAGAAACGTACATACACTACGCAGAAACATAGACGGTTACATAGAAGGACTTGTTTAGAAGAAAAGGCAGGAGAAGATAGAAAGAAGACAACCAAGAGATCAACAAGCACGGGAGTGCACGGCCAGGAGTCGTCACAGGACCAGAATCCATCTTTTACAGGACCTTCACTGAAATCAGGAAGAAAGTCTGGCATCCGACATTAAACGATGCCGGGATGTAGCCAGACCCTCGAAATGGAATACTAAGGTCATAGGTCAACATGCATGCCGTAAGCTGATCAGTGAATGCATTGGCTAATGTACAATGTGCGCTCAATACCCTGAAACCATCATTAAAACATGCAAACACAATGCTTACACGAGTTACTAATACTAACGTACGGGCACAATGGTACCTTCACATTGAAATATTTGACTATCGTACATGCAATGGGTTTAGTTTGATCATACTAGATCCTTAATCACTATAAGACCACACGCGCGCGCGCGCGCACACACACACACACACACGCATGCACGCGCGTGCCCACACTCGTCTTAATAGTTGAATCACAGGTCATGCTTTAGAAGCTTGAATAATACCCGGATGTACGTGTTGGGTTCAACAAAAGTTGTCAGCGTTCCTCAAGATTCTCATTTGCTTTTAAAAGATTGCTGAAGGAAAACTCCAGTCTAACTTTGTAAACTTTGGAGTGAAATTGCCCACAAAAGCAAACAGAATTGGACAAAATAGCCTAGTGGAATATTTATTACACAGAATGCAAAATTCAGTACACTGTGCAAGGAGACAATTTGGAAATGTTGAAAGATTTACGAGGCGCCATAATTGCGGTTCACGTCGGCGTCCTTTTTACTTCCTGTCGCCGCAGCCACTTCCTGTTTAAAATTAGTTTCAAGACTTCATTCACTGGCCCATTGGGCGCAAAACACAAAGCAGGCTTCCTTTCAATTACCAAACCTTAGAGACGAGAACACCTTTCCTCGCAATTTCTCCAAAGATGGAGTGACCCAGTTTAGGTTTAGTGTTGTTCGCATTTTACATCTTTCTAAATTTTTTCTACCTCTTTTCTTTCGTATTCCCCAGCTACATCCTTTTAACCTTATTTGTTTCCCTTGATTGGAATTTTACTCAATTTTGTGTTTTTTCTTCTTCTCTTTTTTGTTTTTACCAAAATTGTGCTATCAAACTAAAATTAAAGACGTCTTTTACCTGGTAATTGAGAACACTATGATAATATTTAATAAAAACAATGTCCATGTTCATTTCATCATCATCATTATTAATATTAAAAAGATTTGTTGAAAAGAAGTAGGAGATTAATAAAAAGACAATGACGATGTAATTCATGAATAAGATTTAGGAGAAGACAAATATGACAAAATACAAACGAGGTAGCCAATGTGTGTAGCATCCATATGCACACTTCATTTTAATATTCTGTCCTTGAAATCACCAGCTTTGCACCACTTGTCTACCTACTGGCTTAATTATCGTTTATCTATCGAGTTGCTTTCAAACACTCGTAGCACAACTATAGTTAATCTTTGTTCGTAACCCGATTTTTTTGTTGAGTATCGATTACATTCGACTTCTCTTCTTTGTGTCTAAACTCTATCAGACATTTAAATAAGTCAGCATATACGGGGATGCAGGCGACTCCCAAAGCACAAGGCCAGACTTCATCGCCATTGGGTGGCGAATGAAAACGGAATTGAATGGAGAAGTGTTTGCTGCTCTGCCCACTGGTCTCTCGTCTGCCTCCCGCATTGGAGGCTTCCTTCTCCATCATCGCCGGTTCAGCTTTTTAACGAACCCATTCCCTGTAATCTGCATTGTAGCAGAACCAAAAGTCATTTATAGATTTCTGTCGACAAAAGCCTTGGGACTAACTTTCTTGGGATAGGTTTTTGATGCAGTATACAATAAAGATCCGTTGATCTTTTTTTTACTGACTTTTAGTGCGTTATTGACCATTGCCGACAGAAAAAAATCGCCAATATATTTCCAATTTTGGAAAAAATAGAATACGTCGGAAAATAAAATGATATATGACACGCAGGATCGATACAGATCACAGATTGGAATAAAGATTGACATTTTAGGTCAATTATCGACACCAGCTTGGTTATTTAGAAAATTTTAAGGGCAGATAATTTATTCTGCACCTGTAGGAAAATCGTTAACGAAGAAAGCAAGGAACCAGCAAACCTAGCTTATTTTTTAATTTAATTACAAAAAACACGTAAATGAAAAGACAAAGACGATATCCCCAGAGTAACTAACATATTAAAAATATTTTAAAGACTAATTACAAAAACATTGGTCTAGTACATAATTATCAGAGTAACTTTATGGTATAAACTTTGACATATGAGTACAAGGTCTAATGGATTTTCCTAATTTAACAAAGGTGTCACTGCTAACAACTCATTTATTAACTGATCGGAGATCGCATTTAAAGGCAATTATAATGGCGGTCAGTAAGACGAGAAAGACGACGTGAAACATTTGTCACCTCGACAGATGCTGTACCCGTGAGTTAGAGTGATGTCCCTCGTCTAATAGGCCGATGGTGACAGCTCTGCATGTTTTTTGTCTCTGATTTGTCGATGTGGAGCGATTTGGTTGTCAGTGATGGATCTGCGTGTTTGTCTTAAAATCATCTGCCTGCTGGCTTTTTCTGTGGCTCTTTGCTCTGGTTCTGCGAACAGATCCGTAGGATCTATGTCCCTGCACTCTTGTCTGGCCTGACTGGCCGACACCAGTAGAGTGCACGCGACACTCTTCAGTCGACATTGAATGAGTTGCGGCAACGACGAATTTCTATTATTTTGTTACTTATGACCGGCTTTGCTGCCTTAAATGCTTTAAGTTTCGGCAAATTACGATTGCGACATCCAACCTTTCCTTTAACTACCCATATTTATTGACCCGGGCTGCAAATAATTTAGCATCTGTTCTAGTGGGCACAACTGTTTTCCAAACTGAAGTGTCTATCCATTCTTCTTATTCTCCTCCTCATCCTCCTCATCATCATCATGGTCGTCGTCCTCGTTGTTGATATTAGATGAAGCGGTATGTTGGATCCATAACGTATCACCCAAGTAAACCTCAGCCCTTCTCCTCTATTTACACAAGCTAGGGCCAGACAAGGAACCTTCCTCTGACATTTTTTTGAATACTTCTAACCCAGCCGAAGGACCAACAGCGAATATCTGGGTGGGTTCTTCCGTTCCTTACTCCTGATCGTCTAGCCTCCCCTCCCCAAACCCTCCACCCCCGTCATATCTTTTGCCCATTGACTCTTTGCTCTTTGAATGACGAGTCCCTCCCTCCTTCCAGACTTGGTCCTACCCCTCTTGTCCTTACAGCTCTCAGACACTGCTCATTGTCAGTCGCGCACTCCACCAGGCCAGGGACACTTGTCGAACTGGCTCCCATGTCATCTCGGGGACATCGATAGAACATGCTGGAAATCCCCCACCCCACCCCACCCCACCCCAACCTTTTTGAATGCTAGGCCAGTGAATTTCAGAAAAAAGGATCTCCAGAACCTCAGTGCATTAGATCCTAGAAGGTCTCACACCTCTCCTTATGCAGGCTATTTTACTTTTTAAAATTTTTTTCTTACGAGAGATGCTAAAGGGAAGGGTCTGCTGGCACTTACCTCAATGGCGACGCTCTTTTGTCAAGTTATCTGTGGTGATGGCGGCGGTCGAAAGAAATTGCTCCCCCCTGCAGTCTACAGCCGTCAACTCAGTGGTTACTAGTCCTTTTGGTTTCCCCAACAGCATCATCGATTGTGACCTCTCCTCTCTCCACTTTCATCCATTGTACCTCTTCTCCACTCCACTCCCTCTCCCACGCTTGACCTTTATCCACCCTCACCGATGCAGTGCGAGGTGTCGAGTTGCTGTCACTTTTCAGACTTGCAGCATCTTGCTCCATCCAGAGATGTCAACGACGTCCCATGGCCCACTCAACCTCAACCCCTTCCCTTAAAATCCCGGTAACTCTATCGAGTCCGACCTCCTGGCGGGACAAGGGGTTACCGTTCTTGCTGTCAGCGAATTCCCTCCTCTTGTCTCTCTCTCCTGGGCTAATACATTGTCCAAGCGGCCAGCCTTGCAATTCTTGTGTATTCAGAGAATTGATTCTTCGCGCCTCCTGCACCATCAGCAGAGAAGCCGGCGGCAATGGTGGTAGACTGGATGTTAACGACAGCGACTTTGAGACGGAAACGCAAATGAGCGCCACCATGGTAAAGACCGATCGTCAGGACAGTCGGCAGCTCTGCAGATTAGCTCTGACATGATTCCTAGATTAGTTTGGTGTACAAAGACATGATTATGTCATAGACATCTGTGTCTTTCCCCCTGAACTCGTACATCAACAACCGAAGCTCAGGAAGGCAGCTAATAGAGAAAAACAAACGTCTGAACTGTTCAGATTTTTTCAGAGTAATCAAGACAGAGACACTCTTCACTCCAACGGTAAATATATAATAAAGAAACGGTTTGGATAAAAGTACCACCTACCTGCTAATTAAGATGTCGTTTGGGAATCATTAGTGAAGACTTGAGCAAAATCATAAATATATGTTTTACAAACCCCACCCGCGTTTTCAGCAGTTATATAATTTGTGTCTCATTTGTCTTGAGCCCCTTTCAGACTTATTTACCATCTTACATAGGAGATAAGTTTTTTTTTGCAGTGTGAAACAGATCCGCTTTAATGTAGCAGGATGTAAAAGGGAATGAAAATGATAAATATATTAGAGCTATTTCGCTACTTTCCCAGTTTGCCCACAAGTTTTGATACTGTCTCCTTTTCCCGGTAAACAATAAAAATTTATTCCTTGTGTTTTTGTAAAAGTTTTGTGATTAAGCGCGCGCGCGTATGTGTGTGTGTTTTTGTGCGTTTGTGCGTACGTGGGTGCGTGTCTTTGTGTGTGTGCTTGGGTGCGCGTTAATGCGAGAATACAGTCTCTATGAATCCTCCACATCCATTTTATTTAGTTTGTTAATACACCCGCGCCATACATACCCCAGGGGATGAGCCTCCCCATTTCTTTGGCCATCTCGTGAAAGTGAACATACTGGTGGCTGTGTTCATGTTGGGCAGTATGCGGGACTAAAATAGACAGTAAACAAAATTATCTTGCTGTCGAGTGCCAAGTCGAAAGTCGAACAACCTCCCTGGGAGTCTGCGCTATCATCGACGCACTTCATATCTCAAGGCCCGACGACATCACACAGGGATCAATATATACAGAGCCAGACTATCTCAAGCCTCAGGCATTTCTTGATACATACCAGCAATGGAAATGTTAAAATGATGTCTATATTTGCACTAAACTCTTTTTTTTTTTTTTTGCTTGTTAAAGAAATGTTTCTAAGGACAATTACCGGCAGCACTTATTATAGTAAAGACGGCCATTCATATCACCATTTGTAGCTAAATTTGCCAACCTCGTGATGGTTTACTTGTTAGTCTGCAATGACATTATTAATACTCAAGAAAGGAGTTTGTTTGCAGTTGTAGAGTTTAACCGTAATTTATAAGAATAATGATGATTCAATATATATTGACATTAAAAATTAAAAATAAAAAGCACAAGGAGTAAGAAAAAATGCAAATACGCCTAAAATAAATATTTTTACCGAATTTTTTCAATTGTTAGGCATAGTATTTTCATTAACAGAAAGAGATGTATTCAGATTAAAAGATTGGAGAATAATTTAAAGAAGGAATAAATTTGTAATTCTATTGGCCAAGAAAGTAAGATATTACAACCAGCGTTTACTGAAAAGACTCAGTCAGGATCATCACTACCAGTCCAGCTGGGAATCGAACAGTTCTGTTGCGGACTTGCGCCACTTGTTCGGCATCGACAGACACCACATGGGCTTCCACAAGGAGAGCGGGCGCTTTGATGTCCGAGCTTCACGGCGATGTTGTTGACAATTGGAGCCCAGCCTGTGGACTGGCCGATGTAGACACAGGCTAAAAGGTCGAGCTCTCCGCAGAATCGACGGAGCGAAGTGAGTACTTCTCACCATCGTTAAGGAACCACCGCCGCAAAATCCTTTCAAATCAAGGCTAGGCATCGGGGTCACCGCGGGTTTCGTCTTGCTGATGTTCTCCACGTCAAGAGCCTGGAGCAAGAGCAGACAATCTAAAATGCATGATCTTTCGTTTCGGAATTATCTCCGCTTAGTGCGGGGAATAGATGAGACAAAATTGGCCCTGACGGGTTTAAAATACGAAAAAGAAAAGTGTGCTGGCTGGTGCGATACACGATAAGTGGTGTGAGAATGTGAGGACAATGCGGAAGGCAAGTATGTACATTGCTTGGGAAGACAGCGACACATAAAATGTTTTCCGCTTCTGAAACTTCTGTGATGAAAATTGTCTGGACTCGTACAGACGGCGAGGCAGGAGAGAGCTACCGCAGACGACTTAACAGGAGTAAACTGTCTCTTCTGGTCCTTGAAGACACGGGGAAAGTAGTGCTGGCTTAATAGCAACAGCAAGCGACCACCCTTTCTCAATCATGAAGAGGACAAGCTGGGGGTAAAAGAGAATAAAGGGAACAAAAGTCCTAATTTGTCAAGAGGACAGAGAGAAGAATGTTGACTGGTTATAAAAGCCAGCTAAAGGGAGTTATGTGTCTGCAAACCATAAGACAAAATCGTCATTGGCTCGGAGATGGGTCTCCACTCTAGGTGCTAGTTAAGACAGTGTCTATGTTGAAGAGTTTCACACTGAAAAATTGTGTTAAACGGTAAAGTAAGCAATAAAATAAAGATATCATAAGACATGTTTTGGTATATCAAATAGTATTAGAAGAAATAACATGTTTTAGGTTCCTGTGGTCTCTGTGATTTCGGATTTTCTAGTTTTGTGGTACAAACTGAATGGATTCCAATAGTAACGAGTCTGGACACGCATGACGACACAAACACTCATTTGTTTGCACTGAAAACGAGTCTGGAGCTACACAGAAGATGTCAGCCTAGATCCGCACAGAACATGTTCACATGGCGGTATACAGAGCATGACAAAATGGAATTATGAAAATATTCCAACACTGAGCTACACTAAAAAAAAAAAAACCAATATGGAGCCACACAAAACTTGACAACAACGTACTCTACAGAAACAAAATATAAAAAAATGGGCGAACACAGAACATACCATGCTAGAACAAGCGTGCAGAAGATCGGTTTTTCTATTTTTCCAAGATTTATGAACACAGTAATTGTCACCCCTTGGTCTCGGCCATGAAGAGTTTTCCCGCGAGATTTTCAACGAGGATTTTTACAAGACTGCCGACAGGACCACGTGGTCTTTGACACCAGACTTGTAGACATTGGCTGCTTCCTATGGGCTCAGCAAACTGCTCTCCCCCGCTTTGTGTCCACTGGTTGTCAATGTGTCGGGCCACACAAGTCCCTTGAGTGGGCACTCGGTGCAGTGTTAACTGTGTTAGGACTGTGGCTCTAGTGTCTCATTACAAGTTCTATTCACCGTACTGTTTGCTCAAATCATGTACACTGACAATATATATTCGTAGAGAAAACCTGCATTCTTCACCATTCAAATTAATCATAGATTGTATGAAAGGTGATACGTCGGTTGACGTGCCAGAACACAAACAACAGATTTTGTTACCGACACCTTTTCTAACAGCTAATTTCTCAGACATTATTCTCGACGAAGTCTGAATCCAAAATCTCTCATGTGATGGACTCTATGGAAATTTTAGACAGGAAGAAACGAAAATATTGTAAAATATTAAGACAGAAAATATCATAATACATTAAGAAAAAAATTCAAAGAGACAAAGAAAGAAAAAAAATATGAAAGAAAGAATGAACGATAAATTAAAGTTAATTTTCACTAGACTTTAATATTTCAAAAAGCTGGTTACAATACAGAACTACATAGCTAAATGCTATTTATATGTATAACATAAAACAAGGTTTCTTTGAGACTGTTTGAAGCAGGTGAATGCTTTCTCAATGCGACTACAGGCACTCATAATAATCCGACTGACTTTGTGGTCTGACGGTGTCTAGACATGGTCGGTGCCGCCCACATGGTGCGAGTCACTCTAGAGGATGCCAGGAGTTGATGATGAAATACCATGGAAGGCCATTTTTTTGTCAGCCATCGTTGCCCACCACGAGATAAAGTGGAATCGTTATTATCGTGGATCCACAGAGGACTGGACACCGAGCAAATTTTGTTTTTTTCGTCTGTCTTGAGCTTAAGAATGCTTTGTTCATAATTTATAAAGAAAGTGAGGTGTAAAAAACTATTTGAATGCCTACTTTTTATTGGTGAACATTTTACAAGTTTAAAAGTTTGTTAATTAGAAATGGGCTTAGATTAATATTATACAGCCATTTACCCACCTTTGATGGTTGGTTATTAGAGAATATTTCTCTAGAAATAGAGAGCAGGATTCATTTGAACTGTTTACAAACGTACAGATAGGATAGCTCGTTCTTCGTCGAGAAAGTTTATTTAATGCCCATGAAGATGTTTACTAGTACTCATGTTCAATTCCTGTAAAAACTGTTCATGTCGTCACAGGGCTCCGGGTGGCTCAGTGGATACTGCTCCCACGTGGTCGTCGCGCTGTTCATGGTTGAGCGCTTTGCAGTGATTAATATCCTCTGGAGCCGACATGGATATTTGTGATTGCAGTAGAAAAGCACGCTGTCTGTTTAGCGAAGCTCAAGAGAGGCATTACTGAAGTAGACATTGTCAGAACTTCCGGTTTCTTAAGACATCCCAACTCTCATCCCAGTATTCCGCCAAGTGTGGGCTGACCAGCAGAGGTCAGCCTGTCCTGGTCAAAGAGCTTCATGAATAAATGAGTTTTATTAACAGCCAGCAGGTCTACTTCCCCGATAGTGGCATCAGGTGAACAAGCAATGGCATCTTTCCCCAAAGCATATGTCAATAGGGATGATGATGATGATGATGATGATGATGATGATGATGATGATGATGATGATGATGATGATGATGATGATGATGATGTAGCACTTCTATTGCTTATTTCTCCTCTGGCAGCAAGGTTAGCGCGTTTTGACATAAGCAATCCGCTTAGCAACATCTCTCCAATATCAGCTCTAGTCAAGGAGTTTAAAGAATAAATAATGTTTATTGCAAGCCAGCACGTCTTCTTCACCAATAGACGCATCTGATAGAAAGGCATTGACATCTTCATCCCCAAAATAATGATAATTAAAACACAAAAATATAATGCACGCATCTGGTAGAAAAACATTGACATCTTCATTCCAATAATAATAAATATAAAACAAAAAATTAATCATATAATAACGATGATGATGATGATGAAGAAGCGAGCTTAGTGCGATTTGGCATAACCAGTCCGCTTAATATTTCCGTTGTCTGTCTGTCTGTCTGTCTCACACACAAACACACACACACACACACACACACACACACACACACACACACAAAGGCGCCTACACAACACACACACACACTGACAAAAAGGAGTGGCCGGTGTGAAAAGAAGGAAGAAAAAGCCACACGCTGCTTATCGTTTTCACGAAAATGCTTGTACGTGATCAAAGGGAATGTGGCAAAGTATTTCAGACACGTGGGCCAGAGAAAGAAGGAAAGAAAAAAAAACAAAGAAAAGGCAAAGATAAAAGTAATCCTGGTACCTTGCAGTGAGAGCGGATTGAGATGCAAGAGTCTTCCATAACCTTGGGACTATGAGATGTTCGACTCCATTACCAGAAGGCGGTTCCTATCTCCTTTCCCTCATTGCTTCTTATTCATCCCCCACCCTAAGAATTTCTTCACTTAACAATACTAAAGAACAAGCAGTTGACATCAACATTTGTTGAGAGAACGCCTGAGACTAACCAAACACATGTGTGGCTACATCAGCTCGGAGGACCCGACAACTTAGTTTGAAAGGGTGGGAGGAAGGACATCAGATCAGGGTGTATCTGGTCGACACTACACACGACATGCTGGGTGAGACAATACAAGTGAGTGGCATGACTTTTGTCTTGCGCAAGTCACGTGATTTTTTCGTGCTTCCTTACATCAGGTTTGTGTTCTTGGAGGGAGAATAATAAAAACAAATGCTGTCTGGTCTTGTTCTAACCTCTACAAGAAATAGTTCCGAAAACGCTTGTGACAACGAACTTTGACACAATCTCTTTTTAGAGGAAGGATTGTAGAATTACTGAATTTAAGCTCGTGAAGGACTCAGATAATTTTAAGGCTTGCTGGATTACCAAAATACCGAATACAAGGATTGTGTAATATATTTTTAGTTTAGTACATTAAATTGTAATCTTCCAGTCCAGATTGATCCATTTATCAATGTAACAGTTTACAGCAACACTATAATAAATGTAAAGATTGTAATATTGGATATTCTAGTATTTGATTACTTCAAGAATGAATGAAAAGATTAATTTCTAAATTTTATTTTAAACACCTGAACGCAGTTAATTTATTAAAAATGTACTGCAAAAATCTTATCTAATTTCTTGACATTATTTGTGATAGTTTTGCTTAAAAATGTCCTTAGTTAACTCATGGTAATGTTGCACAAAACTTATTAATATATCTTCATCATAATTAGTTCCGTTGCTATGTTGTCCTTTTCACATAACAAAGTCTTGTAGTTACTTGTATTTACTAATATTTATCTTTCATCTGTGTAAATTTATTCAAGCTTTGTATGTTTGAACTGTTGATTCCTCCATCCTCCTCATGGGGTGTATAATTAAAAAAAAATGTCAAATGTCAAAATGATAGAAAATCCCGCTTGGACATTGGTGAGTTCTTGGCACGCTCCAGATGGAATCAGATATACTTGTAATCTCTACTTGGGTGACTCAAACTGTGAAAGTGAATGAAGTCGTTGACGAGTTATCGACTAAATAATGATCAGTAAGCAATAATGGTGTGAAGCAATGTTGAGTAAACAACTAGATACTATTAATGAAGGTGATGGACGGTGTCGAGTGGAGGTGGATGAAGGTGTAAGGTGTTGAGTAGATCATGGACATTGGCAGACGGAGGTCAGGGAGGCAGTGGACACATCGACTGTCAGAGTCAACAGCGTAGAGACGTTGCTACGCCGGCGGTTGAGTCAACACCTGCTCGATGTGAGGACGACTTGTCAATAGAATCTATCAGAACATATTGCCTCGGCAAACATAGACACTCGCACACACAGATATCCAACAAATAGAAAAAATGAAAGGAGGGAAGAGAGATATCAAAAGTAAGAAATATGAAAGCTAAAACGAAAAAGAAAGAAAGATAGAAAGAAAGAATATGATAGAAGGAAGGATAAAGTCCGTGTAGGACTGTAGGACATCGTTTTGCTCTGTCCTCAAGGTTTAGAACGTGTACATGATAGTTTTAGATTCGTGGTAATGAATTCACTACATCATTGTATGTATTTACACACTCTGCTTCTGGTAATGAAAAGTGGTGAGGGTCATGTTAGAGAATTACTGAACTGATCAAACACAAACCAGGAAGCTGGAACAGACATAAAAATGTTTTTAATAATTCTTTTGAAAGACCTACTCAACATTGGAGTTTGTAGGTATCTCTATTACGCACCTCATTAGGTTTAAGAAAAAAATAATAAATACGGTGGTGCGAAAAAAATGCAAGCACAAACTAGGTTAAATAAGTACAATCAAGCCCTACTAAGAAATATTGAATTAAGAATTAAAAAAATGCTGAAACAGGAATACGTGTTGCTTTTAAAGGACTAAAAAAGACGAATAGAAATAAGAAATTTTTGAATAAAAAATAAGAAAGACTTGAATAAAAATAAAACCATATTTGAATAGGAATAGAAAATATTTGGGGTGAAAGGTGCAGGCCAGCTGTTCTCACTGTTGTCAAGTTTGTTTTCATTCTTTTCATTCTTCCTCTCAGCTTGTTAAAGCGCCTTGGTGAGGGTCTGTGAAACTGAATTCCCCGCGGATGTCAAGCTGGGTTCACCCCGTGTCTTGTGTTTTGATCGAAAACCGTAGAGAGCACCAGAGGCTGATCTGTCTTCTTTAAAGATTTGACCTGCCAATACTTCTTAAAAACTGGGTGGGTGGGTGGGTGGGTGGGTGGTGGGTGAGTTAATGAACCTTTGTCAACCAGCAATAGCGTATTTTGCATTTTCATATCATGCTGTACATTATTATATTGTGTGGAGGAAGAACTTAGGTAATTTAGGCAATTAGGGTACAAATTATTAATTAGCAAAGGTATCTCTCTCTATATATATTTAAAGAGAGAGAGGGAGCTCAGAATTTAGTATTTATTACCATAAGCACGAATTCTGTGAACTTTATACAGCCATCATTTTATTCGGCTCAAGATGCAGCCAGCAAATGTCTTTCAGCTCTTCCGCTCCGAGGTTTGAGTGAGGAACATCGACATATAACTTCTTGCTTTGATGTTGTAGACACTTGATGTCCTGACCTCTTTCCCCTGAGGACGAAAGACTCGTTGACCTCTCACGAAGTCACACCGAGGTCTCGTTTTTCTAGACTGGGTATCTTGGAAAGTAATGTCAGTGGAGAAACGATGCACACAGAGGGCAAAGAGAGTATTTCTGACACGTCTGTCTTTAGTGTTGCTGTCAATGCATAAACATGAAAACGACCTTTAACCTTTGGGAGTCCCTCTGTTCAAACGTTTCGTCTAACCTCTGACGATTGGAATAACAATGTTGCTTCAGGAATTGCAAAAGCGCATTTTACCCTTTAACCCTTTTGTGCACATGTGCATGCACTAATGTTTCCTTTGTGAATTAACACTTTCAAAAATCAACAAGAGTGTTTACAGAAAATCTTTTATTCACTTAACTAGCAAGCAGACAAAAAAACCTTCAAAACATCTCTTTTAAAAAATATTTGTGTGCTTTCGTTTTGAGGAAACTATTCAAATAAAATGAAAATATTTTTTAGCACATTATAGAGAGAAACCATTCCAAATTAAATAAAAACATTCTAGGCACGATGATTATAGAGACCATAGCAAGGCGGGATAAAATGTTTACTGGACTGCAGTCGTGGCCGGTCTGAAATAAAAAAAAGTTAATTACAAACAAGCAACTTTTCCTGCGGGCAGCTAACGAAAATTAATTGCACCTCGTAGACTCTTTCCAGATAGTCAGGGGGGGGGGGTCTTCGTTCAATGATCTTTGGTTAATTATAGAGTCGATGTCAAGCCTATAGCCTACCACGGGGTTAGTCTACCTCGGGTTTTCTCAGGGCGAGGAAAATGACGCGTTTACAAGCTGAAGGCCTCGCCGAAAGGGTCAGAGGTCGCTGATGTTTCACTATCTAATTTCTTTAATGAATGGTTCGCTAGAAGACAATGGCAGAAAGTAGTTTTCGAAAAACAAAATTGGACATCAAGAAGGCTAAGCCAGAGGCAAGCTGAGTACTAAGCCATTACCTATAGTGTACAGGTGTACGCAACGCTGAGAGTACCGAGAGAGAGAGAGAGAGACTGAAAGACAATATGGCCAAAGAAAGAAGATACAGATAATAGTATGAAAGGATTTTCTTGGAGAAGCTCTAATTGAAAAGAGCCGTAATTTTAAACCAGAGATACATCCGTACTCAGGGATCAGCTTTACTTTCGTTCAATACTTACAAACCTAGAAACTCATCTGTATTTCTCTGTAGACCATACACACGTAAGACCTGTAGCATAGCAGCCAACCCCCTGGGTTTGCACTTGTATCCAATGACAGGACTTTGCCGTGCTTCTGATAAAATAGCTTACCACAATAGCTGACGACCACAAAACATCATCAGCCTGACCGGAAGAAGGAGAAAAATCACGTGATGCCCCAGTAAACGAAGCGTGGAGCACGAAAATCCGTACGGACACCCGAAAATCACCGGGAATATATCATGGGAGTTCTCGGTTTCACAAAGTCATAAACCACGGCCTCGGCTCCTGTACTATTCCTCATTTATCTCTTTTCACCTGTACTTCTGGAAAACAGTTTATTCCGTGTTCCTTCCTCTGCTCCTGGTAATAAAGTTAGTAGTCAGATAACAATCAGGTGTACGAACCTTACCAACCAGCCCACCAGTTACCTTTCATCCAACACATCTATGGCCTGCTTCACAAAATACCTTTGAGATTCTCGTTTCTACAGTCTAGAAAAGTTTGTGGCTACCAAGCTACCTGTCGAAAGCTACCTACGTGTTTATATCTACCTGAGTTGCCTCAAACAGACCAGAATTCTCACTGAAGACTGTAAACTGCAGTGATTGTAAAACTCAATAATGTACATTGGGAAGCGTGTCACGTGGGATACTTACCTTGTAAATCAGTTCAACAAATAGAAGTAATGTTTTACGTAAATATAATTCTATGGACTTCATGTCTAAAAAGGACGAAGGATAGTATTTATACTTCCCCTTATAAGAGACATAGTTAAAAATGAAAATCCTTCATTGATCCGCATCACCACCATTAAGCGCACAACATCACAATCGCCATCTTTAACAGCGCGCCATCACATACATCATCACCAACACCAGAAAAAAAAGTAAAACAAGAAAAATCAACCCAAAAATCTGATATCGTTTTCACTTACAGACAATTTTTTATGCCCAACTTTGCATTCTGGACAGCTGCACGCACATACATATACCTGTTGTCATCACTTTGAGGGTTTTTGCCTCAAGTGAGGAGCTCAAGGAAAAGGAAAGAAAAGACAGAGAAATCAAAATCTTGATTCCACAGAGACTTTGTCGCAGCCCCTGCTGTCATGCGGGCGGATTTCTGGCATCTCAGCAAATGAGAAGTAATTATTATGCCAGAATGAGTGATGGTTTAAAAAACTGCAGGCGTCATTTTCTCTCCAGTCCCATCCATCAAAACTCCTCCACTCTCCCCGTGGCGCAAAGTATACTGGGGCAAGGCACCGAGTCAAGAAGTGTGTAGGCAAAACTGAATTAACCAAAAGAAATAATTATTCTATCATCATCGTCTTTATCGAGATAATCACCATCATCGACTTCGGAGTCGCAGTCTACACCATATCACAGCTTCTTGAGCACTTAGAGAACAGCAACGACATCAATAGTTGTTTTTTTAAAGGTATCCCAGTCCTGCATTTTTATTAAATAAGTTTCGAAGACTATCAAGTATTGTAAGCATACACACTTGCTTCAAAAACATAATGAATATAGCGAGCATAAATATTTTTTCACAACACCTGGCACCAACACACGATTTTTAACCTTACTGGAACTTTAAGTACGATGGGTTGAATTTCGAAGCATTATAAAAGGTGAGGACTAATTAGTCATTCTGTCTAGTGCCCTCTTCCAGCAGCACCCCCTATATTTTTTCAAAGAAAGTGTACATTTCGATGCCTAGTTTGGAAGGGCAAGTAATCGGATTCTCCCCAGAGTATTCTGCTTGGTGCAAGAGAGTCGTCTTCTCTTATCCACTATGTCAGTCTGTCGGTTTTCCTGGTACCGAAGGCCAAGCGGGAATTGTACTTGTTTTAAGCCACTCTTAGAAAATGTCTAGCCTGTGCCAAAGACCTACACCCAGTCTCGCTTACAAGCAGCAAAAAAAAAAAACGGAAAAATAAAACCTCGATGGAGAAGAGAAATTTGATTTTAATTGAGCTTTCTTAAGCTCGGTTTCTCTACTTTATTTGATTCTTCCTCGTTAGCCCAAACGACCGCAATCGGCATGCCTGACCTCCATCGTTCAAGGGCAATAACTCCCTGGAAGATGCTCTGTGCTAGCTGCAGATAATGGTGCCAGGATGTTCGCATGTTTGTGTGGATCACCCCCACCCCCCTACCCCGCTACTTTACTCCCTCGGCGATGCGCTGCCCGAGGATAACGTGACAAGAGAAGAAAAGTTGGCTTTTAAGTCGCCGGGTATAATCCACATGTGGGCTCGTCCCTTCTGAAAGTAGAGAAGCAAACAACACCATCAGGCAAAAATGCTTTTATATGGTGTGTTGCAAAAGCTGGCATTTGTTTTAGCAATACTGGGATCAAACTGTTAACACTTGCGCTTTTTCTTTCTTATTTTTGTTATTATTTTGTTAAGCCATCGACAGCCTTTTATTTGAACTGTCAACATCTTGTTTCATAGCAATGAATGCTGTGACATCAAAACAAAGGCAAAGTAAATAACTTTCGTTTGTAGCCAATCGTCAGCAACTATTTTTTTTTATCTCAACAGAATGATTGATGTGTGTATGTGCGTGCGTTTAGTCTCGTTTGTTGTGTTTTGCTGATATGTCTTGCTTGGTTGCTGTTATGTACAACAGTCTATAATAGATGAAGCAACAAAAGAGATTTTTCAGGTCTGTAAAGTTTGGAGAGCAAGAAAGTGAGGTATAAAGTTTTATTAGTATTATCCAGTTTCTTTCTTTCTTTGGTGGGTCCGGTGGTGCAATGGTCACCAATACTTTGACTTTTCTGGGTTCAATTCTCGTCTCGGGCACACATTTTTTTCTCTGCGCGTGGCATCTGTTTACAGGGCTGGCTGCCTTTCGTCACATAATCTGAGTTACTGGTTCGGCGTAAAAGACCACTCTTTCTCTATTTCTTTCTTTCTTTGCGTCATCATCATCATCATCATCATCATCATCATCATCATCATCATCATCATCATCATCATCATCATCATCGACAAATTGTGCTATTGTACCTAGCTGATCAGCTGGTGGAGGCTAAAAGAGCATTTGATGTGTTGCAGTGCAGACACGACTGGGACGCCGCTGACCCGAGAGGCGGGCAGCCCTCCTGTGAGAGCGGGGGGGTGGGGGGTGGGGGGGACTGTTTGGACGGCCTGCCTCTTGTAACATGACCTCCAGTGGGCCCTCGCCTCACTCGGCGCACCGCTCCCCAGTCTCGTGACCGGAAGAAAAGCTAATCTTGCAGACGACTTTACCGATCGACGCTCTTGCTGATTGAATATTCTAGAAGACGAGAGGAAGAAGACTCGCACACAGACACACACACAGAGAAGCATACACTAACACAAACACAGAGAAGCATACACTAACACAAATGCACACACATATCTGCGCCTGCACGGGGTCCCACAGACACACCGAAAAAGGAAAGGAATAACACATGGAATGACAAGAGTGGAAAAGAAAGAGGGAAAGAGAAAGAGAGGGAGAGGGAAAGAGAGGGAGAGTAAATAATAAGAAGGGGGTGGAAGGCAATGGAGAAACCGAATAAGAGAGGAAAACAGAAATCGTGTCTCTAGATAGGACATCACCTCTCCTCTGCTTACATCGTGTCATAGTTATTGTGTCATGGGTCTACAGCACACACCATGAAGTTTACAGTCTTAGTCCAATACTGTGTAATAGGTGAGGGGGAGGTCTTGTATTGTTTGGTGTGTGAATGGTGGCTTGTGTTTGACGTCATGTGTGCGTCATTTGTTCGTCGTCATTTTGGGAAAAGAATGACGTAAAAAGAAGAAGAAAGATGACGGTTCCATGGCCAGATAGAAAAGAGAGAGCAGCGAGTTCTTCATCTTCCATAAATCAACTAGAAATCTCTTCACCTTCATCTCCACCTACTGGGGGCTCGTCGAGCGTGGTGTATGTGTGTAATATGTGTCGTGTGTATGCAAGGTAAGTGTATGTGCGACCTTTTACATATATATATGCGTGCGTGCGTGCGTGCGTGTGAGCGCGCGCGTGCGTTCTCAATGGCGGGAAGCTCGTTTTCCTAGTGAAGGATGCAGTTGCCCATAGAACTAAAAGTCGCTAAATTTCTGAGCGTGTATCTATAAAATCTCCTCCTCATACCCAGCGGCTATTTCCTAGCATAACCGTGAGTCTGATTGCTCAGGAAAGGTACAGATGTACCAGAGACGTTCATTTCTCTGCTACAAATATTGAACTAGGGACTTCTTTTATTTCCCCTTCCTTTACATGCCATGGCTCCACATGTAGGCATCTAGGTTTAGTTTAACAGTTCTTGTTTTTCCCCTCGAGATTCGTTAGCCTGAAACTCTCTGTAACTGCATCTTCTGCTGTTCTTCATCACCCTCTCCATCTTGCCCCACTGTTTAGTCTTTTTTTTCATCCTTCACAAGTAGGTAAATATGCAATGTCACCATGTCCCAGTTTGGTTAGGCTTTTTGTTTACTTTAAGCATTGAACTTAAATTCGTTAAAAATGGCATGACTTAGGTCACTTCTCTACAGAAGTGTAGTCAAACCTACATTTCAAATGACTTCAGTAAGCTGTAAAACTGTACACGTCACAAACAAACTGATCAAAACTTCACCAGTAGGCTATTTGGCGATCATAGTTGAATTTAGTTGAAAATAAAACAAATGAAACTGATCACAACTTCAGAAGGTGTTGTCATTATTTCAAAATAATGTTTTCAGTAACATTTCGACAAACGTCTTAGGGCACAGGTCAAAAAGAGAAGTCTGCTAGAAATGGAGACTCAAGAAAGACTAGAAAGCCGCAGGACCGGAACCTACATCAAAGTCTCAGAAGGTCGAAGGAAATGCCCCGCGCGCTTCCGCATCATTTTGTCTCGAAAGACATTTGCGGTGCAAGACGAGGGCAAAGTGAGAAGTGAACAGGACGGGAAACAGGAGGCGAGATCATTCTGTGGACACTGCATCAGGGAAGACAGCAGCTGAGATGTGTCTGTCACTTTGTTGCCCTGGACAGCATTCACTACATTGGGCCCTGAAGTATTTCAAAACAAGTATCGTAGCAACATAAACAAGTAAACAAATTCATTCAAAAGAAATGCCATCAACGAAAGAAAAAAATACGTGCATTTACAAAAGATAATGAGATATACATTACCATACGCAGTCTACACCTCAAAACGTTCAGCATTCCTTGAAGACACAGAAGACAATATTTTGATTGCTCCAAGAATTAGCTGAATATGATTCATCAGACAATAACACGACTCAGTAATTATTTTTCATATTTATAGACATATTGGATAAATATTTTTATTACTTAAGAGGTTTTGACTTCTAGTATCTGTCGAAAACTCTTTGGGGGTGCAGATATGAAGCTGATAAATGTGTAATTATGTAATAAAGGATCGGTAATTTAAGTAACATCAAACAATGTTATGTTTTATAACAAGAATGATAATGTATGTACACTTGCAACATGACCTGGATTCAATGGCTACAAAAGAATGAGGACAAGATAAAAAAACATCATTATCAGTACAAAAGGCACCTGCTGGGAAGAGAAAAGAAAAGTGAGGATCGAGCGGCGTCCATCGCTAATTAGGCAGATGTCGGATAAAAGGGGTTGATAGACACAAAGGCTAGACAAAATGGCGTCTGGCAGAACTGGTTGTACCTGATAATTAGATCACCATCGGATTTTCATGACAATACATCGCTACGAACACACATGATGTTAAAGACACTGTGCTTGGGAAAAAAAGGGGAGGAGGGGTGGGCAGAAAAGGGACAAGGGGAAAAGCCAATGGGGAAGAGGGTAATGAGGAAAGAGAGAAAGGGAAGAATAAATAGATAAACAAAGAGAGAGAGACAGAGGCGAGGGAACGATAAGGATTGAAATGCCGAAATAGGTAGAGAGAGAGAGAGAGAGGAAATTAGACGAACACGATAGAGATTTATATCAGTCAAGTCAATAACAAAGATATACAAGCAATGAAACCAAACGCTTCATCTGTTATTGTGCAATCCGATCTCTCTAAACCCTCTTCTTTAATTTATATCTGACGGACATCAACCCCTTTGTCTTGCACGTAGGAGGTAAACCGAAAACAAAAGAGCAAAACAAAAAGTAGGCATGAAGATAACATGTCACTGAAATAAATGTCAATTTATGAATATCAATTGTCAGATGTGAGAAATTAGACTAAGAGGGGAAAGTCGTCAAGAGAAAAACAAACATGTTGAAAAAAACGATGTGGGAAAGTAAACAAGTTTGAATGATTATAGAAGCATCATCAACCCCGAAGTTCTGTGCTTCAGTATGTGAGTATGCACGGTTGATGTTGCTTCAGTATGTGAGTATGAATGGTTGATGTTGCTTCAGTATGTAAGTATGAATGGTTGATGCTGCTTCAGTTTGTGAGTATGAATGGTTGATGTTGCTTCAGTATGTAAGTATGAATGGTTGATGTTGCTTCAGTATGTGAGTATGAATGGTTGATGTTGCTTCAGTATGTAAGTATGAATGGTTGATGTTGCTTCAGTATGTGAGTATGAATGGTTGATGTTGCTTCGGTATGTAAGTATGAATAGTTGATGTTGCATCAGTATGTGAGTATGCACGGTTGATGTTGCTTCAGTATGTGAGTATGAATGGTTGATGTTGCTTCAGTATGTAAGTATGAATGGTTGATGTTGCTTCAGTATGTGAGTATGAATGGTTGATGTTGCTTCAGTATGTAAGTATGAATGGTTGATGTTGCTTCAGTATGTGAGTATGAATGGTTGATGTTGCTTCGGTATGTAAGTATGAATAGTTGATGTTGCATCAGTATGTGAGTATGCACGGTTGATGTTGCTTCAGTATGTGAGTATGAATGGTTGATGTTGCTTCAGTATGTAAGTATGAATGGTTGATGTTGCTGCAGTATGTGAGTATGCACGGTTGATTTTGCTTCGAATAGCAAGGAGCGGAGGGGCAAAGAGAGCAAACGTGACAAAGGATGATGAGAAGGAATAAAACTTTGGGCGCTGGATGCCGTAAACTGAATGAAGGAGAGGCCGAGCCATTGCCCCGTCACGATCTACTGAACCTGCAGCTTTTCCTCCCTCCAACATCTGGGTCCCTCCCCTCCCTAAGCGAAGCATGTCACGTGCACAAGTTATTTTGAAGATGAAGAGAAGACAATCAAAAACCGAAACAAAAACTCCTTTAATCAGTAAGAGAGGTAAAAAATAGTACACGCGGGGTAAAGTGCCACGGCAAACAATAAAAAGAAAGAAAAAGAAAGAAAGAAAGAAAAAAAGAATAAGCAAACAGACACACAGATATTCTTGCGCGCGTTTGTACACACACACACAAACACACAGACAGAGAGAAAACGAGAAAGAGGTACACATTAAAAACCAAGATTTAGGAGACAAAAAAACAAAAAAAAAAAACCAAAAAAAAAACCCCATTGAAACGGTCGAGATTGTCACACAATTTTTAAAGGTATTTTAGACAAAAAAAAGACAATCAATCACAAATTAAAGCAAGATTAACCAAGCGAATAAACACACAGTGTCTCAAGTCTCTCACATCAGCATGGTGTTTGATAAGTGTCAAGTAATTGGCCTCGTTTGGGGTCGAGTGATCGATCGTAGTATTGGATGGTCGGCTAGTTTGATGAAACCAAAAAATAAATAAACAAAAGACACCCAAGGAATCCATTAGCAAATCACTTTGCACAAACAAACTCTTTCTCTCGTCTTCGTCCCCCCCTCCTACACACACGTTCCTAATCCATCTTTCTCGCTCTCTGTTCGTATGAGTGTGTGTGCGTGCGCACGCACACACACACACACACACACACACACACACACGTAGTCCTTCGTGAGGCAAGTTGTGTTGTAGCAGCCTCCAGCACCGCCAGGCCGGGAGGAAAAGCTCCGGTGATGCCGCCCTCCACACACCGCGGTCTCAACGCCGGGCCTCACACTCTACACTCTCTCGTGTGTGTGTGTGTGTGTCTCTCGTGCATTGTGGCGCCTCGCCCTACACCTCTCTTCTTCACTTGCCTGTCTTCTGCCGTCGTTCACTTCTTGCCTCGCTGACTGCCAATGAGCCTTGCTCTGCACCTCGGCCACGCCGAACTCCCTTCTCAAGCGTCGTTCTTTTCTTTCATCGCTGCCGTCTTCGTTTTTCTTTTTTTTTTTTTTTTGATTTTTTTCTCTCGTCAGCACCAACAGCTGAATATATCAACGTTCTAATTACGAGGTACTGAAATGCTGGTTTATTTGTTTGCAACAGAATGTGTAGCATGTGACAGAAAGTAAGAAATCATAACCCGGATGTAAAGTCTTGTTCTGCATATCGCAGGTAACCTCTTGAACCAAGAATACTATGATTCGACTGTGACACCATCTCAGTTTAAATTGTCATCTGAGGGAAAATCCGTGTGAATTGATTTACTTCCATCTCGATAAACATACTTTTGACAAAAACAATGTTATTTAAATGTTCTAGAAAAGCTCAATTTTGACAAGGTGCATCATATAAGGACAGTAAATCGTGGAGATTTAATTTAAGGAACCTGTCTTATTATTCCACAGTTTTGGAGGCTTGACAAGGATTTAGAATTACGGATATTTTTGTCCTTTTTTGTCAAAGCCTGTTGTAGCTGTCAAACCATTTCCGCAGACCTTACAGGAAGAGAAGAATGGACAAGGTCTGGATGTGTATTCTAAGGAGGCGTTTGTGACAGAACATTATTCGTGGTGCGGTGTTGGAAGCGACAGCCTCCTGCACTGTCTTATCAGTTACGACTCTCACCTTGTTGGAGAGGTAGGTGTCGCTGCTGCCCTCGCCTCCTCCTACGCTGCTTCTACCCCCGCGAACCGCTGGTCGCCAAGGGAGGCCAATCAACGTTTTCGATGACGTCATCTAGCCGGTGCACACATCGATCAAACGCACGTGCTGCAGTAGCGTGTGGTGCTTACCTTACGGACCTACCTCGTGTCTGCTGCTAACCGAAAGCCCGTGTTCCGTTTTATATTCCTGAAAGCATATTCATCTGCTTTTTTGGCCAAGAGATTAAGTCGCTAGAGAAATCAGTGAGGCTTTTTTCCCCCTTCGTGTTGTTCGGCTGCACAAGTCCTTTCATGTGATTGCAACAAAGGAGACGATGCCATCAGTCTTGAAGACAAGTTAGCCAAGTGGATCACGGAAAGGAAATAATAACGATTTCGTTTTCAAAGAGATCGCTGACGTCATACACCTCTTTACAGTTTAGACATTAAAAGGAATGAGAGAAAAAACGTGTTCGAACAAAAGGTCAACGTTTTGTGTGATCAACGGTCGTGAACTACCCAAGTAGGCCAGCAACCCGTTTCGATTGTGAAAACTTCGAGACTGTCACTCACAGCATCTCCTGTAACAGCGGGTTAGCCGTATAATCCAGCAATTACTACGCGCCCTTTCAGTTGGCAGACCAGCAATGGCGCAGGTCGGTCGTAGGTCTTAGCTTATCCTTCAGCGGATGACCACAAGTCCGCGTTTGGTCGATTTCTCGCAGTGCCTTCCCCTTCCTTCACGTGACGCTCTGGAGTAGCGCCGCCTGCAGGCTATTGACGGGAGCTTGCACTGGAGTGACCACGAAGGGTGACGTCCCTTGAGAAGGAGCTCTCCATACGCTGAAAGGTAGAGGCAGTCGGACGGAGGTCGCGTGCAAGACACGGCGGTGACAGAGAAGTAGTTTCGATCGTTGATCAGGGTCACGTGACGTCAATACACTGCGGGTCGGCGTCGGCGGCGGCGGGTCCTGTGGTCACTGTCGCGTCCTGTCCAGGGAGGATTGCCGTCGCATGGTGCAAATTGGACAACGGAAGTACTTATTGGTTCTAGTTCAAAGCCGCGTGTCTTGATCGAAGAAGACAAAGCTGGTGCTACTACAATTGAAAGGAAAGCATAGTCAGCTTTATACGATCATCTCCTACTTGGTCACTTTCTCTCGTGTACTTATACTGACAACAATACTGCAACCGTATTTTACTAATTGCCGCCTTTATTTGTTTTTGCAGAAAGATTGAGAATATTGTAAACCAGAGACTGATTAATAATATGTTTAATGAGAGCTAGAAGAGTTATTGTGTGTTTGGATGTGTTTTCTTCCAAAAAGTGTCTTGGAAATACAAAAGAATTAACCTATTTCCCGTTGAACAGCTTCACCCCAAGCTCCGGTATACACTTCCTGCCATAACGGCGATGGCTGTCAAAAGGGTTTGACGTGGACACGGTTTTCCTTTCTCGGCACACAAGGCACTGGACAGTTGCTTCAGAGCCAATTTGGAAGAAGAATTTCCGGCTAATGATAACTGTCTTCCTTCGTAGATGAAGGACTGTTCTGCCCAACGGTTTTCGGCCAGCCGACCCAATGGCACAGGACCTTTTCTTGTCTTCTAAGATGAGCTCCTCTACAGCGTTCTGAGTCTGCGGTATTGCTAACCATTTCAAGTCAAACAGGAAGGTACCAGCGAGAGAAAGTCTGAAAACTCATTTCCTGCTGCTGGGCAATCGTTATTTCGTCCGACCGTTTGAGTAACATTTGGTGTTTGCTCTGTAAATTCTAAGCCATCGATCTATTGTCCGAATGTAATAGGCCGTTAGCAGGGTAAAGGTTAATGAAATATATCAGAAGTGCAAGAGACTTTTTGTTGATTCCTTCTCCCACAGCACTGTGTAGTAAAGCGGGCTGTTGGGAAGCCAGCTACGATTGGATAAGCGAGACATAAAAAAACTACTGAAAGTGGACGTTTTGAAATATCGGCACCTTACCATCCACCAACTGGGTGCGGGGTTCCCGACTATTGTACGGGGGAAAAGAAAATAGAGGATTCAGAACCGAAATCAAGAACCGAAGAACCAATATTTCTCTAATTGTCCCCGTCCGCTGCTGTGACAACTCTGTCAAGATGTGTGGCGGCCATTGCGTGAGTTATTTGCCCTTTTGTGATCAATAGCTTGCGCTCGACTTCATCTCACTGTGGGCTTTAATCACTTGTCACTTCTCACAATTGCAGGACGTCCGCTGGCTTTTGTACCTGAAATTCAATTGTGTTCTCCTTTGGCCAGAGGAGCCACTGGTGTCAATCGAACTAATCTCAGGGTTCCCCGAGAGCTCCTAAGGTGAACGTTGAAGAAAGTTCATGATTTCATCTAAGGTGTGGGAAGGAAATGTGTTACCTTAGAGACTGAACTGTTCAAGAATTGCGCAGAAAGTGAAACCCTTCGGAATCTGCTGGTGCGATACTCCTGACTTGCATGGATTATCTTTCTTGTGACAGAGACAAGAGAAGGTAAGTTCATCATCTTGTTTGAGCAGGAAGCTACGAGTAAATGCTATTCTTAACAAATCTCCATTTATGGCTTATGCAAGAAAAAGTTTCATGATTACTTGTTTTTTCTTACAATATCAGGCTATTTTAAAATTTCAGCGACGAACTTCATTAACTTATTTTGTGTTAGAAGAATGCATTTTAATTGATGGATTCATACCGAGATGCGAACACTAGGAGAGAACTAAAATTAAAGTGCAGTAAGAAAGACAAAAGGTGGGCGGGTGGGTGGGTGCTCGCGCGCGCGCGCTTGCATGTGGGAGAGAGAGTGTGTGTCTTTATATGTGTGCGTGCCTACTCCTCAGAAGTGGAGAGAAAGTTCGAGCAAACGATGAGGCATTCAGAAGACTCTTTATCTCTCTCATTCACCGAATATACGTAGTCTTAACAATGCATCTTCTGGTGAACAGGAAATAGCTCCAGAATAAGAATATTTATTCATCTATATCCATACATGTTTGTATGTAGTTAATACATTATAACCAATGACAGACAAAAATAAAGCTTTAAATAATATGGCACAAACAATTACCACAAAAAGAAAGGAAAAACACGTGCGCTTGTTACTTGTCACGTGATGCAGTGCTCCCCTGTGCCATTTGTTAAGGACATATGCTTTTGTGGGGCTTTTCCCAAGGTACAAATTACAGATGCAAGCTATCACAGTTTGAAGCACAGAGAGAAAACTAAGCTTTTTTGGCCACCATTCCTGTCGGTTATTTTCGCCTTAGTTTCATTAACAATTCATTCGTTTGTTTTCTTGAATATACATTTGACATTTATTCCTTTTTTTTAAGAAGCTGCGCTTGAAATTCCTTAGAAATGAGATAAAATTTCTAATGTTTGGCAATATTATCTTATTTTATTCTTCAAGCATTTTTTAATTGTTCCCGTTTTCCTGGTCTTCCAGCTGTTTCCTATTTCTTCTCTCGTTTGTTCTTTTTCCCGGTTGTTCTCTTTGTTCTTGGTCTTACACTTGTGGATTTTTTTCCCCACAACACTATCTTTTCTACGTTCTCTCAAAGTTTCCATATTTCAGTCTCCAGGAGCACTGTTCATCGTTGAAACATTCGCCTACAGACAAAAAAGTGCTACAGCTCACGCATTTGTGTAATCTTAATGATGGGTGAGGTGTTTCATAACACCGCGAGCGCCTTTTCGCTGCGGGTGATTTATTGTCTCAACTCTCCTTCTCATTACCTATTCACCTGCCACTTCTTGTAAGAAATATTCGATGGCGTGGCCTCCGTCACCCCTACAGCAATATTGTTTATACTGTTCTTTTCCTCGTGGTGCCCGGGACAAAGCAATCAAGCAAGCAGGAAAGAAACGAACCAGCCCACCACGAAGGCAGACCATCCGTCCGACCGTCCGCCCTGAGGTCCGTCCACAGATCCGTCCCTCCAGTCCGCAGCTCGTTTATTCCTCATTACTCAAGGCCGACAACTAAGTTGCGGTTTTTCCCCCGCGCTAACTTCCGCCTTAGTGACGATGTGGCGAAGCTGAATTGTAGGGTGTGCAAGATGGATGGGACCCGGGGAGAGAAAATTTAAAAAAATGTGTGGAGGAAAACTCGATTAGCTTGGGTTTGAAAAACGCACACCTGATGGTCTGATTGAGCAAGTGTCGTCTTCCGTGGGTGTCCGCTGAGTTATTGTGTGACACACCTACACCTACACTCATTCTCTCTCTCTCTTTCTTTGGCAGTGGGATGGTATGAGAGAAATTGTGACTGGGTGTGCGTGTACGCCTACTTGAAAGAGTAAGATGGACATCATCAGTGTTTATGGATGTGTGTGTGTGTGTGTGTGTGTGTGTGTGTGAGAGAGAGAGAGAGAGAGAGAGAGCTTTTGAAGGTATCGAGCTTATGCCAAGATGTAAGCATTTCGTATGTAGAAAAATTATTCAAGGGAGATAATAAACTTACTTTTACAGACACACTCACTTTCTCTTATGTACTCTCAACTTTTACTCGTACTCTCTCTCTGTCTTTGACTGAATTAGGCATGTGTATGGGATCTGTGTCTGAAAATGTGTGTGTGTGTGTGTGTGTGTGTGTGTGTGTGTGTGTGTGTGTGTGTGTGTGTGTGTGTGTGTGTGTGTGTGTGTGTGTGTGTGTGTGTGTGCTTTGGGCATCGATCTTTGTTCATTCAGCATTGTACTCACTTCGTCTTCACGTCCCAATTGGTTTTTTTTTCTTGGGACACTCTCAAGACCCGGGTACCTCGACCTCTGCTAAAAAGTATCTTCAAGGGCGACAATGGGCAGCACTCTGCAGTGTTATAAAACAAACAAACAATGGCCGGCATGTTTGCGATACGGAGTTATGCAGCTTGCAGCTTTCCTTGGCAAATATTTACAGGTCGGACAGACATGATTTAGCCATCTTGTCTGGGAGCTCAGGCAGGGCCCCTGCATTGATTTGGAAAAGAACTTTGACTAGAGGATAAAGAAGGGTCTTACGTCCCCCTGGACCTGGCCATTGACTAGCATTGATTCGTCTTCATAAGCAGCAGCAAAACATTTAACAGCCCACGGAGAACAATTTTTGTGCGCATACGGTTCACGCAGTTTCGGGACAAGCATGACGTGTTGGCGCACAAAGCGCTTAGCAACTTAGGATCGAAAAAAACAAGAACTACGAAACAGGATTTTATTTATTCTTTCCAAGACGAAAATTTCTCTTTGTTTATCCCTCTTTGATTCCATGTTTACAATAGCATAAGGGAAAACGAGCCTTAAACACTAGACTTGTCACCCTGATTATCAGGGCCCGAAGCTATGAAGTAAGAGTAAATTGTTGCCTCGTGGGTACATGGGTAAATCAGAACAAACGATTTCTTCTCATAGTTACAAAGTGGCGTTGAGTTCCGTGGACAAAAGACACTCATACCACTGTTTATTACTACTTCCCTAGTGATGCAATCTTCAGGGTATGAACTCCTTTAATTATAACTCCGGGGACAAGATGCTTGCACTTGAAAATATATTCTAACGTAGCCCTTCCATTATAATTATGCTGAATTTTAAATCCATATTATCAATAATCTATCATACTCCGATCCTTCTGATTAACCTATACATTCTCCAACAAAAAAGGTATTCCCTTTTTCCACTTTTCCATAAAAGTATGGCTTTTCACTGTCTCTTTTTGACTTGACCGAAATATAAAGTGTTATTGACCACAATAAATGAAATATTACTTAAAATCTAGAAATCTAGTGAAATAATTATACAACAGATCGCAATGATTGAAAATAATCTGATGAAATTACTGACCGTCTGCACGTTCTTAGAGAAAAAGAACCATCTGCAAAACAAAAAAAAATCTTCTCCGATTCCTGTCTGGTTTTGTCCAGAGGTAGAACCAGATCTTACAACCGTTGCATGAACTACATCACTAAAATAAGGGAAGGACTGCGAGGGGACCCTATAATCAGCGAAAAACATCCGGAAATGACAGCATTAACGCAGATACGATGAAAGCCTAGATGGAGAAGCCGTTTAGATTTTTTTCAGAAATTCCCAGAAATTTGCGGACGTGTCACGCGGGTATACAAAAAGCACTGCTGCAAACCGACATTAGCTATACAGACAGACACTAAAGATGCTGGCAAGGCAATGCTGTGTTTGATTCGTCGGCAATAAATGCTCGGCCATTATTTTTACCAGCAAGAAACCTTTTCTGCGAGAAGGGGGATGGGGAGGAGAGGGGTTGCCAGCGCGGGTGTGGAATGAGATGTTAAGTCCTTCGGTCAGAAAACTTTACTGCGGATATAAATGTACTGTTGGTGGTATCAGACAATGAAGAGAAAGGAACAATTCTTGCATCCCTTCCAAACAGTACTTAAGCATTGAATTGTACCACCAAGGACTCCTCTGAGGGAAAACATATTTCAAAACAACGTTTAATTTATTGATTAATTGTTAGATAAATAACTTCTTCTTTCACTTACGAAATATAAGCCTTTAAACATTATAGTTGTCACTAAAAGCATCCAGAAAGATGATGATAAGAAAACGATAATGATGATTCTATGAATATGAAGAGTTATTTTGGTTGCTTTGCCTTAGAAACCGTAACTAAGGTTATGGCGTGCGATCTATTCACAGCATAGTAAGTTAAATAAGGTGCACTCTTGTTGAGGATGATAAGCTATAAGATATTCTGCTAACATGAGACATTATTATCGTTGTTGAAAAACAAAAACAGCATCAATCATTGCCAGACAAAGGTTTTTCTTGTTTTGCCCTCGTCTTAAGTTGTCAAAAAGAAAGCAAATGAAAGTGACATTGCATAGATATTGCGATTTTCTTATAGCGTAGACGGTTCCCAGTCGATTCGACTAGAGTCAGTTCGACTAACAGTCGTTTCGACAAGGGTGCAACTACACGTAAGGCAGGTACATCATAAGACAACCCCCTCCCCGATGCACCTTATAACAAAAGTTGAAGTGAGAGTTGCGAGGAGGCAGGCTGTCATCAAGCGACCCGCGTCCTACAGCATTTCATGTGTCCTATAGACGACTCGACCGTTAGACGAAACGACTTAGTCGAACCAACCTTAGTCGAACTGATCATAGTCGAAACGACCGGTTACCAGCGCAGACACTAAAGGGTCTTTCTATGTATTGCATCTTGCACTGGAAGCAATGTTCCTGCAGGGTTTCAGATAATAGGAAGAAATATGGCCAATTTTTGCTGCTGCTGACGACGACAGAAAAGAAAAAAATTGGAACAAAAGGATTTCAAACGAGAGAAAGAACAGAAGATTATCACAAAAAAAGAAAGAAAAAAGAAAAACAAACAGAAGGAACAGTACAAACCATAAGAAGCGAATTAAGAACAAGAAAACGGCGAAAAATTGAAGACTGATTTGAGCCGAAGTCTTACCGTTGGTAGGAAAATATCCCTAAAATGCTCTTTCACTGAAGAAAAAGAGAGGTAATTTCCAAGGTGGCGAAAGCAAGGAGGCATCACGCATCGGCTCACAATGAAATGAGGTGTCGTAAACATTTTTAGCGCGCTAACAAAAGCACTGTCTTACAAACCTGATAAAGAATTCGGGGATTTTTAAGATTAAATACTCTCACGTCATTTCTTGTTCTTAAACACATTTTATTTTATTTTAATTTATTTTATTTTCTAAATCAAGCAAACGAACAAACTGACTAATGTGCTTTATAATCATTTTACGTTACACTTTTGTGCTGAAGTCGTCTCCCCTTAAAAGTCAATTCCACGAAGACTTTAGGAGGGCAGGGTCCTTAATTCTGACTATCTACGTGGAAAATGTAATTCAGTCTAACGCAGACAGGAGAATACGACGATGAAAACGATGTACGCATGCGCGAAAATTAGAGTCGTCTATGCTGGGCTTCGCTGAGAGGCCACCAATGGCAGTGTAGACGACAACAATGATGCCGTAGTTTAGGATCATCAGCGCTGCACGAACGACTTTGACCACTGGACAAAAGATAACGGAAATGGGTTTCGTTCACTCTACTCGCCACAGTAATGGGCGAATACTTAGGGAGCTTTTACTGATGGTCTCTGTGGGTCCAGAATTTTTGTTTCTTCGCATGACTACAGTAACATTACCAAAGGTCTGATTCTTGCTGCCGTCCAGGAACCTTTGTCTCAGAGTATGCCTGCTGCGCTCTTCCATGCTTACAACAAACTGAAATTTGGCCATCTTCAACCATTGTGTTTAAAAAGACCCTCGTGTACCCTCTGTACCTAGTCGAAATGTTTAATTAAGCAGGGGATATGAGAACTGCTCTTTCCTCAATGAGACTTACAGCGAAGAATACGGCAAATGAAAAGGTTACGATACCTGCCGCGGATCCTCACAGGATAACAATAACAAATATAACAATAAGAAGAAAGAGCACTTTTCCTCATTTGGCAGCTACTTCAATGCGTTTCACAAAAGAAAACAACATAAAAGACATGCAATTATTACGGTAACTCCTTTCAAATTATAAAAAATACATAACACCGACGTTATTATTAAAATTTAAAAACTAGGATGAAAACAAACATTTTATTCAAAGACAACACCGACACAATCGATTACCCCCAGAAATTAAAGATAGCTAAGAAATTACTCCTTTAATGATGAAATTGTTTCTCTCATTCTAGTCTGTATGTTTGCGTGCGTGATGGGCGAGCGCCAGTGTGTGTATTTTAGTGTCTGTGTGTGTGTGGGGGGGGGGTGTGTGCGTGCGTGTGTGAGAGAGAGAGAGAGTATTAGCGAGATGTATTAGGAAAGAGACTAAGGGGAATATATCGATGTCTCTCGCTTATCCCCTTACCCATCAGTACAGTGAGTGGTAAGACTGTCACCAAAACAGTGAGGATCCCCTGTCCTGTGTTCACATCTCGTTGCACACTATTCTGTCTCTCGATGTGGCCGCTGTCTGTAGGTCCCATTGTTCTGCTGAGGTATAACTTTACTTGCTGATGTGGCGAACCAAGTTAATATATATATATATATCTGGATTTGAACGCGAGTCTGCACAAACTTCCACAATTATCTTCTTGTGATACACATGCATTTTGCGCAAATACTTTATAAACAAATTTCTTCCAACATTAGAAGTTGGGGGCAGGGACTGGGAACACAAGAAAATCAATGAAGGGTCGAGTCTGCGATCTCTGTGGTTGGACACATACCGAAAACGCATCTGGATCAAAACATGTCGTTGCATATATTGATAGTATTGATCTGAACAAAGCTTTTGACGCGGAGGCCGAGACAGTCCGCAGATGATGCTGGCTCCCTTCGAATGCCACATCCCCAGATTCATCAGTATCCTCCTTAAACATCGCGAGACACAGAACAGATAAAACACAACAATTCCCTGTCAGCTCTGGAGTCTCCGGCGAGGTTTAAAACTGATCCATCATCGTCCCAGCCCGGCCTCTACTTTCCATCTTCATCAGCATGACACAGCATGGGGTAGAGAACGCCATCACAGCGAGACATCGGCGCCCTCCTCAAAGGTGGTGACCAGCCTCTGACCACCCGTCTCTCGCTCGCTCGCACAGACGAAGAACGTGGATGACCTCATTATATGTGGCTTCCTTCTCTTTGATGTCGTATCTCTTACAGACAAGGAAGGACCGCATCTCATGGTTAGCTGATGACTTAGGCGTCGGGTATCAGCGCGATTGCCACTAGGCTGGTGAGAATGAGGCTCGTGGACCGCCGAGGTCACGACCCCCCACTGATCATCATGGCGGCTCACAGTTGGGCAGACGCAATCTACTCGAAGTATGCTATTGCGCAGTGGTTTTCAATAAAACATTTTGAGAACATCAAGACTGCTAAATTTTCAACGATTTAGAGGAAAACAGAAAGTCGTTCTCCTTATATCATGGGAGAAAAAAGGTCGTTAAATATCTCTTACCTGCACGTGTATTTTTTTCAGTATGTTAATTGTCAGTGTGAAAATGGCTGTAACTGTCTGTGCATGAATAAGTGGATACTACAACTCCAAAGTGTGCAAATGGATCTTACTAATTCCCACTTTCCATATTAAAATTACAAACTCCAAAACTCCATACAAACACTAATTTTTTTTCTTAGAAAAAAACAAAAGGCATAACAAAAATAAAAATTCAGAAAAAATAGTACCAACATTATTTATTTAAAAACCATTGCACACAACAGAATAAACATCAAAAGATAAATAATATCAAAAACATAACGGACAAATCTCAAAGAACCACTATAAAAAAATGGAGAATTAAGACATACCTTTTGCTTCATTAAATTTCATGAAATCATTAAATCGTCTGCTGTCTTCTGCTGTCGTCTGCTTGTTCTACTTCATTGTCACACTCGATTTTCATTATCACCAGAACTTTTGTTCACCGTTATCATCGCCTGTGTTTTTTCAAATTAATTTAATGAAGAAAATAGAAGAGCGCAGTTGAACAGAAATCATTTTTTAACGTTTCAAACTCTGGAATTTTGAGGCTTTATCTCAGCTGCTTAAAATAAGTAAATAAATGAACTGTGCATGCATATGTTTGCAATGTTTTTATTTTCCTACCTTATTTTGTGTTGATATCTTATTTTTAATCTCAAATTATTTTTGTTCTTCACGAACTATTTCGTCAGTACATTGAAATACAGCCAAGTACTTAGCTCCCTAGGTCAGCAGTCAAAGGAAGTCTGTTTCGGTTCTAAGAACGGAGGAGCTATTTTATTAACAATACTGTCAGCGGTGGCTTAAGAAAAATCTTTACAAAACACTGTTAATGTTTTCAAGCTTCTCCGAAACATTTTATCAGCCTTAATTCTGACTTGAGCTTTTTTCTCAGTACTATTATCCGACTTGTAGACAGCTGGGAAAGAGAGATTAAAGAAAGCTCTGTACTGGGAGGAAAGAGTCATTTAAGGCTGACGACATCTTTGTCCCTCATTCCGTTCTTCTTCAATCGTCAGCTCGGTCCGTTGTCACCACCTCACCATTGTCATTTTTTCTTATTACAAGAACTTTCTAAAGTATTATCGTCTACAACATTTAACTCCTATGAATTTATATTTAAAGCTGTAATATCATCATCCAGTGACAACATTGCTTTCACCGAGTGCAGCTTTAAAGCTTAAGTCTGAAATCTTGGCCTTTGAAAAAGCAACAAAGCGATGTATGGACAACTCCGAGTATCCGTTGTCCTTTGACTTGACGAGAGGGCCACATCCCTATTATCCCATTATATGTCTTTGTGTTGTACTTTTTGTATAGCAGAGGGATCTCGCTGAAACAAGAGACAATATGAGACCTTTCTTCTTCTTGTTCAAATCATCATCATCATCATGCGAAACATTCTGATAATGTGTTGTTTCTGTCTGTTTGTCCGACCGTGTTTTTACATTCCTGGTCTTTTAGCATCAGCCATTCTTACTTCTCTATTTCATGCCAGGTACAGGAGGGACTGTAAGCCACATTAATGTCTTTCTCCCTGTTGCCACATTTCTCTTCTCTCCTCCAACTTCCAAGTCTCTAGAGACTTGCACTTTCAAGTGATCCTCAGATGCCCGGGGCAAGGTCCCAAACAGTCATCAGACCAGCTATGAAGGTCTCGTCTAGCACAATCTGCAATGGGAGCAAACAGACTCGAAGGCATTACTGCCACAAACGGCAATAGAGGATATTGTGTTAAATGATGAATATAAATAGAAAGACAACAATACGATGGCGAAGGTAAATAAACTGAAAGAATCTGAGCTTCTGCAAAGAAATTGACTGCCCTCTTTTAAGCCTCCAGTAACTGGAGGTGATTTCTATTGTTAAGATTATTTGTTTTCTTGCAGCCATCTCTAAAAACCAGATTACCTCCAGTCAGACTGCACCTGAGTCAATCCCTAGAATATCAGGTTGCCTAAATCCCCTTAATGGAAACATGGCGCCTTACATGTGACTGGAAATATGTAACTAGAAGGCCAAAAAAATAGATTTTGTATCACTGTTTGTATTTCCCTGACACACAAGCTTATTCCGTGTTATTTATCGTTGATTTAATAAAACTCTCGCTGTTACAAACTATCTCGAGACAACAAGTTTTAAACTAGCGTCGATGTGCTTTGCGAATCAGCTTCCGTTTGTTTTATTGTTTCATCTCGGATGGTTTGGCAAAATAAGTTTAGCCGTCGGATGCGCACAAATCCTGGAGCGAGGCATGTTCTGCTCCACTGTATGGCAATCGCAATAAATCTTGGAATCCGCTTAAACAGTTTGTAGCCCTGTCTCAAGCCGGTGTACATTTGTTGAAGCATTTCTGTATCTGACTTGCGTCTGCAGCGTAAGTCTGATTATACAGCAAACAGCCAGCTCCATCACCTTAGGGAACTGGTCGAGGGGATAAAGTTCTGCGTCGCCATCAGAGCCCCATTAGGGGCAAATACCTCTCGGGTAGCTGGCAAACCACACTTCATCGCCACATTTGCTCCAACAAAGAAAATGATCGTGTTAATCTGAGGCCTGCATTTTGTGTCTGAGCTAAGTCTACGTAAATATATTCAGAATAAAACCTACATAAAATATCTGTAGACACAAAATTTACAAACGCACAGACAAACATGCTCGCCTGCACACCTATCCATGCATAAACAGTCATGTAGATGGGCGTGCGAATGCATGATACATGGCTTATAGAACTGAAAATGGATCGAACAATGACGAAAGCACTTTGCTTGCATCAGAGAGAAGATCTGGCTCAAATTTTCTTTTCATTTATTCCTAAAATAATGAGAATGAGAAGAAATTTTAGATGTCACCATACATAAAGGTCATGTAACAGTCATTCGCCGAATACTGCGCAGAAGTATGTGTAGAATGTCATCAGAATATGATACTAAATGTATGTTTACGGTATGAAAAAGTTAGCACACAGCAAACAAGAAGGCAGTAAGATTACAGAATAAAAGAAAAATAAAATAAAGCTACAGCAAGGCAGGTATTGATTTCAGAAGAAAATTTTTTTCATTCATTTTCCTTCTCAACGAGAGCACACTGGAGGGCCGGTTAGCATTCTTCCTGGCGAGTTTCAGTTGTGTGTCACGACATATTGTCCTCCATCCCAGGTTCCTCTAGTGTCGCCTTAACGATCTCACCACTCACATCCTTGAATAAGCTGCAACCGTCTGCACAGCCGAAAACATCGACTAGACATCTTACTTTCACAGTTTACATGCACGAAACACCGGTTCGAGGCTGATACAATTTGCACTGCTCCATTTCTCAGATGCCTGAACAAATTATAGTTTGCGAAATACCAGGACAAAACAGTTGACACTATCTGAGCTGTCGTCAGACAAAACAGTATACAGTGCCCGTAATCTCGAATATATACCATGACTATACATGTTGTACTGTGGGTGTATATATATATATATAGAGAGAAGATAGGATACGAATGAAAGAGGGAGACAAAAAAAGTGAAGATATCTAGAAATAACGAAAATTAGAGGTTAGCAGATAAACAGGCTTCTGGCCTGCCAGTGGTATGCTAGCTGACTGATGATAGACAAAAGGAGATAATATTCTGCCTCTCCCGCCCACGTAGGAACTCGATGCTCTGTTTCCCAGCAATCTTCGCAATCGATTTTATTTTCCAAAAAAGGAGAGACACTGCAAGGAAGAGGAGAAGAAGCTGCGATAGGGTTAAGTAGTCTTTAAGGGGGTTAAAATAAAATTCGCTGGAGGCTGATTGCTGTTTTCGCCAGTCCACTGTCCAGGCTGCGGCGCTTTTGTGTGCAAGCATCCAACGTCCATCGCCAGCCTGGCCTGGCGTTTGATTTTTCGAAATTATCGGTTCTCCAGATTGCCACCGGGCTTGAGGACTTCCGCTTCTCCGTTGTTAATTCTCTGTCTCAGCTTCTTCGTCTTGCTGACTTTGGTTTTTGGTAAGCTTTAATTTTTTTTTTTGGTACATGGTGCTTCGAACTTTCTCGTTACAAATACAAGTATATAAACTCACACGAATTCCCACGAAAACATAAATCAGAGGCTGAAACACCCGAATACACAAAACAAATAAATTCAAAACATCTTTCCTGTACTGTCATGTCGACGACCGAAACCTCATGGGGTAACTTTCACATTGTCCGACAGCTATTTCTTTTGCATTAATTCGTCTTGTGTTTTGTGTTTTATTCTCGTTCTTGTCATTTCTTGATTTAGTCCTTTTTTGTATTTCTCCTATTGCTTTATTTTTTTTTCTTAGTTTCTGCATTTGTTCTTGTTTTTTGTGTCCTCTTGTCTTTATGATTTTCTAATTTACTGTATCATTTTTATATTTTATTTTTTTTTCTTGTTCGTGTTCTTGTAGGTTTCCATATTCATGATCATTTTGTGTTTTTATGCGTCTTCTCGACCGTAGCATTTGAGCTTATAATCGCTGTTGCCAAAAACATATAGGCACTATCTTATATTTGTATCAACCGCATCAATTATCTGGTATCTGTAATGCACCAGCTGTGGCAGCTGCATAAGTTGACTACCGTGTCCGATGGCGGATTGTAAGGCTAACGTTGCCAGTGATATTAAAAAACCCCAACCTTTTCCTTTGCAATATGCCGATCAGTTAGCATCCAGCCTGCTGCATTCACCGCCCATCGGCTCAGCCTGTGAATTCAAGGCATTATGTGTGGCCATGTTATTTTTGAGTCGGATATTCCTCGCAAGACTCGGTTTCGAGTGCTGCCCGATGGACCCGCCGTCGCAGCAGTTATGCAGAGCTACACGTTTCAAGACCCGGGTACATTCGCATCCTCTGGGACAAAGAGGAAGCGGAGATGAACGCGATAACACGTGGCAGCTTTGAATATTGCTTCCCTACTGCCTCCGAGACAAACGGAAATATTCCTGCGCCTTTCTCATTGCACTCACATCACTGTGTTTTGTGTATATGTAACTCAGAATTCCTGAAATCGATCAACGAGATTTCTTAACAAATTAAATACTTTTTAAGCATTGAAGAAAGCCATCTTGCTCGTAAGATTTTTAACAAGGCCGCGATTAATTTAGAGAGACTTGCGCGTGAATTGTCGAGAGAAAAGCTAACATCAATTAGTGAAATTTGTACATTTAATTTCATAAGTAAATTTAAAAGCGTTTCATTTTTAGTTTTAATAAAAAAATTGTAAAGTGTTGTGCCATATTCAAAAAACTTTACAAAGCAAAAAAAAAATAATAAATTCACTGATTAGAAATTGAGGTGTTTTCCTTTTCTTTCACGGGACACAATGGAATTTTGTACTTCTGGTAAAAGAGATATAATTGCAAAGACGTTGAAAACACTGGTTGCTTATTGGAGCTGACAGAAAAACGAACAGTTTTTCACAGATGACACATGATTGAAGTGCAAAAGAGAGTACTCATTGCAGGTCAAATTACATGAGTGTCAACATAGTGCATGACTTGGTAATTTGGGGTTAAATCGTATGACACCATGAGTTCCTACCTCGGCTCTGACACACACCTGTGTCTGGATGTAACACCTGTCTAACAGGGCTGACCGTCGGTGGTTTTCTCCCTGTACTCTGCTTTAGTCCACCCTGATTATTTCGTATCATTATTCATTTCTTAAATTGATCATTTCATTGCCACTAAGATATTAAATGTTAATTCATGAATTGCATTGTGAAGTTTAGACTAACTTAAGTCTTTCAAGTCTTTGTAAGTGTTTCATAAGTATTTTTAAAGCAAACTTGGGAATTTGAGAAAGTACGAAGGCCTCTGAAAGAAATCAGCTGAAAGAGGATGTGCACAGTACACAAGCTGATAGACAGCAAACAGAATTTTTTCCTCGTTACATGCCAAAGCCCAAAAAGTTGTAAGTGGTTTCTTAACCGTAATGAAGACAGACTATGGAACAACAATGATTCTGCATCTGTCACCCGGCCCCGAGACACTGTTTCTAATAAACTTGAATGTGATGCGGAGTCGCTTTAGATAAACAGAGAAAACAGTCTTATCAGCCTTCCTTCTCCTCCCACAAGAAATTTCTTTCCTTTGTTTATCTTCTTTATTTTGTATGGCCCTATGCCAAAATGATTTGGTCGATTCCTTTTGTAGAAAGTATTAGCTACTAAGCTCGCCACGCAAGATGTTGCCTTGTCTATTCCATACGACAAGCCCTCCTGTGCAAAGACTTCCGCCATCTGCGCAGCAGGTCTACTGCGCAAGAATCTCCAGTCTGCACAGATGATGAAGGCGACAAGATGCTTCAGCTAGTAAATGGGTCGGAAGCGCGATCTGTACAGGACCATCGTGCAGCTATGAAAGACCATGGCTTATCAAACAAAAGCAGGCCTGCAGTGACTGGGAGTACCCAGAAGCCATTTTTTGCGGGTGTTGCTAATATCAAATAACTGCTGGGACCGCAGTCTCTCGCTTCAGCAGACAGACTTGAAGCTCCGATCAGAAATAACGAGAAAAAGACGTTGTTATTCATGGCCACGTGACCTGTCAGAGAGCAGGGGAGTGAAGGAAGGGGGAAGGGGTAGACAACTAGTACAAGAGGTAAAAATCCAGCGCTGGCTGAAGAAATCAAGGGGAGACTACCACGTCAGTCAGTAAAACATGATGCTGGGGAAAACCGGCTAAACGTGCTGAACAAACATTTAAATTTTAATATTAATAACAATTATCAAAAATATTATATTTAGAGGTTTATAAAACATTATTAAAACGATTTACTTACTCTTGCTGCAATGCCAGATGCAAGTATTTAAGCACTCTTGTTTGTTTGTTTGTTTGTTTGTTTGTTTGTCTATGTTTGCTTGTCTTTTTTTCTGAGAAGGGTCCCGTTTAGAAATTTCTTGTACGACCAGTCCTTCGTGTAAATCAGTTTGCAATAGAAACAAAATTGTATTCCTTCACATTTTTTTGCATAATCAAGTGCATTGTGTCACCCAGTCCTCAGATCTTCATCCATGCACTTTTCTGACAGGGCTTTATCTGTTTGTTGATGCTTATGTATCTTGTACCGTTGACTGTCGGGTTTTCTTGTGAATGAAGCACATTGAGCGCACATCCACACTATAAAATAAGCTTTACAAATCATTATTTATTAATTATTGACTCGTGTAATTTGTTTTCGTAACTTCCTTTATTTTCACTGTCTATTCACTCAAAGCGATTCATATTAATGTAATGCACAAACCAGGATATCTTCATTTTTATTATTTTCACGGATAAATTTAATTAAGGAAATGTTCATTTCCGACTTACCCTCAGCTCGTTGCTGAAACTGATGTGAACCAATCTGGAATAAAGTCGTATACTTCTAGATATGTTCCGCAGATACCCCTCCTCCATTTTGATTTACTTCATTCGAATTTCGGCTCAACTTTTGTAGAAGCTCAGAGGGCAAAAAATTATGCGTGTATCATGGTGGACGAGATGCTCGCACAAACGAGACTTTAACTCTCCCTCAATGTAGCTCGGTGCAACTTTACAAACCGGTTCGTTGGGTGCAAGCCAATAATTGACAAACACGGTTCCATATTAATATTTCTGTAATTTGCTTTCCTTCTTCCCCTATGCCTTTTGGCGTTCCTCATAAATTCTGAGCCAAAGTGGGCCACTTGTTCCTCGCTGATAAAGGGCCGCCAGAATTGGGTCGATTGTCCCGGTTCCGGTTACTAAACCCAATTAATTGCTGTGAGAGTAGAAGCATTAGCGCTAAAGATGAAACGCGTTTCATAAGCCGGTTTCATAAATTCTTCTGAGTGTTGACTTTGTAGTTCTTGATTCACCTAGGAGACTAAGATGTTTTCATGTAGCTGATTTTTTTCTAGTTTGCTCATTTTCTTTTGGAAAGCAAGCTTGTTGACGTGATACACTCAATGGATGGCTGCTCTCGGCAGTGTAGTAAGTTTCTGCTATTAACTGGCAGTTCATGAATTTTTAAGTATAATGGCAATAGTTTGACACACGCCTCACCATTGCAGGCGAAAATATTAAGGAAAAAGCCCAAGGGAATCCAAGAAACAAATGGTAAAACTTTGACTAAGAGATGAAACATAGATCATCGAGACAGACAGACAGACAGACAGACAGACAGACAGACAGACAAGCAGGCAGGAAGGCAGGCAGGCAGGACGAGACAGAAAAAAGGGAAAAAAGGAAACGATAAAATCGAAAAGAAAGAGAAAAAAAGACATAAGGACTGAAAGAGGAAAGAAGCCTTCCATGAATATACTAACGACAATGACGATGACAAATACCCAATAATAAGACGATTAATCTGTCAATAAAAGGCTGCTCAACACTCTTCCACTAAACATCCACGAAGATGACATGAAAACCTATCGTCTTAATGAGTTAGATCGATCACTAAGTCTTAGTCTTCTTAATTCAAAAGACAAGATTCTAAACTCTAAATCACAGTAATTTAAAGATCCAAATATTTTAGTCGTGGAAAAAATTATTCTTTCACGTAATCTTCTGTTTTAAAAAATGCAAATCCTATGGCAAACTATTTAACATAGAAAACTACACTGTGTAAGAAGACCTATCAGTCTAATCAACACAAGGAGCTTAGTCCCTACGCCAGACTGAGCAAACTGTCAGGAAAGTTCCAGACATCAAACAGTCTTAACCGCCAGATGTCGCACTTGACCATCTTTGTCCGGTCTTCGTATTGTCGTTGTCACAGGGCAATGGACCAGCGCTGCTAAACCCTCGACCACCAAGAGACACACAGGACACAAAGGATAAAAGTTGTCGGGATTTGATGGAAGTGATGCGAGTGTAGTAAGCTAGACGCCGGGATGCTTATCCAGGGAAGAGCAGAGACATCGCTGCCGAGGGAAGTTAGTCTCTGGGTACACAGTCTTTTCAGCTCTCGTTAATGTCCTTTTTTCTTTTCTTTCTCTCAATGGTTGCTGCAATGAAACTGAACGCAACACAGTAATAGGGTTAAAATATTTGTCATGTTTAAAAGGAAGAAAATGTTTAAAAGTAAATTCACGCAAACACACCCCTACCCCAAAATAAAACAAACAGTTTTTAATGAACAAAGATAGGGAGATCGAGAAATTAGGTAGAGAGACATTTGTGACTCAAAGTGATAAGAATATAATCTTTTGATGAGAGGTCATCAAATTCGAAATTGGTAGTAAACATTAAGAAGCTATAACATTTTAGAAAAGATGTGTAATTTTTTATTAATGATTTTTTTCAGTATCGGCAAAAATGTCTAAAACTGCTTTGTTTCTAGAACTGTTTTCTCGTTTTTTTTATACTTTTTTTGAGGGCGAAGTTAAACACAAAGTTGGATGTGTATTTCAGCCTCATCCCTAAGCAAACTTAGAGTGTCGCTGAGTGTTTTTGCGTGTTTGTGTGTGTGTGTGTGTGTGTGTGTGTGTGTGTGAGAGAGAGAGAGCCTTTGAGAGAAAGAGAGAGTGCACGCGCGTGTGTGTTTATATGTGGGTATGTGTGTGAGTCTTAGAGAGAGATAGAGTGCGTGTGTGTGTGTGTGTGTGTGTGTGTGTGTGTGTGTGTGTGTGTGTGTGTGTGAAAGCTTGAGCGGCCATCAATTGTCAGCTGAAGCTGTCGCCAGCCCTCGTCAAGCTCCTTAGACATCTACGGGCGAGTTAATGCCCTTGAATACCGGCGTAATCACTGTCCACGGCTTGGCTCGCTAATGACCCAAAGGGCGGAAATTAAGGAACAAGCTTCCCGGTAAACGAGGCACAGGAAATGTCGATCCTCTCTCGATCGCCTTCGCGTGCGCGTAGTCTTGCGTGTTTTAATTGGCGGGCCACTCATTACGGCGATTTCCATTGGCTGGCAACGCGTCCCACCTTCTCAGTGTTGTGGAAGGTTTGCAAAGTTGAAGCAGAGGTCAGCAAGTTTGATCTGGCTTCGATGTTTGCCAAAAGGTTTGGTCTCTGCCCGTCTGCTGTGCGAGGCCCTGGCGATGGTAGTCACTCTGATATGTCAATAGACCGTGACGGCTGATGGCAACCAGTCGCTGAGCGTTGGACTCACTTTGAATCCGACATGAAGTGGAATCAATCTCCAATTTAACTTCGTCGTGTAATTTGTATTCGAGTCAGATAAAAGGAGACTTCGTTCCAATTTACTTTCCTGTGGGTTTCTCCTCTCTTTTTTCTCTTCCATTTACTGAGTCTATATCTGTTGCCGCCGTCTCCAAAGCAGTAGCTGTTGGTCTTGTATTTTAACTCGTCCTCATTCTTTTCTCATTTTCCCTCATGGTCTGCTTATTTATTTTATCTTGACAAGAACTGCATCGCATGTATACCATGTTTATCTAAACTCATTTCTCAAAAATCAGCAGCTATAGCTCATTAAATTAAATGATCTTTACATGTTTACAATGACTCTATTCGAACATGTATACTTTGCACTTATACGAAAAGCGGATACTACAGGAGAGCAGGTTATTTTGAAATTAAGTACAATATCACTTAATAAGTCTTACGATTCGTAAAAAAATAACTACTGGTATAATTAGTTATGTTCCTCTATTCATAATCAACAATTAACACTGAGATTCTTATGGGGTATATTTTGCGACCTGTTCCAAGATCTCTGTTAGATTATCTGATTTCTTATCAACTCGTCCTTTTAAACTGCTTCTCATGGTTTGATTTTTGTTTTTGTTTTTCTTTTTTTTTTGGGGGGGGGGATCAAATGCTATGTGTCAAAAATATTTTTGGTACCTTTTTTTTTTTTTTTTACTAAAACAGCTTACTGACTGACATCACAAGAGAATAGTTGTTGCTAAAATAATGCACAATGATGAGGGAACATCCAGATCGATGAAACCTGTATTAAAAGTATGCTTGACAGGAAATGGAAACTTCTGACCTGAAGACCTTACATTAGATTAACTTGTGCCAGGTGTTGTCCAGGTGTTGTCAATGTGTTGGCTGGAACTTGCTTGCCTCTCCACTAAGTGCATGTCACATACTGATGTCCACATTACATTGTTCACTTATGGACAACGGTAGTCGAATGCTGAAGTGTTTATAATGATCATGTGATTTATATTTATGATTCTGTTGAAAAAAGGTAATGTTTTATACATTCGCTAGGTTAGATGTGGGGGAGAACTGAAGAAGTTTCTTTTCATTCCCTTCCTTTTGACCTCTCCAGATGTGTACTACACAAACATGCGAGCTCTCTAAGGACAAGCACTTAGACAAGGGAATTCATTTCTTTATTTCTCGTGGGAGTTATCTTAATTAATTTAGTAAGCTGACCTTCAAGAAGAAACAATAAACAGTTCAAAGAGATCAACCAGAAGTAGCTAAACATAACAGATTATATCCACCATCCAATCACCTACTGCAAGATTTTAGTTTTCCCAGCATAGTTTCTTTATCTGTGATATATACCTTCTCCAATACTCCTCACACTCTCTTTCCACCATCACGCAATTTCTCAATCCTCGTGGACCTCTTGGGTCATAGTCCATAAAGTTCGGTTTCTCCAAGAACAGGATATACATAAACGTCCGATAACGGATCAAAAACTACAAACTACTTACATTAATGATGTTTGCCAGGCGGCCTTTCGATGCGAGGGTAACGTCCCCTGTCTCTAGGTTACGGTATACACTTGGCTGTTAGACTTCTCAAAAACACACACACGCATGAAGAATACGATCTGTTGGAGGAGTCTCTTTGCTGATCTTGGGTTAGCGTTGATTATTCCGCTTCCAAGTGGAATCTCAATATTCTGTGGGAGTCTTCCTGTATTCTATAACACAAATGAGCCTCAGATGGCGGCTCGAGTAGTTCCGTCTACGGAGCTCGGTCCCGCGGAAACTGTGACTGGGGTGGGGGGGTAGAACCTCTGTAATATTTCGATGATATCCCTCTGTCGAGAGTAGCATAGATGGAAGGATGATCCGCCTTCTTTCTTCTTTGGAGCGTGTCTAGGCACGCCGTTCCTCAGCTGTTCTCCCCTAAGTAAATTGACTCAAATTAGTCCTCAATCATGTTTTAGTTTCCACGAAACATTCAAGTATATCTACTTTCTCACACACAGAGTTCATAATTTCGCTACTAATTCTTAAACAGTTCAAAGTTCCATAATATAAATAGATCACAAATAGGGAATTTACAAAGGTTACCTCGGCGTATTGGCTCAATACAGGACCAAGTGCCAAACGGGGTAGATGACAAATACAAAAATGTTGAATGAGAACAGGGTTGAACAAATCCAAAACACGCGGGTACACACAGCTGGGGTCATGTACCTGGTGCTAAGCAGTCCAGACCAGGCAAGGAACCTGTAACAGGTATAAGCATAATGACTTAGTGCATAGTTCTGTAGTACTTACAGTATAATAGAACTTCAAGCTACTTGGCGCTTCACAATGATGCCAAATATATTTCTTGTTAACTAATATTGAATATTTTACAAAGCATGAACGACCACACAACTACTTCATACCATTTCTGTCATATAAATCAAGCTATAATTAGTCATCTATTTCTAGATAATTATAATACAAAAATGGGTTTACTTGAATAAAGTGAAGCTACAGAAAACTCAATTCGGAGATCATGGCGATACTAGTCTCACCGCCACCACCATCGATCTTCAGATACTAGACAGTACAGAGATTTGTTTGTCTCAGTGCTTAGTGAGTATACTGGTCACTCAGAAGTGGAGAATATCCCTTTAATCTTCTGGTAGTACAGACCTTTCCTTCTTACTGAGAACAAAACAGGAGATGTCAAGTTTGGTCTGACAGACTGGTACGTGACAGACAAAAAAGATAATTGAACGATAAATTTTGCTTGTCTGTGTGCCTGTGTGTGTGAGAGAGAGAGAGAGAGAAAGGTGAAAATAAGGAAAGAATAAGAGTTTGTCTTACTCTCTGTGTCTCTGACTGACTGAAAAATAAGGATGGACACAGGAAAAAAAACCAGGAAAGAAGAGAGGTGCTGATGAAAACGTCGACGAGCGGATGAGGTCAAAGTGCACCTTACACCACATACACAGGAAACGACACAAGTTTTGTATTTTGTTTTTAATTTACAAATAGTAGTGATTTCCAAATGCAAACGAAGAAAACATGTCAACACTTTTCATTTTACTTCCCAGTAATCCGAATGGAAAAAAACTAAGCTTGCCGCGAAGTGAATTAAAATCAAAGGAGAAGATACCTAGGGTCGGATTGGCGATAAAGGCTCAACAAAAAATCTAACTGAGAGGAGATATTTCTGTCCTGATGTGGGCATCTCCAAATGGTTATCTGGCCCTCGGGAAATGAGATGTGAACCGCGATGTAACGTTTTTGCTACATTTTCTGTAAAATATTCAATATTCTCCAGCAAATCGGAGCAATCCATTTCAAGCCAAACGCTAAATCATGTCGAAGTCCGAACACCAGTTGGCCTATAGTTTATTTTTCTTATGCTCTGATGGCGCTGCTGGTTTTAAAATATTTTGCCCATTATGAAAGCTTCTCTATCCCTTAATGTTTTATTCCATTAACTGCAAAACTTCGTCCATCTCTAGCTTTCTGCGTCTGATTTTACATTATGAAATATTGTTTGCTCATTTACTCCAACCAAATATTTCCAACCATTTATTCAATACAACTTTGATTATAAAAAGAAATTAAAAGGATTTATAAGGCCTCACTTTAAATGCCCAGGAAACTGCCAGTGAAAGGTCCTCTTACTTCGTTTGGGTTAGAGGCTATATTTCCCAGAAGATCCAACCTGCCCGCACCCTCTTTGCCCGAAGCCATTGCGTGGTCCTGATTATTTCATGCAAAAAAATGCGGAAGTCAGCGAGCAGAACTGTGAAAGCAGGGCCCTGTAACAACTCGACCTTCCCTTAAAAAAATAAGGGCCAGCTTTTATCTCCACACCCGTGCATGTTGCGGGATAATTAGAAGAAGTTTGTCTCGTTTTGTCTCACTGGACGAGATCGGAACTTCACAGCTTCCATCACAACTGTCAGGACCAAGACGAAGGGAAAGCGGCGTGAAATTACTGGCCTGCCTGTCTTCCAAAAGTCAGCCGTTAAACGCCAAGAAAATAATAATAATAAAAAAGAAGGATTCTTTTTCCCGCAGCAGAGAGTGAAGTGTAATTGCTAAGAGCTCGTCATGTTTGTCTTTATCTGCCGGTTTAAAAAAGATCTTCGATAGATTTTTAATATGGGCAAAGAAATATAGGCCGAAAGAAGAAAAATAAAGAAAAAAGTATAAAAATATTAAGGAAGAAAATCAGAGAAAAGGAAACAACGAGCAACCAAAAGAACGAAAGATAGAATGTAAGAAGGACATCAATATACAAAAAAGGATAAAAAAAACTAAAACAAGTAAGATACATGAAAACAAAACCGATAAATAATAGAAAGAAAACAAAAGAAAACAAAAAAGGAAAAACAGAAATAAAAAATACTCCATAAGACAAGCAATCTCTACAAGTTTCACTTCATAAGATGAAGCTACTTTACTTTTATATTTTGGCTTCCCTTTTTCTAAAGGACATTATCAAAAAAAAAACAAAAAAAAAACTGAAAAGCTTTCGGAAAACTCATCTCACTCTACAGCTGCACATTGCAAACTAAACAGCCCAAATTTCACCAGGGCAGCCAGCGCCAGTCATTTAGACTCCACGGTGTACATCAATCACATAACTATCCAAACTTCTACCACTTACACCAACAACAAGAGTCTCGCACCACCTTCCACTATTAAACTATTAACTTACCCCCGGTCCCCAGTCGCCTAGGCGCTTATTTTCTCCAATTAATTAATTCAGCACCGACATCATTATCCGTTATCTTAACGGAATAAAGTTCTCCCGGCTGAGGGAATGAACACTACTCTACCCACTCCTGTAAGTCAAAGGAGGGAACAGAGAAGTTGTGATGGGCGAGAAAACGAAAGTGAAGATGCTGCTCGAACCATTTCTATGAGAAGGAAGGCTTTATAATAACCACATACAAAAATACATCATTGCACTATGTTACCTGTCACTACAGAGAAAATGCGACTTTTTCTTCAAAATGCGCCTTTTTCGTCTGTTTTGATTCACTTGGTCAATATGTTATTAATTTCTTTTTGTTTATCTTGGTAAGCGCTAAGAGCATGCTCTCTATGAGTGTGAATATGCGCTATACAAATCTTCACTATTATTATTATAACCACTAAGGACAATATTCCTTAAAGTCTTCAGTGATACTATAGTGCTTATTTTTCTCTCTGGACTAGTACACATCCCTGGGGTAGCCTTTGATGAGTTTATAGCATGGTAAGCTGATAATTTCTGAGAACTTAGTGTAAGTAAAACCAAAGAGGCTGTCTTTAATTACTGTCGGATTCTCCACCTAGTGCCGTAACTGACATCCATTATGAGAAAGTGGAGATTGTCGACACATTTAAGTACTTGGGTACCATCTTCGACATAAGACTTTCTTACGATACCAACACCCAGGTTGTAGTCAAGAAGTCTCAGCAGCGCTCCTTTTTTCTCCGGAAGCTGAAATCTTTCTCGGTCTCCCAGACATTTCTCCAATTTTTCTACAAATCCCAAATCGAAAGTGTGCTGTCATTTTTGCCCATTTGCTACTACTACCACCTACCAGCATTGGAATCGCCTTGTATGCACCTGATAAAAGATTTCTTGGGCGGTGGAAAGTGACCCTCAGACTCTCTGTAACAAGGAGACATTTTTCAAAACTGTCGATAAAACTCCGGGATGAGAGGCTTGTCCCATCAGGATAGTTCCCTCAGCTCCCGTTGGGCCACCGATTCTGGACCAACTGACTGAGGTTCTTTTTCGTTGTTACGGCCGTGCGACTTCAAAACTCTTGTCACATGTGAATTGATTGTGATTGTATGTGAGCATGAAGTGTGATAGTAGGGGTCTGGCGCGGTGGGTGTAAATGTGTAAGGGTGTTGTTGATTGTTGATGTCGTGCTGTGTGGTTCTTGACTGCTTCTAAACAGAACTTCTTATTATTTTCCCTTTGGGGATAAATAAAGTCATATCGTATCGTAAAATACTTTCCAGGAAAGTTTAGGATCTTTTAGATCAAAAGCCTTCGTAAAATATTTGTAATTACTTTAAATTCTCTGACAGCTTTTGAAGACCCGCTTTTCTACACTAGGGTTCTTGTTTTTTCAATTAATATACGTTTATATCACTTGCAAGCGAATAATGCATGACCAGGTTAATGAGACCTGAGATTTCTGTTCATACATACAAGTGTATACACAATTTTAAGTTGAGCATATTGTGACCTATTGCATAAGATAATATGGATGCTTTTACAGTTAAGGCCTAAGAGCTAGAGCATATACAGAGGGAAAGTTGCCCTGACTACCTCATTCAGAGACTCCAGAGAGTACAGAACTCTGCTGCGCGTCTGGTGCTTAGAGCAAGGAAACGGGACCATGTCATTCCTCTCCTTCGTTTTCTACACTGGTTACCCATCCGTTCTCGCATTCAGTACAAACTGTCTGTGCTGTGTTTTAATTTCTTTGCTGGCTCCTGTCCTGACTATTTCTCTGAACTTCTCATCCCTTACTCTCCGGCCAGACAACTCCACTCTTCGTCTGACGACCGTATCCTAACTGTTCCTGTCACCAGAACAACAACATATGGTCACAGGACTTTTGGCTACTGTGCTGCAAAACAATGGAACTCTCTTCCTTTCCATATCCGCCACCTTCCTACAACTGAATCTTTCAAATCTGCACTGAAAACGCACCTCTTCCTTCAGCATTACTCCTAACACAGTCCACACAATGCTCGTCCTTCTTAACCCCGCCCCCTTCCCTCTTGCTACTTTACCCATCTTTCTCGCAGAATCACTATATTTTTCTGTTCCTGTTACTTGATGCCTTTTGTTTTCTGTTTCGTCAGTACTGTCGTTTTCTTTCGTCCCCTTTGTTCTGTGTCTACTTAGTCCACGTCTCTTCCTCGTGTTAAGCGCTAAGAGCATGCTCTCTATGAGTGTGAATATGCGCTATACAAATCTTCACTATTATTATTATTATTATTATTAAAGTTGAATATGAAATGAAAATACGAATCGTCTGCCTTGAATATTAATCTGTTAAGGAAGAAGTAGTAGGACGTGATGACAGTTTGACGATAAATTCACTTAGAACAGGTGAGTGAGTGAGTGAGTGAGTGCACACGGATGTTATGGTGGCAGCAAACATGAAATTGGAACGGGTAGATCCACCCGATTCTATTTTTCAGCTGCTTACGGCTTTTATAGATATAGAAACTATCGCAATAAACAGCGTGAGAAGGACAAACATCAAATTAAAGCTGTTTTGTGCACATCCTATACAAACAGAAAACTGGTGGGGAATGAAAATACAACAAAGGGAGAATAGCCGAAGAAAGGAAAGTTAGTGAGGAAATAGTAAACAAGATAATCGTTTACGAGACTAGGATAAAGAAGATTTCACCATCTAAAAGTACGGCAAAGAATGGCACGGGAATGAAACAACAGGTTAATAAAGAGTAATTAAATAAAGAATGAGATTAGAAAGGGTAAGAGAATGACATGATTTTTGTTTCATTGTTTTTGTTCCATCGTTCTAGTTTATTTTGTTGGTTCTTCAGCCACGACTGCTTTAAACATTTTACAAGAGGATGTTTTCAAGTTAATTGCGCGTGTTCTTTATCTGGTGTTTCTCGAGGTAAATTTACCTCCAACTTTTAGGAGTAATGGTGGCTCACCTGCAACTTGATCTGATAACCCGAGTTTTATATTTCCCCTGCTGCTTCTGATTTTATGTCTGTCAGTAGTAGATCTTTATAACTCTGTCACTTTTTGAAACAAAGGGGTTATTTCTTTGATAATTTACGGGCAGTTTTATGACCAGCTTTTTGGCAGCATTCAGCCTCACAAAGGCAGATCATCTCCCGACAGAGACACAGGCAGACAGGCAGGCAGCGGATTGCTAAAAAGCAAGAAGAAACGGAGAAAGCGGCGTTTCCCTATTGTCTCATAAATAATATCATAAATAAAGTCTAATGAGATAAATCAGTCGAGCTGTGTCTTTCACGTCTAGCCGGGTGCAAAATATATTTCTAATGAGTGCGTAGAGCTCAGTGCGAGATAGTATTTCTCCAAATCTGCATGAATAGGACCTTTCTGTTCTCGAGATACACACCTACTAACATGATTATTTTTATAAAGAAGTCATGAACAAGGATATCCAGAGTCTACATGAATACATTTATGTTGTCAAGACCTCAGCCAGTGTCGGAGCTGGGACCATCTGCTGATTAGATGTAGCTGTGTAGAATCGTAAAGTCGCGAGAAATGAAGGAAGAGAGTGTATTCATCCAGATTGGAGGAAACAGTATCCTTCCCCTGCTTTAACTATCATTACAAAAATGTCACCCCTCAAGATCTTTCGGTGTAAGGGAAGGTAAATGTACGCACTGCAGGTAAAAATCAACATGAATTAGGGGAGGAAACCGCTGTACGAAGCAAAAATCCCTGACAGGCAGGTTTTTAATCAGGTATGACAGATAAACAGTGTGTCCTAAAGTGAGATCCGAGACCTTAGAAATCTTACAGAAGTAGTGAGAAGGAAACGTTGTACCACTGCGCTATAGGGGACCCCTGGACACGTTCTCCAGGACCATTTTTGCGGATCAGGTGGAGAGACACTACTCCCGCAGGCTAAGCGCCTTTGCTCTTTAGATCATGTGCATGGAACGCTTGGAAAGTGTTGCCGAGGATTAACTAACATCGGCACTTGGTCTTGGCCAAAAATATGCGATTTAAACGACAGCCTCGCTGGCAGTGGTCGTTGAGGCGCTAACATCCGGGCTTCTTCTAATACCCAAGTTTCTGCTTTAAAAAAAAGGCAGTCAAAGAACCAAGCTCCCACACACAATACTTCTGAAGTGCTCGGTGGGGAGGAAAATCGGGGAGACAAATCTAAATGGCTCGGCTATTGTCGCACCGATCCACTCAAGCCTGCATGTGCTTTAGAACAATTATCAAGAGAGAGAGAGAGAGAAAGAAAACTAGAAAGACATTGTTCAATATGCAACAGCCGACTTTTGTTTCTCAGATGGGGGAACTATAATTTGAATTGTCTCAACGAGTAACTGAATGGCTAACCAGTGTAAATATGGAAGCTTCAGCAAGTCTGTATGTAAATGTATGTACAGATCGACAGAAAGATAAAGGTATATCATCTTACAAGATGAAGTTGTGTCTCCTGAAACGAGTGTGAATGCACCTGATGATCGAGTTTAAATTTCACTGTACCTAATGGTCTGAGATATCATACTTCCAGATTCCAACTTAATAGATGTTTTACATGGTGTTTTATACTGTATGAACCTATCCGTGTTATAACGACTGACATGAAAGATGCTGGGTGACTGGCCAAGCGTGTGAGTGACCACCTGACTCCCTCGCTCAGTTTACTTACACAACATATTGGACTTGTGGAGTTGTACTCAATCGAAATTCAAGTCACGACCATCAGCTATCTACCCTCCACCACAGCCTTGTCCTAGTCCCTTATCGGTGTTTTTTACTTATCGAATATTTGCCGGATCCAATGTCGCCTCTTTGTATAAAGAATTCCCCTATTGTTCCACTGACATCCAATATTTATGGACTGGTGGCCAAGATTTTTGCTTCTGTTCTTTATCTAAACTGATTAGTTTCAAATACCACCTTCTCCCCCACCATGTAACCCTATATGTTTAAAGATACAATTAAATGAGCAATTATACAAAATTATTCAAGTCTACAGCAATATAGGGCAGTTATACAACTATTCATCAATATACGACAATATATAATTATAATATACGACAATTATACTACTCAAGGCAATTATACAATAATAAAGAAATTATACGGCAATGACAAAATATATAAAATATACGACTACATATAAATTATATAGCAATTACGAAATTAAACTAAAGTTAATTGTAAAACAGTGATGTGACGGTTATACGATTTCGCGATGCGACGGATTATTATGGACAAGACTCACGTGTTGATGAACCCAGGCTTCAAGGTGAAGAATAGTTGGCCAGTAGAGGTTAAGGGTCATCATCCACAAGATGACGACAGTACGTGGGTAGATCATGCTTATAGGAGCGCGTGTCACACACACACACACGCACACACACACACACACACACACACACACACACACACTATCTCTTTCCCTCTCTCTCTGACACACACACACACACACACTTTTTCCCTCTCTCTCACACCAAACACACACTCTTACTCACACACACACACACTTTCTCTCTTTTTCTCTTTTTCTCACACACACACACACTTTCTCTCTTTTTCTCTTTCTCTCACACACACATACACACACTTTCTCTCTTTTTCTCTTTTTCTTACACACACACACACACTTTCTCTCTGTCTCTCTCTCTCACAAACACACACACACACTTTCCCTCTCTCACACACACACTCTTTCTCTCTCTCTCTCATACACACACACACACACGTTCCCTCTCTCACTCACACACTCTTACTCACACACACACTCTCTCTCTCTCATACACACACACGTTCCCTCTCTCACTCACACACACTTTCTCTCTCTCACAGACACACACACACTCTTACACACATATGAATACACACACACACACACATAAATATACACACTCACACACATGAATACACACACACTTTTTCCCTCTCTCTCTCACCAAACACACACTCTTACTCACACACACACACTTTCTCTCTTTTTCTCTTTCTCTCACACACACACATACACACACTTCCTCGCTTTTTCTCTTTTTCTCACACACACACACACACTTTCTCTCTGTCTCTCTCTCTCACAAACACACACACACACTTTCCCTCTCTCACACACACACTCTTTCTCTCTGTCTCTCTCTCTCACAAACACACACACACACACTTTCCCTCTCTTACACACACACTCTTTCTCTCTCTCTCATACACACACACGTTCCCTCTCTCACTCACACACTCTTACTCACACACACACTCTCTCTCATACACACACACTCTTACTCACACTCACACACACTTTCTCTCTCTCTCACAGACACACACACACTCTTACACACACATATGAATACACACACACACACATGAATATACACACTCACACAAATGAATACACACACACATGAATATACACACTCACACACATGAATACACACACACACACACATGAATATACACACTCACACACATGAATACACACACACACATGAATATACACACTCACACACATGAATACACACACACACACACGAATACACACACGTGACGCGCTCGCACACAGAGAGGAAGGACCATCTATTCACGTGTTATCTGTGTTGTGTAGCACACTAACAGTTAGCCCTAGAATCTCATGAATTATTATGTCTTCCCTTTCTATGAAGCATCTGTTTCTGTGACATGACAGTGTTGATTGTCAGCAAGCGGTTGTTCTCAGGACTGACTACATGTAAATAAAGCAGATTTTTGTACAAGTGGTCCTAATCACACAATTAATAAACTGGTGGTGTGGCAATTGTAGTACAAATTGAAAATCAGTGATTTCTTTGTGGTAGACGCATTCTTAATCGTAGTAGAGCTCTTGTAATGCAGATAATGAATTAATCATTATTGTGACAGGATGAGAGCGAGGGATGAGATGTGCACAGCGGGTATTACACAATCTCTATCAATGACAAATATCGAGAAATTAGATTTTCTGACAAATTCATTTAAGCTTCTTTGATGGCCGGCGCTGTGTTTCTATGCGGTGCCCACATTTACCAGGCACATCCTTTCACTTTTTCAAGACAGTTCTGTCTACTTCTCTCTCGTCACCGCCTTTCTTTCTCATTTTCTCTCTCTTTCCAGCCATCTCTTCTGTCCCTTTTTGTCTGTCAAGCCCGCCTTGTATGCTGCTCTCGCACGTGTCACTACGACAAACGATAAAATCTGAACCACTCTGGACATTTCTTTCTTCTCACGAAGACTTTACGGTCGGGCAGGGACGTTTCCATGGAGATCCAATACTGATCTTGTCTGTCAAAGATTCAGTGACACAAGCCTGAACCCCTTGGCCTGTTGCGCAATATTGCAGTGACAGTGAGTTCAGTTCAGTTCAGTTCAGTTCAGTTCAGTTCAGTTCAGTTCAGTTCAGTTCAATTCCTTCTGCAAGTCGATTTCCACTTTCTGTCTATTCTGTGGCCATCAGACTTTCTCGCTGTGGGGTATATCCGCAGGCGGTGTTTACCCAAAAGGAAAATTTGATTTTGTCGACATTTTGCCAACAGGAAATAAACAGAACATCGGCAACGACAGGCAGACAAAGGCTGTGGGTGCAGCAAGTGCCTGGGCTCAGGTGGACTGGTGCTCAAGTGGTACTGTCTTTAATAACACCTTTCTCAACTTGCCAAGGTGTTTTGTCCCCACGTTTTCATTTGACCAGAAAAATTGTTAACACCATCGATGCTTTCGCTCATTCGTGCGCTTTTTTCTGTAATCTTTTTTTTTGTCTTTCTTTCTGCCTATCCTTGTTGACTTTTCTTTGCTTTACTTGTTTTCAGTCTGTCTGTCTCTCTGTGTATACCTTGTCTGCTTTCGTGTCCATGTCTAATTCAGTGTCTCTCTCTCTCTCTCTCTGGTTTAATCTGTGTGCCTGTCACCTTCTGTGTCATTCTCCCGTGATGCTATCGTCTCTGCCTGATTAAAAATATATCAACAATGATATACATATCACCCTGTCATCACTGATCCCAATGCCTGATTTTTAGCTTTTTCTCTCTTTTTTGAGTTGGGAGGACTTCTAAGTGATCGTACTATCAAAAGATGTGCGAGTGGAAGCTGCCCACTTGTAACAACACACCTGTTGGGCTCATTTATAGGACGGTGATCTTCAGCAAAATCTTTCTGTTTTGTTTTTCTGTTGTTGCTTTGTGTGTGAGAGGGAAAAAGAACACAACCTACAGGAGGTCGTTTCACTGCTCTTGTCTACACTCATCACACCTTCAGTCTTTCCAAATGTCAAACCTCCTGCTTGATCAAACTAATCTCTACATACGAACATACCCCGTGCGCACCCCAGACAAAGACTGATGAGGAAACCCAGCTGTCCAAGAGTGGAAGGGAGGTGGAAGATGGTTAAGGAGAGGAGGGGGGAGTGGCAAATGTAGAAGTCGGTGTGAGATGAGACAGGAGAACAACAGGTGCAGGCGACTCGGCGCTGAGCAAACTGACGCATCCACCCGGGACTCGCTCTTTGCGGGGACAGTTCAGCAGCCCCGTGCCTAAGCCTATAAGTCTTCAGCTGACAGAAGGTTCTGGAGCTCTTCGAGAGAGGGAGTCACCAGTAGACAGCTTCAAAGCTGCTGCTGACTTTCTGTAAACGAGAAATGGTGCGCCTTTCTACAAGTCCTCTTGCATGTCCTCTTACAGACCAAAAGAACTGCCTGTTTCTATAAAGCAATTATTATTATTATTATTAGTAAAGTAAGTAGTAGCATTGTATGTGTGATCAGGACATATATGACTGTCTTGCTGTGTTCTTGTTTGTTTCTCTGTCTGCCTGTCTTTCTATCCAAGTAGAAATGGAGCAAGGCATCGCAAGGAGAGAGCTGGGGGCAGCCTTGTAACTACCTAGAAGCTGTGAACCACTTAACATTTGCGGCCCTACGGTTACCAGCCTACGGAACTCTTCCCTGTTTCCTGGTTGAGAAGGTCAATATGCTGACCCCCGTTATCGACTGAAGTCATCAGTTGCCACGTTTGGTCAGTCCACTCTGAGACACCAGTGGTCACTGCCATGTAGTAAAATTCCCTGAGTCAATAGACTAATAACTTGGCAGGGAATAAGGTACAGCGAGGTCTATAATGGGGGTTGGTTGGGGGCAAAACAGAAGCCATTCATGCCAACATGAAGTGTTCGACCAGGAGTTCCTGCTTCATTCACTGTGAGCTTTGACACCGATGACGGACGTTGAAAGCGAACGATGGTGACACCATGATCGTTATCAGCAGACACCATTATCAGCAGACTAACAATGACTTAGTTTCTTATCTTCCTGCCAGGCGTGGTACGAGACTGACAGTCGACTGAGGCACTTCATTGTCCAGATTTGATTTGTGGTAATCGCTCGTCTGTCTGCCAAACTCTTAATGTCTTTAAGACTGTGGAGCTTCATCTCTGCCCTGACATGCTGCTGGGATTATTCAATACTGATGGTTGATATCTTGTCTAGAGCTGCTTCCCTTTGTCCTGCATTCAGGTTTCATCATTTGAAACTGTAAATTAAGTCTGATGAGTATTATTGTTTAGTGTTAGCGAAATATTTTGTCTATTGACTCTTATGGAATATAACATAACATATATTGCCACTTGCGGATTTTCCAGTGCCAAGTTCTCGGGGTTATGCTGTTCCAAGCGGGTTAACACTTGTCTAAAACTACTTTCCCATGTTATACAAGTGCAAATGCATTGGTTCTGTGACTCACACAATCATTTTGTTTGTACTGTTTTGTTATGTATATGTAAATGTAAGTGGTTACACGAATGAATGCAGCAGCAGCTTAAATAAATCAGAAATCACTGAGCCATATCTTAACCTCTTCCTTCCTACCTTACACTCACTCTCTCATTAACACACCCATTCATTTACTCATCCACTCACTCTACCTCCCTGATTTACTCTTTCTCCCTCACTCACCTCCGCAACCACACTTACATCACCGGGTGAAAGCAACTAAAAAGATTTTGAATTGATTGATGTATTATTTTTACAACGAGAGATATTTAACGACCCACGGGAAATCTTTACTATTAGAAATGTAAATAAATACGCCTAGAGATGGAGAAGCAATCAAAGAAAACGAACTGGGAAGTTTCTGAAGCGGTAATGAGAAAGTAACTCTGGAATCACGTTTATTATTTTTTTTATGTTGTGAGATGTTCAAGAAAGTATGAATGTTTTCATTCACTTAGAATGAAATAAGAATAGAAAAATAGAAATAAATTTTCTTCGCTAATGTCTTTTTATCAGGTCATTAGATGAAAAAGGGAGATAAGTGAGTTTTTATCTACTTTTCTATTACCCCCTCTCTCTCTTTGTGTGTGTGTATATATATATATATGTGTGTGTGTGTGTGATTCTCTCCCGATGACAAATAAGCACACACCTGTATGTATGCATAACTGCATAAGCACTCTCTCTCTCTCTCTCTCTCTCCCTCCTTCTCTTTCTCTCTCTCTCTCGCACTGAAGCCAAACCAGTTGACCAACAGAGCCATGCACAAGCAAAAAGGTTAAAAAGTGTCAAAACTTTGCAAGTTTCTTTGACCTGCCTGCCAGCATCTCTCTAATTATGTCATATGCATGTCACTCACTTGACTAATGTCGCTCAGAGGAAGAGAAGCTTTGACATGTCTGTCTCTTGGTGGGTGTAAGCCAGGGCCAGACATTGATGTACCCTGGCACGGAGCGAGTACTCGGCACCCCTAACAAGCCCTGTACCAGGGGCTGATCTATTCCTTTTTAATGCTTTTTCCAGCAGCCAGCGAGAGATGCGCGCCTTATAGTGAAAGTAGTGAACTATGTCTGCCCTGATGAATGGTTAATTTAAAAGCTGTCAGATAGGCACATTTGCATTTTGAGAGCATAGTGCGAGGGATATTGCTAGATATTGATTCCATTATAACTTTTTATGCGATTGATTGGTTTTTCGCGTACTTAAATGTTGAGAAGTCTTGAACTGTTGACAGACAGACAGACAGACAGACAGGCAGACCAACTAACAAGAAGACAGAATGATCTGCAGACAGACGAGAGTCAGGATATTACACTTATAATCTCTGGCGGGTTTGGAATGAACTGTGGTTTAGGCAGGGCAAAAGGAAAGTTCAGTAACATCAACATTTTAAAACAACAACGCAAAATATAACAACTTTTACTCTGAGTAATGTCCGTCAAACACCAAATGAGTCAGTGGTTTGATTGTACACAATACTGCTGAGAACATCAAGAATTTTTGTCTTCAGCTTTGAGAAACATTTAAAACAAATCACTACCATGATGAAGAGTTAAGGCATTTTCCATTTCAGTAAAGCGAACTGACTAAAAATTCAATTGCCCTTAAGAGGAAGAGTTGAGCTAGATCACTGCTGTAGAAACTGCTTCTACTTCTACAATATAAATAAAACATATATATTAAAGGACTTTTCTTGTTGGAATGTTTTTCAACAAAATGTGCTACGAGCAGTTTAAAACATTATTTTGAATAATCAACGATTAAAAAGGCTGAGGACAAAGCCTGAAACAAGAGTCTATGAGATGTGCTGCTAACATTTCATATCAAAGAGGGTTTTGTCCAAGTCATCGAAGCGCTTTTAACGAACGCCGCACTATTGGACTACAGGATGGCAGATTTTTATTTTATTTCACACTATAGTAGTACTTCATCAAGGGTGCTCTCTATCCCCTTTACAGTTAAAGATTCTTGGGGAAACATCATGCGAGAAACTTTCCATGATCATTACGCTTCCATTTCCAACAGTGGAAGGCTGCTCTTAAGGAGACACAAACAGAGAATTGCATGACCCTACCATCAGCCTGTCGAACTGTTCCAACATCAACGGGAGAACAGGGCCAACAGGAGTAACATCATTGCGAACGGCAGCGTAGATATTTGCACAAACGGAATACGTCCTGAAGAAATAAGTAGCTGTAAGTACTGAGGAGATACCCTCTCCAAAGATGGCAGCTGATCGACAGATATCCGCATCAGGATCGAGACAGTGGCAATGGTTTAGGTGGACAGGACGTAGCGCAGCCATAACATCTGGTTCATTACGGAGTACAATGTCCACAAGTGCCACGTGGTACCAGTTCTTCTTTAAAGGTGTGAAACGCAAACTCTCGTTACCGATACAGAAAGGAGATTCTAGGCATATGAGAAAAAATTCCTCAGAAGGCTTCTCTGGGTCTAGAACATGGATCATAAACCAGTGACATCGTAGAAAGCATGATCGCCACACCCGTACAATCTGGTTTAGCCACGTGACCCGCACTACACTGTCAAAGACTGTCATTCAATGGGAGGTAGACGTGAGGTGGTAAGAGGAAAGAACTGGTTTATAAACACGAAGGTGTGGACTGATTTACAAACAGGATGGTAGTGACTGGCTTACAAACATGAAAGTGGGAACTGGTTTACCAACAAATGTGTGGACTGGCTTACAAACATGAAGGCAGGACGTGCACAACATCGCTCAAGACGGGTATACATGCCCAGTCCCCACCCCTAACATCCAGTACATGTCAAGGGACGATTGAATGATTTACCTATTTCAAACAACCCTAGCGAATAATCCCTCCATTCCCCTTTTTTCGAAATACAAACAACTTGTCGATAACAAAAAAGGTGAATCTAGGAAGTCATGATAGTAATTAGTGCAACTTATTATGGTCCCAGCTGTCACACTGCATACATTCTCCATTACATAAATCTGTCCATAAATAAAATTAATCCCTACATAACATGTCTCCTTACACTTCCAAGAAGTCTAAGTTTTAAAATCGTTTTGCATCCATTAAAATGTCTGTAGAATGACATCTCGAGCAGAAGCCCGAATTATTAACTCATCTTTCACGAAATAGCATTCTGTAAATAAGAAGATCCATGTCATAAGAAAGCAAGTTTTTATTTTGGGAGACTTTGAAAAAAAAAACAAGATGTGTGACTAATCTCCCTCATTCTAATTTCGTTTTCCTGTTTGATTCACTGTTCTTCTCCTCTAGCGAATTTTCAGACATACATTACCGTCGTCGCATTACCATATCCTGGGAATAATCTGCTGATCTGTCTGCGATGTCCAGGAAGCTAAATGTCATTTTTGCCGTCTGCCGCGCGATAAATTTGATCTCGAATCAGCGATGTTTCAGGCGATTTTTTCCTTTTGATGTGGGGTGGGGGTAATCTTTGATATGGGGTGGGGTGGGGGTAATCTTTGATGTGGGTGGGGGTAATCTTTCATATAGGGTGGGGGTGATCTTTGATGTGGGTGGGGGTAATCTTTGCAGATGACGACGCGTGATAACGTTTTACCTTTTAGACTGGCGCCGTCCACGAATATGAAAGATTCTCCAGCAGCGAAAACCGCGATGAACACCTGATACACACACACACACACACACACACACACACACACACACACACACACACACATACACACACACACACACACACACACATACACACATATGTATCTATATATAAACACATTCACTGATATGCATATACAAACAGACATTTTTTATTTTCACATGCACAAACACACACAGACAAATATGTACTTAAAAGAGTGCGATGGTTCAATTACCGATTAGCGCAGCAAACTTCCCCCAGTCGGATCAGTTTGATTGGGTACCTGACTCCACAGAAGGGAGGTAAGGCAGCGAGGTGGAAGAGATGGACACCGTGTTCATGTAAAGCTTGACCCGAGAACACTGAGGTCTCTAACACCTCACTCCCCCTCCCAGTGACCTGAAAGGGTTAGGGGATGACCTTTACCTTATACGAGTATATATATATATACACAAACATATATATATATATATTCACACACAGATACAAACACACGTAAAAATGTCAGGAGACAGGAATATGAAAACAACAAGGTAACGCAGAATAACATTATGAAGAAGACATAAAAGCAGACAAGAAGATCAAAAAGAACAAAACCATAAAATGATCAAAGAACAAAACATAATAATAACATGAAAAAGATAAGAACTCTACATACAAACAAAAACAAAATAAATAAAACAGCAACAAGACTACAAAAATACAAAAAAACAATAAAGAAAGAAAATAATGATAACAACAAAAACCAAGCACACAGTAAGAAACAGGGAGAAAAAAAGCCCAGAATATTTACCTGTGCAACTCACAGAATGTCATCTAAGAATATCTTACATAGATTAGGTGGTAATATTTCGCTTGATTTATTCGCCTGAAATCTTCAAAGGAGCCAAGTCCTCGCCAGTCCACAAAAATCACTGATTTCGCTGCTCGGAGTAAAATTATTTACGTAGGCCATGTGTAAATAACCTTTCAACAGTTCTGAGTCCCTTCTTCAAGATAATTCAGCAGAAAAATTATTTGCAACTGTATAAGTCTGTTCTACGAAAAAGAACATATCTTTCCATGTGTTGATTCGCGTGTCTGTCTGTGAGTGTACTGGAAGTACATCAAGCACTTACTCAACTCAAACAAACACCAGAGGACCTGACAGCATCGACAACAAAATTCTTAAGCTGTCAGCCTCGGCCATTGCTAAAACCCTGACCTACCTGTATAACCTCTGTATTGATAAATCCTACTTTCCAACACACCTTAATCAAGCACAAGTTATCTTAATACATAAATCAGATGATCCAGGCGACCCCACAAAATATCCCCCAATCTCAGTCCTATCATCTCTCTCAAAACCCTTAGGAAAACACATCCACAAGACCTACAAGAGCACCTAATAAGACATGAGCTTCTCCACACAAACCAATCCGGGTTTAGGCCCAATCACTCTTGACACACAGCACTAACAAATGGTGGAACAATGACTAAGTAACATTTGCTGTTTTCATACAATTACACTAGAACTTGTCTAAAACTAAATACTCCAATCCCTAGAACAGACTTTTCAAATCCAGTCTAAAATACTCAGGGAGAATGTTGTGGAAGAGCCTCCCTCTCCATCTTAAGCAGTGAAACTTCCTCAACTGCCTTCGATGCCATTTACAAAAACACTTGTAGGAACATAAGTCCTGTAGAGAAACCTCCAAACTCCAGGACCCTTGTAAACATCTGTTTTAACCACTTTTTGTACTTGTTTACCTCTCAAATTTCTTTGATATCTTACCTTATGTTTACTACTAACTATTCTTTTAGAACTTAATTACTTTAGTTACGTAGTTTATTCTTTTCTTCTAAAGGCGAGGATAAAATGAAAATTTTGCTTACTTTACCTTTTGTAAATAAACAATTGTAATTGTCATTGTAATTGTCATTGTAATTGTCATTGTAATTGTCATTGTAATTGTTATTGTTATTGTTATTGTCATTGTCATTGTCTGTCTGTCTGTCTGTCTGTCTGTCTGCTTGCATATGTGTTGATCAGTCATTCTCTCTGTGAGTTTGTGTGCACTCGTTCTTTCCTTACCCTGTCTGTTTCGTGTTCATATTAATGGTTATATCTTCTTAGATCCTTTTTTCATGCTTTTAAACGCCATTTCATTACTAGATTCTTTATTTATTGTTTTCTGTTTCTTTTATTCTTTCGTTCTCCATTTCTTTCTTGCGTTTCTTCTCGCTTTTATTCAATTTTCTGCTGTTTATTTCGTTTGCTACCTCATTTTTATCTTTCCTTTGCTTCTTTGCTTCATTTCTTTGGTTTGCTCTTTATTTCGTTCTTCGAAACTGGCGCTTACACACAGTTTGCCTGCTATTCGGTCCTACAGTCAGTCAGACAGTCAGGCTGTCGGACAGTCCACTGGTCTCTCTCTGATTCCTGTTTGCTGTTAGTGTTGTCGACCTTTGACATTCTTTTGTTTTATCACGTCCTTTATTTATAATCACGCATGTTATTAATAACCAAACATGTTATTTTATAATCAAGCATGTTCCTTATAATCAAAGTTTCCTACTTCCTTCTTCACTTACCGTTAATTCGTGTGTGTGTGTATGTGTGTGTGTGTGTGTGTGTGTGTGTGTGTGTGTGTGTGTGTGTGTGTGTGTGTGTGTGTGTGTGTGTCCTCATTGATGCACTAATTTAAACTTTATTATTGTGTTTCATCTTTTGTTATCTTAAGCTCTCTTTAATCGTTATTCTTGAGGGTAACTAAATAAAACAGTAGAGTACAGCCACAAGCGAGAGAATAAAAAAATAATCGTTTTCATCATCGCCTTTTCTGATACGTATTATAAGGCTACATTAAGTGAATTTCTATAATATGCAAACCAGTGAGGGAAATATTTAAACAAAAAATGCACTAGGTTAAATATTTCCATTGCTTGCTTACTAAAGAGTAGCTGGTAGAATCAGCAGCAGTCATGAAATATTAGATGTCGGCCTGCGTCCCGAGTTGTGGCCCTGAACAGGGCGCCATCGGGTATCTTTCCTTCTTCTTCGAGACTACACAAACACAGATAATGATGGACACACACACACACACACACACCCACACACACATACTCACACACACACACACACACACACACACACACACACACACACACACACACACACACACACACACACACACACACACACACAGAGCTATGTTTTGTCCCGTGTAAGAGGCTCGGAAATTCCTCAAAATTTTCACAACGCTTTTGTGTGAAGGTCAACACTCGGCGAATGTAATCGAGTTTGTGAAGCGCGTGCTAAGCTGTAGTGGGCGGAACCACGGCCCTCCCTTCGTTTCTCAGCTATGGTTGTCTGCACTGCAGTTACCGGGATGAGCGAGTGCGCCTTGATGAAACCGCCCCATAGTTATGAGGTCGGGACTGATGCGGAGGGTCAGCCGACTTAAAAAGTCTAATGAATGATAGCTTTGGGGCAAAACCAGGATCAGACTCGCCTTGACTGATGTTCCCAAATCGCAGATTAGTGTAGCCTTAAGGAATTACTTTCTTGTGCATCAGATGCGATCGCTAGAATCAATAAACAGATGCATCCCAAGAGGCCCCCACGCTGCTTCCGTTCCGGACCGAAACCAACTTCGTCGAGGAATGATTCTTGTTTATGCACCCTGCTCCTTTGATAGCAACTCCTTCTTGTGGTCATGCTCGCGCGTAAATGAAGTGTGTGTGTGTGTGTGTGTGTGTGTGTGTGTGTGTGTGTGCACGCGCTTTTGCCAGTTCACACGTGATGGTGACACAATATGACTAGCAGACTCACTCTCATTCAAGAACGACTTAATCCTTTTCTTATTAGCGAACGAACTAGCAAAATTTAAAGAAAGAAAGGTAGACAGGATGGCAGGAAGGCAATATAACCAGCCATCACGCAAATAACGATTAACCAATTAAGAATAATGAACGAAGGAACGTATTGAAGAAAGGAAGGAACTAACATAAAAAACAAACAATCTTATTAACTTACTCACATAGATCAGTAATAAATGCCTGGGGTGGCATGTGCTCGTCAGTCACAGTCAGGTTTTGCACAATCGTTTCCTCTATTTTATTGAAGGTAGGAGAGTGTCGTTAAGGAAACCAGTGCAAACCGCTGAGTCGCAATGTCTTGGAAAATAATTTAATAGAATTCTCAGTAGGCATGTCCATAGACTTATGTGCACACACACACACACACACACACACACACACACACACACACACACACAGAGAGAGAGAGAGAGAAAGGCGCTCACCTTCGGTTCCAGGAGAAGTCTTCCGGTTGCCAAGACAGAAGAGGGGCTCGTGGCTCTCACAAGAGAGACTGGGTTACTTTGTCCCTGACACTGGAAAGTCATGAAAATGTAACGGTCCTGCAGTTAAGAGCAGACAGTTTTCAAACTTTGCCTGCTTCCAGGCTGTAGGTTCGAATAACAAACCACAAATGTGCTGTAGAAAAGAAGCATCACCAGAACAAATGTCCCAAAGCGGGCAATATGACAACGTGATGCCTTAAACTCTGTTTCCCAGTTAAATCTCCATCTGTTGAAAAAAAAACCAGTGGCGATTAGCAACACTGTGATAGTGTGTGACCTCTTTCACGGTAACCCAACTCGTCGGTGTAACTCTTGTTCTCCTGGCTCACATCAAATGCTGTTAAACAACACTCAAACGACAAATCTGCAAATAAACGTTTTTAGTTTAATAAGTTGGAAATACTCTTGTTTTTCATCGAAACACACCAATTCCACGAAGGGACACACACACACACACACACACACACACACACACACACACATGCAGCCGACTTAGATGACACGCTCATACTCTAATCGCCCTCTGAGATAAATAAAGTTTTATTTTAATACTTTACAGAGCTTGTTTTCCCTTTCATTTTTTCCAGATAATACTTTCTTTGCCATTTTCTCCCAAGTATCTTCTTGACAGACCTCAAAAGATCCAAAATAATGCTGCTCGTCTCATGTGCCGACCATCTAGATGTGAACATATATCACCTATCATAATCTCTCTTCACTGGCTGCCAGTCGCGGATTGTATAACCTCTGCTGTTTCTGGCACTGGTCCCTGATACCTCTCTGAACTCACTCTCATCTATACACTCGCACGACTTCTTCGCTCATCTTCTGACACCAAGTTTCTGTGAGTCCCACTAAGAGAAAGACATATGGACAGAAGTCTTTCTCCTACCAACCCCCATCAACCTGGAGCAGACTACCCGTCAGCCTTCGACCCTCTGATTCGTTTTACTACTTTAATTCTAAACTTAAGACGCATTTTTTCAGAAAACTGACTTTCCTACGACCCTCTCCTGTCCACGAGTGTACATAATGTTTGTCTGTATTGACTTTGTGTATGAGTAGGTGTGTCTGGTGCAGAAGTGAGTGTCTGTGACACGTGATATGGGTGCACGGTTGTTCGTGACTCTGTTTAAGTGGATAGGTTTATCACTTCTGTGAAGAGCTGTTAGGAAAACATCGGAAAAGCGATTCTTCATCATCATCATCATCATCATCATCATCATCATCATCATCATCATCATCATCATCATCATCATCATCATCATCATCATCATCATCATCATCATCATCATCATCATCCACTCAATCGCGTTCCGATGAGCGCCCCTCACTCTCGTACACCTGTCCTTGTTCGAGATTTCTTTGCACTGAGGAACTTGATCAACGGCGCAGTCCGTTGCAAGCAGAACTAGAGATGTGCTTCAAATATGTGTAGACTACTAAGTCAGACGGTAAACGGGAGGAAATGTGTTTGCAAAGTATCGTATGTCTGACACAGACAGAAAAACTAGATAGATAGATAGATAGAACTAACGAGGTATCATTTACGAGCTTTGAAATACCCTCTTGCAGCATGATTTATGAGTCTCCGAGGAATGACAAAGACTATTACAAAACATGTATGCATTTCTCTCTTCACTTTCTTACATCCTGTAGATGGAAGTCGGTCTCCGAACCCTGTTTCGTCCAACGCCCACGCCACAGGGCGATCGATGATAAGGGGAGACTCTGATCAGAAATAAGTGCGTCGTTCAACCTCGGCAACTGCACTCGTTGAGAAAAATATCAACAGCATGTCGTTCATTGTGTGCAGATTGTCAAGCAAGTGTTAATGGCACATCATTACACATCATTTGTTAGATAACAGTTCGTAGCATATCGTCAAACAGAAGTTAATAGCCTAGCATTAGATTATAGCTGCAAGCATACTGCTAAACAAAGGGTTCCTAGCATATTGTTAAGTTAAAGACCAACCTGAATGGTTTGCGTTTTTCTGCAGATATCGGTAGATACAGGTGATATAAACCTAACTTGTAAATTGCAGCCTCTAAAACCCATCCGTTAATTATTTATTCGCTAGCAAAGTACGCGATTTGCACCTGCGATCAACGAGCGCCGTTAACAGTGTACTACGTCACACTAGTGCACCATTCACAACACTGACAGCCGTCAACACCAGACAGTGTACTACGTCACACTAGTGCACCATTCACAACACTGACAGCAGTCAACACCAAACAGTGTACTACGTCACACTAGTGCACCATTCACAACACTGACAGCAGTCAACACCAAACAGTGTACTACGTCACACTAGTGCACCATTCACAACACTGACAGCCGTCAACACAAAACAGTGTACTACGTCACACTAGTGCACCATTCACAACATTGACAGCCGTCAACCCCAAACAGTTGTCTACACAAACATTATGATTGTTAATTTACAAAGACGAGAGTTACAGATATTTATCATTGAGACGGTTGAGTCAATGAGAGACAGAATGTTCAACAGCATGTCACACAATACTAATCTACTCGTGTTGACGGGAAATAGAACCATTGACAGGAAAAAACGTTGACTAGTCACTCGTGTCTACTCCATGACACGAAGTCGAACTGCAATTGGGCCGATCTCCGACAGCCAATATCGGCGCAGTCACGTGAATCCAACGTAGCGTCTGATTCTGTCACATCGCGCTGCACGAATGTGCGGACGAGCTGAGAGCGACTCGTGAACATTCAAATAGCGAGAAGCAGACCATGAATATTCAAACAGCGAGAAGATCATGAATATTCAAATAAGGACAGCACTGTATCTGTTCTGATCTGTACACCGCGTGTCTGGAAGTCAATATCGACACCGAGATACGCACTCCCTTGATCAGCCCTCGATAAGTGCACGAGCTTGTCGCTATGCAAGAGAGTTTATCAGCTTCTGCTCAATGTTCTTCTTTAGTTTTAGTTTATTTCCCTACTTCTGAATCTGTCTTCACGCTTACTGAAATTTTCACGTTATCCCCCCCAAAAAAATTACTTCCATTGTTCATCAATTGCATATCATACATAAACCTTGTCCTTTCAATGTATCTTGTTGTTTATTTTATTACAATACAAACCCAGTATCACCATCGTTTCTTATTTCTATCAGTTATGTATTTCGCATACAAACCGTGTGTCATAAAATGAGATCACACCCCTTGATACACCCGTCAGTTTAGTCCCTAATTTATTTTCAGCTTCACTGAGTCACAAAGTTTTGTTATTTTGCAGTAAAAAAAAATTGCATTCAACAATGTTGTTCTGTTAAAACAAAAGACAGACGTACAGTATGGTATAAAATCGCAATAAAATTATATCTTTAAAATGTAGAAGCACTATAAATGATTTTAAGTGGTTTCTTTATTTTTGTGTAATAGGGCTGGCTAAGAGAGGGCGTGAAATCTATCCGAAGTCTATGGTCACGAAGAATGAAAGTCCAAATTCTTGACGAAGCTTGAAATTGAAATGAAATCTTTTCACATATTCAACAAACGAAAAATACAATTAAAATAAAATTGAAAGATTGACGGATGTAGCAGCTGACAGTTTTCCAACAGTGGCTATTTCTAGGGGGGCAGCTAGAAGTTCTGGCGTTGGAAAGGTTTGGCCACTTCTTTAAATGTTCGCCGGCAAGATCGTCCTCTGTCGGGCTCGGCGGCGGTTGCCCTCGAGGGTGCCATGAACGAGGGTCTTAAATGGAGTGCTACGACGTGTCACGTGGCCAAACCAGACAGCCTCGCGCCGTTTTACTGCTGCTGGAAAACGTTTTCAGGGGACCTCACCCCACCCCCTAGTGAGGTGACCGTGTTCTGTACGTAGCATGTATTTCTATCTTTTCAATATCTCAATAATACTCGGGCTCTTCAAAATCTCTTTAAACCGATCTCTTTCTTGATTTTATTGCGTTCGTATTTATTAATCGAATCAGCTTTTTAATGGCTTCCTTCCTGTTTGTCCGTTAGCCCTACTTTCTGTGTAGCTACTTCTGTTCAAACTTCGTCACTTCCGCTCATTACTTCCACCAGTCAGTTCTTCATTACATATTTATACTATTGTATTGCTTCTTAGTCGTGTGGCTATCTCTCTTAAATCCGGAACAGCCTGTAACCCTCCCATAGAAAGTTTCCTGTCAACTTCGAGATGGCTGCCCAGACAGCCATTAAGTCAGTTGGACTTTCACCTTGCCCCTTCGTCCTCCTGGATACAGAACCGGGGGATGGGGAAAGTTCGTGTCGACCTTTGTTAGAACTCCCCCGTGTCAGCCTTGTCCTGAGTGCTCTTCCTTGTGGATGGCTGGAAGGGTCAGCGCCCATCACGTGTAATGGCGCACGCGTGCCTGCAGCTTCCGGTGCTTCTAAAGTTCGCAAGTTCACGCCGGTCGCCGTGTCGCTATTTGGAAAACCCACTTGCACGATTACAGAGATCTATGGGTCTCCGCCAGTGCACGTGCAGGCAAACTTCGGTGCATTTCTTCATGGTAGGTTACTAGCTTTTCCTTATCTTGTCGCGGCGTCGACCGCCTTCGATGTGACCCTGGAGGATGGTCTTCAGCAAGGTGTTAGGTCCGACGACATGACCGAACAAATATACATATTCACACAGTCATACAAATAAAAATACGCAACACACACACACACACACACACACACACACACACACACACACACACACACACACACACACACACAAAGACATACATATATAATTACTAATACTAATACATATACCCTGATAAATGCATACTCAGATATACATGTCCATGCATAGACGAACGATTATACTCCTACAGTGAAATATTTATACACGTGTACATTCATTTGTAATGGCTTTATGTCCGCATACTTATCCCTCCATATATAAGTGGAGGAGATTCGTTGTTTTATAATGTCTGATTTGGCATGAACATGTTCACGGTTCTTAGCTATAATTATTTAAACAGGACCTTTTGCAACGCACACACGCAGTCTGTTACACGTACAAAAAAGTGAATTTTTTGTTCCTGTTTCAAATTCTTACAGTCCACACCCCCACACATGGCAAAGATCGAAAACTGAGAAAAATGGGTGAAGCGGACATGCCTTCATCAAAAATTCTGCACAGCTGCGCCACCTACTGCTGCGTTCTCTCCCTTTTTGGAACATATGCTTCTCTTTTTTCAATTTCATTTTTTTCTTGTTTCTTTTTTTGTCAATTTTTCCGCTTCTTTCATTGTGTTTCTGTGTCTCCCTTCCTCTTTCTCTAATCTCTGAGGAAAACCAGAACACCACTAAAAGTGCAAACCAACAATATCCAGTCCATTAAAAGCAATATCTCTGACATTTCTTCCTCTCGTCTGAAATATGAATATTGTGTATTTTGTGTTCTTCCTCGACAAATAGAGCTAAAACTAGAAAAAAGTCATTGTGTATTCCTTGCATTTACTGCAAGGGATCCTCAAGAGATGACACGCATGATAAAAAGAAGGAAAAATAATCAGAGCACACAAACTCTGTGACAAAGAAGAAAGAAAGGAAAACAAGGTTTAAATAAGCTTGGAAGTGTTTAGTATCCCAGTATTCCCCAATCGTCAACAAATCTTATTTGCATTTAAATTACATTACTCAGCTCAAAGAGACAAGGCTGGCATGCCACGCCGGATGTACCACCCGACAATTCTGGGATGTTTGGAGGGTGTGGGATGCCGGGCAAAAGAAATTTCCATTTCTGGTACATTTCTGTCTGGGAATTGATTTATTTGTAGAGCTAAGACTCCCGGCGATTTTCTTATCAACATGCAAAATCAAATGGGAGGTGGCAACCCCCTGATAGAGTAAAACTCACTTTGCTTATTGCACTGACGCCGGTTAGGATTTAAAAATTTAAATTAGTGTCTTATATTTATTTTTTAACTAGCCGGGAGAAAGATTTTGCAATGCAGGTTGTTATTTCGAGTATCATTTTTGACAAGAAATTTTAAATTTTCTGTAATATCCCAGTTTGGGGTAAGAGGTTATGACATGATTATTATGGTGTTTGAAGAGTTTAGGGTAAAAGAATGTCATGAATGTTATGCTGCTTGTAGCTGCTGTACCTGTTGCTGTATCTGCTCTTGTTGGTTCTGGTGATGATAATGAAAGCTACTCCCTGGTAGACTAAAGGCTCATTTCTACTTCCACAAGGCCAAAGGGTTAAATGTTAGTCGTGATACATTCAGATTTGTTGAATTTGTAATTTCTTTGTGAAGTGACTGATACATTCTTGTATGTGGAATATGAGAAAAAAAATAAACTATCGTTAGTGTGATTAGTATGAACATAGTAACCGTCACGTGATCAACTAGTGATGATTGATCCACGCACAAGGAGAATTTTATGTTTTCTCTCTTCTCTTTTTTTATTCTGTCTCACCTTTCTTTTAGGCGCGTGCTCACCTTCACACCGGTACCCCATCACCCACAAACACACACACACACACACACACACACACACACACACACACACACACCTGCGTGCACAATTAAGGGGTTCCATTTATCAACGAAGTCTGTTGTTGCTATTTTAAGAACTTTTGGATGCAGTAGTCTGTCCATTAGCGCGTGTATAACGAATTATAAAGTTGATTTCATTTGGTATGGTCTCTTTTCTTTCCTTCTTTTTCAGCTTTGTATGTGTTTTATTTCTAATTTTTTTTCTTGCATTTGATTTATTTTTAAACTGTCTACTTTTCTTTCTTCCTTTTTCTTTTCATATGTGTGCTACCCTTTTTCTTTTCAATTTTCTCTTTTTTTTTCTTTTTTTGGTCGCTAATTAGACATCTGATACCTGACAGAAGCTGAGAGAGAAATGAAGAGAAACAGTGTCTGTACTAACGCTTTTTAAAAAGCAACTGTCTGGTTCAGCCCACAGGTGAGAACAGGTAAAACATGCGAATCGGACACAAGGTAGGCAGGTGCGTGGAGCAAGAGCACGGCTGTTCTCGTATTGCCATCACCTTCACGACTCCAGACCGAGGCACAGCTCCGCGAAGCCTGGACTTTGATGTATGAGGCGCAGCGATGCGTTGGGCTTCATCGGCGCCGGGCGTGAGTAGCACTCAGTGTGGCTGGCGGCTGGGAGCGATGGCTGCGCCCTCTGAACGTCTGTCTGCTCAGCGATGAGCCATGCAAGACGCTTGTAACTGAAGGATGATGGATGCTTTTATTTTAATGTAGATATCTCGTATATTTTATAGTGTGGTGAAGGACTGCAAAGCTAAAAATAAACGAAAGCAGGCAAAAACTTTAGTAAGCCAACCAACCCCCCTCTCACAACATGGCTGTACTTCTGTCTGTGAATTGTCCTCTGTGGCTCCATTCAGTTGTCCTCTCTTGAAAAGTGCCGATGTACTACAGCTACACAGCTCACAAGAAGGTCTGACAACACCCGCCTCCAACCCGTGGGCAAGCCAGCTGCTAGAAAATGACACCGGGTAGTTTGGACATTCAACACCCCGCCAGAGGCACAGATAACGCCTGTTCTCGCCGCAGCCTCGTCTCCAGAATGGCTTCCAATCTCCCGGAAGGGATGAAACTGTCGTCTGCTTACGACCAGCTCCCGAGGTCGTGTTTTTACGACACAGTGCGTGCGAATCACGCAAAGTTTCTCCCTGGGATATCGATAGTGTCTTGAAAGGAGAGGGAAAGCAATTGTTCTGGGGTTCGTTTCTGGCGTGTGCGCCCAGCAGTCCAGCTCATTCTGGAGGCTGCCTGTTGTTTTATGGACCTGGAATCCCAGATGATGCCTTCTGCTCCTGATTATGCTCACTGCCTGCAAAGGGACATTTTGTCCACAGAAAGCAAACTGAAGGCACTGGAAAGGTCGGAAAGGTTCTCGGCGAATGTAATGATTCATTAAGCGGCCTGAGCAAACAGCGGTTTTCATGTCTCGCACTGGTGGAGCCCTGCGAGACGATTTTATTTGACGGACATATTACTTCCCTTACACATCGACAAACCATGTGAGGACGAATCCACAGCTGTTCTTGTAAAGCTGTGAGATGGGGGTCCAAAGTACAAAGATAATCTTGTGAAAAAATACAAGAATATCAAAACCAGCATTACAAATTTACAAAAGAACAAATTAAAAAGAAACCTATTTATGTGCAAAATGTCATATTGGTAATCGCTTTCGGGGATATATATATATATATATACTAGACGATCTTTTGATTTGTGATGCGGTACTTTGGCTAGAGCTCTGTTAGAAGATCGTGAAGCAATCTCTCAATACCTACTGGTCGTTTGGACAGTTGTTAGACACGAGCGATGGATTTGTATCGTGTTGTAAGGGGCAGTTTGTCGAAAGCATTCTCGGTTTCTAACTTGTTTTTTAGCATCTACAAAATCGTTTAGTGTACATGGACATATACAATAACTGCGGTACGTCTTTTGTTCCTACACTTCTGTAATATTCATGACTAGTCCTTATTTCTTTGTCTCTCTTCAAAGACTTAAGATGATCTTTGTCTCATTTTGGGCAACTGGAATAGGTTTTAACCCATGTCTGCTATAAATAACATTGGAGCTATTTTAAATGCAGAAAATAGAACATTTAAAGGCAACGAAATGCAAGTGCATCATTAATGGCCCGTTTCTGTTTTTGAGCTATTGCCAGAGAAACAAGATGAGAAACAAATGCAAGTGCATCTGGGTGTTTGGGCCTTCGCCAGAGAGCAAAGCCTTTGCGAAAAGCAAGTTTTTACGAAGCGATTTCCACTGTTCACACTTATGCTCATCCCTACTGAGCGACAATTGTCTCTTGATAGCTTCATTCCGATTTCGGTGTTTGTAGCGACCAGCAAGTGTTTATTTTTCTTTTCACCAGCGTTCGCAAACGGAATCTGAAAAATGTTTATTTCCCTTTAAGACTCTGATGCTGTAGTGGCCAACAGGAAGTGTTTATTTTTTTCAGGACTCGTCGTGTTCTCTTCATGACGAGGACATTCTCTCTTTCAACCGTTAACCTATAGCATCGTCGACTGACTCTCAACCTTTCCTGCAGCTTTTATTTCATTTCCTCTCATCTCTGTCTTCAACAAGACTTTTTCTCTCAGCTGTCGATTCTAGAAGCCGCCCCTGAGGCGTGATTCCCGCCGACGCAAACGAAATGCAAAATGGCGTCCAGTTCTGATGTCGGTTCGAAATCCAAACAAACTGTTGTCAGTAACTGTATCGGGCTTGTAAAACGTGTTCTTCCTTGATCGATGGTTTCCGTTAAAGCAGGCATGGCGTAAAATGACAAATGCAGCAAGAGGGAAAGAAGGGGAGGAAAATGGGGTATGGAGGGGGAGGTTGTGCACTTGCGCATCGAATTCAGAGCCAAGCATTAAAGTCTGGCGAGCCGGAGCTATGTTCCTGCACTTCTCAATGACTGTCTTTCCCTTCACTATGTCCGTGCATTTATGTGAGGTTTCACTGGGCTTTTGTGGCCTGTTTTCTTTGGTCCTGCCTAATGATGTGCTGTAAACCATTCCACTTCTTTGCTCTTCAGAATGGTCTTGACGGTTGTTAGTAGAACTAATGGTAGTGGTCGGAACTATGTTTTGTCGAGAACGTTTGAAGAGAATGAGGGGAGAGGGAGATGACAAATAAAACACCGATGGATAGAGGAAAGAAACATGGGATGTACAATATAGTTTGTTTCACTATTTACTTCTCCGTTTTATTTCTGTTTATTCTTCCTTCTTTCTTCGTGTTAAAGGGAACTTTCTTTGACTTAGTATGAATATCTTATTCTTTACCAAAGATTCAGAACCTTATGAAAGATAAGTGTTCATGTAAAAATCTCTTTGTCGAAAGTCCTGGCTTACTCAATTTGTATTTATTTTTCAGTGTATTTATCTCAGGCGACTAGCAAGTATTTGTTTTCATTTCTGACCCCAGTTGTGATCAGAAATAGTAAAGACAATTTCTAATAAGGTAAAGTACTGAAGCATCCGACCACTGAAGGGCCCTGCAGTTCTACTGTATAGGCAAACAAATTTAGACTTTGCATGTTCACCAAATTTTCAATGCCCTGAATGTTTCGCTTAAAAATTTCTGGTCTCCTTTGATTTTCGCACACAACTTTGCCCCTAGTTCAATAGCATTTGTTTAGTCACGATAGATCTTTAGTGTAAGAAGGTAATGGCAATAATGCAAACACACAATACGCATAACAGCAGAAAAACGAATAAGCGAGCCATAATAATTCACGTTATTTTGACTGTAAACATAAGTAAAGAAATAGAGAACATACAAAAAAATAACAAAACCTAAAATTAATTTTCATGCAAAACATCTAAACCTTGAATCGACTTGTTGAACCTGGGCCTCTAATAAGGAAAAAGTTCAACCACCCCCGCTAAACGCAAATTAAAATAAACTCTTCTTGGGATCAGCACAATTGCTGTTTTAAGCAAAATCGCCCTCCTTCGATAATCGAATTAACAAGGGGAGACAAATGTGGAGAAGGGAGAAGAGTGGCGGGACTTGACCAGTGCGTGGGAAGCAGAGGTGCGCTCACTCGTCTTCAACCATTAAAGTTGGAGGATTGGTGAGAACAACTCACCGCCCAATCACTCATTTATGCCATCGGTATCCTCCAAAGGTTTCACTGTGCTGTCCCTTGTCCCTGAAGGTTGCTGGATCGCATCCCATGACAGAATGGGGGAGGATTTAATTTGAATTATAAAATGTAAAATAGCTCTCTTTTTATCGCACTCTCTTTCTCTTTCTCTCTCTCTCTCACACACACACACACACACACACACACACACACACACGCACACACACACACACACACTAGTTCCATGTACTTGATGACCTAATATCATCTGCTGATCGAGGGGTGACGTGTGTGTGTGTGTGTGTGTGTGTGTGTGTGTGTGTGTGTGTGTGTTAGAGAAAGAGAAAGATCAGTTTCTTACAATGGTAATCTTGATCATTCCGTTTCCCCACAACTTGCCACTTTAACACTAAACATCCCGTCAGGTGCCACAGGCAAGTTGATCCTGTGCATCGACTAGTAAGCAGCTTGTGGAGAAATGATTATCGAGGCTTAACACCCAGTGACTCAATGCCTGCTAAAGTATCAAGAAGTGTTTTCAAGTATAAATAAGTATAGAGAGCAGCAAGGGACAATCAGCCTCACTTGGCTAAGATCCCGTTGCGAAGATCCCTTCAGGCAACATTATACTGGCGATGGTTAACAAAACAGTTAAATGAACCAGAAACACTTTAGAGACGAAGACAGGCTCAAGGTACCAAAGCCCAGAATAAAGAAGGCCAGAGATAAGTTAAATTGTCTGCAGTAAAAGCATCAAAGCAAAAATTCGTAGATTTTTAAATAATTGAATATTTGAAGGCGCGAGAGACTGATTCCCCGCAACGAATGAACGAACAGTGAGCATCCATTTGTCTTCGTTGTTGATAAATGGGGGTCTGGTATATTTCTAAGGCCACAAGGGCTGGATCTCTACAGTGTTGAGTGGGTAGTTAATGGTGTCATCCGACTCAGCCGGCTGAGCATCTGTGGCAAGAATACAAGATGATCTACTTTGATCCCGCGGTGAGTTAGTTAAAACTGTCAGCAATTAAAACATTCAGAAACAATCATCATGTTCTGAAGTGGAAATTTAAACTCACAAATTCATGATCTTCGCCTTATTTGGTAACAAACGAAGCAGAGGATTTAAAAAAAAGACGATATTAGGAGAAAAAGGAGCTATAAAAAGAAGAAATGTTTTAAAATGTTAGCGAGAGAGGTGAAGGCAGACGATATTTGAAGGCATGTTTCCAGCCTTTGTCAGCATGGAGTGAGAAAGGTTCCAGGCCCAAACATGCAGGACAGCTCATGAATAATCAATGAAGCTCAATTAAGAAAAAGCTGCAAAACTCCAGACGGCGAGGCTGTAAAGAGAACCGTGTTAAAATGCCTTCGCCCGCCGAGGACCAGAACTCGCGATGCTGGCCGTGTATTTGCATGCTTCAGCGCTTGGATACTGACGGTTCGGAGCCGCTGACATTTCCAGAAGATGGGGTGAGATTCATTCAGATGTCACCCCATAATGAAAATATAGTTTTCCTGCAGTCGTGTTGCAGGTTGTTGACTAATCCCTTTCAGCAGAAACTTCGTTTGTTTGTTTTTTTTTCTTTGTTTTTGTTTTTGCGAATTTGTCCTAGTCACGTGACAAAAGAAGAGTATCCATTTTCGCCATTTCGAATACAAATAAACAAGAAGCAATTTATCTTTCCCGCGCCTGACATGCCCTCAAAGCAACATGACTGGTATTTACATATGATCAATCTATGTTTCCTCTTTGAATAAGCATACTCTTTAGGTATTTACACCCTATCTCGGACATGTGAGAACATCTTTAGTCAAGTAGCGCGTGGCCATTGAAGCGCAAGAATAGTTGTTGTGTGACATCACGCGCGTCGCCACCAAGATGATCTGTCAGATGACCAGCTGATGAACTTCAGCACGGATGTCACAATCAGATGATTAACCCCATGCAGGTCGTGACTGGATGAATGAAAGTCATCTCAATGGTCACGACCGCATAAACATCACCAAGAATGTCCTCACCCTTACACACTTTTTTATATATGTATGTATATATGTAGACAAGGAGGCGTTCTCACACAGCAACAGGAATGTTTATATATATATATATATTCTTCTTTTGAACACAGTTTTCGTTTGTTGACAAAGTTTTCGATTGCCTGTTATCCCAGCTGCTAGGAAAGGGCAAAAGCGGCGACTGTAAAGTCGTAACTAATCCCTTCTCTTTACATGTGAGGACAACATTTTTCCTCGAAAAAATACAGACCAGCAGATTGAGACCCAATTTAAAGCTCCCCGCGTTTTTTACCGTTAAGAGATCCCTCCGACAGATGCGAGGATCAAAGGTGCCTTCCACCTTAAAAGTGCTGATCAAAGAGCCCCGTGTCAATAGGCGGATGATATAAGACGACTATCAGACGCAATCTCAGGTCTCTGCTTACTCTGGTCACTTCTTTAGGGAGAACTTGTTCAACATGTAAAACAGGTCTCGCGAGCAGCACAGGGACCTCCTACCCGCCAACAACCCCCTCCACCCTTTCGAGAAATTCGGCTTTCGCCACCCATCCCGTGAAGCTAAGTAAAACATTTCAGACACGGTGTGTGGTGCGCATCATCTATCGTCTTCGTCGCATTTTCTGAGAGCCAACCGTAGGTCACGTGAGTGCGAGTCTACAGGTAACGGCTCCGTCCTCCCTGACTGGTAAAGATAAGACATCAAAGAATGTTACGTGGGTGCTATCCACTTCCGCTTTGCATTTATTTAGTAGAAAGATTTATTTGAGCACGGGTGCTGCAGGCGTTTACATCTTAGCTTTTAGGTCCACCTTCTCTTTCTTTGACTTGTGATTGTGATGGCAGGGCTAATGGCGGCCTCTGAGCGCTTTCCTGTGTGTTTCATTTTGTGTAATGCATGTGTATATGAGTGCATTTATGTGTATGTATGTAATTTGCGCGCGCATATGTGAGAGTAAGATGGAAGGAGGAATAAAAAGCATTTGTCTTTTCTTTCTCTTTTTTGGTTTGTTTTGTTTTTTGTTTGTGCTTTTTGTTTTTTCTTTTGTTCTGTTTTTTGTTTTGTTTTGTGTGTGTGTGTGTTTTTGCTTGTGCACTTCTTTTCTTTCTCCCTGTCTTGCGTGCTTTTGCAGTAATGAACAAATGGAGCAGAGCATGCTTTGTGGACAACTCCAGTGGGAGAGCACTTGTCTTCGACAAACAACTCCAGGCGCATTTGCACGCGTTACTCATATATGGACCCAAAAAAAAGCAACCTTCAAAAAGGTGTCTGAAATAGTCCTCCATATCCTGGCATGTGCGTGAGAGTAACACGTGAAGTGCTTGGTGGATAGGAGGCTGGCTGTACAGGAGAGGGTGGCGCGAGATATAACGACGTTCTCACCTAATGCACTGGTCCGTCCACGACGCGTGATCTCATTTCCAGGAGAGACGTGTGCAATACGGCGGCCACTTCCGCTTGAGTTGTAATCGGGTATGTGAGCCAGGTCCTTCAAAGAAGGCCTCTTTCTCTAACTGCTGGCCATCTTTTTGCATAAGAGCCGATGCCCCAAAATCACTTGTAAGTTCAAGCGTGTCCTGTGCGCCATTTTGACCGTGCATGTGGCGATAACTCTTTCTCGCCGTCTGCGTTTGCTTTCCCAGAATGCACCTCTGAAAGTTGCTGAGTCCAGGGGAGGTATTCGTGGTTCGTGCTTTTACGACCAACTCACCGAGGACGCTAGAATATTGAAGAGAAATAAATGAGGTGAGATCGTGGACTACGATGCTGGAAGCAAATGTGTGCGGAACAGAGAACACGTTTACACTGACCTGATCTGACCTTTGGTTTCGGGTGGCGTTCAGGCAGAAAATCTGGTTTTGACAAGCCACAAAATAAATAATTCTTTAATCAGCGTGAGTTGCTTCCCACCTTCCTCTATCTCAATCCCTCGACGCTCTAGACCTCAGTATGTAAAATACAGTTTGTTTAATTTATTGTCTACATTTTTTGGTCGATTAAACAGAATGCCTCACCTTTGACCTTTAAACACTTCCTTGCCATTGTTTTCTCTAAAACAAAGATCATGCTTAGAAAGAGCGATTCTTCACCCCGGGTAGTCTAGAAGATTGAGACTGTCCAACACCTCCAAGCAGGGACTCCTCGCTGTGAGACTATACAGGGTGCCAGCAAGACTCCACTGCTAGCTCCTCCTGATAAACAGAAAATCTCTCGTCTAGACGCTGCCTCACATTTAACGAGTGTTTTTAAGATGGAAACTAAGACCCGACAGATGTTTCTTAACAAAACAGCAAATAGCCCCCCCCCCCAGCTGTCCCTTGTGGCACAATCTTCAGCAGCACTCGTGTCTTTCTTTACTAACTCGTCCTCTTGGGCAAGCAAAATAGTGTCAGTAGTGGTACCCAGACCCACTTTTTGCTGTTAATGTTTTGTCGTGACAGATGAACTTTCGTACTTCACTTGTTAGTTCAAGATACAAAAAAATCGCCAATAGTTTTTCGTTTTAAAGGAATAAAGCAGTAGTGATATATTTCAACAAACTGATCTGTAAATTTAAAAAAAAATCCTTTTGTCTTATTTGAAAGTTTTAAGTGACCTAAACACATTCCCTGAGCATTGCTTCAAATTGTAAGTTTATTGTGGGTATGTTTGATATTAATGCATATATGGGTTCAGAAACAGTTCTAGTTTACAAGAAGTCATGATTTACAAGTATTGTGGAAAGAGAAAATAATGACAAAAAGCGGAAACAAATAAATAAATAAAAATAGTTTTTTATCACAAGTAAATGTTATTTCTGCTGGTAAACTAGCATCATCTTAATTTGAAATATTCGTGTTCGCTAAAAACCCTTATTCTTAATTTTTTTTTTTTAATCTTTACTAGGTTCTTTTCGGGATCACACTGTTCTATGCATAGGTAAACTAGTCGGTATATTTTTATGAGAAATGATATTCGATTTGTGATATAAGTCAAGGTTCATTAAAGCTGCTCCAGGTTCATTAGAGTCCGTTAAGGTTGATTAACTTTCACCTGCCACCAGGTCAGACTGCTCCCTCGCTGCCAACTCATTCAAGCGGAAATATTTCTAACGATCAAACCGGCATTTGCCAGCTTGCTAGTGTTATGCAAGATTTCATTGTGCAAGATCAATGCAAAACAAATAATTGTTTTTTTTATTTTTGTTTTTGTTTTTTTGTTTTTTTGTTTTTTTTGTTTTTCTTTTTGTTTTGCTTTGTTTTGTTTTTGTTTTTTTACCTTTTACACTTTGTAGTCGATCAGCTGTCACTCATCACATCAGGGAATATCCATGCTTAATTGCTCGTCTTTGCTTGCTTTACCTGTCTGTTTTTCTGCCCGCCTGTCTATCCGTTTATTTTCCTGTCTACAGGCTTGTGTGACTGACTATCAATCTTTTACTGTTACATATCTACCCGACTGACAGAATGTCTACATGTCTAGGTGTCTACCTTTAGTCATCCATTCTTTACTTTCTCGTTTTTGCCCACTCTTTTCTGTCTGTCTTTGTTTTGTTGCAACATCTCTTAACTGTCTGACTTGCAGATTTATGGTTTCATCTGTTGTTTGAAACATGCTCTCCTGCCCTCAAGATGGATGCTTTTTGTATGCTGTGAATCTAATCCGGGTACTGGAAGCTGTGTGGGGGGGTGTGGTTGGAAGTGAATGATCGTAATTATAGTCTAATTCAGCCAAATCTGTATTCACAAGCTATTTACGATTTTTTCCCTCGTGTTATTAACCTTTTTGTCCACGTGCAGAGACCTTGACTTTTAAGCACTATCTCCATCTTACACCTCTGGGAGTGTCCAATCAGCCTTTATTTGTCTCCTTTCGTTCCAGAGCTAAGTAGAGTTATCCCGGATAAAAAAAAAATAATTAAAAAAAAACTTTCCCGCTTTCAAATTTACCAAGTGTCTTAATTAGAAAAAAAATGAAACAAAATCAGCTCCACTTTCTTCGAGACGCATGACACACATGCACATCCACAAAAAAAAGAGAAAAAAAAACAGTAGGAACTTTTCAATTAGCGCCTTATCGTCTGCTTGCAGCTGGTTCAAGCAGACGAGACCAAAATGGCTGCCGACGAGTGTTGTCGAAGTCCAGCGGTGCGTGCGTTTTATTAGCTGGATGGCGACGAGCCTGTCTGTCGGAGGATCCCGAGACTTGTAAGGGAGGCCAATGAAACGAGAACTGCATAGGTCAGAGGTCAGTGAAAGAAAAGCTGCATTGATCGGACTTGATGTCAGTCTCGCCTCGTGGTTATCGCGGATGAACGTGGTCCTCAAACAACATCTCAGGAAAATGAGGAGAGGAGTAGAGTTGAACGCAGATTGTCCACAAGCCCGCGGAAAGGAAAAGAAAACACTTTTTTTTTATCTGGGTGGTAGTGGTGGTGGTGCGGCGAGTGCTGGTGGTGGTGTTGTCAACGATGGCAGTGTTTTTTGCTGACACCAACAGTTGCGATGTCCATAAGTCTAGAATATTTTGAGCGGCCAAGATCAAACTCCGTTTTATCTTATTTTTACTTGCAAATTTTTTTTGGCGTGTCTAAACTACCTTCAGTAATTGCAAGGTGAACTCAAGCTAGACGATGAGAAAAAAAGAAAATCACTGCGCACAAACAAAAGGTTCCGACTATTTTGAGTCGCTTGACTGGGAAACTAACCTGAGTCTTAACAACATGCCTGCCGACCTGGCTTAGAAAAACTCGAGTAACCACAGCATTTCTTTCCACGCCGTGGGAGGTGTGTTCTCAGCCCACCTGGCTTGTTTTGGCAAGTCTTTGAAAACACCTGTACGTTTTTCTTGTCAAAACTGCGAGAAAATGGGAGAGAAAGAGAGGGAAAGAGAAAGGGGGAGAGATAGAGACAGTGAAGAGACAAAAAAGTGTACTGGCACACTCCTTGCTCATTGGTACACAAAGCTGTTAGGCCTGGAGGTGTTTTACACAAGGGGTTGATCTGCAAAGAATCGACATTTTCTTAAATAAAGCAATTTAGCGAACGCCATGTTCTCTTAAGACCTCTTGTCTCTGTTGATAACTACTACAATGTCTCTCTTTCTCTCCCTTTACCTCTCTCTCTCTCTCACACACACACACACACACACACACACACACACACACACACACACTTACCATTTTCTGGCTCTAGGCTCTTTATCGCTTAAGTTTAATCTATAAAAACATTTTATGAGCCATCCTACACATACCTGAAGTAATAATGTATCATTTTATATAAAAATCCCCAAGTCATTTAAAGAACTTTTTTCTTCATAAAAGGTAAATTTTAATGGAAGTTAATAATTTTTTTTCATTTTTGAGGAATCATTTTACAACCGCCATTAACCCTACCTCCCCACCATTAACCTCTGACAACTAATTCCTTGGAGTTATTTTCCCTGTTTTGCCGCAACCGGAACTAGTGTCCCTCTTCATAACGGTCTAAACAGTGATAAGGAAAAAAGAACGAAAAGTTTATTCAAGTGCAAGATGTCAGCCATGAAAGAATAGTGCAATCCGACATTGGTTGGCACTCACAGACCTTATAAGAAGATTATTTCTGGCTTTCCGCAGGCACGCAACTCGAACAATGCATCTGGAAGTTTGCGTAAAATAATAAAAAAAATATTCAATAACGTTTAAAAAATGAAAGATGAATTCAAATAGAATTTTTTCTTTATTTCCTTAGTGTTTAAAAAATCTACTCAAGATAAAAAAGAGTGTATGGTTAAAGCAACATTTTAAGAATTGTAGGCTTGGTTATACTTCTCTCACGACATACCAACACTCAGATTCGGAATGTTTGTTATGTTTCGTGTGCCTTTAATATGTATATATTTCAGGAAGGTAGAGGTAGTTCCTTACCCCTTTCCTGGGGAGTTAGATTTTAAAGACCTCACTTTTCTCATGGCAGCTGTTTTTCCGCCAGCTGGATCAACTAGCGTAGGTTTGTTGCGCTACTCGGGTTTCGAACCATCGCGCCTCTCAGTTCGGACACCAGCGCTCTAACCGCTTACTTATCCGCTTCCCCAGAGTTTCAGCATTTTGCATGAAGTAATGCGTTTCCTCCTTGAAAAAAAATGGAATTCTACCAGGCAACTCTAAACCTGTTTATTTTAACGATGCCTGGATGCCTATTATCAAAAATTGTTGGAAGTCGAATTCATTCAAATCACTCCTGCCTCGGGGCTAGATAAATCCTTCAAGCATCTTGTCAAAACGGTGACATTGTCAAACCCACATCAAAGAGAAAATCAATTCGTCTCAAAACCTCTTTGCCTAGTCCCATTTCCCCCTGCATTCCAATTTACCCTAAAAGCCGGTATACTCTTCAAATGCCTAATGATTTTTTATATTCTCATTTCGACAGTTTCTCTGAAAATTCATCGGATAGGCAAATGATAGCTGTAATGATTGAAAGGAAACGGTGTCTGGTTATGTAAGAGTCATCTCTGGGAGGTATACTTACAGCCAAATTTCATTATTTTTCCATAAGGGTGTCAAGAAATGTTTTACGGTATAAGCGCTTTACAGAATAAATTTAATTTTACTCTTCGGTGAAGGTGTAGTACCCCTGCTGGTAAAAAGCCATGAGAGGCTGATCGTAGCCATTTTAGAAAGATCGCCAGGGCAAGCATCCAGTGGTAGCGAGGGGCATGCGTGTATGGCGTGGTTTGTTTTCGATTATCTTAATGAACCACTCTACCGAGAATGTTTCCTGTGCCGGCTAGAATGGCATTCAGAAGTACAGGTAGGCAGGCTATGGAACACGTTGGTCAGGACAAGAAGATGCGATGAACAAAGCACATGATGGTAAGGTCAAAGAGATGCCACCTACGGGTTTGTTGCCGATAATTATTTCTAAAATTTTGATTTATACCACTTATATATCAACCTGCATTCATGAAGCACGTTTACCAAGCGCTTAATCTACCGGTTGTCCGCCTGGCAGGACTAAACATTATATACAAGCTTATGGATTTGCCAGCTTATGCTTTTTACTCAAACGAAAGTTCGCCGGATGATACAAGATCTTACAGGAACTTACAGGAACTGAAGTCTATAATTCTTACTTACTTACTTACTTACTTACTTACTTACTTACTTACTTACTTACTTACAGGAACAACACCTCATCCCTCACGCTTAGTAGACATATCGGAGTTTTCACACTACTGAAACTACTCTAATTAAAGTAACCACAGACATAGTATCTGTCCTTGGCAGTGGTGATGTTTCTGCTTGACCTGTCTGCCACATTAGACACTATCGACCACTCTCTGCTCCTTTAAAGACTTCGCATCCCCTACGAAATGTTTGGACCCGCACTAGCATGGCTCAACTCCTGTCTCCCTGATAGGACCCAGACTGTGTTCGTCGACAGTCAAACATCCCGTTCTACTCACATTTTTTGCAAGGTACACCAAGGCTCAGTACTAGGCCCCATTATGTTTCTTTTTACACTAAACCATTTTCATTATGCATCCGGTCTCGTTGTGTCTATCATCAATCATACACTAATGACACACAACTCTACCCCACTGACCGAGTCTCACTCTGGTCTTGACACCAATACAGCTTTTATTAGTGATGTTGAAGATTGGATGGCACAAAAACAAACTTAAACTTAACGATAATAAAAAGCCCTCTTCTGCTCGAGAAGAAGAAATTGTTCATCGCTGATGAGTCCACCAAAGATGTCAAGATCGGCAACATCAACATCACTTTTACCTCCTCCGTCCAAAGTCTCGGATTCTTCGTGGCTGTAGATATGACCCTTGATAGACAAGTCACAGCTGTCTGTCTGTTAGGACCTTTGTAAGAGTGTTGTCACTCTTGTCTGTGTTTATTCTTTCTCGGCTTGATTACTGCATCTCCTTGCTTGCCGGCTGGCCTGAATATCTGTCATCTCTAATCTGCAAAAGTGAACCACATGCATAATATTTTATATCTTATAATTTCCCTACACAAATATGTGAACTTCATTACATTGATGCAGTGAAAACTGAAGCAGCCCTTTGGGTTTTTCCGGAAGAGATAATTTTTGTCTAATATTTGATCCAAGAGAACCATTTGTTGAAAGCAACCAAAGTTGGTTATCGCCTGCTTCTTTTTTGACTTTTTTTATACCTTTCTTGTCTTTTATTGTTCTACTCTTATATTTCAAAAGTGGAACCTGGAATGAGAAGCACATGTGCGAATCCATCCAGTTACATATATTCTGACTCCACTATTTTGTTTCTCAATTATTATCTTGGCAAAGGCACATAAGCAAGGACCGAGTATAGCAAGCAAGGGCAGCTTACCATGTGTTTTGATCCATAATAATCGCTGGATACGAGCCTTAGGTGGAAAATAAACATTGCTACAGAAATCTAAGCAGTTTTATTTTTCATTAGTATAAGAATGTATGTTACAACTATTGTCCCTCATAACAGAAGACTATCATCAGTAAGACCTAAGACTTAAAGTTTACTAAATTAAAACTTACAATTTGCTGCTAAAAAGGGATGCTGGTAAGATTTTTCAAGCCTGTTGCCTTAATCTTACATAGTCAAACAAAATGAGAATTTAAAGGGTGAATGGTGCCAAAGAAATTCAGTGCTCCGTTGGACTTAGATTTGTGGACAACAAAGCAGCAATCTGGCCAGGTCATTAAAAGCTTAGCATGCTCATTTACAGCCTGCTGTGCCCACGCAATCGTCTGACATATAAAACTTCTTTGTCTCCCAGTCTATTCTCGTGCACAATGCTCTTTCTCACTTATTTTTATTCACTCCCAGCTTACTTCCGCACGTGTTCGCTGCTCGTTGAGCTAAAAAGCATTCTTGTAATCAACTGCATCATTTATTTAGTCAAACGTTTACAATGGAACCAATTACTCTGAGAAGTCAGTAACTGGTTTTTCTCACATTAGTGAATTTTTATTACTGTTATTAACAGTGAACTGGTTTGAACTTTAGTCATAACCCTTTACTACTGCCAACCTTCAGGTGACTTGGTTGGCGGGGATGCGTGAAGAACTCAACTCTCCTTGGCAAAGAGCTAAATGTTGCTACGTTTGTAAGGCTGTGAATAGTAGGCTATGCTCAAAGCAGTCAGGAGAGAGTCTCTCGTGTCAGGGATGCCAATTTTTCATTTGAAATAACTAGTTTTGTTATTTAACTTATCGTAACTACCTCCAGCAAAGTTTTAAAATTGTGGCCACAAGATTACAGACGAAGCAAATACGCCCCTTTTACCTTAAAAACATAATTTTTTCTAATATTTGTCATACTTCTGGAGGGTTTTGTTATTAAGCTAAATGATAACTTGTTTCAAAACAAAAAAAAAACGCTTATGGGAACTAACTACAGCCGAATTATTGTTTCAGGGCTTGGCCACTACATTACACTGTACACCAAACATTTGTGTCTCCCTAACGCTGCTGCTTCAATTGTCCTCACTAAGTAAAGAGCGATTTTTATGTAAAATAAATGTCATTTAAAAAAAATAACAACAAATAGACAGAAAAAAGTAGAGAAAAATTATTTTTTCTCATTTTTACTTTGTAAATTTATGGAAGGGAAGGAAGAAAAGTAAAAAAAAAAAGTTTTAGCAATGGGAGGTACAGTGCCTGATAATTCCTTGAACCATGCAATCTGTCAGTTGGTTTTTCAATGCTCAAAGGATTATGAGAAATATGCTGCACAGGCTAGAGACCAGAGAGCACTGCGCTGTAAAAACAACACTTTAGAACTTTAGTTATGAAGCAGAGGGAAATTGATACTCCCTGCTCTGCTTCCTCTCCGCTCAGTACCTCCCTAGCAAGCCTTCTGTAGCCATGGGTATAGACAGTATGCATGGCAGCGACGTCTACATTATCAGCCACTTCCCTACATTTATACACAGCTTTATCGCCAGTTACCAGGCGAGGCCCACATGGCTTTACAAACATCCGCGAAAGCACACGTTTTCAGGGAAGGTATCAAATGTACCTTTTACATATAAACATGCCCCAAACAAGCACCCACGAACACACACACACACACCTGCACATGCGTTTACCTTACCGACGCTTCTGGTCCACAGCTAACTGTTGGCCCCGTATCTGTCGATCTGTGGATGGGGAGGTGGAGTATATTACCACTTATGCAAGGACTTGCCGTCTCCGGTAACTTGTCTCGGGACATTCCCGAGTCCCAAAGATGCCGGTGACATTGCTTTTAACCTCGACTAAGCCTCGCATCAGTGAGGCCAGACAAGAAATTACCCGCGGAGATCTCGCTGCGTGGTCTCCCGCTAGGAGCTCTTGTGTCTCACAGACAGTACTGCAAAGGTCACTGGAGGGTGTGAGAGTCAAAGATCACAGCCCAGCCTAGCGAGTGAGTGAAATAAATTAACTGAAAGTCACTATGCCTGGGCTTTACAATAGTAAAACATTAATACTAAACAATATAACACAGCAACAAAAAACTAAAATCATTTGAAAAACAACACTGTAAAAGGAATGCAGATACTCAATGTCAGTATTTGAAGCCAATCATATTTCCCAAATCATGCATTTCTCTTGTCATTGACCTGCCCATAGTGGGTGTGTTGCTTTTAACCAGCCTTTAATCAACCTCAACCTAATGCTGTTATAAACTCTACTCAGTGTTCTTTGTTATTGTAATTTTCCCTGGGCTTAATTAGCTGTACGAGTGTTAGAGGTCAGAATATTACAATTACTGAGATCGATCAAGAATCTTTATATCTGTTAAAATGTTGCTGAGATACAGAGATTAAAAATGTTTCGAGTATCAGTGACTGAAAGCAATCAGTACAACGAGATGACAGACCGCACCGTGGTAGTAAAGCGATAAAATATTGCTATAATTTGCTTTAATCTGATCTGTCAGTGTTTTCTGGCTTTGGATAGCACTGTGCCTGAGAGATATGGACAGATGTGTAAGTGTGTGTGTTTGAGAGAGAGAGAGAGAGAAGTATACAGAAAGACTAAGAATGATGTGGAAAGAAACACAAAACTTTTACAGGAGTAAAAATTAAAAAGTTGAGTATAGTAGAAGAATAGTCGAAACGTAGATTATAACAAAAAGTAATATAAAGGGTAATAAATGGGAAAGCAGACAAGAGAGAGAAAAAGATAAAAGAAAGAAGGGAGAGAGAAAAAAAGAGAGAATAATATAGAAAAAAAAGAGAAGGGAGAAAGAAAATGGTACAGAAATAAAGAAAAGAGAAAAACAAAAGAGAAAGAGAAAAATATTATAAATTATGGAGAATCAAAATCGTAAAATAGTTGCACCAAGAAAGTTAATAACGGGGTGCGCTGGGGTTTGGGGTGGTGGGTAAAAACTTATGCACTCGAAAACACAACTGTGTGTGTGTGTGTGTGTGTGTGTGTGTGTGTGTGTGTGTGTGTGTGTGCGTTTGTATTTCTGTGTGATTGTGTAGGTCTGAGTGTGTGTCTGTGTGCATCTGTGTGAGTGTGAGAGAAAGGCGTATGTACACTCCCTCCTCATCTTTAAGAACTAAATGCAAACAAAAGAAAAAAAATACAACTAAGGAATACATAGGTGGCCTATGTAGCCTCGATACCAACAGATCAATCGATTCACCGAGTGACGACTCACAGCGCCTGTCATCAGGACAGTGAGGTTCGTATCTCTACTCCGACATACCTTTCTCTGAATGAGACCACTATTTCCCGGGCTTTGTTCCAGGTATAGTCTGGTTTTCTATAGTGTTTGTGGTGTGAGATTAATGACTATTGGCTTCTCTCACCAAGAATATACTGACTTATTAAAGCGGGTGTCAAGAATAAACGGTTCTATCAATGCGTCAAGAGCGACCCGACCACCGGTCAACCTCCACATCTTTAGACAACGAGTCGAGAATAGTTCTTAAGACGAGGGCTTCCAGGACTAATCTGCAGCTCTACAACGTATCATCACAAGACAGGCTGGCGTGGTAGTCATAGTAACTAACAAAACCCATATTCTTTGGAATAACAGAATGAGCAAAGGACGAGAAAAAAAAAACCCGAAAAGCTTAAAGGACAAGAACTACAAAGTAGGAAAAGAAAGTGCTGGACAATTATTTGTGATTTGTATGACAGCTCTTCGTGGAAAGATTTGTTTTTCCTTTTAGCGAAAAGGAGATAAAAGGGAGCATATATCAAACTGTTGTTCTTTGTCTCCTCAGTGGGCTAGCTCAACGTACCCGAGGACGTAAAGATTCCTTTGAATCCTGGTCATGTGACAGGTCCTGGTCTTCCTTTAATCAGTCGGTTTGCATAACACTACTAGAACAAGGACGATAAATCACTTAGTGGCTAACACAGGGTTGCAGTTCTTTCTTTTTTTTTTCTTCCGTTATCTATGTATGTTACTCTCAAATATCACGTTACAACCACTTTAAATGAAACAATCCGTGGTTTGCAACCACATGACACTCACATTAACTAAAAGGCACTGGCCACCATTTTGTCGTGTTTCGATATATGTCTGTGGGTGTTTCTTTAGCGACTGCCATCGTTTGTTTGTCATGTCCAAGTCACAAATGGACAACAAACTGTTACCGCCATTTGATGCTAGATATTCGGCAAAAACAAATTCGAAAACATTTTTCATTCGCTCACACATTCCTTTAGCGACTGTTTGGTTTTCAGATCGAAGGTGACGATTGTTGTGTATTTTCAATTTCATGCCAGAGGTTCTAGTGGTAACGAAGTAAACAAATTCATCAACATTGGATGCAACTAGATGGACAGGTCAATGAAGATTTTGGACCGTAATATGCCAAACTTTCTGCAAACGAAGACAAAAACTATACATGAATTTGTACTGAGGCTGCTTTTCTTAAGTTTTCAACTTGCAGTGTATTCAGTCGCGTTTTTCTTTGAGAATATTCTGGAATCATTCAGCTTGCTTGATAGAAAGAATTTTGATTATCTTCAATATTGAAATATACATGTATGTCAATTTTATTTTGTCACCTGATGCACAGATAGACATGAATCTTCATTTGGACTAACCTTTAAATATACTGCAACTAAAACTATATATATATATATATATAAAACATTAAGGCTGAGACGTGCAGGGGGCGGTTTTTAATAATATATTCTCGAACACAAACTTACGTTTTTAGTGACCTGATACCTACCACCAAATATATCGGAAATATAAGATGATTGGCATGTGGTATAGTTTCCATCAAATATTTGGCTGAATATTTCTTGTAGTTGGAATACACTTGGGACTGGTTTGCTTGACAGAGGGTTTCTGTGATGTTCAAAGCAGTCAACAATCACAGCTACCTTAGACTTGAAGTTTGACACAACGACAAGTTGGGTGATTCTCTTGACAAACACTTCAGCAACAAGAGACAATTGAGCCACACGGACATCAAAAGTTCGATGAAAACATCGTTAACTCTGACACTCTCAGCTGATGTGTGTTTGTGTGTGTGTGTGTGTGTGTGTGTGTGTGTGTGTGTGTGTGTGTGTGTGTGTTCTATCCTGAAGTAGTTCAGCATGATTTGTGTGACGGCATTCTCAAGACAAAGTCTATGAGCAACAAAAAGTAAGTCCTGTGTAGAATGAAAGTATAAATCTTTTATAAATGGAGAGATAAAAAATGAATACTGGTCTCACAATTTTGCTTGATTTCGTTCCGTCGTTGTCCAATAAAGTCTGGATATCCGGATTATTTAGACATGAATTATACTGACTGTCTAATTGTACAATTTCTTTGTATTGTCTTGACTGTTTATTATTAATTTCACACACACTTCCCTCTTGTTTTATTGCTGCTTATATTTCACTTCTTTCTGGCAGCATGTATATTAAAGACATTTATATGCACTGCTTTTTTGCGAGACATATGCCTAGATATCTGTTTTTTTGAAAATCTTAACATTTAAATAAGTATTTGATCGTTCATGAAAATAAAGAGTAGGTAATCATTAAGATGGCTGTTTTGGAAATGAACATGTGCTTAATTTATTGGACTTAACAAAACTCTGTGAGATTACTACTGTTATAACAAGACCAGCACAGACACACAATAAACCAACCAAGCCTTAAAAGATGACTGATGACAGAGAAGATAGGTCTTCTTATTTGTCTCATGCTCTGTCTGTCATCATGACCATTCATAAAACAAGTGTAAGTTTATCGACATTCACTTCATTGTCACTAACCTACACTAAGGAAACTATTTTCACGCAATGTAAAGTGTACAGACCAGCAATAGTGCAAGATGTTTTCTTTTCTTATCATTAATAAAATGTTTCAAGCAAACCTCTTTCCTTCCATTGCTTTTTCTTTGTATTGTCGTCACTGGCTGGACACGGTTATCTCCAGCAGACAACATCGTTTTTCTGTAAACATTCTTATTTTATTACTTTGATTAAAGACAAGTTTTAAGTGTGTCTGGAAAGATATATCTGTAAAAACATTTCATTTACCTACGGGTCTAGTGCTGCCTCCTTTTATTCTGCACATGATCATGATGATTGCACGATTGAGTTACAGTCGCATGTGTTGGGTAACAAGATGGCCGCTTAATTTAAGCAAACCGTAGAAATGTCTCTTGAAAACGTCCAGTGGGCTCTGTATTATTATTATTATTATGTCCTGTCCTTAGCAACATTTGGTGGATCCTGGGTATTTTTCAATGGCACGAACACTCTACCCTGGACTACAAGCTAAATAAATTAAAGGTGAGTAAATACAAAAAACAACCTCCCCCCTCCACCAATCAGAAAAGTGAAATTAAATTAAAGCGGGGCAGAAACACCTCCCACTTAATGAAGCCTTTTCTTGAGTGGGACAAACCGACTACTGCCAGTGACATAACTGAAGCGGAAGAGAAAAAAAGAGGAAGAGAGAAACATATAAGCAGACGAACAATAAGAGGAGTTGACTGAAGCAAGACTACCACCAGCCTTCACGTTCAGTGCCACGAACTTTCACGGCTCCTCTCGTCTAATTCTCGCTGGCGGAGGACCCTCTCGGCTGCTTTGATCTGTCATGCGCACCGGTAGCAAACTTGACGTGGCTTTTCATCGTTAGGGTTATTTATAGCCCACGCTTGCCTTGAGTTGAGCTTCTGCTTTCCTGTGATTCGCCATTCAAGTGGACAGTCTTTGATCATGGGGTGCGCAGGAAACGGTGTTTGTCACGTAAGAACGGATTGGGACGAGACGATGATATGTAATATGGCGTTTAATCACCGAGGTTGAACGACAGTCTGCAGTCGATTTGATGTCACCACACACTTTTTTTCCCCTTCTTCAACTCCTATAATCTTAAGGTCAGTCAAAAAAAAACCCAACTTCCTTTAAAGTTTTCTTGTCAAGCATGTTTTGTTCGTCTCAGAAAAAAAGTAAAATTGAACATTTTTTCTCTCTCGCTCTGCCTTTTCTTCACCATCATTTTTTTTCTATTTCCTTTTTCCTTTTCTATTTTCTCTCGTTCTTTCTTTCTCTCCATCCCATGGGTGTATTCCCCTTCTTCTCTCTCGCTTTCCCAAATATCTATTAAATATCAAAATCTCTTTCTTATCATCTCTTTTCTCCGAAACTACCTTACTTTTTCTTGGCCTCTTTTTTAACGTAGTCCACGTGCTTGTGCACACGGCAGCATAGACACACGTGCATTCCAAGGACACCTCAAGAGTAGGTCACGTGACCAGCCATCGACGTCAGCATTGAACAGGATCACGGATATTGTATTGACAAGTACAGCAGGTCAGACACGGAGATCCTGGACTAGTCTCTTGCCCGGCACGTATGTCCTCGCTGTACCAGAAACACATTCTCGGTGTTTGCTGCAGGCGCCGCTACTTTCACTGATTGCTTACAGAGAGTGTGGAGGGCGGAGCCAATCGAGTAGCGATTACGGTCCAGCGACGTGCATTACAGTTGGTATCAAAGGCTGATTGACTAGATATTATCACTGCAGCCTCCAACACGCTGCATCCAGATGAGTCTGGGGCTACAGAAGGCCACGCTTCGCCACGTTTATTAAACGATTTATGGGAGGAAATCACGAGGAGTGGGGGGGGGAGATAAAATTATGCGTGTTATTATTGCTGGGAAGATTACACAGAGTTGAGAGATGAGAAACTAGTTACTTATCGTCAGTTGTGGGAGAAAGACAGGCACGGCAGGAAAGAAATAATTAAAAACACGAACAAAAAATGAAATTAGAAAGAAAAATCACGAGGCAAAACTAACGAAAGAACTGAGCAAAAAAACTAATAACGAAATCCTCTCTTAATCTCTCTCTCTAACACACACACACACACACACATGCAGGAGAGAGACACGGTCACCCCTGTTTCGACTTTCTAATGGAGGCTCGTCACTTGCCGCCAGCAGGACGCCCTGCCATCAGTCTCCATCAGCAAAGTCCAAGATGGCTGATTGTGTTAACCGCAGCCATTCGGCCAACTGAACGTGTCCCCCTATCAGCCACAGAAAGTCGTTTTTTCTGCCCTTTCCTATCTTCAGCGATATCACAACACCAGCTGAGGTCATCGGAACTTCCATTCCCTCCCTTACTGTGGTGTGCTGTTGGTTTGCCCTACACCAGAGTCTGACACCAAAGGGTTAACTGGATGCTGCAGTAGAGTTCTTAAGCTCATTACCGATAAATAAAGGCTTCGAAAGAACTTGTATCACAAAGCTGATTTAAAAAAAAGAAACTTTTAATATTAAAGTCATAGACCGATATATAAAGTTATGAAATTTGTATAGATATATATGATAACGGTATCAATGGGTTGGGTTTAAGCCAGATAACGTTGACCACATGACCAAGCGTTGACTGGATTGAAGGGCAAGCACTCCGAAATCGACATCCGGGACTTGAATGTGTATATATATACATATACATATGAAATACAGAAGAATCGCGCGACTCTCTTTTTATATGCAAGTACTGGATGTCGTTTAATTCGAATTTTATTGATCCAGTCATTGATCAGTACAAGAGGATTAGATAACAATGTTTTGACAAAAATGTATCATGAATAAAACTTAAAGAAAGGTTTAATACAATTTGATGATGTTATAAATAATAGTTTTATAATAAGTAACTGTATGTTTTATACATAGTGTATAAATGAGGATACTTGCGTAATTTGTGTATGCAAGAAATTGTTTGGAGTATGAGGTGGGATAAATACATTTGTCATAGCGAGTGCAGTACATATATCATGTACATGCTCAGAAATTTGAGCGACAGAGCACATGGCCCGTAGATAAGAAAACGGAAAGAGTGCTTGCTCCGTGGATCAGAAACAAAAAGTTATAATTGCAGAGAAGTCGAGACAAGCGAAAAAAAACTTCAGACAACATGGCCAAGTCAAAAAACAGGATGGAGAGGCCGTTGGTAAAGGAAGTGGCCTACTGGTAGAAATACAGGACACACCAAACTCGACATTGCACAATACATACTCTACACAATAAGAACAACACCAGGCACGAACCTACAACAGACATGTAATTGTGCCACATCTTCACTTTTCAGCTCAAATACGTTGCCAGTAACTTGAGAAGAGAAAATGTCTGAACTGGGTAATGCACTTGACTAGCATGTTTACCACCTAAATGTCAGAGATCAGAGAGGTGAGAACTAAGAAGAATAAACAGCAACAGGATGGCTGCAACAGGTTTTGCATGACAATTTTGTCGATAGACATTTATCAAAAGCTGTCTAAAGTTTATGCGTTGTTCGTGGTCATAAAGGTCTGCAGAATTTGTCTTTATATATATATATATATAACTGTATAAAGCTCATTGTAAATTAATATTTCCCATGATCTGTATGAATATCCTGATTTCATTCTTGAGATACCCACTGAAAAATTACAACCTTACAGACGGCTTTATTGTTCACATAAAGGTACCTGTACATCATCAAGGACTCTGTAAGACAGGTGTTTCATATGTTTATTAATGTGTGTACAAAAGTGTGTGATCCCTTTCTATTTATGGGGATGTCTGTATGACTGTGTCTCGAGAAAGGAAGGTATTTACTGACACAAATTATGGGAATTACTATACTGAGTTTGAAACAGTCAATAGAGGAAGAATTGGATCCCAGCATACCTTAAATATGTTTTTGAATTCGTAATTTAAGTAAAATACATCATCATCATCATCATCATCATCATCATCATCATCATCATCATCATCATCATCATCATCATCATCATCATGTCCTTTGTGCCGTCTCGAGTGATAGGCCTCTGTTCTTGAGGTCCTTTTTGATGTATCGCCTCCACATCTCTTTGGGCCTCCCTCTGTTCCTCTTTCCTTGTGGTGTCCATCGCAGGGCTGTTCTGGGGATTGAGTCTGGAGGCATGCGGCACACGTGACCTAACCAGCGCCAGCGCCACAGCTGGATCGCTTCTGCCAAGGTTCAAATCCCCGCGTAACAGATCTTAGAAAAACGGTTATTTACTGGTTGTTTGTTACAATAGAAACAATTCTCTCAACGTGGCATCCTATGCCATCCTATCTTAAACATAGTTCAGGTTGTTGTTTCCTACTCACATGGAATGTCATGGAAACAGATGTCATGGCCTGTTTCTAAGACCCACCTGAAAACTGTAATATTTCACTTACCATTTAGCGAATAAATATTTTTTAACGAACTAAACCTTTTCGTTTGATAATGATTTGGCTTTCGACATAAAGCAGCTTTACTTGTTTTGAACCTTTGTCTTCATAAGCCATATTAATATCACATGGCAGCTGCATTTTATTTTGGCGGGCTTGGGAAGTAGAACTCTGTTTAGCTAGTCACCGACTTACACGTATGCAAATGAAATGTCATACATTGGCCATATATCTTTGAATGATATTTTTGTCATCAATATATTTCAAAACAGAATGGCTGGTTTTATTTAACCAACAAATATTTTGTTCTTCTGAAGACGGATCTTTATCATTTCCATTCCATAAAGATTCGCGCTGTCTGCTATTATTTATATAGGCATGTGATAAAGGGACGCGGTCAGGAAAGATCGGTTAAGGGCTTAGTGCAACACATCACAAAGTGCAACACACCACAGAACATCATCTAAAGGCGCAGTTTTTCATATGCAAGCTCATATTAATTTCACGCGAGCCAGGGTGCCGTTGTGATGATTACTATACTCCACCAGGACATGGACAGAGGCCTCTTTCATCCCGACGAAGGGAGATAATATGCAGGTCTGGCTGGTCTATGAGCCCATTCATTTTTTGCTGCAATAATGTGGCCTTTGAAGGATGATGACATTCCTTAGCCTTTTAGCTTTGTCTTGCTTGACGATAGCAAGTGGCGCCATCTATGTGCCAGATAATGAAGTGTGCGCGGACTTGTTAAGAGATCGAAAAGCGAGGCAAATGCTGCTTTGTTGGTTTCCTGTAATTTCACGCAAACAAAGGAAGACATATAAAAATGTAAAAAAAAAAAAAAAAAATTGAGTGCAACTCTTTCATCGTAATAATTCGATTCCATTTGAAATGCAGCGCTGACCAATCCCAGAACGAGTCTTACTCTTTAGGAATCATCTCCCGTTTATTTTTGGCGAGACTGTCTCCCTTAGGTCGACGTGGCCGCCCACGTATGTCCTCAACACACCCGCTACATCCTTGCACCTCAGTTGCAGCGGTGTCATCCGTATGCTAATACTTGCATTCCATTCCTTCATTGTACGGTTATTTGTTCGCTTGTCTGCAGTCTTTCCAGGAGAACGCTCTAAAAATTCGACGATGATGATGATGATGATCATGATGATGATCATGATGATGATGATCATCATCATCATCATCATCAACAAAGGTAACGGTCGTCGCCCATTTTTTTTAAGAGGTGGTAACGACTAAAAAAAAAAAGCAAAATGTGCGGTACAAGGGTGTGCATTCCGGGTGTCGTTATCTGTTGCTATCAGTGTGCTATGCCACTCCAGCCCACTTGCACCCTCTGGTTTTTTTTCTTGTCTGTCAATCAGTTTGTCTTTCTGCCTCTTTATCATTCCATCAGATAATGGTGTCGGCTTCGGCGTCTGAGTTGTACTGTCGACCTGCTTCACTCACTGCTACCGCCCTCTGCTGTCTGGCATGCAAACTGCGAGTTTATTCTCGCGATATCACGTGACGTTCTCTGCTCGCCCAAGATCACGTCCAAAACTTTCGTTATTTGCTGTGAACCGGGTCCAACTTATCTCCTGATCAGCTGTCGGGGACGGAGGCAGTTTTAGAAACGATGAGACCAGCCTCGATCCTGCTGTGAGGAACTGGAAGCTGATGCAATGTCTTTCCCCTGTCGTTCTTCCACACAGAAATCTTCCAAGACTTAAATGGAAGCAGTTTTTGCTGTAGGTGTTTAGTGGTCAAGAGAAGGAAGTTTTTTCCCCGAGGACAGAGTCTCGCATGTTCTCGCTTTTACGAGGCGCGATCGTTCTGAGGTAAAGCGACGCCGGCACGTAAGCAACTTTTGTCAAAAAAACCCGAGCTTCTACCTTTTTTGTGTGCATGGTGGGGGCACAGGACTGAGGAGCAATGCGACTGTGACCAGACAAACAGACAAAGAATGAAGCCCAAAAAATCTTAGGTTGACACTGAAAGAAAGAAAGAAAGAAAGAAAGAAAGAAAGAAAGAAAGAAAGAAAGAAAGAAAGAAAGAAAGAAAGAAAGAAAGAAAAAGTTGCTCCAGCAATGAAAAACTCTACAAAAAAAAACTTTTAGCGACCATTGAAGATCAAATACATATCACCAGACAGTTTCATCATTTGGGAATAAAGAGTCACAAAAGCTTCAATAATAATAATGTTTTTTTTTTAATTTTTCACTTACTTTCTGTCCTGTGAATAGATGAAGGATATCTGATAACTGAATGAATAACTAAATTTCTATGAACATATTTTGAGTAAATCTATATTTTTGTCATCATTATTGACTTTTTTGAATGTTACATTGTTACAGAGACCAATAAAGTATTATTATTGTCAAACAGACATAAAAAAGTAGATTCTGACAGAAAGATGGAGTCAGAGATAGAGACTGTCATGCAGGCTCACACCATCGAGTGAGGCACATCAAACAAGTCACAAAAATGGGGAGCAGACGAGGCTTAGAGTTGTCCACTTAATTTACAAGACAGGGCGGACATTGTTGTAACCGTTTTATGTGGCTGCTGGCTGATGGTCATGACCTCGCCAGGCTCCCTACTTCCCCAGTTCTCTGCGTCTCTGGTCACTGTGCCCTTCTCTTCCATTCTCAGTGTATCTTTAAGTTTGTTTGTCTGCCAGTTCGTTTGTCTCACCGTCTGACCATTTGTCTTCTTTCTGTTTCCTGTCCATCTCTTGGTCATCTTGTATCTACAAATATCTCTTTTATACATCTTTCATCCTCTGTACGTTTTCCAACTTAATGTTGACTTGTTTTTCTTAGTCAAAGATCTCACTACATCGGTAGTTCGGTGACATTTTCTTGGTGCAAGGACGCATGGGGGATGTTACAAGACGAGACGCAGACGACACTCGGGTCCTTATTTCCATTTAAATGAGATCACCGGACTGCTGTCTGGTTGTCCTATTAGTAAAAGGAAACGCGCCTGTAGAGAAAGGAAAACAGAGGGGAAACCAATTTTAAAAAGAACTAATCTGTTGTACCAATCATGTCGTCGATTTGTTAGGTCGCGATATTTGTTACGTGATCCTTACGTTATGAATACGTCTGGATCCGTTACCTCGGGGTTGCATTTGGACTGAAGGAGAAGCTGGGTCTTGGGTGATATAGAGATGCTCAGAACTTAGGGTCGCGTGTTGCGATGTAGATATCGAACAAGTACCTCAGGTCACAACTATTCATTAATTATAATTAATGATTCTTTTACGTTTGTTATCAAAGCTGAAGCGAGTGTTAAGAGTAACCCACACGAAAATTTAAGATACTTAAACTAAGATATTAAGAGCTCCAGTTGTTATTGTTAAATGGAAATAAAATAGTAAATAGTTATTTTTTATGTCGCCAACCGGTCTTCAGTGCCTACCCGGATATGCATTTTTGTACTTGTCAATCAGCCGGGTTGTAACGTATTTCCAGTTACTAGCTCTCACAGTATTTTAAGAGAGAAAAAAAAGCTTCAACAAAATATTTGTTCGCCCAGGAGCTAAATCATTATCCACATTGCTGCAAAAGTCCCGGGTCCCTCTGGCATTCGGGAGACGAAGCGAAAGGGGAAATAACTGTGAATTGCAAATGCGTGGAGAGGAAGACAGGAGCCGGATTCGGAGTTATTTCCACTGCAGTGTCTTACTCCAGCGTTCGAGCCATTAATTTCCGAGACTAATTGTGTTGGTACAAAGGATCTATTTTTAGCTCAGCTGACGCCGTCTTGATGAGATCGATGAAAGATGTTGAGAAAGACAACAATTGTGGGGTCCGCCTGCTCTGGTTTGCCTTGAGAAAACAACCCAAACGGATTTGAGCTTTTGCTCGCTTGTAAAGGTGGGGTGTGGGGGTGGGGGGTGACTTGTTAACCTCACGGAGAGGAGAGTACAAGCTTGCTTAAGTTACACTCGATTAAGTTACACAGTCACACCATTTCTCTCCTCTGTCTGTCGCTCTGTTATTTTGTTTAGTTACTCGTTTGTTCAATTTATTCATTTTATCCAGCACCCATCCGATTTTTCTTCATTTTTTTCTTCAGTGATTCTTATTTTTTTCTTTCCTTTTTTTTTGGCAGAACTTCATAATTTCTTTGAATTCTATAAATATGTTAATGTCATCGCAGAAATGTAGTCTTAAGAAGACAAATTGCAAAGCATGTTACAGTTGTTTTTAAGTTTTCTTGTGTGTGTGTGTGTGTGTGTGAGAGAGAGAGAGAGAAAGAAAGAAAGAAAGAAAGAAAGAAAGAAAGAAAGAAAGAAAGAAAGAAAGAAAGAAAGAAAGAAAGAAAGAAAGAAAGAAAGTTGCTCCAGCAATGAAAAACTCTACCAAAATAAAACAAAAAACAAAAAAAAAGACTTTAGCGACCATTGAATGGGGAAATAGTTATCACCAGACAGTTTCATCATTTGGGAATAAAGAGTCACAAAAGTTTCAAGCATCTTATCTTTCCTGTCTTCTGCTTTTCTTTTACTTACGTGTATTCCCGAGCTGAGCAAAACGTGCAAACATTTCTTGTGAAGAGTTGCTAATCGAAACGGCCGCCTCCTCCTAACGAGTGTTCTCTATTTACACACCCTGAACTGTTTTGTTGGCGCCATATTTGCTGCCTCCATGTCGTACTTCAAGTGGCGAGAGAATTTGTTTCATGGACACAGTTTATGCTCCAGACATGGTACTTGGGAGAACACTAGAGGTTTGGACCTAGTCATCTGCCACAAGGCACGGTTATGTGTGAATGTGTGTTAATCAATAAACAAAATAAAAAATGTAATGGTACTTGCGGTTTCAACATTGTAAGATAAAGAAGGATGAAAGGAAAGTATAAAATATAATTTTAAAATATTAAAAGAAAAAGTAGTCGAAGAAGGGGAAGACACGTGCTAAAATTTGACAAGTTATTGCGCAATAACACCAGCAAGCTGTTATCACGAGGTATAAAAGTGTGGAAATGAATTTATTGGAAAAGAAAATTTTAATGTAGATGCAAGCAAAAACTGTATTAAAACTTTTGACCAGTGTGTTTGATGCGCTAACTCGCACAATAAGATTTTATTACACCGGTGCATAAAAGATATTTAGAGCAAAGTTCCTTTTGATCGCTGATGATATTAGCCTTTATAAAGTAGGGAAGAAGCAGATGACTGACATGCAAGCGATGACTGAAAAAAATGATGACAGACAACGACGGTCATCATGAAAGCAACGAAGCTGAGGACGATAACGATGATGGATGTAGAGACGACAAAAAAGTCAAGAATGATGATGATGAGGAGGAGGAGGAGGAGAAGGTAATGGTGCACCTTAGCGCCCACACCCTGCCTGTCCTTTTTCCCTATCGCACTGTCAGCGAGCGCTGGCCTCCATCACCCGTCCTGTCCTCCTAGCCATTGACCCCGAACATATTGACCTCCCAGGGAGCTCAGTGTCCTCTTCCCCACCTCCACATTGTCTGGAGACAAAACAAGCATCAAGCCGGTGCACGGTCCGCCGATCATAAGCCGCTCCTCCATTTGTTTCCGCCCTATAAAATCGGCCGGCCTCGCGAGATCAGGCTTCTCCGGAGGTCACTCTTTTCCTCGTTTCGGGCTATCTCCCCTGCCAGGCGCTAGACTAATAAATTATCTGCCCCTCTGGAAGAAGATGAGGTGGTCCGACAAGTGAGAGGACCGTTGGCCTTCAGTAGCCAATATCTCTCGCCTGTAAGCCATGCTCCTGAGCTACTCACGGCAACAGAAGTTCTGGCCTCGTTGTCTTTTCCCTCGTCAGGATTGACTGAAGGTAGTCTTTGGTACTTGACCTGAACAGTTAGAGCGCCTACACTCCTTCATTTTTCTTTTACTTTGGTAGGTATAAACTAAATTGCAAATATCTTACTTTTCGTAATACTGTGAGTGAGTGAGAGAGAAAAGAAAATAAAGAAACAACCCAGACAGGCAGCATACAAGCAAACGTGTGATCAAACACAAAATACATTCGCTTTCAGACTGCTAATGGACAAGGATGCAATCACTCGGCCTGAAAAAAAAATGTTTGTGAAAAATAAGGGTATGTATTAGCAGCAACAGTGTGATAAAACAGACGATAACCATTTCAGAAACGAGGGTAGAATTGTTGGAACTCGTGTACCGATAATTCTGTTCTTGATCTCCCTCCCGTGGAGTCAATTTAGCTGAAGCCCTGTGCAGCAATATCTCTCTGCACGACCGTATGATGGAATCTTCTGGAACAGGTTTATGTCGCACTTTAAGCAGGAGAAGAGCCGCAGTAAAGACGTGAGCGATGTTTACAGGGCACTAGGCAATCAGGAATCGCCTCATCACCTTGGTAACCAGTGTAAAAATACGAGAGAGAGAGAGAGAGAGAAAGAAGGCAAAGCAATTAGGTTGTAAATCAAGGCTTTAACTGCATTTCTCTCCGTCCATATAAGGAAACTACCTTAAATACAGACAGCACTCTCTGTCTCTCTCTCTCTCTCTCACACACACACACACACACACACACACACACACACACACACACACACACACACAAACACACTATGAGAGAGAGGGATATGGAGCGAAAAACCCAAATAAAATAAATCCAGAAGGACACAGGTACTCACGTATTTTACTGTCAGTAGTATTTGTATATGTAATTATAAATGAAAGATAGTATATATATATAATACAAGTATAAATAAGAAAGAACGAATACATACACAAATAGATATCAATGAGAGAGAGAGCGTGTGTATAGATATAAATATAAAGGAGAGAGCGGGAGACAGAAAAAGAGAATGTGTAAGAAAGACTGTTAGCTTGTATAAAAAGTGTATATATGTGTATACATGTCTGTATGTACGAGACAGTGCGTATATTGTGTAATAATAATAATAATAATAATAATAATAATAATAATAATATCGTGTGACTTATATGGTGTAAAATCACGCTCACGAGGGACCTTTTCTCAGAGCTCAAGACAAGAAGGAGAGATAGATAGAGTACGAAGAACGAAAGAAGTGGCAACTATGTAGACAAGTAATAAAAGACAAGCACAGAAGACTCAGGAAGAGGAATCAGGGAACAAACACTAAGGACAGAGAGTGTCAGAAGTCTGCAGAGAAAGACAAGCAGGTGATGTAGTCAGCAGAATATTGACAACTGTGTTGATTGCTGTAAGGAGTACATCACGTGGAACACACACACATATATATATATATATATGTGCGTGTAGAGAATATATGGAAGATATTATGCATGTGTACGCACGTGTGTGTGAGAAATTGACAAACATAGAAGAGAGAGAAAGAGAAAAAAAACGAACGAAAGAAATTTACTGAGGAGTCCTTCGGCCCATTCAAGGGGTGAAGGGTTTATAAATATATTCAGAGATTTAACTCTTAGGTTATAAATAGCTCAGAAGTATAAAAAATACAAACATATACAAAATGTTGGCAATTACATTAACGGCTCTGTTTTAAAATCCAGTAATACAATATTCCCATTCAAGAAACATCTATACCAGTTACAAATGGCGATAGGAGGGACATGATTTTAGCATTTGTAGTGCTAAGTAAAAGAGCTCATTTAAAACTAAAAGCCATCGATGGAACTTAATGGGTATGAATTGCTCTCGAATGTCATTGTATGCCGGGGAGAGAGATAGAGAGACTCACGAACTTCACCATGTTCTGGTTGTCTTGTGGTTCGTATTTCAGGAAATGATCCTTTTTGTTGTTATCGAGAAGACATGACCAACATTTGCTTTCCCCTTGTTTTTCACAAGTCTCGTAGTGCAGTTAAAATACTGAGGTATCACCCTCCTCTGAAAAAAGGTAATTAACAAGATATTGTGTAAACAAACATCTGGCTTTTACTTCAGTGATCTCAGGTAACCCAACTCCCACGTGATCGCCCGTACATGACTACAGACCACGAGTGGACAAGTTTTTCTCCTCTTCTTATCTTCTTGCTATCTCAGATTGTAGACCCCGCCTCTCAGTTACACACTCAGCAGGGGTACAGGTGGTTGGTCAGAAAAGACAAACCACGAACATAACACACACACACACACACACACACACACACACACACACACACACACACACACACACACACACACACGATCATTTATCTAACACCAAGAAAGAGATCGAACCATTGATCCCCTTTAAAAGAATAAAAATCCACGAGGGGAAATATTTAACATGCATCCCATAAACAAGTGAAGATTATATCTTTAATATAATATTGTATTTATTTGCTACGTAGCAAAAGTAGGATTTACATTAATTTACACCAATTTTTATCAGCATCCAAAGGAGGTAGTTATGTAATAATCGGGTTTGCCGATCGATGCGAAATAAAAGCCAACCTCGTCACTGAAATGGCGCTTAAAGCAAGTATTTTTTATTTATTTTTTGTGAACTAACAAGCTTAAAGGAGGTGATTGACTAAGATTTGTAAGCGGAGGTGCGCCAGCTCATTTCACCACAACCTCTTCTCCATTTCAAACAAAATCCAGCAGGTTTTGAAATACTGAGTGAGGAGAGCAGTTACAACATCAACCAGAACACGAAACGCAATTTGACGCCACAAACCCCAAAGCTGTCGCTGTCAGTGGTGGTGTCAGCGGTGCGGTGGTGGAGGAAGTAGTAATAATGTTGCTGTTTTTATTAGAGATTCGCTGCGTCTGAATTCTGTCTTGAAGATTGACTTTGCCCAAAATATTATCTGATACTAAGTTTACCACAGACATTAACTGATACCATGTTACATTAACACCGACATTATCTGATACTATGTTTGATTACCAAAGACATTATCTGATACTATGTTAGATTACCACAGACATTATCTGATACTATGTTACATTACCACAGACATTATCTGATACTATGTTACATTACCACAGACATTATCTAAAACTATGTTACATTACCACAGACATTATCTGATAGTATGTTACATTACCACAGACATTATCTGATACTAAGTTAGATTACCACAGACATTATCTAATACTAAGTTAGATTACCACAGAAATTATCTAATACTATGATAGATTACCACAGACATTATTTAATACTATGTTAGATTACCACAGACATTATCTGATACTAAGTTAGATTACCACAGACATTATCTGATACTGATCGTGAATTTTTTTAATGAATGTACTGTTTATCTAAACTACCGTATGTTGGTATACAAAACTTTCGGTGTCCAAGGCAATATCTGCTTTCCTGGCATCATAAAGATGTAAAACAAACGCAAAATAAAGGAAAAAAATGAAACGCTCGGCAAGATATCGTTAAAGCTCGGTATGAGTAACTTAACTGGACGCCGAGGTTATTGATACCTATGTAGGGAAACAGTATATCGCCGGCTTGGATCTCAATACAAGAAAGTCAAACTTGTGGTTGGCACTTTTTTTTGTAACAGCCTAACTTAACTCCAATAAACCTATCGTCAGCATGATTTAGCTGTAAATTTGCAACCGAAAATATATTTTTTTTTTAATTCGCGCAACCGGCAGTCTAATTAGGTACAGCCTCTGAAATGACGGGTATTACGTGGTCTTTCAATAGTTTCATGTCTAATAAAGTGCGGTGAGTACTAGAATTACTCTGTAAATTAATCACTAATTAGTCTTCAAATACAACCGTAGCAGAAAAAATAAAAAAAACACACTATGGAGGTCAGTTATAAGTGTTGGACACCAATATTCTCCAGATATTTGCTTTATTTCATCGCCTGCACCTTGAGATTCCATGTTCATTGTGGTCTACCATAAGTAGAAGGTACGTCTTCATAAAGAAAGTTTCTACCAATCGAAATACGAGATATCTTACATTCCTGGTATTTTGTGTCTACATTCCATATTAAAAAAAATATTATAACAATGCGCGGACAGATGTATGTAGAGAACATATTTTTTCCCAGAAAGAAACAGCTTGACGGGTAACTGTGAGGATGGCCAAAGATGCAAATGTATACAATACTCTGTAATCCTCGATCGATTTATATCAATCCTTAAATAAAAACATCAGCAGAAAGAGGAGGAGACTAGAGATGACATGGGTTCCCATGTTCAGAGCGGAAAAGCATAAGTGATGTAGTCGAGGTGCCATGCTTTTGTCTTCGTATGTGATAGGAACTTTGACCCAATCACACACAGACTCAGACAATCAGTCCCATTTTTTTCTTTAAGCGATAAAGCTTTTGACAAAACTGTCTTCAAAATACGTTTCACGAAAGTGTCTTCCACTGTGCAAGAAATCCATCAAATTGTTGGTCAAAACTGGTTTTGCGCCAGGGATACATTGAAATTTGGTTTTAAACTTTGGTAGGAAACGTTGGAAAAAAGGATAATCGAGTCCCATAGCATAAGCCAGTCGGGTATGTATGTTTGTTTATAAGTAAAAAAGGTCAAAAAAAGGTTGACTAAAATAATGTTTGTGAAACATTATGTAATCTAGCATTCTGTACTAGTGAACGAAAATGCAATCAGTGTTTGTCTCTGATGTCTGTTTTAGCACATTTTTAAACAAAAGGTTTCCTCATAAAATAGTTAACAATGTGTCCGTTTAATTACATTACCAATCATACATTTCCATTTCAAATAGTTCTTAACACGTCAGACTTAGCAAACTCGTCCTCTCATGTTGCTAGTCATTATTATCTTTTAGGAAATTTTTTTTCAAATTTTACAGTGAAGTCTCACCCAAACTGTCTTTTAAAATGTCACTCAAATTTTCATTACTTCTTAATCGGCAGAAAAAGGCTTCATGCATGCTTAGTGAGTAGAAAGAAAGAATTGCGACATGCAAACGAAAAAAAAAGGATGTATAAAAGAAGTGCGGCCATGACGGGTATCACACAATTCGATGATTCGATTATTATTAATATTAACTGCCCTGAGACAAATAGACAGACAGGCACGCGTGCAGGCAGACAGACAGAGAGACAAACCAGAATGTAGGTGGACAAACATATTGTCTTACCGAGGGTAGGACGGCTGAGACAAGTTAACACAAGGCAGTCGGCTTCTTATTCAAGAACAAAAGTGCTTAGTCAGGATAAAAAGACAAGCAGAAAGAAAGAACGACAGAGAGAAGGAGGGGCAGACAGGGAGGTGATTGGATTATGGGAGACAGAGACAGGCGACTACAACATAGTCCGGCAGGAATGAATCAAGGAGATGCTATCAACATCTTCAATAAACGTCAGCGATTCTTCGTAAACCTAAGTAAATGCCCGCTAGTACGCGATCCCCTCCGGTCGATTGGAGAAGTGCCCACATCCCCCCACCACTGTCTTCCATGCCCCCCTCAGCCTCAGGCACCCCCCTTACCCAGCATTCTTCGCGAGCTCCACCTCCTGGCCCTGCTTGAACTGTCTGGGCTGAACACTTAGCCTACACGTATGTTATAGACGTCTTAAGGCTACATATACCTTCACACTGCCTAGCCTGCACACGGCATTCTTAGTGTGTGTGTGTGTGTGTGTGTGTGTGTGTGTGTGTGTGTGTGTGTTTCTGATTGTGTTTGTTGTAAACGTGTGTGTCTGTGTGTGTGTGTGTTTGTTGTAAACGTGTGTGTGTGTGTGTGTTTCTGATTGTGTTTGTTGTTGTTGTTGTTGTGTGTGTGTGTGAGTGTTTCTGATTACGTTTGTTGTGTGTGTATGTGTGTGTGTTTCTGATTGTGTTTCTGATTGTGTTAGTTGTGTGTGTGTGTCTGTCTGTCTGTCTGTCTGTCTGTCTGTCTGTCTGTGAGTGTTTCTGATTATGTTTGTTGTGTGTGTATGTGTGTTTGTTTCTAATGATGTTTGTGGTAATCGTGTTTGTGTGTGTTTGTGTGTGTGTTTCTGATTGTGTTTGTGTGTGTGTGTGTTTGTGTGTGTGTTTCTGATTGTGTTTGTGTGTGTTTGTGTGTGTGTGTTTGTGTGTGTGTGTTTGTGTGTGTGTGTTTCTGATTGTGTTTGTGTGTCTTTGTGTTTGTGTCTTTGGTGTTCGTGCGTGCATGCACTTAGCCGAGTTGGTACGTGTATACGAGTGAGTTAGAAAGAGAGGAACAATAAGTTACAACAGTCTGTATGACTGATAGTGTGTATGTCTAACATTTTTAACTGTGTATGAGTGGGAGTGTGTATGCTTCACTCCCTGTGCACCAGTAGAATATTATTCTAATGTAAGAATATTATCATTTTGATGAGTGCCAAAATCATTGCGCGTCCAATATTACAATATTTGTAGATATTTACACCTGATCTTTTCATAATTCCCCCCCCCCCTTAAAGAAGTTAATCTTGTCTGCAGCAGACGGGGTCATCAAGTGCGAGTCGTTTGCTTTTTGTTGCGAAGAGGCGCCCGGTGGCGCAGTGGTATTGAGCTCACTCATGTGAAGAGAAGGTCGGGGTTTCAGATCTGATCTTGGGCTCAGGGCTTCTCTGTATCTTTTTTGTGACACGTGTACAGTTTTCTCCTGATGTTCTGGTCTCCGCTTCATCTTCTCCCATCCCACAGAGCGAAATCCCTATCAGGTGAGGGCACTTTCATGTCAAATAAGACAACCAATGTTTTAGCGAGCTTTAGGAATAAGCATCCATCTCTGCTATTCTTAATGCTAGCTCCATGCATGCGTGTATTTGTACTCACGTGCGTGCGTATGTGTGCATATGTTTGCGTAAATGTGTCTGTGTGTGTCTGTGTGTGTGTGTGTGAGAGAGAGAGAGAGAGAGAGAGAGTGAGAGAGCGCAGGAGATAACCTCTCCTTCAAGTCTCGACAAATTCTCGTGTCCGTCGATAGCCTCATGATTACCTGCTTGGTTCAACCTGTTTAGCCTGCATGTGACGTGCGGCTTAATTACCTTCACTTCGACATAAAGTGACTAGCGGGATATTCATGACCAAGGAAGCCAGCAAACCAGCTTCTGACTTGTATGGATGCTCGCCCCAACCTCACAACCTCTTCCACTCAACACTGAAAAGTCTATTTCAATCCACCGATTTCTGCTTAACCAGCATAAACTTAAAAAACCTTTTTTAATCAGGATTTAAGATGAAGGCTGACAACGAAAAAAAAATGCTACACATGAATTTATTTGTGTTGGTCTTAAATGATGAAGACAAGAAAGGGAAAAATATAATAAACAACAAATTAAAGGACAAAAAAGAAACTAAACCCAGAAGAGTAATGATCCTGTTTTTTCTAAATTAATTGCCCGGCACGTGACTCTGGGAAACACACTTAGACTCTAGTCTGCAGCTGTGCAAGGGCTGTTTACAATCAATTTTCTCAGTCGGAACTCAAAGGTTGATTTTATACGCTCACCTCTGCTGACCTTTCGCATTTCGTCAGGTGATTTTTTTTCTTTCTCTCACTTTCTTTCGTATAAGTTTTCCGTAGATGAATCTTCATAATATTTTGATGCCCTTTAGTTTGAGACATGTAAAGTTCAAACTATGATCCATGCCAACATCTTTTATTTTCTGAAGTACATGATGGATGTAACATGAGTCTTAATTATTGAACCCATTTCGTTTTAGTCTTGCAAAGCCGAGACAATCAACAAATTCTGCTGGTAATTATATAATCGCAGTATTTTAGTAAAATTTTTTAGAACCTTCTTCGTGATAATCCTTCCTGAAAAATGCCTCTCTGTTTCTGGGTGGGTGGAATCTTTTTGGGTGCAGTCTGACTGTCCAGCACAACTTTGCAGCAGTTTGTGTCCCAGGTGGTGAGCGAATGTGTAGGACAAGTGTGAGAATGGCTTGTCTGAGTAAGATGTTCAACACCATGGAGTTTATGAAGACATCAGCGAAACTTTCGAACCAGCTAAACATGACAACTGTCATAAAATCCTTCACTGAAAAATCTATCACAGCTTAAATTATGGCAGAGAGATGGGTGGAATATTAATCCAACTTCTGCTCCTTGCCACAGGTAATGACAAGACCCTCCCCTTCCCCTAAATCTGATCAAGTACTGTAAGAGTACCTTATTGTCCCCGTTTACAAAGTTCTGTTTATTGCTGGTGAGAAGGAACCGTACCGCAAGACAAGAAGGACTCTAAGACTATCGTCCTCTATAAAAACAAGGCATGAGAAGTGGCTGTAACAGCTGCAGGAGCATCCCCCTCCTCTGCATTGTCGGCAAATCTTCACCTGGGTAAAACAGGGGTGAGTCCCTGCTTCTACACTGTCCGGGATTTTCTTTTCTCTGCTACTGAAACATACTTTCGACACCGCAAGTGAGAGAATGGATGTGTGCAGGATTTGTAATCTTGCTCTCCTCAGAGAGAAACAAAAAGCTCAGGAAGCTCTCATTAGATGCATGCTGTTTGCAGATTACCTCTCAATTACCGCACACACCTAGCAAGGCCTCCAGTCATTTTCGGACCGTTTCTCTAGGGCCTGCAAAGATTTAGGATGATCATCAGCTTAAAGAAAACCACTGTCCTGGAACAGAACATTAGTGCATCGCCAATCACCACAATTGATAAAAATGAACTCGTTGAAGTCGTTCATCAGTTCACTTATCTTCAATCAACGTTCACCGACAATTTCTACCTGGACACGGAAATCGACCAGAGGATTGGAAAGACAATTACAACACTTGCCCACCCATCTTACCACTCATGTCAGGGACAAACCCAAGCTAGCGATCACACGAAAGTGGCTGTGTACGGTGCATGAGTCATCATCACACTAGTGTATGGTAGTGAACCCTGGACCATGTATGTCAGACAAGACAATACTCAACACCTGCACCTGCGAAGCACCCATCGAATTATGTGTATTATAGGATAGAGTATTAAGCGCCGATGCCCCGTCTCGTGCCGATCTTTCCAGAAATATTTACTCTGATTAGACAACACCGTCCACGATGGCTGAGAGATTTCTACCCCATGATTCTAATGGGTGAGTTGGCATCTTGGGGAACCCCCGGTCGCGTTAAACTGCGGTTTCAAGACGTGTGCAAGAGCGATAATCAAACATTTGATCTTGACACTGAGAAATAATTCTTGCAGCTGACCTCGCAGGGTGGAGAAGTGGTCTGGGCCAAAATATTGTCAGGAGAAGAGAATAAACTGACAAGCGGGGCCCGCAGAAAGGAGCTCAGGCGGTCCACCATCTCAAAAACGCAAGTGACAATTCACAGATGTTTCCACTGTCGCAGAGACTAAACTTGGTCACTTCAGCCACACGCAGCCGAGCAGCCAAACAGCAATGCTAAGAAGCACCATCAGTGGTCACTTCTGACTAAAGGGAGCGGTCCGGGGCGCTCCGTTAGCGCCTGTCACAAATACAGTGAGAATTTGCAGCCCTAGGTTCAAATCCCACCTCGAGAACACTGTTTTTTTTCTCTGCATATGCCACCTGTTTTGCTGGGATGTAACTTTAACTGCTAGTTCGGAGTAAAACACACATTCCCTCCTCCTTTGGTTTACTACTGCAAATGTAATAGATGAGCAGATAGTCGCTGTATTTAAAGGCTTTTTAAAACCTTCTTGTCCAAATCTAGAGGAGTTAAGAAATTCATCTGTTTTGCTCTAATTCTTTTTTTTTCTTTTGGCACCGGGACATAAAACCTCTGCACTCTAAGAAAAATGTTTAATATTCTTTTACATGCAAAAAGAGTCATGTGTCTAGTTATTGGTAAATGCCAAATTTCTGCTCCTGACTCGTGGCCTTGTAAGCTGAGTGGCGCAGCTCTTTGACTCTAATGACCAGCAAATAGCCCAACTATTAGCGGCAGAACTACATAAAGATGTCACCTCGCTTACCCCCAGAGGGAGGGCGGTCTGTGGTGGGGCATTTTGCCACCCAGCCACCGCGACGGTCGCGCGATCCTGGTGTACTGACCCCCACCCCCCGCCTCCTCTCTTTTCTTGCTCTCTACTCTAGAGACTGGCACGAAATGGTGCCTCGGCCAGCCAGACTATGGGTAAATAGGTGAAAGACGGTTCCCACGGGAATCGAACTCGATGGGCTGGAGGCGAAAGCTGGGAATGCTCCCCGCAGCAATGTGTCATGGAGACTGAAGTATTTACAGACATGCTTCCAGACGTCTAGCTGATGGCGAAAATATCTCACAGCCGCCGAGTCTAAGAGGTATTAATAATATATATGTTAACATGTATTTTTATCTTTATAACGGTCATCAGTCTTCCTCGCTGTGTGATTCTGTAGAGACTGTAGAAATGAGAAACAGATTGCTATTACCGTGTGTGTATATATATATGTGTGTGTGTGTGTGTGTGTGTGTGTGTGTGTGTGTGTGTGTGTGTTGCACGGTGTTGATGTCCCTTTACCTGCCATGATGTGTGTGCGCTGCCGGACCAGATCAAAGCTCTATTTTTTTCTATTGTTTTTTTTTTCTTGTTGCCAGTCTCATTTCTCTCTCTCTCTCTCTCTTATTGTCTTGTCCTCGTCTGTCCTGTTTTTTCACTTTTTTCTGTTTTTTTTTCTCCGTCCCTCCATTCTTGAAGTCTCCCTGCCATTCTCTATTCTTTTCGTTTCTTTTCTATATCTGTCACTGTTTTTTATCGTCTGCAAGAATGTCCCAGGCTTGGAATAAAATAGAGTCATTTTCCACTTTTACTCCCCATTAAGCTTTCTACAGGACGCGGAATGCCTCTAGACTGGGATGAATTCTATAGAAAAGAGGCATCTTATTTTTTTCCGAACGGCCATTCTAGTGGAGCTAATATCTGGAACGCTTTCCAGTGTTCGGAACAGCACTTTGCCAGATCCATCAACTTCACTGAGCCAAAATTGCAAGACTATTGGCAGCATCACGAGCTAATGTCCTAGAATTTAGCCCCTTAAGCGAGGCTGTAATCAGAACAGACTAAAAAGATTTTTTTGAATAGGAATAAATATGAGATAAACAAGGAACGATTTTGCGCCTTGTTATCTTTTACCTGTTTCAGGATGACCAGGCAGTTAACCGTTATCCTCACTACTCAGCTTGCTTAGTAGAACTATTTTCTGTGTACTTATCTCATTTTCTGTTTCTGTGTGTCTGTATATCTTTGTATGTGTGGGAATGTGTCTGCATCTGGGCATGTGTGTGTGTGTGTGTGAGAGAGAGAGAGAGAGCACGCGCACCTAATTGTCTGGGTCTCTGGAGAATTGTGGGTAAGTCTGTGTTTATGTCTGTTTGTTTGTCAGTTTGTGTCCGTTAATCTGTTTGTCTATAGTGAGTTAGTTTTTTTCTCTTTTATTTTATTCTCTCTTTTCGTATGACTGCCATTATCACTCTCTAAATGAGAGGTACACCGCTGCTTCCGTAACCTACTTAGGTAGGGTGTCGTCAGGTAGGGTAGTTATCTTTCCTAAGCCCTCATCAAAAATAAGGGACCGGAACCAGGGCCGCTGCAATGCCGAGACTAAAGCAGTTTCGGGTAGCCTGGGGCTCAGCGATGCTGATCAAATGGTCGCCGCTCCCCGCCCTGCGGTCAGTGACCGCTGCAAGGTGCAGACGACCGCTAAATTAGGAACACAGCTCGCGCATGCGCGTGTTACAACTTCCGTTTGCGCTTCCCCGCGCCTTCTACAAATGCTTCTTCCTCTTCTCGTATGACATCTCACCCAAGCGGACAGCGTTTGAAACCAACGGTTACCGAGTTTCGATATGCCCTGATGCATGCTGGCTTTTCTTCTCAAATATCTCATTTCACATACAATTGCTGGCGAGAATCTTTGACCCCATCCCCTCCTACGGGGAACACTTGCAAAATGTTATTTCTCAAAATAGCCTCAACATTAACAGTAATGGCGAACAAATCATGGGGGAGAAATAGCCAAGTCCCCTGAGCTTTGCGACTGTTAATTCACTTCCATCTCAGAAAGAATTTTGCAGCAATGTCCTCAGTGAAAACTAGGATGGTTTGCTACGAAAATTTAGGAATAGTTACTGGAAGGCAATGTTTTTTTGAAAAAAAAATTTCCAATGAGACTGGCAGGGATCTCGTCTTAACTTTCTTTTCTAAGAGTGTCGCTAGGGAAATCTGAAATCGGCTTACGTTAAATATACTGTCAGATTCTGTTTTCCCCTTTTCTGCATGCCCATCGTCTTTTTTTGCCCTCTCTCGGATGGAAGCCCCATCCATTCAGTAGCCTGGCAGTTAAAGACAGTGAGTGAAGAGTCTCTTAAATGACGGAAATAACTAAGATGGCTTAATGACCTGTCAGTCACAGGGTGAGCTCCCCTAAACGCTGGGTTCGCAGACAGGACTATAAAGAAAATAAGAGACCGTTGAGATTACGAGAGTGGACGAGACTGAGCAAGAGTGGTTGAGAGGGTGCAGGAAGAACAAGAAATATGCGTGGGCTTGTGTTTTGCAGGTGCACTTCATGTGCGTTAGAGAGAGAGAGAGTGTGTGTGTGTATCACTGCCCACCAATATGTTTAAAGACAGACAAGCAGACAGACGTGAGTATGATGACCAAGTATTTGTACTAATATAGCAAAACCTGCTGCCTGCTCCGTTAAAGCACCGATGACAGTCGTTCAAAGCGCTCAGCTTCTTTTTTCTGCTTTCATCAACATCCCTGGGACTTGCATTTATATCTTTATCTATAAATCTGAGACACTGCACGATTTTCTTCGCAAAAGGAAAAAAGACTGCGAATATGAAACAGTTTAGACTATGAGCAGATTTTATATAACAATTAATTCTGTGTCACTATAGGGGCTTTCACGTTCTCAACGTATTTTATTTTATCATCACACACACACACACACACACACACACACACACACACACACACACACAGAGACTGGACAGGCAGACAAACAAACAGAAATAAAACATTCAATTTGAGAACGCAGTTAAGATAAAGGTATATAAGAAATAAATACACGACAAGCCCGACACTGGTGTGTATCACGTGATCTTTACATAAATAACTAAGCAGGTTTAAAATAACTCCTTGAAATATCATCGGAAGAAGCTCATCGAATTTTTTCAACGTATTTTTGCTGCTGTAAAAAAAAAGAAAAGTTCATTCTAGTTTTTGATACAGCAATCTATATTTTTTCCAGAAGACATCACAAAGTCTAGCTGATCTTAAAAGTAACTTATTTTTCTGTAACTTTTTTCCTGGATGCTTAAAACAGTTTGAATGCCAGATAAATCGAAGAAGACTATGACATTAGAAACTTAAAAACAAATATTCCACACTCCATTGAAAGCGCTCCTTTACCGCTAACTTTCTTGAGCACACAGATTTTTTATTTAAAGACATAAAAATTATGAAATGGAGATTCCTGTAATTAACACCCTAATGACAAGAAATGTATTATTCTCTGTGCTAGCGGAGTGCTCAATACATCCATACTTTTTTCATCGTTGTAGCGGAGGTGGTGGCAAAAGATTTTGCTCACATTTTAGTTGTGAGGTCGTTACACGAGATAAAAGAAAAACTTTTGGGTGATGGTTGCTGAAGGTAGGCAGTTCTTCTCTTTTTAACCAGATTCGCGATTTTTTTTCCAAGTCATGGTGGAAGTGACTCAAGTAATTTGTATGATTGGTTTTTGTTGATTTCCCAGTCTTTTTCTTTTGTTCGCAAGCTGACTACATTTGATGTGGACAGAAAATTCTGAAAGGACATACCTGACGAATCAATCTTTTTCTACCTTGTCCAAAGTAAAGCTGAAGATTCAAGGATTTTTAAGATCACCTAGGAGCAGACTTTAGAGTTCCGACTGTTTTTTAAGTAACTGATTTTAAAGAGTTTACGAATGAAGAAGGATTCAGAAATTAGTATTTTATGCCCAGAAAGCAGCAAGGTTTATATCATGGCAGAGGCATTCAGCCCGTTAAACAGGTACCACAGGTAAAATTAATATCACTAAAGCATTGTTGTCCAGGGCTTGAGCCCAAGACACCCGGGTTATGGTGTCAAGTTTGTAATGATTACCATTGAAGACCAAGTCAAGCACAGTAGGTAATTACACAAATTGAGTGTTGGACTATTTAGTCAAAGGGGCAGACATTGCTCTAGTCAACAGGACCGGGTGAAGTGTATAAATTGTTGTTATGTGTTACATGTTGACTGACTGCCATCTACAATAGTTGCTGAGTTTTATTTGAACTGGTCGTCTGCTGCATGACATGTGACCGCCAGAACCAGGACCATACGACTGCTTTACCAATGTCCCAAAGCACATTTCACTCGCATTTTGCTATTTTTGGATTTTTGTGTAGTAGTTTCTCACAGCGCATTCATTTAGCTGTCAATTAACAGGGAAACACGCTAGTGCTCATTAATTTATTGTTTATTAGTCGAGCCCTGAATTTATTGCAGTAAGATCGATAAGTGTTTCAGTAGAAAAGGTGACTATCTTAAGAGGATATTTAATTGTTTGTAGAACATTTGAGTGTTGTTTGTTGTAAAGGATGGGTATGTTAAGCAAATGAAGAATGGTGGACTGTTGTAGTAGTCGTATTAACTGTTGGAGAAGTAGGATGGCTGTAGTTGCAGTGATCTGGAGGACTCTGTATCTGCTTATATTTTGTTTTGTTTTTTTTTGGTTTTATCTTAACAATCACCTTGTACATATTTACCTTCCACTCTTATTTGATTTTTTATCCTATGATAACTACCAATTATTCTTGTACTCTTTTAATTATTTGTTTATTATTTCCCTGAACGGGGCGAGAGCTGAATGAAAAAAGCACTTTCTCGCTTATTTATCTCTCGTTAATAAAGAATTGTCATTGTCATTGTCATTTTCATTTTCATTGTCATTTTCATTGTCATTGTCATTGCAACTTGAAGCTGGTCGGGTGATAGTTGTAGCGGGCTGGTCGACTGTTGCTTTCGTCTTCCTCAATGTCTGTAGTCGTAGGCTCACAAACCGTTTCAGCTGTAGGCTGGTAGATGGTATTAGTCATCCCTGCTCCATCCTGTCGATTTTAGCTACAAACCCGTCGATTTCTGTCCTGGTATCATAAACTGCGACAGAAATATTTACTAAATGACTCCCCAATCTCACTGGTCGTTATCGAAGATTAGTTTACAAACAATCCTACTCTCTTGATTGCTGGGTACTTACCAGGACTGATTTGGTATTTGAGCTTACCCACATCCTAATTGGCTTCGATCATTGACCTTTCCTGCGGCTGCGAGTTCTAGATACTCAATTAGAAGCACTGAACCTAAGAGTGTTAACTGTGACTAACTTAGTGATCTTGTAAACGACTTCCAACAATTATTGCCTGGGAGAAAAGGTCAGACACAGAAAGACACACAGGTTACAGTAAAAACCTCTCTAGCATGCACGCACCCACGCACAGAGCCACACGTGTGATCGAGTGAGTGATTGTGAGACAGAGATGAAAGAGGAGACGAACAGGTTGGGACAAAGAAAGAGCCACTTGTACAGACAGGAGCGGGGGATTTGCAAAGGACAAGAATGGAGGTGTGGACGAAGTGGATGAAACAATTCCGGACCGAACAATTGATTCCATCGACTTTGATGCAAGCACAGATAAGCGAATTAATGTAAGCCCCCGAAACGGTCTGACAAGATTCATGGCAAGATAATTACCTACCTTAGAGATGCGAATCAATCTCTCGCGACTTTAAATACCTCCGACAAACAATCGATGCTCTCTCAACAGTTCTCTTTCAACCCTCCTCGGCCTTTCCTCGCTCCTGTAGCCACCATCTCGCCTGGGTTTGTTGATGTTGCATTTTGAGCAGTCTCAAAGCGATGCTGGGTGTCACTCTCAGAGCGGGAACAAATAAAGAGAAGACCCCAAAATAAATTCCTTAAAACAACATTCAAATTCCATTAGACAGTGAGGAGGGTAAAAATGTCAGAGACAGAACCATACCTTAATTTTTTTTCTGAAGCTATTTGCATAATCCTATGGAACATTTATTCCTTTCTTTTTTTCTTCTGTTTTATTTTTCTCCATCATTTAGATTGTTTATTTTTTATTCGTGCCTAAGTAAATATTAAAATAATATTTATCTGGGCTGTCTATATCATTGAATTTCTTGATAACGTGTTTGTCTGTGTGAATGTCTATACGATAATGTGTTTGTCTGTGTGAATGTGGATATGATAACCTGTCTGTGTGGATGTTGATATGATAAAGTGTTTGTGTAAATGTAGATATGATAACGTGTTTGTCTGTGTGGATGTGGATACGATAACCTGTCTGTGTCCACGTGGATATGATAACTTGTTTGTGTGGATGTGGATATGATTACGTGTTTGTCTGTGTGGATGTGGGTATTTGGTAGTTGGTTCTCTGTGTCATTTGAGTTTTTCTTATTCACGTTCTGCAGTATTTGTAGGTTTATGAGCGGATAACTTCACCGAATTTTTTTCTACCGATTATTCTTTTTTAATTCTGCCTTCCTTCCCTTTGTATTCATTTTCCTGTCTCTCTGGTTGTGTGCACACCTGTCTGCCGCCCTCCTCGCCTGCGTCTCCATCTGTTTCTTTGTCTGCCCTAATCTGTGCCCGTGTCTGTGGCGCCCTCTACTGTCATCCTTATTCCAGCTTCGCCATCTTAGCGCCATTAATTAGCGCTGAAGGCCGCCACGTGGTGTGACATGATTGGCTTGCAAACGGCTGATTACGTGCGGGGTGGCTGTGAATGAAATACTGCCAGCAGGTCCTTCTTTTCTTCCTGGACAGAGGCAGACGTGCAAATATGGGAAAATAAGTCCCATACCCTGGTCTCCAGGCCTCCGAGACAATCCGGTTTAGTACCTTTGCATGCCAAGTGGGTCTCGCGAGGCAGCGCGTTGATGAAGGCAGATAGCGACACTTGAGCGCCGTAATTGGGTCTCGCCAGAAGTAGCTATGTCAGGAAGATTTTTTTTAGGTAAAACAAATTATAAGTCTGAGTCTTCTGGGACTAAAAAATTCAGAACCTCCCAGACAGCAGTATCTCGCCAGATGGATCTCAAATTGCTGGCCGGAGTGCCGAGGGACGGGGAGTGATGGATCCAAGAAAGAGCACTCGAGACAAAGCAGAAGCTGTGTTAAGGTCTGTCGCTGTATCGGCGAATGAAAAATTCTTCCCCCGCATTATCTCCCAAACAGGCTTTCCGTAGCTTTAATGGGGAGCATTGGTCTGCAAAATGGCAGAGCTCTTAAACTTCAGCAAGAAACAGCCTTTTGTCTGCCGATCTGTTTTTATGTCCATCGTTCTGTCTGCCTGTCCGTCTGGCTGGATGTCTATACGAAAGAGATTTCAAAAGTCTTCTCCTTTTTAACTGGCTGCTTGTGGATAGGCGTCTTTATAAGTCAACGGTGGTAGAAAATGATTAAAAGATTCAAAGCAGATAGAGTCTGAGTCTTTCATTCCCTCATGTTTGTCTTTCTCTTTCCTTTCTCATCCTCCATTTTTAGTTTTCTCTCTTTTATTCTCCTTCTTTCTAGTTAAAGACATTTTCGATCTACAATGAGCTTATCGGGATTTTCCGTGTTATTTCCAAGCTGATTTTTTTTCGGACACAACATTTTTACATTGAATTCACGAAAACAAGACAATAATTTATGTAGAGTAGGCTTGGTAAGGAAAGGTCTAGATGGGTCTTGCCACTAATCCAGTGCACACAGACTAGATTATGTACCGCGGGAGAATGTGAGGTATGACCGTTATTTTCTCTTGATAATGAGCCTGTTTTGTGCCAACATTTCTTGGTGGCCGGCCATCGTGAATGTTACAACATACATAACCAGGCATAGCTGCCGAGGTTTCTATTTTCTCTACAATCAATCTCAGTCTTTTTATTTACAGCCAAATGACTGCGCGCACATGTGTGTATATGTGAATGTATATATATATATATATGTTTGTGTGTGTGCGTGCGTCTGTGTGCTCGCATTATGTGTGTCCGAGAGAGGAAAGAGAGAGAGAGAGAGAAAGCAAAATGAATAGAAAAAGTAAAACTTAAGAACAGACATACATCTAACATTAAAGCCAGTTCTCAAGTACAAAGAAATGATTTTTGAACACATACAAATAAAACCAAAATATGTTTTGTCTTTGCTTATTACTACTGTTGATTTGAAAATGTAATAAACAGGTGCTATTAATTTCTACACTACTATTTATATCAGAATCGTTATATTTGGAAGAGAAACAAGAATTTTGAAACAATACAAAGTGTACTCTCTAGTTGACTAAATAAGGTTTGCTGAAGTAAATCAACACAAAATGAATAAATGTTTTGGAGAATTGCTTGGTGTGGAATTGGGTTCATAGGTTTATCCACTTGATTTTAAATAAGAGCTTCTTAAACATTTCCGAGTACTTTTGGAGAGCACAGAGAGAAACAGGCTTGCAAAACAAATTGAGAAACATTCTATTAAATCGGGTTTTTTTTTTTCGTTTCCATTCACACCACTTCTGAAGACATAAAACTCAACTTAGGAAAGACAAAGAAAAATAAATATCAAAGAGATTTTTATCTGATACTGGATCCCATTAGACATGCAAATATTAGTTTTGCCCGCAAAAGATTTTGAGACAAAAATCATTTATGCAAAATTTTCTGAAATCTTTGAAGTGAGTCTAGTTCCTGCATAGTTCCATTGGACTGCTGTTGATAATAATTTCTAATCATATAAAAAAAATTAAAGAAAAACAAGTTTTGTAAGTTCTGTTTGTTTTGAATGTTTGCTGCGAACATAGTGAATGATGGATTGCAGAAAATAGCCAATGACATGTGCGGTACATGGAGTGTTAGTGCGGTACATAATGCTCCTAGTGAGGTGTATAATGAGTGGTCTCTGTCATTAAAAACAATGTAAGTGGTCATGTGGCCTACCTAGTGATTGTCTATACAGTACGCAGTGAGTGGTCGTGGATGGTATAGAAGACACAAACAAGTTTAAATTGTTTATTGAGTGGACTTGTTCAGAACACGGTTGATTTGACTGTTGAAGAACAACAAACTGTGTTTTTTTCATCTGTATGAAACTGCTCTAGTAAAATAGTCTAGGAATTCGCAAGTTTAAACATGAATGGTACATTTGTGAATTTTCACAATCGTGTCACTTCGGCACGGATTATTCTCTACATAAATATTAGTAGGTTTCCAATTTTCTTTGCTGAATTACCTTCAAGCTTGCTTTTTTCACAGGTGTTCTGGGGCCAGTTGCACAACACATTTCTAATTTTAAAAACGTTTAGGCCTTAACTATTTTTAGATCATTAGTTTAAAGTGCACAGCACAATTTTAGAATGTTCAAAACTAAAACTGCTTTAAGTAAGATAAAGTTGCTTAAGTATGACTTTCCGTCCTGTCTGTACAATTTTTTGTATGTTTTTCTGCAATGCATCAAAATGGCTAAGTAGAGATTTTGCTTCTTTAGAACAGTTTTAAGGTTTAGAAACGTGTTATGCAACTGGCAAGATAAGAAAATGAAATAAAAATAAGTTGTCGTGAAGTAGACTTCCACACCGGGGGCATGTCCCACAAATCTTGCCAATAATCTAGTTTATATGTCAAAAATACATGTGGGATGATCCATGAGGAAAATAAACACACAGGTAGGTGTTGCATAAACATCAAGTTTCAGTAGTTTTTACGCCGAGGGCTGACGTGAAGCTTGTGATCTCTGACTCGCCATTTTTTGAAAGGCCGTGACTAGACTTGGAAAATTCTAATTTACCTCCAGGAAACAACCAACTAAACACTGCAAGGAGAGTTGGCTGCAGGGAAATAATGTTTTCAGGGATATCTGCAGTCACATACTGCAGATTACATATAAATATGATTTAAAATATTGACTAGCCTTCGTATGCAGGATTCTTAATAGTCAAGCAGGCTTTCGTAACAATGATATACAAAACAGCTCTTATGAGCACCACAACATCTCTAGTCCATGGTTAGCCTTGAAATAACCGTACACCTGCTTTATAACTTCGGCTTTAGCTCGATAAGCGCCGTGCAATATACAGAAACCAGATATTGAGACAAAGTACAACTGAATACATAGACAACCCCAGTCCAGTCAAAACCCTGTCTAGGTGGTATTTCAGAAGAAGAACCGACTCTCGGGCGACACCAGTGACAGACAGACAGACAGACAGACAGACAGACAGACAGACAGACAGACAGACAGACAGACAGAAAGACAAGAAAAGAAAAAAGGAGAGAAACTACGAGGATTGGTTATTGTCAAGTAATCTGTTTGACGCAGTCACTAACAACCTATAGTCGAATTACTTCTCGCCATCTTCCTTTTCATTAGTTGGCTCTGCTGCTGGGGAATCATTTCCCCCCTATTCTATTCCTTTCCTTTCCCTCTCACGTTTCCTCCCTAATCTTCCCTCTCATCTCCCTCTCGCCAGAATCGTGTGTGTTTGTGTCATGTAGATGCAGACTAATGCGAGTGCAAGCATTCTAACAAAATTTACTCAAGGATGGGAGTGTTCATTGTCTCTTGTGTTTAAGTGTAGAAGTGTCCACAGGGGTGAGTAGCACGTAAGTCGAACTGAGACTTTTGACATAGAAGACATTTTCTCGTATCCACGCCATCGAGCTGTAATTTTTGAAATTTTAACTTAAAAACAAGCCCTTAGATTTAAGCTCAAGTCCGACTTAAGATATTACATGCAACCAGCCACAGCCATGGCAACCAGTTGTTCCGCTCATGGTGTAGTAGCTGTTAGCTTCGTGGACAAGACAGTTTCTAAGACAGCCAGGCTCAAACTGTTCAGCTCTCTCTCCCTCTTTGTCCTGTGTGTTGATTTTGACTATCGTCTTCCTGTTGTTTTTATTCTGTGACTGGCACTTGAGCTGTTGAGGGCAGCTTAGTTTGTTCTTTGCGCGAGCTGTCATTCGCTGAATGCCCGCCATTGTTACCGTGAGATTGAGTTCGACATCCGCATAATTAGAAAATCGATGTTTGTGCTGCTGTAAGTCAGTTCTGTGTTCTCTGCATTCTGAGTGTCTTTCAGTGTAGTCTCCATCATCTTCATCCACACACCGCCAAAACACATTTTTTGTTGCATCCAGGGGAGGCTACCGCCTCTGTATCGCTTACAAGCTGTCGAAAAAGAATAACGGTTGTTTACCCCTGTTTATGACAATTTTTTTCGGGGGAGGGAGTTAGAGACACCTGGAACATGTCACCCTCTCTTCTATGATGCCGTTTGAGCACAAATGCATAATGTCTCTAGTTTCATTACAGTACAACGAAGCAAGAGACGATGATACGGCTAAATAAGTAGTCAGGTCAGGAGCCCACGGAATATCGATACTCATGTCAATATTCTTAATATTCATGCCACTCTTCTTCATATTCATGGAACTATATTTTTGTATTTAAGCTATTTTTTTCTAAAAGTGTCGACTAAAAATTATAGTTTCTATTATAAAATGAAATTTAAAAATTCAGAAAATGGCCGCGGCAGTTGTATGACACAGAAAGGTTTACAACACTCATTTCATTCCTTCTTCTCTTCGGACTATCTGACGACTCAGACGTTTCGATCATGCAGCCAAGGGCGATAAATCATAGGGCAAACCGTTCGTCAGTTATAGGGGAGAGCACTGGCAGTGTGAACAGTTATGTTGCCAGCGTTATTTGTGCGTCTGATTACCTGTCTAATGGGCAAGCGAACTCCCAGACTGATGTATGCTGCTTTTGATTATCTGGCTTCTTGCTACCTACAGACTGCATCTCGTGCAGATATCTACTGTCTTATGAGGTTGTCAGCCTGTTTAACTGCTACTTGACCATAAGGCTGCAACAGGAAAACCCATCTCTAGGACAGACCTCTCACTTGCTATAAGACTGATCTCAGACAAATAATTTTGTTTTTAAATTTATTTATTTAATTTTAATTATGTTAAATTATGTGACCATGACCATTTAGTTTAAAAAAATTAAACCGAATAAATTACTATTTATTCTGCTTTATTAAAACAGTTCTAGTACATTATCATGTTCCTGTTTATTAAAAAAGCCTATAAATTATCGAAGGTGGACAAGGTTAAGTAATCGTTTATGTAATATTTTAATATTGGACCAGGAGAGATAAGTGACTATACAAGTATGCCCCTGATTCAGTGGGAGGTACTTGGGAAAATGCTTAAATCTCTCTTTTTTCCCCCACTCGTCTCTGTCTGCCTTTCTGTCTGTCTGTTTGTCTATCTGTCTCTGATCCTGTCTTAATGACCATTCCTTTGATTCAAAAAATGTTCCACGTTTGTATGTCAGCAAATTCGATTACTTTAATACAGTCTGGCATTTAACCACGTACTTAAAACTATGATTGTCGTGAAATTTTCAGAACATATCGGCGATAAACAATTCTTATCTGGAAACTCATCATATCAGTAGCAGTTTCCCATTATTGTTTTTATTGCTTGTTCCAGTGAATCAAATGTCAGAAGAAGAAAAAGAAGCGTTTCTTCGTTCATTTTCGTTTGTTTTTCCATTCCTCACTAATTATATCTCGTAGGCACATTTTTTTCAGAAAGAAGCTATTATTAGAAAGTGTAATAAACAAAAATGCAATATAAAACACGCAAGTCCTTATAATCCTGTTTGATTATATGATTTTTACTGTGCCTTCTTTCAGACTCCATCACCCAGAAGTTTTTCATCAGCGGAAGTGACCTAACGACCTTTCAACTCGCTCTCGTTTTTCAGAGTCAAGAAGAGTAGTCGGCTTTTCTGCTTGACTGCAGTCTCATCAATACTACTTAGACGGTACTGTTGGCTTGTGCATGCATACAATCGTGTTTGGCGGTTGTTAGCAGTAAATTTGCTTCCCACGTATAGTTTGTAAAATAACTGAATAGTAGATCCTTTCAAACCACAGTTAACTTCTCCATCTTTTGATTGCATGTACTGTTTTTATTTCATTTATGTGCAACACTACCTTTTTGTGGGTTTCAGCTTTATATATGCATACTATAATGCTTGATTTATGAATACTTGTCATTAAATGTTTGTTGCTTTCAGTATACTAGTGTGTGCAGACATGGGTGTTTAATAGCATGCAAGTTTATAATTCTTTTAAAATATTTGCCTGCTTAGATATTGTCTCCATTATATATTATTTTTGTTATAAAATAGGCTTCATTATTTTATTAGATTATACTAGAAAACATCGACCACAAAAGAAACGAGTGTAGCAAAGGTCAGCTAAGAAGTACAGCATCTGACACTGTATCGTAAAAATGTAACAACAACCGGAAGGGAGTTCAAAAACTCGATCAGTTCATGAAATAAATCTTCTTTGCTTTCCTACCTCTGAAGCTGTCTGCTAATGGAAAAATCGATATGCCTCCTGCCTTCATGTCATTATTAATATTGTATTTTCTTCTCCACCGGCTAGACCATAGCTAGAATAACACTTCAGGACTGAACCACGTGACAAGTTTACTCCCCCTCCCCCCCCCCTCGACATAACCTCAAGGAATCTGCAAGTCTCTGGAGAAAAAAGAAGAAAAATAAGAAAAATCCCAAGCGTGCATTATTTTTATTCTTTTTTAGACATACCCAATTGTTATTTCATCTCATTTTCTAACGTGGTGCATTGCGGAGTTTCTTATTCAAAAACAAAAGTACATTGAGATATTAGGGAGGTTGCAGGATGCAGCTGTCATAATTATTTTTCGTTGTTAACTGTAGTGGTACCTAGAATGTTAATCTGTCTTACTGTCTTCCCCCTCCTTCTGTTATTCATACACTTACTCTTTTTTCTTTCTTTTTGTCATTTTTGTCTCTCTCATACTCCTCTTCTCCAACCCCCTCCCTCTCTCTCTGTGGATTTTCCAAGCAAGACAGATGTAAAGTGTAATCCAATCCAACAGCAGACAGCGAAGTGACTTTAAAACATCGGCACCAACGGAGAAATAAGGGGAGAAGCATTAATAACCGGAAGAGCAGGTGTTGCGAAGCTGACGAAGGTGGCGATAAAGCGAAGGACCAAACGCAGCGAAGAAGCGGTTGACTAGCAGCAACCTCCGCACGAAGCTTGCAGTACGACAGCTCGTCCATCACCTGACATCGCTGATGTTAAATTTGAAGGAAGTCATTGCTGGAGAAAAAAAACACACACACACAGACACGAGAGATCTTTTAACCGATTTTGTAAAGAAACCTCTTAGAGTGTGACTTCAAGACAGACACTGTGATATTCAATAAGAAGAATGTTGAGGAAGTAAAATATTAGAAGAAGAATGGAAACAACCGACGGGAACAGTCTAATAAATAAAAATAGTCTCATTAAAGTAAATAAGTTGTCAGGCATATAACACACCATAAAAGTGTAACGGGGTGGCGAACGCTCCAACGGCACCACGCCTGGTCCCCAAGACATCCACCCGCAAAATATCTGGGGACCTCTCGACCTGTCATACCCGGAGGACGGACCTCCGCTACAGATTAAGAAGGAAAGAAAGAAAGACAGAGAGAATAAGAGTGCAACTGGGTACCTCGCTACCCAGCATAAACGGTCGCTCCTTGTACCCAATGTGCTGGGAGTCGTGTCCGTTTTACATAAGATAGAGAGGATAGATAAGGACAAGATAGCAGCAGATAGTACAAGATCATAATTTATAACCCACAACGCAGCTTCATTAATTCATCTGCAAAAATGAAACACAAACTTCTTCTGCTTATCTTTAATCTGAAACCATGCTCTTACAAACTATGTTTACTTTAAGAAGCTGAAGTCCTCCCTGCAGTGTACCTCTCAGCCCTCCTCGTGACTGTCGTCGCTACATCTCTGTCTCTCAAGTGTAGGCGTAAATATGAGGGAGCCACGTGTGTCCTCTGTGTTCACCTACACTCTCCCATAGGAGGGCTCACCCTTCCTTTTGCTGGCCGACCAGTCAACGCATGGCCACGTGGTGAAGCCCTACATGGCTAAAACCCTACACAGCGATAAAAGATTAAAAGAAAAAAAATCTCAGTAACTTATAAAATTAGAATTTATTAGCTCGTTAGTCAAACTAGGATCCCCTGTCTAAAATATCTACGAGAAGAAGAAAATGTTGTTAGCGGGATCTAAATGAAATTTCATTGTATTTGGGAAGGCCTTTGAACATCACGTGCTTGCGTGGGTCCAAAGGCGAAAAAGAGGCTAATAAATATGGATAATGTGAGGGTGACAAGTGATCTGATTAACATCTAAAAAGCTTTTGAATGGAAGCTAGATAACAAGATAGGCAGTTCGTGTCTATCCTGCCACCGACTTGAGAACTCCATCTATATGTATCTATTTTAATGGCACCTTTAGCTATCTTAAGCTCGACAGCTGCTTCAAGCAAAAAAAAAAAAGGTTGACGCATTGTTCCACTGACAGTAGACATTTCGAGTTGTAAACTTAATTAGGAACAGGTCAGTATATACCATACCTGCGTGTACGTAGTACAACACTTAGAAATTAAATTGATGTTGGGAATAGTAAATCTATAAAGGGAAGCAAATCAAGACCCTCTCGTGTCTATCCTCCCTTGAGTTATTATTAGCTCCCTTATTAACTGCGATCATGTCCTTTATCGATTTTTATCGAGTTTCGTTACCAGCCTCCATTTATTTTCTCTACATGGGTGTATAGAACACATTTTGTTATGCCTTTATGTCTGAGGGTTTTGCAGGCTGACCTTTGTTACAAAGCTGTCATGTCATTTACAAGCTCACTGTCTAATATTGTAGGATGTTACTGGGCTGTCATGTCACTTACAAGCTCACTGTCTAATATTGTAGGATGTTACTGGGCTGTCATGTCACTTACAAGCTCACTGTCTAATATTGTAGGATGTTACAGTGCTGTCTTGTCACTGACAAGCTTACTGTCTAATATTGTAGGATGTTACAGGGCTGTCATGTAACTTACAAGCTTACTAATATTGTAGTCTGTTACAGTGCTGTCTTGTCACTTACAAGCTTACTAATATTGTAGTCTGTTACAGTGCTGTCTTGTCACTTACAAGCTCACTGTCTAATATTGTAGTCTGTTACAGTGCTGTCTTGTCACTTACAAGCTTACTAATATTGTAGTCTGTTACAGTGCTGTCTTGTCACTTACAAGCTCACTGTCTAATATTGTAGTCTGTTACAGTGCTGTCTTGTCACTTACAAGCTTACTAATATTGTAGTCTGTTACAGTGCTGTCATGTCACTTACAAGCTCACTGCTCACTGTCTAATATTGTAGTCTGTTACAGTGCTGTCTTGTCACTGACAAGCTTACTAATATTGTAGTCTGTTACAGTGCTGTCTTGTCACTTACAAGCTTTCTGTCTAATATTGTAGTTTGTTACAGTGTAGTCTGTTACAGTGCTGTCATGTCACTTACAAGCTCACTGTCTAATATTGTAGTCTGTTACAGTGCTGTCATGTCACTTACAAGCTCACTGTCTAATATTGTAGGATGTTACAGTGCTGTCTTGTCACTGACAAGCTTACTAATATTGTAGTCTGTTACAGTGCTGTCTTGTCACTTACAAGCTTTCTGTCTAATATTGTAGTTTGTTACAGTGCTGTCATGTCACTTACAAGCTCACTGTCTAATATTGTAGTCTGTTACAGTGCTGTCTTGTCACTTACAAGCTTACTAATATTGTAGTCTGTTACAGTGCTGTCATGTCACTTACAAGCTCACTGTCTAATATTGTAGTCTGTTACAGTGCTGTCTTGTCACTGACAAGCTTACTAATATTGTAGTCTGTTACAGTGCTGTCTTGTCACTTACAAGCTTACTAATATTGTAGTCTGTTACAGTGCTGTCTTGTCACTTACAAGCTTTCTGTCTAATATTGTAGTCTGTTACAGTGCTGTCTTGTCACTTACAAGCTTACTGTCTAATATTGTAGTCTGTTACATTGCTGTCTTGTCACTTACAAGCTTACTGTCTAATATTGTAGTCTGTTACAGTGCTGTCATGTCACTTACAAGCTTACTGTCTAATACTGTAGTCTGTTACAGTGCTGTCATGTCACTTACAAGCTTACTGTCTAATACTGTAGTCTGTTACAGTGCTGTCATGTCACTTACAAGCTTACTGTCTAATACTGTAGTCTGTTACAGTGCTGTCATGTCACTTACAAGCTTACTGTCTAATATTGTAGTCTAACACATTCTTTGGTAAGTATACTTACAAGCATAATAGTGATTTTTGTCTGTGTGAAGTCGTTGGTGTGTTGCTGTTGTAAATGAAAAACATTAATCATTATGATTTTTTAAATACGTTTGTCAAAGCATTGTTGTCAACTCTGCTTGATTTTGCTTCCAAAATGTGTTTTTTTCGAGTTTTCTTAGTGTTAATTTTTCATTAAAGTTCTGGTAAGGAACAAAGAAAGGTAAGTTTTTTGGTGCATGGCATTGTACGACCCTATCACATAGTTTGTGGGTGTAACTTCCTACTTTGTCTTTGTCAACCTTGTGCAGTACACAAATAGATTAATAATAAAACAGTGATTAAAAAAGTGTAATAAATCCGTCAAACTTGATGGGCTGTTGTTTCAAACTTAACATTACATATGTAAATCATTTCACGTGACTTGTTTCCCTTGCTAATGATGTACTTGTTACCAAGTGCAGTTTAGTATCTATCATGAATGTATACCCAGGAACAGAAAAGAATTGCAATATACATACGCGTGAGTGTGTGTGTGTGTGAGAGAGAGAGAGAGAGAAAGGGTTAGGGTTGAATGGGTGGGTGGGTGCGCGCGCGTGCGTACGTACAATGGACTGAAATACTGACCAGTCTTTTTAAGGAAAATTAAAAGCCTCATATGAAGAAACACGCCGGACCGTATCACGCCGACGGAAGATTTCAAGGGAGACGAATGCACAGTTTGCACGAACTGCTTGTGCAGGCAGGAGTTAAATCCCGTTAGTTGACGCGTTCGCGGTGTAGGTCGAGGGTGAGCACACAAGGGTTTATACGCATGCGCACTGGATGTCGACAGCCAGACAGACTTATGACTTTTAGTCGCTTCGAACCGAGATTTACTCCGGCAAACGCGCAGTCAAACAAACTGAACTAGGTTTAAATTATAAACGGTGTTCTTTTCTTTAAAAAAAATAGCAATGAGAGGACTGTAGTGAGCAGCTGTACTCATCCAGAGTTTCCTCAAAATTAACGAGAAATAATACTTATTTTTTGTATTATAAAAATATCAATAATTGTCCTTTTGTTTTTAGTTTTTTTTTCTAAATGATCCAAGTATGTTAATCGTTTTCAATTTGTTTCTTTCTTCCTTTTCTCTGTAATATCCCCTTAAACAACAAGTCGTGACGTTAAACACTTAAAAATTTAAAAATGTATGTAAATAGTTTTACATCATGCACCTTTTTTTCCGTCTCTCTTTTTTTATTTCTCTCTCTCTCTTTCTGAATGTGTGTGTGTGTGTGTGTGTGTGTGTGTGTGTGTGTGTGTGTGTGTGTGTGTGTGTGTGTGTGTGTGTTCTGATTATATGTAGCCGTATTTATGTTCACCGTTTACAGTAGCTTATGTCCGTAGAGATCATTCAGCAGACGTTCTGATAAATCATATTCCCTTATAGGTTCCTTGTCACAAATCAGTTATCAAAACAACACGCGTTCAATATTAAATAAAACACATATGATAGAAGACCGATATGTTTAAGCTACTAGCATGCAATAATAGCCTCTTCATTTGACAAGATGCCTACCTGTCAGGTCTGTGATCCGGCATCCCGACTAGAGACTGACCGCACTTGATGTCCCAGCCAAAGACAACTACTCACCGCCGGTATCTACACCAGCCGCCTGTCCACTCAATGTTGTGTTGCTGTCACAATTCCTTATTTATTTGCTTTCAATAACATCCGTTAGATGTCAGTGTTTGAGGTTAAACCCGTTCTTTGGCAGTGACAGGCACAGTTTAGCCCTCGATGCTGATTAGCGGTCTTTGCTGTATCTTTTTATTTAAAACACAAACACCCATACAGAGATAACATGAAAGATGACAAATCTTTATTTATGAGTGTAACAGAAGGAAAAGCTAACCCTCGATCTAAGAAAAGGAAACTGAAACACTACATTACTTCAAAACAAGTGCATTAATAATAAGAGGGAAAATATTAATCATAAAAGGGAAAATAAGAATATATACAAAGATGGGAGGTTGATGTTTATTTTGAGCGGGATGTGTTTGACTAATGAATAAGTAACATATTGGATGGGAGGCCTCTGCAAGCGATCAAAGGTTTTGATATCGATGTTACAGAAGTCCTGCTTTGATTTTTTTTTAGACTGGTTTCAGTTTATTGGAGGTGAGAAGAAAGGCCGTTGCATTGAACGCTACGAGAATATTTTAGGCTTGTCTTGAATAAGTCGATTCTTGGTATGGGAGTATTGAGTTTGAGTAAACACCTCCCCCCCCCAGCCCTAACTTTTTTTTTTGGTAGAAAAAAGTGTGGAAAATCTAGGTGACATTTCACCTGTTAGACGAGCTCCTAGAAACAAGAAATAATAAGGTGATGGTTTAGTTTAAGTAGCACCAATCTCATTTGCTCTCCTCTGAATGCTTACAAGAGGCCTCATAGAGACATCACTAGCAAAGTCACACAGAGTGGAGGCGTTATTGATCTGAAAGACAGACAGACAGACAGACAGACAGACAGACAGACGTTTAAGCTAAATCAAACACGTTTTTTGCAAAAAGCATGGACACTTTTTTAGAAAGAAATCCGACAAAAACCTTAAAATAATTTACAAAATTAAAGTTTCGACAAGAAACAAACCAAAAATAAGACAATCCGAAGTGGAGACACCAACAATGCCAAGGGGATGATTCAAATGGGAGATAAGAGAATAGGAGAAAGAAACAAACTTAGGCAGAGACTGACGGCGGATAGAGAGGGAAAGTTAAACGGGTGCGAGAGAGAAAGAGAGAAGAGAGATGTGCTCATACCCTTTTTTATTCTATTTAAAAAATATTTGATGCTTTGTGTTAGTAGCCTCATAAAAGTAGCCCAAAACAAAATTGTCTGAATTTGTAGGTTCTGCGGGCAGATGTCATCTGTTTGGCTAGATTTAGACTAGAACTGTTACCGCACGGCAGTACCTAGAACGCATGCTTCATGCTTAACCAGTTTCATCCCCCAGCCACCACGTGACGCACGGACTCCATGTCTCGCCATCGCGAGCCTGCAGGCGGCGGCCATATTGGCTGAGGTAAGTTCTGCCCAAAGCTCGTACTTGGTATTCAGATCCGTCAAGATTATGTGGTGTGTTTACAAACAGAGCTGTCCATGAAATAAACAAACTCAGAAACGAGTCAGAAATGAAAGAATCAATTAAAATTAAAATTCAACCAACAAATCAAGATCACCCTCAAGCTAAACTTTCACATTAATTCCTTTTAGCATTTTTTTCTTGATGTTATTTTTTTAAGAGGCTGCATAGCCTGTTGGTCACTGTAGACCACAAAATCGCTAGATAGAGAGTCTTTGGGACCTGTAGCTGTAGAACTCATTCCCCAGGCTTCGACTGCCTATCCAACAGCTGCTCTGCAGAAAATAGATGACTAATTTATTAGGGAGGGTAATACTGCAGAACAAGATGCTTAGTTTCCTCCTACATATGGCCTACTGCCACCCCTATCTATACCCTGTCTCCCCACCTTAACTTTTAACTATTGTTGAAAAATACAAGCTTTGCCGCTACAGAACTTCTTCCGATAATCTTTCTTACCTTAATGTCAAAATCGTCTTGCCATTGTCGTGTGACATGTCACTGTTCCTGTCATGGCAGTGGTGACAGCCCCTTGAGAGGGTCTGTCGAGATACGGGCGATGCTGAGACTGACATGGGATGACACAGAAAGGTGAGTACTTTGTCCACTTACATCCAGAGTCCAGTCAGAAAGGTAAGTAACCAGATACAAGAAGTTTTCACCAAGATTCCTCGCACGCGCATCTTTAGGTGATGGACAGTGAAATCAGTTACTTATTCTTCTTTTTTACGAGTGTGAGAGTGAAGAAGTATAATAATGGAGAGAGAAAGAGAGATGAGGTGCTTAGCAAAATATCGGAAGTCAGGTGTAACAATTAAAAAACTTTTTCTCCACCGACACCGACAAGTTGTGTATTACTTTCGTAAATACTTTTTATTTTCTGCAGTGTCACTTGTGGCCAGTAGTTTGGGTCAGTTCAGAAATGAAGGTAACTTCAAACAAAGTATTCAATATATATATATATAATCTATTCCTCCCTATTGTCACCTCCCTGCTCTTGCCTGTGTGTCGTGTGTCTCTCTGTTAAAGCGCTGTCATGTTTACTCATCGCCTTGCTGTGCAAAGATCAATAGTTAATTAATTCCAGGAACCCGAGGTCGGATTAGAGAGAATTCCAAAATTCCTTTTTTAAATTAAATCATGAACATTCTTAGATAAAACGCTCAGAATGAAAACTCTACTGAACTGGGGTTTTTTTTTCAAATACTGCATGTGTTGCTTACTTTAAAGAAGAAGGTTTCGGGTGTGTGTGTGTGGGGGGGGGCTAGAAGTGAGGTGTTGCTTACTTTAAAGAAGAAGGTTTCGGGTGTGTGTGTGTGGGGGGGGCTAGAAGTGAGGTGTTGCTTACTTTAAAGAAGAAGGTTTCGGGTGTGTGTGTGGGGGGGGGCTAGAAGTGACCCTGTTTTCGTCACCAGCAGTACAGGAGTTTATCAGCCTACATCAAGTAGCGACATCCAGGCACAGTTTCGAAACCCGTCAGGATCACCTTGACATAATGTCGTTTTTTTGTATCTACCGCCCGCTATTCATCGCAGACATAATATTCCAGACGGCCTTCTGGGACTTCTGTGGGCGAAGTGTTTGACAGGAAATGCGGCCCGGTGGGCGCAAAGGAAGAGGGGAGACAACATCGTGGTGCAGAACAGAGAAAGTTATCGTTCGTTGATCGGGGAATACCGGTCTCGAATAGTGGAGAGGGAGTTACAAGAGACGATGGAAATGTCTGCATGATAGAGAGAGAAGAAAAAAGGAAGATGAGACACACACACACACACACACACACACAAGATACGGGGTCAAAACGGAAACAGACACACAGACCGGCAGGTAGGGAGGTAGAGCAATGGTCAAGTAGCCACACGGTCTTACAAAAGCTGAATTAAATTATTATAATTATTATTATTTTATTTTCACACACACACACACACACACACACACACACACACACACAGCTTAAAAGTTAAACATTCCGGGGAAGAAATTTGAAAAAAATTGGAGAGAAAGAATCAAGCTTATAAAAAATAAAAGAACCACAATTGACATATGGAATTCAAAAATTCTGCGCCATGGTTAGCTGTTGCTTGTCCATGTCGGACGTCGTTTGTATTCTTCAGACGCACACCGAGTATCAAAATCATCAGAATTTTCTTTCTTGGTTTCTTTATTGATTTCGAGAGGTATTGTTGTTGTTTAGACAGACTAGATCTACCCCAGCTGATTTTTTAATAATTTATTATAGCCATAGGTCTCTTTTGTCGTTTCTACTTCTCGTCGTTTTCAAGTGCTTGTGGCCGCAGGCCTCGGTGGTGAAGAGAGACTAAAGGTATTTCAACAGCAACAGCTGCTGCGCCTATTGTTTTTCACAATAAAATAAAGAAACCCAAGCCGGCAAATTATTTGTTCATTGCATGCATATTTTATAAAGCGGCTGGCACAAACACGGGGGCTGGAGGCATTTTCGTCGCCTATACAGCTTCTCAAAACATTTCTCTGAGAAACCTGTTTTTCTACTCGACGTAAGTCTCACGTGCTGGGCACGTAGTAGGTTGTTTGAACAACCGGCTGGCTGGCGACGCGTTGATCATTTCTAATGCACTCACTGTCTTACTACAGTCGATGCCAAATGACATTCTTCCCCTCAAATGGCTCACCTGACATTTCGCAAACAAACAGCCACAGTAGATAAAATTTATGAATCAAACGAGGGTATAATTATGTAGATATCCTTCTTCCTCCCAGTCTCTGCATACCTCTATGTAATGTCATACATTCTCAAACAGCATGCAATAGGACGCATATACACTTACCTTGCACACGCACGACGCATATTACACACATACACCACGCTCGACGAGCCCCCCCGTAGGTGGTGATGAAGGTGAAGAGATTTCTAGTTGATTTATGGAAGATGAACAACTCGCTGCTCTCTCTTTTCTATCTGGCCATGGAACCGTCGTCTTTCTTCTTATTTTTACGTCATTCTTTTCCCAAAATGACGACAAACAAATGACGTACACATGACGTCAAACACAAGACACCATTCACACACCAAACAATACAAGACCTCCCCCTCACCTATTACACAGTATAAATACTGTTTAAACTTTCCATTGTATTTTTATTTAAATTTATTCATTCATCTACTCATGTATTAGCTCATTCGTTCGTTCGTTTATTCTGTTTTTTTTAAATTTATTTATTCATAGGTAATTTATTTTTGTTCGGTCGGTGAACTGGTCACTAGTTCATTCTTATTTGTTCATGTTAATAGTTTTTTTGTCTTTTGTTCATCTCTTTTTCTACTTCCAAAATACCTTAGTTTTATTTTTTTTTCTCTACTGTTGTCTTCCTTACTTTGTTTTCAACCCGTCTTTTGCATCTGATCTCTGCTGTCAGTCACATGTCTGCACTTTTCATGTCCTATTTTCACCTGTACCTTGTGGAGGGCCAGACAGTTTGTGACCTGATATATTTGTGACGAACTTGTGTAGGCACCCACCTCTCGTGACTGACATCAATACCTGTGTCGCAAGTGCCTTTCCTTCGACCTGGCTCTCGCTATTAGGGTGGACACAGCCGGTTCTCGACAAACTTCGATCTGTTCCGTCAGTTATGAGCTGAAATACATCGTAATGTCGTGAGAAAATGGATCCTATTTTCAGCCGTTAACCTTTTTTTCTTTCCGGAAAAAATATGATTTCAGGTGAAAATAGCTTGTTTATCAGAGATGGTCTCTAGTAAGATGCTTCCGCACTGAGTATATCATTTATGACATGAATATTTCTTGTTTTTCAGTGTGTGAGCGTGAGAGAGAGAGAGAGAGAGTGTTGTGTATCTGTTTGCACGTGTTTTTGTGTTTATATATATATATATCTGTGTGTTTTGTTTTTTTCTTATCTCAGCTCTCACTCTCTGTTGTTTTCCTGTCAGAACGAGTGATTGTGAGTGCATCATATAAAGAAAAAGCTAAGTCTCTCTCATACCTGCTCTAGGAATGTATTCTTGACTAAGCTCAAGCGCTTTTAAAGTTGATGCCTACTTTCTGTTATGTGATGGAATGCAGCCAGGGTTAAATGTCATTGTCAGGAGGCTTGGTACAGGTGTGCAGGTAACTTGTCATGAACCTGCTGGCGAGAATGGAAGTTTTGGATACTTACAAAATGTTGGTGTTTGATGGGCGTCTATGGGACGATTACGATTATCTGATCATGATGATTACTCAAAACTCAATGGTTAGAATTTACGAAAAAAAAAAGGACTAAGAAATTGTTGAGCTATCATTAATAAGTTTCTTTTGTCTACGGTAGATTACTGATAATTCACAGAAAAGTAGAAACGATATGCGACATAAGTTAATCTTTAACATTAAATTATATAAAGTATTTTAGTATCTCTTTCTTTTCTCCTCGCATCCACATCACTCACAGTTACTCACAACTCATATCTCTTTTCCTCCCGCCATTTTCTACCTGTCAGGCTTCTCAGAAAATCTCCTTGAGCAGCAAGTACGGTTTACCTGGTCCAAATGGTACAATGACAGCCAGAAATCGTTTTACCACTTTTCCCCTCCGTCCATGAATATTCAGAGCAGACTTGTTTTCGACTATGCAGTGGTCATCACAGCAATTGTTGCCTAAGATCTTCCGGGGGAGCATGAGAAAAGTACAGGCTGCAGAGTTAGAGCGCAGAATGATTGCATGTCAAGCAGACGGTTGTGGAATTTGATGGCCTGCCTGGCCGTGACATGGCAGTTATACAGCCATTCTTCATCTTTATGTCTCCCTCTCAGTGTCCTCTCGGTTTTTTTTCTGCTTTGTGATTGTCACTCTCTTTTTCTTTTTTTTTTCTTTCACTCTTATACTTTTCTCTTTGTCCCTGTCTCTCTTGTTTACATATTGCTAAATCGTTTACCTTCGCTTTGTAACACTAACAATGTTTGGTACTCCTCCCTTTGGAATGGTGAGAGTTGGATGTAAAAAGTTAAATTTGTCTAATTCTGTCTCCTCGTAAATACAACTCTCATGGCCATGATCATCTTTTTCTGTTTGTAGTTCTTTTTGTCTTTCTTTGCCGTTTCTCTTTTTCCTTTTTTAGTCTTCTTTCTCTCACTCTCTGTCTTCTATTTCTTTCTTTTTCTTTCTCCCTGTTTTCTGTCTTTTCCTTTCTCTTCCCGCCTTCATTTTCTTTCTCTCTCCTTGCATTCTCCTTTGTCTCTTTTTCTCCTTCTTTCTATTGCTTTCTTTTATTTTTTCACTCTTTTTCTCATCTGTTCTTTTATTTTTTTTAATTTTTTGTATCTATTTTCTCTCTTCTTGTCCTTTTTTTGTTGTCCATGTCTTTAGTTATTTCGTTCTCCGCGTGGGTGTGTGTGTGTGTGTGTGTGTGTGTGTGTGTGTGTGTGTGTGTGTGCGTGTTTCTTTTTTCGCTCTGTATCTGCATTATCCCACTCTCACTTTTTATCGTTTTCTTGTTCGCTCTCTTTCCATCTCTTCCTGTTTTTGTCTGACTGCATCTTCGTGTGTTCCTTTTCTTCTTCCCACTCCCTCCTTCGCAAATGTCCTACTTTGGCCTCGACTCTTTTTATTCTTTCTTTCTCCGTCTCAACGCTTGCTAACTGTCTCTGTCTCACCACGTCTGGCTGCGCATGCCTGTGCAACATCGACCTTCCGGTGGCCATGCCGTCTCACGGAGGGCGGCCCGATAATGTCCCGCACGAGTTGCCCGCCGCAGTTAACGCATTACCGCCCAAACTACAGCATTATCTCCCCTTGTGGAAGCAGCTATCGCCTAACCTCTACCCTCCTTCTTTTCACCCCCCCTCCCACCTCCCTTTCGTTTCCTCCCAGCCGCCTTCTATTTATTTTTTCTTCTATTTTAATTTCTTTAATTCTCAAATGTTATTGTTGCCGTTGACGTGTCTGTCTTTCTATCCATATTAATGTCTCAATCTTTTTCCTCACCTCTGTTTTCTTGTTGTTTATTCTTTCTCTCTTTCTCTCTGTGTCTCATTCGAGCTTGTGTGTTGCATTTGTGCGGCTGTGTGTGTTATGTATGGGCATGTGTTTGAGTGCATGAATAAATGTATGTGTGGCTGTAGGTCTGTGTATGGGTGCCTCGTGTGTGCATGTATGTTTAACTTTGTGTTCAACTGTGTGCGCGAGTGAGTGAGTGAGTGAGTGAGTGAGTGAGTGAGTGAGTGAGTGAGTGAGTGAGTGAGTGAGTGAGTGAGTGAGTGAGTGAGTGAGTGTGCGCACGCGCGTGCTCTCCTCTCCCCCACCACCCTATTTTTCCTGATTTACCGTATGCCCCTGTCTTCTACCCGTGGATTCGTCAACGCCCAAGACGGAGGGTTAGTGACCGTAATCATCGTCATTAACGGGACGTTTGGCAGCTTTGGCAGCCCCAGGCAGTCGGGTGCCGCTTGTTCTCAAGGCACCTTTCTCTGGACTTGTTTGAGGGACTGCGCTCCGATCTGCCATGCGCTCAATTATTCACGAAACGGCGGAAGCGAGAATTGGTGGCGCTTTTCAGCAGCGGTGTCCACGTGGCAAGAGCAAATGTTCAACTCCCTTGCCTCGTCCTGGGACCCGGGAGGTGGATGACAAGGAGGGTGGGGGAGGGAAAACACAGGGCGAGAAGGGGGGAGGGGAGAGCTCGAGGTGAGATGGGCGGATACGGAACGGGTGTGGGAATTGAACAGTGATGGATGCAAGTGTTAGTTTAAATTTGAAGCCATCTCGTTAATTGTGCTCACGAATAAGACTTTATTATTTTTTTTTGTATTATAGAGTTATCTATGTCGCTGACTAGATGTAGGTGCAAAAAGTGCAGGAACAGTTATTTTTCTAATAATTTGCAAAAATGTATAAAGTATTCACTAGATGTGTCCCCATGAAGTACAGTGTTAGCGATTTTGCTGAATAATCGTCTACAAGGAAGACTGTAACAAAAGTTATTTTGATAACTTTATGGGTTTTTTTTAGAGTGTGTGCATCTTATTTTATTTGCTTGCCAGCAGTTGATAGGACATTTAAACTTGTGGAATATACATGTGTCGAGTATATATCATTATATATAGGGGAAATGTTTTGTAGGAAAATGAACTGAATGTTTAAGTGCAGTGAATACCAAACATAATAATAATAATAATAATAATAATAAAGATTTTTATAGTGCATATTCACACTCATAGAGAACATGGAGTAACATGTTTATCATAATAGGCAAACTGACAGACAGCTGTAACATGTTATCATAATAGGCATACAGGCAGACTGCTGTAACATGTTTATCATAATAGACAGACTGACATACAGCTGTAACATGTTTATCATAATAGACAGACTGACATACAGCTGTAACATGTTTATCATAATAGACAGACTGACATACAGCTGTAACTTGTTTATCATAATAGACAGACTGACAGACAGATGTCACATGTTTATCATAATAGACAGACAGCTGTAACATGTTTATCATAATAGACAGACAGCTGTAGCATGTTTATCATAAGAGGCAAACTGACAGAGAGCTGTAACATATTTATCATAATAGGCAGACTGACAGACAGCTGTAACATGTTTATCATAATAGACAGACTGACAGACAGCTGTAACATGTTATCATAATAGGCAGACTGACAGACAGTTGTAACATGTTTATCATAATAGACGAACTGACAGACAGCTGTAACATGTTCATCATAATAGACAGACTGACAGACAGCTGTAACATGTTTATCATATCAGACAGACTGACAGACAGTTGTAACATGTTTATCATATCAGACAGACTGACAGACAGTTGTAACATGTTTATCATACTAGACAGACTGACAGACAGATGTAACACGTTTATCATAACAGACAGACCGACAGACAGCTGTAACATGTTTATCCAGGGTCATGTCAGCAGTGACAATAAATCCCAGATTTTGCTCCAATGTAATAGGTATGTGTGAGGGGAAGAGGATAAAAGTGTAGGTTAAGGGAGTGAGTGACAGGGTTCATGCATGTGCCGATGCCAAAGTGCACGTGCGCCGCTCGCTCTCTTCCAGTGAAAATACACGAGCGAGAGTCGCTGCGGTGAAGGCTGTCACTGTTCCAGTTCCTCCTCCCCCTCCAATAGTTCCGTTTAAGGCGGCCGTTGTCGCTGCCAACTGTGGGCCCTGTTGGCGCAGACGCGGGCTTTGATGGCGATGCTCGCACACTGCACGGCCAGGCGGTGGTAACAGGAGGAGGTGCTCCAGCGGTCGCTGTTGTAGCAGATTTCTAGCACAGTGCACCCGGAGCCGTCAGCGCTCGACAGAGTCAAGTCCTCGCTCATCATCTTTCAGCTGGCGCGCGTGTCACTGGATAGTGCGAATGGAACTCTGCTCGCTGGCCTGAAGACTGTGAGTTTTTTCCCTGACGCGTTAAGGATGACCAAGCATTGATAAGGTAAGTTCGGCAACTTGTTTCATGTTTGCCACTGACATCGCAGTTGTCTTTCAGGGTAGCATCTCGTAGGCTAGGTAAGGGGGCCTTGTCTGGGAGGGAGGGGGTGGCTGGATCAGATAATAAACAACACACTGTCCAGCTGTGATGACCCAGGGAGACAACTACCAGGCAGGATACTTACTAATACTCCAGACAGAGCGGAAGTCTTGCAGTCATTTTGGTTCTCTGGCAGCGTGTCTGCCCGATCTTTCCTTCGTAGAATCACTGTCTGTCTGTCTGTCTGTCTGTCTGTCTGTCTGTCTTATTCTCTTCCTAGTAAAGGGATTTCGGTTTCCTTCTTGATCAATCGGTTAATCATTTATTTACGGTACTTAACCAGTTACTTATTAATTCGAATTCTCTCTCTCTGACACACACACACACACACACACACACACACACACACACACACACATTCCCTAGCAGGCAAGGGAGCAGGAGTCAGCATGTGAGGTCATGTAAAGAAAGTTTCAGGGCCGGTCACTTTTTGCGTCACACACAGCTCCCCAGCGAGTTATCTCCCCGATCGCATCATCGCAATGGTTCCGTGCCGCCCACACAGGCTGACAACTCCAAGTACATTGAGGGTCTAAATGGCAAAAGTCTGTTGAGAGCGTGTTGCATGGCTGCTCTCTATGACAATCACCAATCACTGAGACTATTATCATGGCGCTTACTTGCGCCTACTCTGTGACTCTGTGTCTTTCTCCTCCACAGTGTCAGTCGCGAGTTGTGTTGTACAGGTAGATATGTAGACATGCTATGTTTACTGGACTAACAACATCTGAAGACAGTGTCAGAAACTGTCGGTGTTACAACTTTCCCGCCATCCCATGTTGCCTTCATAAGGTCTGCTTTCGGGATGTTTGTTGGGTAGATGAGGGGCTGAACCTTGTGGGTGAGGTGGAAGTACTTTATGTATACGTGTGCTGTGGATGAGGATGTCGATGTTAATACACATTTTTATGCTTATTTGTTTTAATGTTTATTATTGTGTATTTTTTCTGTTTAATTGTTCGTTCTTTCTTTCGTTCTGATCACGTGAATTCATATTGCCATAGCCTGCGTGTAAATACGTATGTGTGTCTGAGAAGTAAATACCTTCTGCAGGCCCTGTGGGAGGTCGTGTTGATCATCTGCGACTGTGTGCTCAGTGGTCTGTCGACTGCAAAATATCATTTAAAGAGCCACTGTTGCCGGGTTTTGCTGCTTGCTATTTCCTCTTTTCTCTGTTGTTAAGACAACAGCATTTACACAGGCGGCCCGCGGCCTTTTACCAACTGTTATTTTAGGCCCTCGGCACGACCACCGAAGCCCCGGGTGTGATGCTATCGCAGGTGACACAGCTGGCAGGAGACCGTTATTCTGTGGCAAAATGATGTACGAGTTTATAAAGGCATAACCGTGAAACTTCATTTATCATGGCATTCTCTCTCTCTAATTCTCTCCCCTTACCGTTTTCTCCCTTTACTTCTCTTTCTTTCGCTCGCTCGGTCTCATTATAGTGTGTGGAGATTTTTCCTCGTACTGTGGTGTCCGTATCTTCTCACTTCTAGTATAAGAAGATGATTTTAGACCTGCTACTGATGTCTCTGATGAGTTTTTTTGTGTGAATATCTACACACAGTTTTAGCATGTGGATATCAATTAACAGTTGTGTAAATATTTATTCAGAGTATATATCCACATTTCTAATCCATGAATATCTGCCCAAAACTTTAGTGTGTAAATATCCGTCTAGAGTTCTAGTGGATAAATATCAGCCTCTGGTTCATACAGTGTGAATATATACCTACAGGTCTTGTAGGAAGATACAGGTCCACAGTTCTAGTTTGGAGATACAGCCTTTTCTAGTGGGTCACATCTATTGACAGCTTTAGTGTGTGGACACCTGCCCCCAGTTTCCAGTGTGTTCGTTAGTTGTTTTACCTAGGAGCATTTCTAGTGTTGACAACCTCACCACAGTTTTAGTGTGCGCATTAGTTGTAATTGGTGGGTATCTGTCCACAACTTTAGTGGGTGAGTATTTGTATAGTGCACGGAGACATGAAGTCCTAAATATTTCTTCACAGATTTAATGGTTAGATATTTGAAAACATTCATTTTGTGTAAATTTTCGTCTACAGCTCTAGCGGGACTACTATCTGTCTAGAATCTGTCTAGAATCTGTCTACAATGTTAGTATGTCAAGACCTCCCCGAGGCTTCAGTGTGTGGAGACCTGCCCTCATTTCAAGTGTGTGGAGACCTGCCTTAGCTCTAGTGTGTGGAGACCTGCCCACAGTTTTAAGTTTTCTCTCCAATTCTTTTCTCGAAAATCATGGCGGGGGGTATTTACAAGCTACGACGAAGAAACCATTCAAGCGAAAGAAAGAAGAAAAAAAGAGGAGCTGTGGTTGGTAAGGGAAGAGGTGGAGAGGGAGGTGAGGGGACGGGCTGCAAGAAATCGACCGGCGAGAATGAAGGGATGTTCACGAGACAGAAAAATGGGGGTCTGTGGCCAATGGCAGAGTAATATTTGTGTTCCTGCAGGTCACACAGTCGCAGTGCAGTACCTTTATTCACCCGGTGAGTCGTTAAGATGGCGAGTGTGGGTGGCAGCCTCCTTTCCTCCATTTAGTGGAGAAAGGCTGCTGGTCAGTTTTTATCTCATCATCAACTAGATCGACCACAGACGAATGGTAGTGGACTGATCTCACACTTGGCTAGTTTTATCTCACTCTTGATGCGTTGGATCTCACATTCTGTATATCTGGTCTCAGTCTCAACCAGTTTGATGCCACTGTTTACTATCTTGCTATCACGATCTCACCCTTGACTAATTTAGTTGATAAAGGCGTGTTTGTTGGCTTGTTAGTTTGATTTCATTTTGTGCTGTAATGAATTCATACTATACTAGTTTACTCGGACTTTAGTTCAGTATCACTCAATTAGTTTTACACCAATTTTTGCTCGCTTTATATAGGTATAGAAAGAGGAGACAAAAGGAGAGAGAAATCAAAGTCTTCAAGATTCCGTCAGTAAGTTGGTTGATTGAGTTACCGACAGATGTCGCTATAGTTGCTATAATAACTCAGTTTTATAACTCATGTCAAATACAGTCCCCTTGAGGACCATACAGTATACAAACTATACAGTTTGCTCTGACTCCTTCCTCTTGTTGACTTCTTTTTTTCTTTTTGTCTTTTCTAATGTCAGCTCTCATTACAGGCGACATACATCACGAATGTAGAAGAGGTTGTAGTTTTCCTACTCACACCGTTGACCTCTTGTGTGAGCGGCTGATTTGTGCATGATTTATATGAAAGGACATTTGTTAATTTTATTGATTTGTTTGTCTATGCGTCTGTCCTTTTGTTTGTGTTCCTTGTCGGGTGAAGTATTTCTACCTATTGTATGCTGCTACCTTAGAGAGTTAACACGTGCATATCACCAATATCACGTCCACGCATTAAGTACACACACATTATCAGTATCAGATCAAACCATTTAGAGTACAAACATTTCGTCACTAACATATCAACATTTATATTTCTCTCAACCCATCTTTCTCATTCCCCTTCCTCCCCCCCCACCCGTCTTTGTCCTTTACCCGATTCCTTCCTTTTGTCCGTATCGCACTTTCCTTGATTACAGTGAGTCAGCTGTCGTGTGCTTCATTCACACACCACGTGACATTGTACTTTGCTGCAATAGTAAGTAATGTCAGTTCCTCACCAAACCCGACGCTGCAGTCTTCAAAGCATTTTTGTTACATGCTAAAAATGTCGGTGATGTAATAGCAACAAGGTTCACTGAGAAACAGGATTGCTTAGGCTGACCACGTTTTGTATAACACACACACACACACGCACACACACACAGATATATATATATATATAAACATATGGAAACGCATAATAGAGACATGAGAGAGAAGGAACAGAGAAACAAAGCCGGAAAAAGAATTCAGTTGGACTTACTGATAAACAGTTTAAATATTTCCTCTTGTGCGCATGTGTGCGTGTCTGCGTGTTTGTGTGTGTGTGTGTGTGTGTGCGTGCGTGTTTATATATATATATATATATATATGTGTGTGTGTGTGTGTGTGTGTGTGTGTGTGTGTGTGTGTGTGTGTGTGTGTGTGTGTGTGGAAGGGTGGGTGGGTGCTACTCAAATGAAATAAAATTTAGTCATTGGTCCTCTTGTACAATTCACAACGAACCTTTTGTTCCTATGATTTTGATTTAGGATTTATTTCGGACAAAGTAAATAATAACCACAGACCACAGACCACAGACCACCATCAGAATCAAGTCCATAAATGCCTTTACTAACCCCAGCTCTCTTAAGTGACAGATATACAGATACCCTGCCTTCACCTACAAAAGTCTCTTTACATCTTCTTAAAACGCTCCTCTTCCTTGAGCATCACTCCTAACACAGTCCACACAATGCTCGTCCTTCTTACCCTCCCCCCTTCCCTCTTGCTACTTTACCCATCTTTATCGGCAGAATCACTATATTTCTCTGTTCCTGTTACTTGATGCCTTTTGTTTTCTGTTTCGTCAGTACTGTCGTTTTCTTTCGTCCCCTTTGTTTTGTGTCTACTTAGTCCACGTGTCTTTCTCGTGTTAAGCGCTAAGAGCATGCTCTCTATGAGTGTGAATATGCGCTATACAAATCTTCACTATTATTATTATTACATCTGTGATACTTACAGCAATTTGCAAACATGTGTAGTTTGTCGACTTCTTATTAACTAAAAGAGTGTGTACCCTTGTCAACTGTTGGTTGAAATTAAACAATCAAGGTATTTGGGTTACTTTGGTCTCAGCAGCCATATTGGTTCATTAGCAATAAAATGTTATCACACGAAGACCTCCTATTCGTTTGCTCTCATCTCTTCTTTCAGTGCAAAGCATGTAAAACACACAAGTTAAACATCCAGTCTGTCTTAATGGAGAAGCTGCAGTTATCTTGATGACGATTGTAATGACTCAATTGGTATCTAAATGATTAAACAAAAAATTTATTATTTCTTCGAATTAATGATTTACTATCATACGTGGTAATGAAACATCTGCTGGACATTTCCTCTCTACCTCATTTTTAGTTTTGTTAATGTACTTAATCTGCTTTAACCACACACAATGCTTTACTAAACACACTCCCTCACTTAGACTAAACCTCACTTTTAATTTTATTTTGGATGATAAGCCTCTTTTCAGTTAAACCTTTTATGGTGGAGCAGATATTGCAAGATATTACCCCCCAAAAAACCCAGGCCATTGATGGATATTCGCTCAACAGCAAGAGAAGCACCCTCACACTGAGTTACTTAAAATTTCAATTTAAATTCAATTTTGGGGGATGTTCTCAGCTAAGCCTTTTGTTTCAGGGTAGACAGTGTACAAGACATTGAGTAGAAATATAGTGTTCCAGAGAGGAGAGTCTGATGCACGTGTTTTGAAGTGCAGGCGGCGTATGATCCCCTTGTGAATACGATGCCCCTAAAAGTCTGGTGAGCAAATCCACCATCGCCAAGGATATTGAACAACATTGCAGTTTTATCTTCCATGTTCATGGGCAAGAGTTTTATGAAATACAAGCTAGAAGCCAGTGCAGATATAAATATTCGTTTCGGAAAGTTTTTGTTTTCAATTTTTATCTGGAATTCAATAATTTGATGCAGATGCGCATTGATTCTGCTCTTCAAGTTCGTATTTTAGACTTTACATGAATCTCGTATGAAGCTTTGGGATTTACACAGTGGATGGCTTGTAATCTCATGGAATTTACAGATTTTGTGCTTCGTGTAGAATACGACTTTGAAAGGTTTAGTGTTTGATCCCATTATTCTCTCTTTCTGTCAGATGCATTCACTTTCACATGTTTCATTTGGGTGTCGGTGCTGTATGTATGTATGTATGCTCGTATATATATGGCTGTGTGTGTGTGTGTGTGTGTGTGTGAGAGAGAGAGAGAGAGTGTGTGTGTTTGGTTTGTGTGTGCAGTTGTGTGTTAGTATGAGTGTGTGGCTGTGTGTGTGTGTGACTGTAAGTACTCAAGCACTCGTATATGTGCACGTGCATGTATTTGTGAGTGTTGTATATCTGTATGTAAGTATGTCTGTACACTTGGGACTGAGTGTATATGTGCTTGTGCACGTCAATAAGAACCAACCAAACCTAATTATGCGATCACTGTCAAAGACTTAAACAAAGTCACATGTATGACATATCACTGTGACACTGACATCTGACATGTCGGTGTGACAGTTGCTAGCCAACAAGTGGCACCACAAAACAACGCCGGGCTAATTAATTAAAGATCCCGATGGACATTACCAGTCAAAGAAGTCACGTGATCGTTATTAACGAGTCAGTGAAACTGACACAGCTGTCTGTGTGTTTATTGCACCATAAGTTGATAACTCTTTATCTCCTCTTGAGCCAGAGCTACTCACAGCAGAGTAGATTTATAAAAGATACATTACCTTTGTTTGTTTGTTTTTTCTCCCTCCTTAATGTTTTCCTCTCTTACTAGTAAACTACCTTTGAATGAGTTCATACGCTTGAGTGTATCGACGGATGGGTACGTATGTGTCAACACTCCAAGCATCGGGGGAATTTGCCTGTTAGTTCTAATTGTCTCCAGTGGCTTATCAATAAACAATTACCTTGCATAGGAGATAACGGGATGAAGAGCACTTTTTGTGTTTCTTGTTAAATGGATTAGCCAGGAGGCCTCGTTACCACGCCAGACATTCTCTGGTAGTCGCAAAGACAAATCTACAAGTGTGCGCGCGCATGCACTCGAACACACACACACACACACACACACACACACGCACACACACACACTTCATGCAAAGAGGATAAGCAAAGTACTGTTTAATTTGCTGCTGATAACATCTCTCAAGCTACCATAGCTCTCTCTAGTCAAAAAGTAATATTCGAAGAGCAACTAAGCCGGGTCAGTACACGCCAACCATTTAGACTCGTGTTTCCACGCGCAATCTCATGAGAATAATTTTTTTAGGGGGGGTGGGCTGGGTGGCTGAGAAGGAGACGGAAGCCTAGTGGTGTTACAGATATAATCAACATCATGCTGTCCAGGAGGAACAACCCAGGTGCAAACGTGAACCCTGAAGTTCAGGTCGCCGGTCTTTGCCGCACGGAATTCTGGGTCAAGTTCTAAATGCTGTGCACTGGATGTGAAAGGAGGTCGGTCCATGCTGTATAATTATCTGTAGACAGAGTCCTATCCGCGACCATGCATGCACAGCTGGATCGATGAGAGAATGCATTGACATTGAAGTTTGGCTGTCATTGTCGGTGGAAGAGTACGCACTCCCAGACTACCGTCGCCTAGTCGTCCGCTTATCAGTTCGCCAAAGGGAGGGAATTACCCTTTGCCGACGGAGTTATGCTTTGCAAATGTGGGTCCTTGGAGAGAAGTGTATCGTTATTGCTGTACTAATGCATGCTGTTCCCATGAGAGATTTTTCGCTGCGTTTCTGCAAGTATTTGTGTTTGCTCGGTGCAAACCTGTTACGGGCCATTGTTGATGGATGGAGTGAGGCAAATAAAAAAGCGGAATAAATGGCAAGAGAGAGATTAAGAGCCCAAAAGGGCTGAGGTACTTAATAAGAGAAAAGACAACTCGATCTCACAGGGGAAAAAGAAATAAAAGTGCACAGTTAGAAAAACAAATCCTACACTTACATATACTATGTTAGGCAAACTCTCAGACAAACATATATATATAGTTTTAGACCAGTTTTCTCGAAACTATGTTTTTCTGTAGGATACGTTACATAAAAGGCAAGTCAAAGCTTGTTTATTGTCTGCCAACTTTTACTAGAGTCTACCTCCCTGTTTTTGTCCCTTTAGAGACATCAGGTTCTAAAGATCTCAACATATACAAATTATTCTTCCACTTGGGTCTTTCTCTCGTCAAAAAGAGGTTGTCGTAGATTATAATTATTGAAATCATTATTTCCTACCCTCTTATTGATATTTGTCAAGCTGTTTATGTCTATTTACCCATAATCTGCATGCATGGAAAGAGGTAAAATGCATGTGAATATAGGTAAGATTTTTGAATTCTAACGGCTGCGTGTCTAAAAATATTGAGATGTTCAGAACTTTCGTTTGTCTCTGACCTGCGGTTGCGGCTCACATCAACCGAGTTTAATTTTTGCAGTTTAAATGCTGTTTGTAACACTTTAAAGTTTCTGTAGAGCAAATGCCATTACTGAAAATAGTTTCAGGAGATTTTTTTGTTTTTTATTGGGTGGGGGGGGGGGTATGCGAGCAAGTAAACCATGGGAGGATGAGCAGGTGTCAGTAATCGTCTTTTTCTTCGGCCCCGCAATTAAACAGCAGCTAAAATTCCAAATTCAAAAGAAAAATATGACAATAAGGCCAACATGGAGATGCCATAATGAGACGGTGATAGAGAGTTACTCCGTATATTATCACCTTTGTGCTTAAGGAACTAAAAGAAAATGTCAGGATAAACGGGACTTCATTTGAAACAAGGAAATACGTCTTCAGGGGAGTTAAAAATGTAGATGATGTGCGGAAAGAAAGGAAACGGGGAGGTAATGTTCCGGTGTGTGAAGGCATGACGATGAGAGATCAGCAGAAATGTTGACAAAAAGTTCAATCATTTTAACAGCGCTGAAAAGGGCAACAAGAAGTCTGCAAGATTTCTAATCTTTCGAGAAGTTTTTCGTCTTAGAATAGAAAGGACTGCGAGCTGTCTGTTACTTTTCCCTTAGAAGGAAACAGGAGTCGTCTGAGTGCCCCTGTAACTTGGTCTGCTGAACTCGTCACGAAGCCAAATCCTAGCAAAATTTTGTCACCGAGTTGGTCACTATCGGACTGAAGCCACAAAACCTAAAAAAACTACAACAGACTACTATGCAAAAAAGAAAGAAAGAAAGAAAGAAAGAAAGAAAGAAAGAAAGAAAGAAAGAAAGAAAGAAAGAAAGAAAGAAAGAAAGAAAGAAAGAAAGAAAGAAAGACAGAAAGAAAGACAGAAAGAAAGACAGAAAGACAGAAGTATGTATAACACTATTATACTGTAAATCATCGTCTCTAACGTTAACAGAAATTTGATATTATCTTTGGTCAACATTAAAGGAAGAAAGTATAATGAATGAATGAATGAATGAGGATGGAATGCGCGAGCCAAGGGAAGCCACTACAACTGCCTGATCGATTCTATTTACATTATTACCACTTACTGATGAATGTTGGTCTTCCTGGGTTATAACAGCAAATGGAACTTCGTTTTAACTTTAAAATAAGAGTCATTATTTGTTTATATATCAAGGAAAACTTTCGCTCCGAGATGTCTGTATTACCTCCGATGAAACGGAATTCTGGAAGATTCACTTTCCAAATATTTTCAATACAAGAAAGAGGAAAAACGTTTTTTCAATCATGCATGGAAACTCAATTTCATTAATACATGAAGAAATTTCCTTTTTTTTTCTTCTTTTTTTCCCTAATATAAATGAAAGCACACTCTCTTCTGTAAAGGAAAAGAAAAGTTTAAATCAATTATGATTCCTTTTCCATAAACTGATATTGACTTAGCTTGCTTTGGACAACGCAGACGGAAAAAGAAGTTACAGCCTAAAATAGGCTCAAAGCAACCCCAACCAAAATAGCCAGGTAGCGCCATGTTGGAAGTCAATTAGCTTACACGACCAAACACGGTGAAAAGAGGGGCAATTTATAAATGTTAAAGTATGGACGAGGAAATCTGGTGTCAACCGAAAAAAGTTGTATCTTTAGTTATTTTCGTTCGCTCAACGTAGTTCTGCAAAAAAGTAAAAACAAAAAATTATAATTATATTTGCCAAAAATGTTTACAGCATTGTAGCTACTGCGATCGGCCAAATTTTGCTAGAAAACTGGATTAGAAAGAAGAACCAACCTGTTCACGAACACTGGCTCAGATTTGTTTCTTATACAATTTTTTATTGTTTTCAACGATTACACACAAATACACTGCCCTTAAGCAACAACCCGCACATTTTTACTTGTCAGTAACACAAGAATGCTGAAGCACGTATAAAAAAAGTCCTTCAAAAATTCTTCGTTCACTGAAGTGGAACATTGCTGCCCTTTGAGAGAGGCCAAGCGCTGTCAGTTTAGAGCAGTGCTTTGATTCAGAAACCGTGAAATTGCCGATGTCTGCTTCCACCTCCCACTTCAGGACACTACACTAATAAGGTCGCCACTCCAGCCAGACAGAACACCGCATTCAAATAAGGTTTACCGGGTAGTGACAAAGTGGGGGACACGTAAAAGCCATAGGTCATACAGAATTGTTTTAGATGTGCGGTTTTGTGTGTGTGTGTGTGTGTGTGTAAGAGAGAGAGAGAGAGAGAGATTATGCTGACTGCTGTAAGTATAATTTATTTTAATGTTAAGAAGTTCACAAAAACATTAGTTTTCAACACATCTGAACAAATATTAACAGATGATAGCAGTGTACACATACATAAATAAACAAAAATAAAGATAGTAGAGGAGTGGATAAGATGAGAAAATGAGGGATGTAAAATAAATAAAGAAAGACCTAGAGGTTTTGTTGTCCCAGAGCTACAACAATAAAGTGCACGCACTACAATGGATAAACCTTAATGCAGACATGGCTGCAGCCTGCAGGTAACAAAGTGACAACCACTTCACCCTTATTGTATTTTCCTTCTCTTGTTTCAATCTTCTCCTTTGCAAAAACTTATTAGATCAACAAGAATAATTGAACCAAAGAATCAATAACACGTTTGCAATAATCCAGAAGTTTGAAATAACAATCATGTAAAACATTCTCTCTCTCTCTCTCAACCTCATTCTCTTACAAAGTCCAGGCTGTGTCAAAGACATCTTGGTATTAAAAGATTAATTTCTTCTTGGGTGTAGCAAAATGTTCGGAGGTTGGGGCTGAATAATCGTGTAAAGGAAATGATTGGATGTGGAAGAATTCATTCATCCATTCACTCATTCCTTGAATGCTACCTCCTTTGCTTGTTGTCTGGTAGAATAATTGCATAGACTGACAGGACTGGCCAGTGTGTCTGAGCTTGGGCAGTAGTCAGCAGGTCCTGCAGGAAGCGACCAGGCCAGCCTGTACGTTTGCAAGCCAGTTCTTCCTTTCTTGACCTCGATGTCAATGCCCACCAAAGTCATCCAACCATCCTGAAGAACGGTTTTAGGCAAGACTGACATCCTGGGTCACATGGAGAACCAGATTGTCTGACAGCTGCGAGAATTCCTGGACTCCTGGGTGTGGAGTAATCGTGCTCCGTACAAAGTCAATGGTTGATATGTTTCCTGCACAAGTTTTAGAGGAGACTTCTCAAACAATTATTCATGAATACCTACATTTTCCTCTCCGTATCGAGAGTTTCACATCTGTACAACAGAACTGGACTTACCGAAGACTTGTACTTAAAAACTTCATTGTCTTGCTAAACCAGATCCTTTCCAGACTGACCGTTACCATTGTCACTATTGAGATCCCACTATGTCAGCTGCAGATCTGCCATCTTGGAAAAATGGTTTCCAAATTTTTAAAACTGTTCGCCTCCCGAACTGTACTCCGTTTATGTAGATCTTTGCCTTTGTTGTTGACCACAACTTGCTTTTGTTCGTGCTGGTCTCCATTCAATATGCGATGAGACTATCTTCTCGTCTGTTGGTAAAGTCTTGTAGTTCACTGGTGGTGCCGTCCATCAGATCGATGTCGTCAGGTCGTCTATAGTTAGAAATGAAAGTGTGGCTCAGAAAGGTTTCTCGTATGTTATTTTCCAAACACCTCCCTCATTGATCTCTTGAACTGCCATTCGATGACTTGAACGAGGGCTTCAATGATGAATGGTCAAATCGCATGCCACAGCATCTCGTGTCAGGCTCTTTGTAAAGGCGATAAAGTTGTAGCGGAAATCTCGTTGGAACTTGTGGATTTTTTTGTATCAGGATGCAACAATTAAAAATATGTTGAACTGTGCTTTTGCCTGGTCTGAAGCCAACTTGTTCAACTAGTTTCTAAGCGGTGGTACTGATGAATGTTACTATATTCTCGTGTTATTAAAAGTTAATTCTATTTGTTTCCATCTAGGATGTCTACATTACTGTGGACAATGAGGCAGTGAATTTACCTACAGCTTTGATATTGAAAAATTCGCAACATTTGGATTCTTTATGTCAAAGCGAATACAAGGGTCTCACCTTCAGATTCAGATTCACGAAAACAAGGTCCTTGTCTCTGCTTGTGATGGACTCTAGGTCAGGCCTTATGTAGGGCTTCTTGATGTTGGATTTCAAATCGATGTGGTTATTGAGCAAATCATCTGGCGACTGTCAAGTTGTTCTGGATTCCTTTTCATGGATGGTATTGGCAAAGGTGAGTTAATGACTTTGTGCTCTCGGAAAGTCTTAAACAGTTATAGTTGATTTCATTCAGGTCAGATTTAATTACCTTTCCTGCCGATAGCTGGTAGGCGTGTTGGCCGATCATGGGCTCCAGTCACCGAAAACGACTAGAATGTTCTTTATTGGTGATGCCTTTATAACACTTACCAGCAGTTCGTAAAACTCGTCCATGTCGCTGGTCTTCGTACGATGATTGAGACCGTAGACCTGGATGTTGATGACATTTTGAAGCCTAGCAGAGATGAGAATGAGGATTAGCCTGAGTGTACAACTGATAACACCATGCTAGTGTCTCATTTCATACCCACTGTACGTGTGGCTTTCGTCAGTTTCTGTCTCCCTAAGGCCTGGAAATATGATCTGCCATTCTCACAATGCCCTAACGGTACCGTTTTATCTCATGGGTGCACTGGTGTAATATGCGGACCTGAAATATACCAAGGAAAACTACTGGTAGTAGTACACGTTTTTGCTGTTCCTTCCCAAGAGACTACCAGGGACGTCTTTAATTCCGGCCTCAACTCATCCAGCATCAAAATTCTTCTGCTTCTTCTCTCTAAGCAGGACCACAGCTGATACTTTCATCCGAAGGGTCGTCCTGGGTGCAACCACGTAAGCACTGCACCCACGTGAGAACTTTAATCGTGGAAATGACATGTCAGCATCACGATTTGTTGTAGGAGCTTACTTCCTTATTCTTTATCTTTGACATGATTACCCAGAAAGCAGTGGGATTTCAGCCCTGGCTAGAGTAGCAAAGAGAGCAGTGAGATGCCGGTTTGCTTCACACTGAGCTCATTTTCAGGACACAGGTCCCTATCGACCGCACTGAGCGGCCACCGGAGCCTCTTGTCATTTGAGGAAACACGAGTGTTCGAGGAGATTCTTTTAGAAAAAAGCCAGAAAACACAAGAAACGTTCCAGGCATGTGCACACCCATGAGACTTAATATTCTGATGTTACTGACGAAATGAGATGTATTACACGCGTTCTACGTCTTTTCGCCTTTTCTCAGCTGGCTTTACACTTATGGTGCATATAGATCCTGGCAAGCGTCCCGGGGGATCCCAGTAACGATCCATCTAGAACTTTTGCTGATGATGGCCCAGCAGCCTGTCTCGTAGCCAGCAAGCTGGGTCCCTGCGTGCCGTTTGCCCAAAATGCGTGTTGCATGTTTACAAAACAGCAGGGCAAGCTGGACTTGGATGGAATCATAAAATTGAGCTGTGTTGAGCCTTTGCGAGGCACTTCTCTCTGCGGACACAACAGCGACAGCCGGTGGTCTGCTTGTGGTCCCGTTACAGCCAACACCGTGCTGCTTGATGTCATTCCTGCTTCAGACTCTTATCGGCCATCATCGCTATCTTTAAGCCAAGTGCATGCAAACACACACACACACACACACACACACACACACACACACACACACACACACACACACACACACACACACACACGAAAATATATTCATAATTGATATTTACTTTATTTTGAATATTTTCCTTTTTTCTTCTTTCTTTTTTATTATGTCTTTCTCACCTTTTCTGTCTTTCTGTAGTTGTTCTTTGATGCTCGTCAAAGCTATAAAACAGAGCTGCTAAATTCTGTTCATCGGCGATAGCCACACAACACCCTGGAGGAGGCAAGACGGACATCTGACACAGTGGCCTTAGAAAGAGTGCTTAGATAGTAACGACTATGTACCTCCAGTAAAGCAACAGAAATTAGGACTGCCGCCTCTCGGCGGGCGACGCAGACTGAGTGGAGATAAAGTCTCGTTTGTCCCGCGAGAGGATCTGCACACTGTCACAGCGCCCTCTGGGAGCTGTCTCGCTGAAGATGTATATGGGCCCCGTGGTTGACCCGGACTAGCCAGGACAACTCCAGTCCACGGCTAATGTGCGAAGGCTCTGGAAGCGATCTGCCATCTTGTTCACAGCACCAGAGTGGTTCTCGTGGGATGTTGAATTGAGCAGCCATCAATTAAGTCAGTTCTCAAATGGCGACTTGTTTGAGAATACGCACTTTGTGGACAGTGAACTAAGTTCTCTTTGATCTATCCTTATTAAGGATTTTTTTACCAGTAACTTGATTTTTTTCTTCGTTTTTCTGTCCTACTTTTGTCTCTTCTTCCTTTCTTCTTTTTTTTCATTAACCCACTTTGCCCAGCACCCTGACCATTTCCGCTCTCTCTCTCTCTCTCTTGTGTCTATGCCTATGTGGTTTGCGCATCAATTAATATGCTCCATGCGTGTGGGTGTGTGTGGCTGTGTGTAAGTTAAGTCCCTTGCTAGTCGCCTATGAACTGAATGCAAGCGATTAAAGAATGTTGGGTACTTGAAAGTAAGTAAAGTAAAACTCGATCAAGTATATTAACTCTTACTGTACTAAAGGCTTGGGGCGCTCTGCTACTTTTTTTTTAAATGAGTTGCGAAAACTTGCTAAACAGATATATATTGCTGAAGTAGACTTTTCACAAACCAACTAAAGAAAAATAAATAAAAATGTATTATATTAACATTTAAAGCCAAAGGAATCACAAAAATTGAAATATCTTTAATTTAAATACAAATAATAATTGTTAGCGTGGTCTGCCAAATGCCAATGAGTAACATTACAAAGAAAGAACCTTTTGGGTATTAGTCCAATACATTTTATATGCAAAAATCTTAATGTACATTCAATTCTTAGAATTCCAAACGTTTTTTAAATTCTAATTACATCTGGCTACGATATTGTTGCTAAAATGTGTATACTGTTTTGTTGGCTTCTGGTTATTTATTTTGGGGGTGGGGTGGCGATATCACACGAGTAATCCTAAAGTAATACAATAACTTGTAAAGTTTTGAAATAGACTGAGTATAATTATAAAATGGGCGGCATTCCGTTGTCTAGTTTAATGCTAGTTCTTCTGTTTACTGTCAAGTCTTCCTCTGTTTACTGACAGTTCTTCCTTTGTCTCCTGTCGTCTTGCCTCAAGAGTGCCCTAAAGATTAGTCTCAGACAAAGTGGTTGCGAAGCCAAAGCCTAAAGCTAAACTATTGCCAGAAGGGATTTTTCGGGTGTCCCCTGAGACGCACTATTGATCCTCGGATAATCTTATTTATTTATTTATTTATTTATTTTCAACGTTATTGTACATGATGCCTATATGTCATGACTGGTGGCATGATTATGCCCATTCTCTTTAAAGTGACAGTTTCTCTTGTCGCTTTTGTAACCCTGATGTATATTTTGTAGCGATTTCAGAGGAAGTCTGGCAGATGCCTTTTCAGTAGTTTTATAGTGATCCACCTCTTATCATCATCATTGCTGTTGACGACATCTTCACTGTGCCTTTGGCACTGCTGGTCTTCATTCAGTGTCTGCATGTTTTTTTTTTAAATTGATTTATTGAGGTCTCGAAACTCGGTTTCATGATCGTCAATATTTATTATGCGCATGTGTTTGTTTTCCTTCCACATATTTTATGTTTATTGGTCACTTACTCACTCACTCATCCGCGCGAGCCGTTAAGAGCAGTCCTGACCTTTTCCAGAATTCATTATTGAATTGCCACTGCTGGGGAAAAATAAAACGAGACAACCTAATCAGCAGCTTCGAACTCTCAATGTCTGAAAGAAATGACGCATCGACCGGTTCATAAGAGCTCAAAATTCTCCTAAACAATTTAGCATTTTGGAGATAATATTGTGCAGTGCAAAGAGATGGCGTGAAGATTCATTTTGCACGTACAACAAACCAACACAAAACAAAAACAAATTTTACAATCGTTTTATTTTCCCTGAATCTTGAGTCTTCAAGAGCACATGCCCGAGTCTCCAGTCTTGAAGAGATATTGTGAAAGAATCAGGGTGGAAGACAAGGCTGTTAATTTTCTCGCTCGTGATTCAGTATTGATTTTCTTGATTGTTCAAATTGAACTGAGGGCATCATAAGGGTTTTATTTTTATTTCGATTCGCCTAAGCTGACAAGATTTGACAATATTTATTTCTGCTTGGTACAATTGGAGTTCGTCCACACTTACAGCTCTCTTGGAGCTGAAACATTGTGTAGCTTGCCTGCACTAAAGCCATGTTAAAATTTTATAGGTTCTGTCTACACGGACTAGTTCACCATGAAGAGCTGGGATAACAAACTCATATCGATTTAATGCTGTTTATATTGTTACAAACACTCTCATTATTCTGAGTGAAGAGGATGTGGATTTTTTTCCTGTCACTGTTGTGTTTCTGCACTTTATTCTTTTATTATAATGTTGGACTTTAAAATTATGTCAGATCTTGCAGGGTTGAAAGTGGGGAATATATATTGAAAATAGCAGGTAAAAATTAGACTGATGTTAGTTATTGTGAATGGATGTTTCAATGTCAGCCCCATGAAATGTTGTTTGCGAATACAAACATCTTTCAGTAATAAACTACAGGTTGAGAGAAGAAATTTCTTGTCAAAGTTGAAGCGCACTTTAAGAAACAGACGACATCTTCATCCTTTGTCTTGGTGTGGTTTGCCAGCTAAAGTCAGCTGTCAGGAAGACAAACACCACAAGAGGTCACAGCCATTTGTTGCTGTCGATAATTTCTGGTTATTTGACAACTATTGACAAAGCAAGGCTGCAGCGCCAAAGTTTACTAGAAGATGACAACTGTAGTAACCTACTTACCTACAGTCAAGCTGACATTTTATAAATAGACGCAGAGGTGTTTGAGGAAACACAGCCAGAACCCAATGGCTTGTCGAGTTATTATTTTATAAAGACCTTTGCTGAAAGCTTTTTTTGTAAAAAAAAACAAAACATGTATAAAATAAAAATACAAGTAACAATGACAGGTCAGTTTGTTTTTCGTGCTTTTCTTATAATAAGAATAAAAATTAGCAATAAAACAATCTTGTTAGCAAAGTTTTGTCAAAGTGTATTATAAGGAAGGTGTTGAGGTCAGTGTGTAACACAGGATCAATATACTGATTTGGAAGAAAACACGACAAAGAACCATTTCATGATTATGGGATTTTAAAAAAAATGATCGCTAAACTATTTCGAGTAAGTCTTTGACATACCAAATAAGAAAGCAAATGCCTCGGTCACATGATGCGGACATGATGCGGATAGGTCAGACACAAAGAGACCAAATGTCTTGCCAGGGATGATGTCTATTCACTATTTGGTTGCAATCGCCGCCAATGCGCACCTGATCACATCCCGCACCTTCCGCTTCAGACAGTCCAGAAGTATCGGTCTTCGCCGATTACCTCTCCTGTCTTCCTGAATCTCCGACATTTAGCCAGTCGTTCTTGCCAATTGTAGCAAATATCAAGATAGAGTTGAGCTTCAGGCAACATTTGCTATGATGTATGCAAATGTCAAACCCCGAAACAAAGAGGAAAAGAAAAGGTAATTGGTGGAAGGGGTAACGGGTGGAGAGGAGGAAGGGACGGCGGAGCAGCCACTGGCGTTTCTCAAGGTGCGGAGGAATTTCCCTCACTGCTCGGACCAGAAATCCTTCTTTGCTGAGAGAAGAGACCTTTTGGTAGCCGGGTACGTAATTCAATCGAGAATATTGTCACATGCTGGCTGGGAGCCCGTGCTAACCTAATTCCTTATTTTCCTATTGATCCAGCACCGGTCGTCTCCCTGCACGCGTCTTGGGGTGGCGGGAGGTAGACCCAAGCTGGCCAGCAGGCGGGGGATAGTCTGGCCACTGTGCTGCTTAGCCATCACTTTTATTGCTTCCTTACAAAGTGCTCTGACTGACGGAACTTTCCCCGCTCCCTCCTCGGTGGAAAGGGCACGATGTTTCATGACCGTGATAAAACGCAGTTAAATATCAAGATTCTTTCTTTCCGTCATTTTTCTTTTTTTCTTTCTCATTCTCTCTGTGTGTGTGTGTGTGTGTGTGTGTGTGTGTGTGTGTGTGTGTGTGTGTGTGTGTCTTTCTCTCTCTCTGACCCACTGTTTCTCTTCAGAAATCTGTGTGTCTATCGGTGTGTCTATCTCTATGCCTCTCTCTTTTATGTCTCTGTCGTTCTATTTGTCTGTATCTATCATTTTCATTCTCTTCTACCTTACTACTGTCTTTATACCTCCTGTGCTGTTGTTTCTTTCTCTCTGAAAACAAAGACCAACGGAGGGACGTAAGCACACAGACTAAAATGCATGTATTTCAACTCTGTTGTGACGAACACGTTTGCTCCATCATTCAATTATTATTATTATTAGTATTATTATTATTATTATTATTATTATTATTACAGGATTGACTTCTACATGCAGACTATGGTCAGAATGTAATAAATAATATACTTTAATAAGTAATACATTTCGAATCTGGCAGAAGATTTGTGGTAGTGAAATTTGGTTCCGCTGTCACTAATTCAAGCGAGCTTTGAACTCTGAACCTCTAAGTTCTACTAACCAAAGGATGAAGAACTTTACTAAACTATCACTGAATTCAAACCGCTTAATAAATGTACAATTGAAATATCATCTGGGAGCAAATGTCTTCTAAGTAAACACGGCAGCGTAATGAAACATTGTAAAAGCTTAATGGCAGGGTAAAAAGTGAAATAATTCCAAGCATGTTGACAACAATCACTCAGCCTGAAACAACCTGAAACCATTTACGGGAGAGTAACGATAGGCGTTTTCACACTCGCCAGGATCGGACAAGCATGAAGCCAGGATGAAGTGCGGTTCGGTCATTGACACTAATATTTATTGGCTATACATAAATCTGCTATGTTGGTGTTTTATGTGGATGGTTTTTATGTACAGAAAATACGACACTAGCAACGCAAGACCCGGAGCCCAGGTGGTTTTTTTTTTCACACAAGGTCTCTTGTTCCCTGAATAAAAGCGCCCTCGGGCTTAACACACACTGGCATGCGTGGGACAGCTGTGCACGGCAACACTTCCTAAAACTATGCATCGACGCAATTAGTCCGAGAGATCTCCATCAGCACCGACTGCATCCTTCCTGGAAACGGATTTGTCAGGACAGCCGTTATTTCTCTTTTTTGCTAGGCAACCATTTTCTTCCCTACGTCTGTACTGGGTTCTTCTTAGCTTCACCATTTATACATTCAGTCCTGACTCTTTCTTCTTTTAGGGGTGGAGGTTGCTAGCATAATGTTTGTATATATATATATACACACACACTTTTTTCCTACGTTTGGGGCTAAAACTCTGTCATCAGATGCCATTATTTATCATGTACACAAAGATCTAAAAGATCACCAGAATAGCGTGTGGGAATATGCATGCGCAAGTGTGTGTGTGTGTGTGTGTGTGTGTGTGTGTGTGTGTGTGTGTGTGTGTGTAAAAAGAAGTATCTACCCCTTAGGGACCGACCTTGTTAGTATCGATCGCCTTCCCTTCCATCTCGTGCTCAGTTTGCAACTCTTTACAAGCCGTAATGGCCGGCGATCGGCTCCAGACATAGCGCCGCTCTCATAGATCAGTGCGTGCGTACGTGCGTACGTGCGTGCGTGTGTGTGTGTGTGTGTGTGTGTGTGTGTGTGTGTGTGTGTGTGTGTGTGTGTGTGTGTGTGACCGTAGATACATATATTTCTAGGCTCTTGCCTTGGCTCGGTGTGCATGCGAGGGTGTGTGGGTGTTTGCTTTTCGGTGAAGCCGCTTACGCCCCTTTCATTTAAATGCACCTTGAGATGCGTTTGCGTAGCACGAGTAAAGTCCCCTGTGACTTACTTCCCTTTACAGAGGAGCCGGCGAGAACTAATTGAAAGTCTTGACCCTGATTGGGTGGCAGTCGAAGCTGGGGACATGAAACCGTTTCATGCTCCTCACGAAATGGAGGAGTGCTATGTGCAGGACTGTGACTGCACACAACGTTGTCTTCCCGACAGATACACGAGAGCAGCCGGAGATGCATGGCACTTGAAACTCTTTCATCCTAAAGAGTAAAGAACATGCGACCGTTAGTTTTTGGTAGGATTATTTTATTAGAAGCTGGAAATAAGGAGTTTAGTCACAAATGGCTTTCATGATCAGAACACAGCTCTTAATATTTTCTGCTAGTAAGTTTAATATTGTATATAAAGGAGTATTAGCCAATTTTCTGACAAACTGGAACCTCGTGACACTCATACTTCGAGAACCCACAAGACTCTTACTCTGAACACGAAGTAAACCATGTTTTCCCTTTCATGTTAAAGATGGATGTAAATTTGACGGAGAAAAATGTGAACCTTGGAGTATGTAAATTGAAGAAACTTGTTCTTCCCCTTTCATCCGGGAACACCTCTGTAGTTTGGACAGGAGCTGCTGGCTTTCACAACCAACGATCGTAAGGCACTGTGCTCAGATCCCGCCATGGGTCACACGCGCTTAATGAGATATTGTTCACATGGCTGTTCTTTTTTTTCTATGGGTACCACGGTGTCTTATCCCTTGATCAATCCCTTACCCACCTTCTCAAAAATTCACCACTAGGTGAAAGTTTTAAAAACAACCCTCTTATATCCAATTACTTTCAGTTTAATATTAAGCGACCTGTGAAAATAAACTTTTTCTAAACTGACTGCCCTTGTCGGATCCCAGAAGCCTTTCCCTCTAAAAACCTCGCAATCAATCATCTGTTTTTGTATTGGAGAGACGAGGGCACCACACAGCGTTTTCTAGCGAAGGAATAGAATCCAAAAAATGAAGTACATTATTTTAACAAAGCAATATTAAAAATGAACACAAATGTGGTTGTTGTTATAGTTTTCTCTTTGGTACATATTTTATTCTGTGCGTGCTGGATGCAAGATAATCAGCAATGTGGAGATAATCGGCAGCTTTTATGCATTTGTCATAAATGAATCCTCTTTAAAGCCTCTTTGTTAGTAAATACTGAATTTCACGGCTTCTTTCAGAAGACATGAACAAGCTTGTAGTTCCTGGTGATGGTGATGATGATGGTAAACCAAGCTAACATCTTTATACTTAAGAGCATGGTCTTCACTAGTGGGAGATGGAAAGCACTGTCCATGTTAAGAGGCCAGAGCCTGCAGTTGTTTTGAATTAACAGTATTCTCCATGTTGATGCTAGAAGTGAAGCCGGTGCTGACGCATGAAGTCTTCCTTTGGTAAAGTTTATACTCTTTTCCTTCTGATGGCGGTGCCTTTGCTCTTATTGCAGGCCTTTAGAGCTAAGACATCACAGACTCCTTTGCTTTGTAAATCACACTGTGATGCCTTTTTGCTCTCAGGATTCAAACGATGTTTGCCCTTTCGTCTTTTCTCGACCGTGAGTAGGCTCAAGTAGATGGCTATAAGCACTTCGCCTTTCCCCAAAAGCTAGAATACTAGGCTAAGGCTTTGGGAGAATATCCTTACAATAATAATAATAATAAAGTTTCTGTGTATGCAAGAAAATAAGAACACTTTCCCCCAAAAAATAACAAAAATAAAATAACTCTGAGATTCCCTGAGCCTATTTCCCAATAAGACCAGCAGTCATAAATACCACGTTTCGAAAAAGACTGAAGACCCATCTGTGTATTTAAAATGGACTTAAATTTAAACAACCAAGCATCACTTCTGTCTTTATTTTATTATTTTATTTTATTTTTTTTTACTTTCCTGGTGTTTTATCATCATCATCAAATAGCGGCATCGTCCAGCATCGTTTATCTCGAACGAGCTGTTGCGTGTGCAAAAGACTTTTGTCTTCTTTCGTCTCACAAAGCTGGAACCTATTGTTTCTGGTTAAAAAAAACCTAAATCTATCTTAATGACAGGGAGTTAGTTGTTAATCTTCCACAATTCTAATACTTTCATACCCCGAGGTGGACTGGTTGCCTGGTTGACTGATTTCGGATTCCGCCCTCTCGAGAAGACCAATACTTAGCGGATGGTCAAGTCCATTAAATGGAGTAGTATTTGCATATAACTAACATATACCATCTCTATTATTTTAAATAATTTCTAGAATATTTATACTACATGATGCATTAGCAACAGGCTATAAGATAGTTTGCGTTTAGATGATTCTTGTTGTTTTTAGCAAAGTGCCAGCCAGAGGCAAATTCTGATTTTGGAACTTTCTAGAATTATTTTACAAAAAATTTCGATCCGAGGTTGATTTCATCAGCAGATAAAGACCCTGCTGACTTCAAGTACGTTTGTTCTCTTGATTTTGCCATTTTTCTTTGTTACTGAAGTCTTCATTATCATTAACTATCGGAAACTAAGTTTAAGAAAGTGTTTTTATACTTTCTTATATGAATGTCATTAGAGTTACTGAAAGACTAACATAGGTTTGCTTGTTGTATATAATAATAATTACGATGCACAAACGTGAACCCATGTCTCTCTCTCTCTCTCTCACACACACACACACACACTCGCGTTGAAAATGTAGAGATAAGAATGGAACCTAGAACATTTGACCAGCGCAAGTTTTTGATGTAAAAATCCTAATATCTTAAAACATCGAACAACATTAAGTCGTTCCATATATTCTCATCATGTCCCTTCCCTTTCATCCAATAGTAGTCAGGAGAAATAATTCTATAAAATCTTGTTGGGCAAAGGACTAAATTTGACAGATTTACGGTTTTAGTAATAACAGCGGGAAAGAGTGCTTTGACTAGATCGCATTCATATGTTGGGCGAAATAAATGCCGTTCATGCACGCTGCCCATGATTCATATCTGCCGATGCTCCTTCTGGAAACACGGACCAGCAGACGGCGATAAACGAGTCTTGAAGACTCAAGCGCGTGCAAAAGGGGAGGTCAATCTCAGTGAAGGAGTCGACCTCCTCTTTGCTTGAGCCACTCGCGTCGGGTCCAATATTCTCCTCTTGTCTTTTGATGGCATTTTGGCCAGCATGTCATAAGCAGCTGCCATTTCCAGAACTCTCGACGGCCTGCGAGACGTTGTCGAGCAGAATAAAGGAGCGCCCAGCGGTGAGTCCGGTAATTTGGGGTAACCTCCCCTTTCGTAACCACAGCCCAGGCAAGGTAGGGTGTAAGACGTGATAAATGAATTCTTTCACTGGCCCTCGAATTAAGCTTGGCTGGGCTTCGGATTCACTCCACGTTGAAGTCGCTCATGTCGATTCCTGGGAACTCATATGCCCTTTTCATTGATTTTCATTGCTGTTGGGAGCAATATTCTCGCTCCTGATGGCGATCCATTAAAGTCGGTTGCCTTTGTACTTTCCAGACCCCTTGCGATTACCATAGAATGAGTATTGGAAAAGAAAACAGTGCAAAGGTCGCAGTAAAGTTTAACTTTATATTGCCTTTATTCGTTCTTTTTAATCTATTCTGGCGTCTGCCATAAAAGTAATATCGGCTGATCATTCATCAACCCGGTTTTCATCTGTGCACACCTGTCATACGCAAAGTCGCTGAAGGTTTGTCTCTGGCCAACTATTTTGGTTTTAATTAGGGATTTTTCACTGGCTAGATTATTACTGTTCGTGCCTCAATTTGTTTTCATCAAAAAAAGGTCTCCCATCCTTCTACAACTTACTACTAAATTTATTTCTTTGTCTAAATTATCACGGTGCTAATTAATACACGTGGGAGTCTTAGTCAAAAGGTGTTCTACATTCAGTCTGTAATTATCTGTAAGGAAATCCTGCAAACTCATTATTGCAAACGTTCTTTTTATTGCCCCGACTTGAAACTTAAAAGTTTTTCCTTTCTTTAGGAGGGTCAGTTCTAGAATTCGTGAGTGTTTTAGCTCTCATCTCTTCCCGACACCAGCGACCTTAAGTGATAATGCTTTTGGTTTGATCGTGAGAACTTTTCTTCTTTCATAATTGGAGGATAAGCAGAGCCTTCGAGATTAATATTTTCTAATTCCTTGCATAAGCAGTCAAGAACATAATGCAGACTCTTATCTTTTTTACAACAAATATAGAAGGAGAAATGTCTGCATTTCCTCGCGTCGTCCCCCTCAAAAATCCAAATATTCGACTCTTTTGGTGTGTGATGCTGTTTTCACGGTATTTATTGATTTCTTTTTTTTTTTTTTTTTTGGTTTTTGTTCCTTTTATTCGATTGTAAGAGCTCCATTAAAACTCAAGCCGCAGCAACACTGAAATATACTGTAACAAAGCACGCGAAGGGGCTTCACTAGCGCTAAAGGTGAGCCATGTCGGAATGTAATGTGTAATTAAGAAAGGTGAGATGGACTCATTGTTTGAGCTTATCAGTAATGTTCTGTAACATAGGGTAGGCGTGAGGGATTTATCACCACTCGAAACACCGCTTGTGAGTATTGTTATGTAATGACGGTTTACCTCCTGAGTCGGTCTCTTCGGGCTGATGGTGGTCAACCTCTTCTCTGTGCCACCAATAAGATGAGAGAAATTCTGGAAACGTTCCTTTTCCTTCTCAGGCCCCACTGGAATTCTTTCCTCTTTCTCTTCGAGCTGTCTACATGTAAAGCCTTCAAACCCAGTCTCAAAACCAAGTTCTTTAAGAAATGTCTTGCATAATAAAGAGCACCATTACGCCCACTCCTCAATTCTTCATCCAAGTCTTGGTTTTTGTTTTGTTTTGTTTTGTTTTTATTTCGCTTGGTTGCTGACGCTTATATTTATTGTTGACTGTTGGTTTGTTTGTAGTCTTTCGTGTGCAGCGACTAAAGCTTGCATCCACACGAAACAAATGCGTTTTACTAATCGATTATTATTATTGATGTTATTATTGCTGTTGTAATGTATAGCCCGTGAGAGCTTAGACTGAATTATGTCCAGAAATCTCATCTCTTGTCACGTAATGTAATGTGATTTAAATGCAATGTAGGACAGGTGCTAGGGACTGATCAGGGCTAGTCACATCAGTAATGAAATGTAGAGCCCGTCTTCACTAGCCTGTCACTACACTGAAGAGAGCTGAGCCACAGTAACGAGCATTACTAAAGGCATAGCCACAGATGCAGCTCGACAACTTCGATGAAAGAGAATAATTGTGAGCCTTTGTTGCCAGCTCTAACTATCTCTATACTTTATTATCGGTCCCCTCATCTCCATCATTAAGTCCCCATTCACGTCAGTCAATGCTGCGCCGAGGCTAACATCGATACAAATGCGATACGGCTGCAGCGATACGTATCGGCGGTGAATTTGGGGGGATGTTTAAATGTACAGAGTACAGAGTGCATATGAATATTCCGATTGTCTGTCTTCTGCTAGCAAAATCTTTCAGCTTTTCAAGTGCAGTGGTGAAAGCTCATTCTACAACCGGTGATCAAAGCGTCTGTCTGACTGTAAACGATTTCCTTTACCTCCAGAGGCACTGCCAGGAAGCGAAATTTCCAAAAAAAATCTGTGAAAAAAAGAAAGTACATATTCAGCTCACTTCTTGTCCTAGTATATAACCTCAAGTGGCAAGTGCAGTTACAGTTGCATTTCCTATAAATAACATCAAAAGTTTGCCTATAGTAATCCGTCACAACAGGAGAGAAAATATTTGTATCTTGTAGAACGGCTGCGATAAATAGTTATTCCTTACCACATTGCATTGATGAGGTCTAGTGCAAATGTTTTCTTTAGTTCGAGAATTAATATCTACAGTGGGATAAACCTAATCATTTGCTGCTGTCTTGTCTCATTTCAGAAGTCTTTTGTTCAGCACTTGTACAACTGTTTTTATTATTCCATCTTTTACCCCTATTTTTTTTTTAGAAGTCTCTCTCTTGCCGGATTTCTAAAGCAATCTTTCATTTTTTGTGATTTGTTTTTCTACAAGTCTACAACTGTCCTGTCTGATTTGTTGAAATCATGTTTCACAAGTTTAGACCTGTCTGACAAATTTTTAACAATTTTTCTTATGCTTTTGGCAAATTACTAATGGCGACTGTAATATTCTTTAAAGATGTAGTGTTTGTGTTTTTTAAAAATGTATTTTACAAATACGACACGTTTACAAACTATCTGTTGATAAAGCTACGGTAGGTCAAAGGTCAAGACACACATGTAGGTAACGGTACCAGTCGAGCCAACTGGCGGTAATGGGTACCTGAATACATAGAGGGTTGGGGAAGGCAGGGAGGGAGAGGAGATGGGCACCACCTTCACTAAGAGCTGTTCTCTAACACCTTTCCCCTCAACGACCTGAAAAGGTTAGGGGCTGACCTTGACTATTTTAAGGAATGTTAGGTGCATACAGAAAACCACACAACAACGCCGTTAAGACCATCGATGCAATCCATATACACTCTCGGTGTATTTTGCGAAGATCAGAAAATGACATCTTATTCAAGATGCATTTCGTAGCCTTATTTCATCACCCTGCGCGAGAAAAAAATATCTCCCACCTAGACCTTAACTCCCTGTCTTCTACTGATAGCACCACCTCTAAAGTTATTTCCCCTTTAAAAAAAAATACTGCTGATATCGGTTATTGTCTGTTGTAGGCACCCGGTTTAACTCTCCAAACTGACATTCCGCAAGCGAATTATTTGCACTTGTTAGTAGTATGGAGAATGAGAAAAAAAATCCAGCAAAAAAGTTTTATTTTCACAATCAAATGGTGTGCAAGCGATGACAAGCCTTCTCTGCTTGCTGAGCCTTCACTCCGTTGCGTGCATACACGCACGTGTAAGTCACGGAAATCATGGAAATGCATGAAGGAGCTGTGCATGCACAAAATGTGCAAACAAAGATTTGCACGTCAACAGCCTCGGGACGACCCTGACATCTTGTACAACCCTGCAGACCCTGACCATGTGACTGGTGTGTGGACGGCGATGATGGGAATAGACGATGCGCCACCCGTGGACCGGTAGAAAAGGACATACACCATTTACCAGGTTTCCCCTATTTTAAAGAAAATCCGCTTTTTTTTAAAATGCAAAACTAGTTGTAAACAAAGGTTAGAAACAGTGGGCCATGCAGAACAGTACCAATACTTAACTCAAATAGCAATCTCTTCTCTCACCTGTGTGTAAATATGAGTATATGTATAACAATTATATAAAATTGAATAAAATATGTATTAAACGTTGAATATTGAAGATCAGAGAAATAAGTCTTAGATATATATGTAATGGCAGACGAGTTGTTTATCATACCAAAGAACATTACTCACGGGAAAAAAATATCAGTAAATGACACAGCAGAAAAGGCATATATTTATACTCACCTCCTTACGGTTCATTTAAAAGTCTACATTCACATACCTGGCAGATAAGCAGGGAGATGTGAACTTTAAATAGACAGCAGGTATACACAGAACTAGTAAGAAACGTGTGAGAAATTGTCAGACCACCTGAATACTATTCATAAACAAAAAGCTATGTTAAATACCAGTGAGAATTTTAAAAACAAAGCCAAGACAAACGTCTTTTTGCCCTAACGCAAAGATCTAGTTAATAATAAAATACGATCCAAATATTGCATAACAATCCCTAAATATTCAGTAAAAGCTGCAACATGTCGATGATTTGCTATGTAAGTAGGCGGGTGAGGTGGTGATGATGTTGACGATTGATCGCCTCCTTCCTCCCTTCGCCCTCAGTCTCAATGTCCACCCCCACCAGGAGTTGACGAGCAAACAGCTCGCGAAAATACCGAGAGAAACAACTTCGCCATGTTTGCAGTCTCGAGGGCGTTGTAGGCAAGTGCGTGATTCGTTAGTGTACACACTTTCCCCGCACCGCCATTGTCCAGCACTTTCCGCCATTATAGGTTAGCACATGCGCACTTCAGCCCAGATATTTTTTTTTTTTTACATCAGTGTTTGTCAGGAAGAAGAAAGTTGGAGAAAGGCGCTCCAATGCGGGGCAGACCGAATGTTTCTGCTCCACTGCTCTGTCGATTTGCAGGGAAGTTGCGCAAACATCAGACTTGGGTTTATATTCGTGCAGCTCGATAAGCCAGAACTTACCCTGTTTGAAGAAGTAAAGTCAAGAGGCAGTTATGTAGGCAGCAAGAACTTCTTGTCTGGGAACGGTGATAGTGTAGATACAGGAGGACGGTGTTAAATAGAGGCTAAAAATAGCAACATGTGAGGCGTGATGCGATCGAGATAACATCGATGCAATGGTTTATGTACCGAAAGTCGACATCTTTGAGGACGCCTTCATCCTTGTGTACAACTCAACACTGGATTTTTAAACTCTTTTCTTCAAACCTGCCTTTATGCAAAAAGGTCAAATTTATTGAGAAGCTTTCTCTTAGGTAGCTAATACATAGAAGGAAGGGATCTAAAGTAAAAAAAAAAGTGATGGTTTCTTCCTTAATGGAAGCGTATACACCGCATGATTATTACATTTTATTGTGTATGTCTAGTACAGTCTTCAAGAAGTAAAACTGGTTTTGTACTAACAAGGAGAGATGAAAAGTTGAAAGATATGTCACAGGAAATAATTATAATACTTCGGTAGAACGAAATTACACTATGTTGAAGTGCGTGGGAACTTCTATAACTATAAAATGCCACTAAATAGTGTAATTAGGTTTGTACTTAACCTAATTACACCATATAGTGGTTTTGTTAAGGGATAGAAGTTTTAAAGTTAGTCCTTGTGTCGTGTATGTCAATAAGGAACAGAAAATCAAAAAAAAGCCGGACAGAAAAACAATAAGGAAAACAAAAAGGCAGACACCAGCGAACGGCTTTTTTATGAACTGATGTTCTTATGTAGGTCCTTGTGTCATGAATGTCAGTAGCGACACACAATCGGAAAAAACACATAAATAAACATAAAGAGACAGATGCTATAGGTAGACACACGGACAGAAAGCGAGAACGAAATAAGAAAACCTGAAAAAGAAGTATTCACGTTAGAAAAAAATTAAAAGGAAAAAAAAGGAGGAGGGATTCAAAAGAAGGGAAAGAGAAGGCTGTTTCTCTAGTGGCTGTCGAGATTTTTGCCTGAAAAAAAACCAGCAACGACAGGGAGTCTCAGAGGGCGGGGGAAAGTGTGTCAGTGCAGGAGGTTTCTGGATGAAGCAAGACTACAAACACGGAGACAGGCGCTTCCCTGCCGCCAAGTCTTAATGTCTGCTTGGTGGACAACTGTCTTACACTTCTCTCGTTGCTCCTTCCCAACCACGCCTTCCTCTTTTGGGGCCTTGTTTTTTTTTCTCTTACTTTCTAGCTCTCTGTCTCTCTCTCTCTCACTCTGTGTGTGTGTGTGTGTGTGTGTGTGTGTGTGTGTGTGTGTGTGTGTGTGTGTGTGTGTGTGTGTGTGTGCTGGTCCTTTTTCCATATATGCGTCTATGTCTGCACGTATCTTTTTTTTTTTTTTTGTCCAAAGAGAATCACCAAGTGCAACACGCAAATCTGAGCAGCTTGGAATAGTTCGTGGGATAGTCGCATAGCCCGCTTCTAAAACACAAAAACTTTCCAAAGAGACCTTTTTATAAAAAAAATCGTCGCTATGACAGTTAGATTTTTATGTGCAAAAGAACTAAAAAAATGCGATGACGAGATTAAAAGCCTTGTTTAAGAAGTTTTATCACATTTAAAACAGTTTAAGCTTTTAAAAAAATCTAAAATCATCTAAAATTCAAGCCTAAAAAGTTGTGAAACTAACTCCATTTCATGCCATTCTCTGAAGAAAACACACACGAACATGGTAGCTGTGAGTGTATGATGGTCCCATCATGAATCATTAAGCAGAAAAAAACGAATATTTATTTTGTCTCTGCATTTTACCCGCGCGTCAATTATGTCTATTGATGTATAATCGACCTTGTAATATTTGTGAAAAACAACTTTCTTTACACGCCCATTAAGTAGTACATGTGTTTATATATATATATGTGTGTGTGTGTGTGTGTGTGTGTGTGTGTGTGTGTGTGTGTGTGTGTGTTTGCGCGCGCGCGTGCAAGTAAACACTCACTTTCTAATGTACACACATATGCCATGCAATGTCGAGGGAGAGAGATGTTAAATCGAAGACATGTAGAAAACTCGAAGACACTGCTAGGCGAGGGCAAGGAGTGGAAGTGCCAGTAGGTTACCACACGAGTTTATAGATTAACTAGATTCCTCCATCATCACGTGGCTCCACGAGGAAGTAATTGTGTTACAAGCTCCGCCAGCTCCGTAGGTTATTACCACATCTCCTCACACCTGTGGAAACTCAGGCGACCTCGTCTTCCAGTAATTAGGACCAAGACAGGTAGACATTTGTCAGGTCTAAATGCCGCTGACTTCTCATCCATTTCTTGGTGGTTGTATTTTTTTTATCTTCTAGGTGCCTGGGTTAAGAGTGGTTTTTTAGGGCTGTAAATAGTGCCCCAAAGAAATAAGAAAACAGAGAAAAACATCTCACTCGACATTTAATTACATAGTAGTGTAAGACAGAAATAATTGTATTTTTATGCACTCTTCTTTATCAGAAGAAGAGAGGGAGAGGAGATATGTTTGCTTTTGCTTGATTGTATGTGTGTGTGTGTGTTTGTGTGTGTGTGTGTGTGTGTTTGTGTGTGTGTGTGTGTGTGTGTGTGTGTGTGTGTGTTTGTGTGTGTGTGTGTGTTGCCTGTATGCCTATTTACTTTATGTGCTTATATGTGTGTGAAGGATAGAGGGGAAAAAAAGAAAACACCAAAAGCTTTTTTTATTATCTTAAGCCTTTCTCTAAAAACCTTATCCTTACGTGATAATGAAACAGCAATAACGAAGGAAAAATAGATGAGAGAGAAATAAGGTGGTTAGAGAAGATGAGAGGGAGAAACAATTTACTGTCGAGTTTACACTTGGATGTATTTTTGTTTATAACACGCTGTATGTGTATTTAATATAATATTGTATATATCATTTATTGTATATACAATATGCATTGAACATATAATACAAAACCTAGGATAGAAATTAGCTGAGTTATCTTACAAAGTATTAGAGGAAATTTTGAGTTACACTGGAGTAGATGACAGCATGAATATTCCAAACATTTTAATGGCACCGGAAAGATCATGAATGAATGATCTTAAGTTTTACAAGATCCATGATTAGAGAAATGATTAATGCTTCTATGCCGATGAAAGTGAGGAAGGCGACGATAGTGACCGAGTGTGTGTCTCGGGACTCAGTTATTTCCCCTATTATCTAAGTTTGTCGAGTTCTACTCGTCGATCCATGTTTACAATGCTTAGAGAGATATCGTGGCGATGTGAGTACACCTGTACTCCGGGTGGTCTTTTGATGTTTGACGGATGAATAATTAAATACTTTCAGCGCGACAGAGGAGAAGGACGGGAGATGTGTGGCTTATCATCTCGTGACGAGGGTGTCGTAGGTTAGTGGGTGCCGGATGTTGTATTCTGCGCATGTGCACACAGACATGCACAGATAACAATTACAAAGATGTGCGTGCCTGCGTGCGTGCGTGTGTGTGTGTGTGAGAGAGAGAGATAGATCGCTGACATGGGAAAAATATATATATATATATTGAAAAATGTAATTTTTTATCTTTCCAATCACTTGGATGCAGTAATGGTATAGGTATGCGGTGTATACATGTGTGTATATATATAAATGCTAAAATTACAATTCTATAAACTTATACTCTGAGATATATATATATATATATATCATAAGAGACATGATTCTAACTTCCAGATAATTATTATTAATCTTTTCATCCAAGAGTGTTAATATATAAATATATATGATTATATAATATAACTAATGAGCAGGTAGTAAACAAAAAGATGTTACGGTTATTTATCCATGACATTGTTGACTGCTGTTAAAGAATGCAGTGTCCGCCATTCCTGTTTCTAGAAAGAACGATCTGTTGCTAAGGGCTGAATGTGCTCATCCTAGAAATGTTTGGTTTCAAATTTCATTTCCTACAGAATTTCCGTCTTTGTTTTTCTTCTCCCGCAGCAGTGAGATGATCGGTGACAGTAAGCTCTTGATGGAACCTCAGTCACCTGTGTTTGTGATGTCGATGTTTGGTTTTTGCACAGCAGGGGCTGCTGGTCAGACATCATGAGCGGTGTTCAGGCTGCACCTTGAGTGCACATTGCAGGGGACTAGTCTTTTCACATGTTTGTGGTAAATAGATACCTTTCAACATGTTTGTGGTAAATATAGATAACTTCCATTCAAAATGAACGTGCGCTCTTGTGTGTTTATGATTTTGTGATCTTGTGTGTTTGTGCCTCTGATTTTTTTCTCATCTGTATCTTAAATTGTTTGTGTTTTGTTTTGTGTCTTTTTAAGTTTTTTGTTTGAATTTGTGTGTTTTGTTGTGTTTGTTGTGATACAGTGTTTGTATGTTTGTATTTATCTTTCTTTTATTTTTATTGCGTGTTTTTTTTCATTTTGTTGTTTGGTTTTTTTTTTGTTTTTGTTTGTTTGTTTTTTGCTTTTTTTGTAGGGAAACTTCCTACACAAGCGTCTTCATATGCTCCACTTCAGATTTCGAGAAGGCATTTCACGAAATAGCATAGAGTGCGCTTAGTGTATGTCGGCACACCAGTAAGAGCTACAGAATGAAATAAAAACAATATTTCAGTATAGAAATAAAGATCTTTTACTTGACCAGCTGATTTCTCCAGGCTGCACAAACCTCTCATCGTTGTAATAATCGTCGGTCAAGCTCGATGGTATCGTCAAGTGCAACCTCAACGATGATATTGAGCATCGCTGTTATACATCACCGACAGCATGAGCCACTGAAGTCTATTTCTAGTTGCATAATCAACGTCAAATAAGCAAAACAAAAAAACATTTCGAGAACAATCGGTTCGTCTTAATTAGAATTCACAAAAAATTGTCGATAAACATAAATATTGCGAGACCAGTTCGTCCACGTGTAAATAATAATACTCACTGGAAGAATTTTTTTAGCTGGCTCGTGTTCTCTTTACTCTCTTTGCATTTGCATCATTTGCTCTGCATCGAAATCTTGTCAAAATTCATATTTTATAAATCCTGAAGTATCACACGCCCTAAAACCTGCTGAGTCTTAGATAATTTTTAGATAATTTTCTGTACGGGTAGAAGGGCAAAGGCAATGATTTTGTTAATAGAAAACTCCCAAATGAGAAAGAAGATTTATGACAGGAAATTAGAAAAAAAGGGAGAAAGTAAACATGTTTTATTGTCAAGAGAATGACAAAAAGCTACATGTTACTGGATGAAAGAATATGAAATAAGGCGTTAATGTCTAGTACATTGGCACCAATCCATCTTGTTTGATTGGATTTTCATCAGTTATGCGAGTTATTTCAAATAATTTCGGTTTTCAAAAAAAAGAGAACTCCCTGAAATGTTTGAAAACAGAAATTATTTCGCTAAAAATGCGTATTTTTTCTCTGGTATATTCTCGGATGTTTGGAAGATGGAGATGCAAAAGTTGGAACTTCAAGCTTAAATACACTCTATGTCAGAGTGTTTTATGTTTCATCTGCTTTGGAGCAACGTGCCTGGCCTGGTGTAACTATATTATTCATCGTCTGTTTGCACTTCTTGATTGCCCCCTGCTGATTACTGTTTTATTTGTCTGTCTGTCTGTCTGTCTGTCTGTCTGTCTGTCTGTCTGTCTGTCTGTCTGTCTGTCTTAATCCTTATGCCTGACTTTTTCTCGCTATGTATTTCTCCCCTGCCGTCTCTCTCTTTCCCCGTTATCCTTCTAGCGAGAGTGTGAGCTAAACAAACAAAAATAGACAAAAATTTATTCGTGTTTTCTAGCTCACTTATTCTCCATCTTTCCTGTTGTAGAACGAGTGGAAAATTGCTGGCTGACGTGGTGGAAGGGGGAGGGAACTGGTGTTTTACACCAAGCCAGCAACTAAGGTTATATCACGACAAATAAATAGTTATCAAGAAAGAACAGGCCGCCCGAGATGTGAACCTGTCACAGCCACCCCTCACTCTATTGGTGACAGGTACAACCCTCACTATATTGGAGACAGGCACTAACCGTTGCTCCTTCAGACTGCCTGTTGGCTGGAGTGTATGGATGCTGAGGGGTTGTTGCGATGACAGGAAGGAGGTACCTCCTGCTTTTAAATCGATTCAACGTAACCCATGCAGACGCGGGTCTGCATGCCTGTGCACGGCTAGAATTAATCACTTTTTTTTTTGGGTCGTCGCCGGAACACTGATTTGCGCATGTGACTTTCGATTATTAATGAAGTCTGCTGCTCTTCCCCCCCACCTGCACTCATCCAAAATTTTGTGGTCCAGCAAGAGCGTCTGGAAAAAAGGTTAATTTCAAAGGATGTTGCAGCTGCAGCTGCCTGTAATTATTGGAACCAAGGCGAGGCGCTCGAAAAACCAAAACGAGGCTATGCGTCGATCAGGTGGCGTGCAGATAAAGTTTGTGACACATGCATCACTGCTGGAAAGGAAAAGGTGGATGAACAGGTAATTTTGTGGAAATCTGAAAGCACTGAGGATCAAACTTTTGGCTGCAATCCTGAAGGTGAATATTCTGGAAACAAACCTGAAGTCAGAGATGACCATCACTCCAGCAACATTCCTCACCAAGATGCAGATAAGATTCCTAAAAGAAACATGAAGGCGATGCAGATCATGATTTTAGCTACAAACTCAAGGTTGTAGATCAAGTTTCTGACGAAGTTGCAGGTCATGTTTCTGGCTACAAATCTTTCTCTGGCACCAAGCGAGGAGAGAGCCGGCGGCTTCTGCGGACCACACAAAGTGTCAAGCAAATCTCGTAGCGAACGCGAAGTGTCATGAATTATTTACTACTAAGAGCTAGGGGCGGCTCACGGCTCTCTTTTCAGTCACTGAAAGATGTTCTTTTGTTTGGTCATTGTCTTCACACAACTCTTTCACTTCCTTTGGCCTGCCTTCTTCTCTTAGTCCCTGTCCTTCTTGATTTTTGTTCTGACTGCATGTCTGTGCTTCTTTATTTCTTCTCTTTTATTGTCTCGCGAATTCTATTTTTCTTCAATTTTGCCTGATAAAGGTAAACAGTCACATCACAAATCATCACTTGCCTTAAAATGTCCTATTATTATAAAAACGCACTTTGCATTCCAGTTTAGTGTCATGGTATTTTATCTGGTCAAAGACTAAGTAAAAGCATAGCCACATGGGCGATGTGTGAAAGTTTGTAGGTTGTAGAGAGTCTGACATAAGCGTGATTGTTGTTATATTACCTAGTACTAACTATAACTGATTTTATCAACTGTAGAAAGAAAATGTTCACACCATATTTTAATGAATCCAGACTTTCCAGAAACAGAAGCTGCACATACGCATTCATCCATCCATTCACATGCCCACACACACACCTAACACATGCAAAAATTTAATTTAAAAACACAGTAAGTTAAAGTATAATACCTCCACAGAGGTCTTTAAATATGAAAAATTCCCATTAGTTTCCTGTTCCTTAAAAATAACTAGGGAAAAACTACCACAATCTTTCAAACTGAAATAGAATACCTTAATAAATATTTAACAAAAATTGGTGGCTGTGGACAAATGGAGATGGGAATTTTCTGTTTCACTATAGAAGATGTTTTGATAAAATTGACATAAACCAATGGACATTCAAGGGTCAGTGTCCTATCATGATATAAGAAAGTGAATGACTTTAGTGTGAAAATACCATAAAGTTCCCAGTCTACTTTAGTCCGAGAGAATTTACATGTCCTGAACACACCAGGACATGTTCGTGTGAAAGGACCACACATTTCCATTTCACTGTCTTTCGTGTCTATCATGTCTATCTTTCTCGCGCTGATGACGATTCATCATAGTAGACTAACGGATATTCCGAAATGTAAAACTGACATTACCAAGCCCTTTGACCTTTTGATTGCCGTCTGGCCTCAAATTATTAGCTGCTTTTTTATGAGACAGACACGAACCTTTTCTCTCCTTCAAATTTCTGCTGGCTGATATCAGCGTGAATAACTGCGTTGCCGTGTTGTCTTGGCTACCAGAACATTGACCTGACAGCCTGAGAGCGATTTCTTCCACTGATGAAAGGTTACTATGAACACATGAGTAGTTCACCGTCACTAGGAGAGGACCAGTTGCAGGGTGAGCCTATTACTCTGCTACTGACGCCTTCAACCGTCCCTGAGATTTCAGTTCCCCCATTGGTGCTGAACCACCGATAGGGGAGCAGTTGGAGTTTTCCTATCACAAAACTAGGCAGGCCTGGAACCAGTGACCTTCTGCTCCTCGGGTGCAAGCGGTTAAAACTGAGCTTCGGAGCTTCACCGCCTCCCCTGAAATATCAGAAACGATTTCTTAAGTTCAGTATCCATTCATAATTTCTTGGCATGGGCCATCCAATTATTTTCGATTCAGCACTAATGCTGTCAAGACATGGTCCTGATGCTAAAAAATTATAATACAAACATAATAGTTACTTCGACATCTAACTTTGATTTCAACTAACCAACCGGTTTTGTTCCAAAAAAATCCATGATCTCTTACGAACAAACATGAACTCTCGACCCTAATCTTCGCTGTATTGAAGAGATGGGCTTTGCTAATGTACAGCACAATATTTATCTCCCGCATCCCTCCTTTAAACCAAACACACACACACACACACACACGAAGACAACGAAACCCTCCTTTTCATGACAACCACTTTTATAAATAGAAAAATTTCTTTTATTTAACTGATTTATTTCAACCGCTATATTTTACAAAAGGATAGTTGAACGAGTTTATTTGCTTTTCATAATGAAAATACACAGCTTCTGATTACTACACGATGGGTTAATATTTTATAATCTGTATTATTTTTATTATTTACCTGTATTTCCCTTGTTATGACTACGACTGACTAAAACTACAGGTCACGTGGACAAAAGATCGGGTGTTGCTTGCTGCAGATCGCAGCTCATCTCACCCAACAGTTGGCATCTTTCCCCCCAGTACAATAAAGTGTTCTCTAAATCTGCTGCATACATAACAATCTTCACCACATTTCTTTCCTCCATTGATAGCGAAATCACAGTTTGCTTTTATTTTTGTAGACGCCAATATGGCAACATGGCGCCGAAGATGTGTAGTCAGTATTGGAGGGGCTGATTTCCAGACTTACTGTCTCCATGTGCGTACGCACGCGCACACGTTCTCTCTCTTATCTGGCGCAGATCAGTTCTCGCTACGTTACAACGTATGCGCACGCACACTTACACACACACACACACACACACACACACACACACACACAAATAAATCACAAGCAGACACATGAACGCACATCTACATATACAGCAATTGTTTATAATCCCAGTCTGTCAGTCCTGAAACAATATCCGTGGAATTTACTGGAATCGACCCTGGTACTTCCGGTCGCCAAATCAACCCATAGATCTTATCCAATAGACGCCATCAAGGAACCTTACGATCCACAAAGTCCAGAGAAATCAGTCCTGGCCACATTACATTAACCGAGCGAAATTGTATCCTGCATCCTCCACCCCACAACACGTGGATGAGCCCACAGAGCCGTACCCCTGCCCAGCAGACGTGCCGCATGAGAGCCCCTTTCCTCCCTCCCCCTCCACCACCCCTTTACCTTCACTGGCAGCTCTTATTCACACTCCCTCTTATATTATTTGCGAAGAGGAGTAATCATTCGAGGGTCCTTCGTTTAATGGCTCTGTCAGCACACAGCCTGGCGGCCCTGCGCATTCCGTTTCATCAGTGTCATCATCTTCCTTTTGTGTCGCGTGCGGGGCGACCACCAGCCTCCCTTACTCAGGACCGTTAACTCCAGCTCCTGCTAATCCACTCCAACGCCTTCCCTTGATGGCTCATCGGATTAAACGAGCCATTTGTGCCATTAGGCAACCAATCTCACAAACTAGCCGCTGTCTGGTAGGGGTCTGCCTCTTGTAATCTGCTTCATAAAGGGTGGGTATGTGGAAATTGTCGGCAGAAGTTAGCGAGTTGACTGATGTGTTGTATTACAGCTCGCTTTCCCTTTTTCTCCCTCCCCTAACATTACGCACGAGATTGTGTTTGTGACTACATTTTTTTCTAGCCTTATGTTTCTAACCGTATGCGTGCACCACTTCTGTGGAGGGTTTGTGGCAATGATCTGAGTGGGTTTATTCCCATCTTTGTGCATTTGTCTGCGGGGTTTTGTGCATTTGTCTGCGGGGTTTTGCGCATTTTGGAGTCCTGCACATGCATTTGTGCACACAGGATGTGTGGCTGTTATAAGCACAGTTTGTTAAAATTTATATATATATATTTTAAATGTCAATAAGCAGTTTGTGCAAATGTGATTTTCCGTCACTTGTTCATATGTTTGTCTGTGGTTTCTGCAAGTATGCAAGGCTCGGTCAAAAATGCTGCATTTGTCTAGGCACTGGCTCTTTGGCTTTGACATCATCGATGATTTGTTCTTTTACGAGAAAAAACATGAAATATAGGCGGACTAATTCTTCCCGTCATCTTGAAAGCGAAATCATTGGCCTGAATCAGAGATAAGTTTGAAAAAAATCGCTTGCTGTCTGGACTGCGACCTCAAAGTTTTCGTCGTATCGATTGGCACAGGAGTTTGTGTTATCGAATGAAGTTGTTTTAGCCGAGATAATTTTTGTAAGAGTGATGGCAGTAATGGATAGAGGGAAGAAAAGAAAGTAGACAAAATCGCGTAGGTTTAATACACTATGAACGCGCACACATCCTCGTCTAGTGGACGCACGTGCAAGAATATGAACATTACACCATAATAAACAACAACATATGCGTACCTGCAAAATCATTAAGTCTCACCTACTCACTAAAGGACGCAAAACTTACTCTGTGTCTGAGGAAATGTAACACACAACGATGTAAAACATTCAAACATTCATTTTTGCCATCAAGCAATCTTCATTTCTTTTTATGATCGCTTGCTCGGATTTCTCTACAAAAGAACGAATTAATTACACACACACACACACACACACACACACACACACACACACACACACACACACACACACACACACACATATATATAAATCTGTGGTAACCTGCAGAAGAAGGTTGTATCCTGCTTATTGAGACTTGTTTTCCCTGCTCTGCTAATGACACCTGTCTGTTTTATTTTCTTTTTGTATAATGATTCCGCTTTTGGAGCTACTGCCCTAAAACAAAAAACTACTTTTTAACTAATTTTGAAAATAATTAACAAATGGCACGAAGAACAAACGCAATACAAATCATTTCTAAGCATGTTTCAATACAACTGCAAAGGGATGAGTAACAGCAAGATGAGTTTTCCTCAGAAATGTTCTCGACGGCTAACGGGTTTCTTATGGTGGCTATACGCTACCCGACACGGAATGTCTGCTAATATAATATCTCATACAACAGATTGCAGGTCGAGGGTGGTGCTGAAGGTGGTGGTGGTGGTGGTGGTGTGGTCGTGGTCTTGTGGTGATGTTGCGGAGAGAGTAGGCTTTGCTGGGATGGTGCTGATGGTGTAGCGATGCAGTCACTGGGGTTAGACCTGAGTGAAGGATGGGATCGCTGATGTTTGCTCTGTCATCATCGCTAATCACACTTTTATTTGACATGTTCGAAAGGTACCAAAATATTATTTTATTAAAATCTGACAGCCTTAACAGCTCAATTAAAAGAAAATTAAACGTAGCTTGCTCAAGATATTATGTTGCTGTCATGTCTGAAAAACTTTGAAAACTAAATCCCAAACATCAACAAGTTATTTTTCTTCTCTGCAAACATAAGGCAGCAGTTTATCATAATGATTGTTTGCAGTTGAAAGGATACTATAAACTTAATTACTATAGGTGTATACCTCTGTGATTATTTTCCTTCTTTCTTTTCCACTTTGCTACATTTCTTTAAATTCAGTGTGTGTGTGTGTGTGTGCCTTCCCATTAAGGAAGGCATTTTACATAAGATGACCATGTTATCAATATTTAATCATGGCAGACAAAAATCGATGCACAGTTTGGGCAGTTTAAGAGAAACCTCCATCGCAGTGGTTTAAAAGTGTTTTCCTTAAAGATGGAAAAAGTCATAAAAAGTCGCTAAAGCCGCAGAGAGCATGAGTGCACGTGCCGCTTGTTTTATTTATTATTCATTGTTCATTGTGAGTGCGAAGCAGGAGTTGTTTTTAAACAGTTATCTCCCTGACTTTACTGTCTCTCTCTCATTTTTCACTTTTTGTTGCATTTTTATTTTCTATTTCTTGTCTCCTCTCTCTCTCTCTTTTTTCCCTATTTTACACACATATATATATATATATATATTGACGCATGCACGCGCGCACGTGCACAAGAGTTGTGATGCATGCCTGATTTTGTCTCAAAAAAGGAGGCCCCTGAACAAAAACTATAAAAGGGAGTGGGAAAACGAATCCTGACTAGCTGCAGGTATGAGAGAGTTGGTATTATGGACACAGCGAGTGTCAGGCGACACCAGTGCTCGAGGGCACGCGTGCGAAAATGCGGCAGGTAATGGTTCAAAACAAGAATAAAAAGGTTTCAAATTCTCGTCACGAAATTCAATAATTTGTTGAAAATTTCCATGCTTTATCATCATCATCATCATCATCATCATCATCATCATCATCATCATCATCATCATCATCATCATCATCATCATCATCATCATCATCATCATCATCATCATCACAGTTTTTAACGCTTTGACAATTTTTTTTTTCATCGCGGAGAAGAGAACTAGGAAAATCTACAATAAATAGTTCATTGCAACATATTTAAATAACGAGTTTGCAACAATGCAGAGCAAGTATTTTCTTCGTCTGTCTGTCTGTCTGTCTGTCTGTCTGTCTGTCTGTCTGTCTGTCTGTCTGTCTGTCTGTCTGTCTCCAGAATTATTCACCCGCGCAGAATCTCACTGTAAGCTTAGCCGGCTCGTACACTCAACGTGACACGGCGCCATTGTCCTGTCACGAACGGTCGTGAGCATAAGCTCAAAGAACAAACTCGGAGGAGCTCGGTTCCCCCCGCCCCCACGCGCATTGACTTTATGCAATCAATCCTCGTCGAATTTCAACATGGGGGCCGCTAGGTGAGAAAATGGTGCAACACTATCTTCACCTCTCCGCTTCTTACGGGCTCCTGTTCTCCGCCATTTTTAAGCAGATAAAAATATATCATAAAGCAATATTATTTTTAAATCATCCATTACCCGTTATCTTTGGGGCTACACGTCACTCACGTGTTAATATTTCCTTAAAAATATTGTATGAATTATAAATAACTTCAGAGAATTAATGGCTGTGAACGGATGTCGCTCGCTGAATGTTCACGAGGCAGATGGGTGTGTTTGTCTGCATCCTACACCAGCTTCCTGGATTGTGAATAGTCAGGAGATGGGGTGAGATGTGACTGCAGCTCTAGCTGTCAGAAGATGGTCGATCAGTTGGTGTATTTATTGTCCAATTATTCAACTTTCATGTCATTAATTTTATTTTATTTTATTTCTCTTTAATCGTATTAGTTATTTATAGATTATTAATTTTTTCAATGATTGATTTATTTATTCATTTCTTCATTTATTCTTAATTTTTTGCGCATTACCAAATACTTGAATTGACAGTTGAATAACAGTGTTATCTTTATGAGGTAATAAAAACAAACAAGTAGATGAGATTAAACAGAAATTTAGAGGATTTCTCCCCTACCCCCCCACCCAGGGCCCTAGGCCTATAGACGGTGTAAGCCTGTCTTAACCTAAATTGTTCTGATCTACGACTGCATCTCCAGGGCTGGAGGGACAGTGAAAAGGAACTGGATTCTGTCAGAACATCCTGAGCTCTTCTAAGGGGTGGGGGGCCCTCGTTCAAATAGGATATTGAGCCCACGGCCTGCAGGAAACGGCGAGGCTGCGATGGCTTTCTGATGATTGTGTACGACACAATTTAGCTCTGGTTGGCGCTAATATTGCTCGACTCTAATCTTCTTGGGTCTCAAGCGCGCCAACAGGCCAGACGCTGAAAAACATTGCGAAAGGCATGCAGTGTGTTCCTTGCTGAAACTATTTTTAAAGTGAATATAGCCTTCAGTTCTTGACATTAAAGTTTTTTTGACTTTTTGGGACTTTATTTGGTCGTTAAACCAGTTTTTTTTTCAGAGAATCCTACACAACAAGTTAGGTTAAAAAAATATTTTTAAATCAGACAGTTGGATCATTTATTTACAATAAGGCTTAGACACTAGTTACCAGTAAACAGTGATCTTCCTGCAAAGTTGTACTCGAACTAGTTTTAATTAGGTTATCCTTCTTTAATAAGCTTGATATGTACAGTCATAAACCTGGCTTTAACATCTTTATGCCCTTTTAAGGTTTGTTGTGTGTTGTTGTAAAAAGAATAACAGCAAGTAGTATAAATACTAAGAGAAAAAAAACAAGTACAATGATAAAATCCCACAAGAACAAAAGAACCAAAGCCCAAAAGCAAGAAGAGGCACGAGAAGGGTAACATGATTTATTGCGCTGCATCGGCCTCTATCGAGCCTTAGCTTGAACTTTGCTTTTTTCTGCGATCGAGCACCTGCTCTGATTGGCAGATCGTTGCCAGTATCACTGCGCTTCCCAGAATCCTTTGGGGTCTGACTCGTAAGGACGTGCTAGCTTATGCACTTAACCATCATCCAGTATTAATATATGTAGATGGCACCCGCGGAATGCGTGCTACCCACACAAACATGCCGACACTGTATGAGCAGATGGACTGACAGCTTGAATGACATTTAATGCAGACAAGACAAACTGCCTAACAAACAACTTACACAAGACAAACTATTTTACAGACAAGACAAATTGCATTGGAGTAACGAAAGACAGACAGGACTAACTGCTTGACAAACAAGGCAGACAATACAAGGTGACGATCAAGACAGACAATTTGACAAACAAGGGACACAAGACAAACTGCTAAACAAATAAACTAGACAAAAAAAGTACTTAAAAGACTATACACACACACACACCACAAACCGTGTGACAAACGATAAACACAAACAACAGACCGTGTGACAAACGATCAACACATACAACAAACCGTGTGACAAACGATCAAAACATACAACAAACCGTGTGACAAACGATCAACACATACAACAAACCGTGTGACAAACGATCAACACATACAACAAACCGTGTGACAAACGATCAACACATACAACAAACCGTGTGACAAACGATCAACACATACAACAAACCGTTGGACAAACGATCAACACATACAACAAACCGTTTGACAAACGATCAAAACATACAACAAACCGTGTGACAAACGATCAACACATACAACAAACCGTGTGACAAACGATCAACACATACAACAAACCGTGTGACAAACGATCAACACATACAACAAACCGTGTGACAAACAATGCAGGGAAGACACTGATGGCAACATAAAGATATAGAGAGCAAGGTGAGGGACGAGAAATGTCGAGAACACAATCAGCTAGAAAAAAACTGGACAGACAAAGTCGCTAATTACGATGAAAGTGCATCGCTTGCACAGTTTTCAGTGATTGGTCCTCCAAGTCTGTCCTCACTGAGTCGCGTTCTTACCAACAAGCGTCACGCTTTAAGAAATCGCGACATCGCGTTACCGCGTCCCTAGAGCAAACAATCCGTTCGCTCCTTCCTCCAGGCAGCGCTGATGGCACTCGCGCCACAAAAGTGGTTCCGACACAAAAATCGATGGCGAGGACCTCGAGTTTCACGAAAAGCGAGTGTTGGTGGGAAAGAGGGAAGGACAGTGTGAGAAGGAAGCGAGGGTTATTTTAATCTGACAATTTGCGTGTTGTGGCGAGTTTGAGAAACCATGGCGGCCTTATCTTGTCCTCAAAGAACAAACTGTTGTGCAAAACACTTCATCGCTCAACGCTGATATTATCAGATCGAGGATCCGATAACAGGCGAAGTTCTGTATCTTGTGCAAATTTTTTGTTGTTTTTTTTAAGGATAAGGGGTAATCATGTATGTTGTAATGTGTTTTACAATATTGCGTTAGTTTTAATCTGTACTTAAATATGCGCGGGCGTTTGAGTGTGTGTGTATGTGTGTACGTGTGGAGGGGTGTATATAAGTGTGAAAGAAAGAAAGAAAGAAAGAAAGAAAGAAAGAAAAATAGAAGAACCTGTTTATTGGGTAGGCCATAAGCCCATTCCATTTATCGAACAAACAAAGAAAAGAACGAAAACAATAAAAAACGAATAAAAAGAAAGAAAATTAAGGACCTCAAGAACAGAGGCCTATCACTGGAGACAGCCCCGAGAACAGCAGCAGACAGACCCAGATAGAGATCCCTAGCTGTTGCCTCCCGCGCCAGACGGCACAATGAGGACTGATGAAAAAGAAAGAAAGAAAGAAAGAAAGAAAGAAAGAAAGAAAGAAACAAAGAAAGAAACAAAGAAAGAAACAAAGAAAGAACAACCTGTTTATTGGGTAGGCCATAAGCCCATTCCATTTATCGAACAAACAAACAAACAAAAGAACAAAAACAATAAAAAAAACAAATAAAAAGAAAGAAGACAAGAAAGAAAAAAAGAAAGAAAGAACAAAAAAAAAAAAGAAAGAAGAAAGAAAGAAACAAGAAATTAGCAGCTCCTTGTGGGTCTACAGGTTGGCTCTTGTCTAAGACGAATTTTATTTTATGTCTTTCGCTATTGGAAGAAAATGAATTCCCTTCTCTCCGTTGCAAGAACTGTTCTATAAGCTATAAGAAAGTTAGATGAACGAGTTTCGTAAACCCTTTTGATTCTCCCTGGAGACTTTAAGCCAGCCGCTGAATAGTCAAGTCTAGAGAAGGCCACAGGCAAACAAGTGCCGATGAAACATCAAACATCTCACATTTCCAGCCCATTTTGTAATAAATTATGAAGTTTTTTCTTTCTTTCTCTCTCTCTCTCTCTCTCTCTTGCATAAATCAGAACCGCGTAATACAATAGTTGACCTAAGGTCGAAATTTTTTATGATGGAAGTTCGTCATCCCTCTGGTGTAAACTAAACTTGTGTTAAAAAATAAATGTCTTATCCGATGGTGTTGTTTGTGAGGTAGATGCAAAAGAGAACAATGGAGTTGTCAGGAATTTCTAGTTTATTTTAGGAAAGCACCCACAAGTTCAAATCGTAGCTGACTTGGGTCCCTACTCTAAGAATTCATACAGAATAAAATGTGTTTGTTCCATTATGGCCTAGAAGCAAAATGGTCGATGCTTGCTAATCGCAGACTTGTAAAGATTTCTCAATCACAATAATAACAGATTCACCCTCTTGCAAGTTTCTACATCCGTGTGTATGTGTTTTGTTTGTTTGTTTGTTTGTTTGTTTGTTTGTTTGTTTTTGTTTTTTGCGGTGATCAGCTTCTAGCCGGTACTTGGCACACTGGAATCATTATTTTATAATTATTATTATTATTTTAAATAATTTAATAAGCATGGAAATTTAAACAGTAAAAAATATTCTAAACGATTTAAAGTTTTATTGTTAGATTTTATTTAGTTATCTTAGCAATATTAAAATATAAAGCGAAAGAAATTTGATGTAAACCAATGTAATATACACTAACTTAATCTACAGTTCTACAATATTGTAAAAAAAAAGCGGAACTAAAGATAAACTAATTTAAGTAGACTTAACTAAAGGGAAATAAACGGAGGTTAACCTAACAAATGAAAATAAAATTCAATAAAGTGCAAATCCTTTATTTATTTATTTATTTATTTATTTTGAGGTCTATTCTTTGCCAGAGCTGACATACAAAGCTTTCATCAAACACGAGTCCACAAGTTAAACTAGAGAAATTCAAATGTACTTCAATGTATCTTTTGATGGCTTCTCTATTATTCTATGTTTTAGTGCAAGTGATGGGTGAGTTTTCTTAAATCATTTTCCCCAAAGACTGTTTCGGTATTAATAATTTAGAATAATTTATCTTGAACAAGATTTCAGCTTCTTCTATATAGAGACTTGTATACAACCAATAATACATTTGGCTGCAGATAGAAGGTAAGAGTTTGCTTAAAATTCCGAAAAGGATGGCAATTCTTTCTCTCTCGGATAAACTGATCTCTTCTTAATCAAGCAAGTTGACCTTACTATCCAGGCAAATTTTGTTTATATTTTTCTTTGCTTCGCCCCACCCCGCACAGGAATTATTTCTAATTGATCAGCTACAGAAACATCTTTTTGTCAAGAAAACTGCAGACCTGTGCTAGATATTCCCGTCGCTGTAAGGGCAGCCATCACCAGTGCTAATCCTCAGGGAAGGGAGGTAATTACCTCCATCAGCAAACCACCTGCCTCGGGGGCGGCCGAGACGATGAGTTCTCTCCACTTGCCGCAGTTCAGTCGTCCCGTGGTGGCGCTGTTTTGTGTGGGTTGGCCACTCAGAGGAGTTGCCGCTGTGGTTTGAACAGTTGCTCTTAATGACTACTGCAGTGGTTGGGTGTTTCTAATGGCCGTTGTCTTAGCTTTTTGTTCACATCTGACGTCTGTCGGGTGTTTTAAACACTAACATGCAGTTCAGTTTGCCTTTTTTTATCTTTTCTCCTCTTTTTTTTGTCTTTGTTTCTTTCTCCTTCGGTCCTTTTCTTTCTCTTTCTTTCTTTCTTTCTCCTTCGGTTCTCTTTCTTTCTTTCTTTCTTTCTTTTTCCTTCCGTCGTTTTCTTTCTTTCTCCTTCGGTCCTTTTCTTTCTTTCTCATTCGGTCGTTTTCTTTCTTTTTTTCTTTCTTTCTTTCTTTCTTTCTTTCTTTCTTTCTTTCTTTCTTTCTTTCTTTCTTTCTTTCTTCTTCGGTCCTTTCCTTTCTCTTTCTTTCTTTCTCCTTCAGTCCTTTTGTTTCTTTCTCCTTCCGTCCTTTTCTTTCTTTCTTTCTTTCTTTCTTTCTTTCTTTCTTTCTTTCTTTCTTTCTTTCTTTCTCCTTCCGTCCTTTTCTTTCTCTCTCTTTCTTTCTTTCTCCTTCGGTCTTTTTCTTTCTTTAAATTGTCTCTTGTTTCTAGTTCTCATATTATTCTAAGAGCTAATTATTGGAGACTTAAATAACTCAGAGCCTGGCGATGAGTGGGCGGAAGGTGATATTTAAAGCCAGGCTATTTGTCCGGGCCTGGTCTATAATGCTTATGTGTGCAAGTGGCTCCAAACAATAATCAGAGAAATTGTAGTAGTGCTGACAACCACGCCCCGCTCCTCATTTTAGTTGATATACTGTTTTAGACACAGTAAACCATGAGAGCGAGAAACAAAGAACCCCGAGAGAGAAGGAGAGTAAGCGAGAAAGAGCCTATGGATTTGTTTGTCTGTGTGTGTGGGTGGGTATGTAGGTGGGTGAGAGAGAGAGAGAAATAAAGAAAGAGAATTGCACTTGTAATTACTTATTTTGTTTCGGTAGATCCAAAGCTGACAATAAAATCGCCGTTGAAGAAAGTTGGAAGGAAATATCAACCAGGTCAACGCTCGACATCTTCGATCAATTTCTGTAATCTGCTCCCTCGTGAACATCTACCTTTATATTGCTTTTGGTTTTCTTTTTCTTCTCTCTCTTTCCCTCAGGTCTGAAGCGATTCCCTCTTTTCGGTTAATTTGCAACAGACAAGTTCAGCATTCGCTCATCTGTTAAAAAAAAACCCACACATTTTTGCAGTAGGTCTGGAAAAGAATATTTGAAGTTAAATAGGCTTACATGTCTCTACAATGTACATGCAGCTATGGGTCCCCATACTTATATTTCTCGACAATGCTGCCTGTAGCTATGGCTTGGTATAGATATATATATATATATATATTTCTCTAAATTACTACATGTAGCTGTGACTTGGTGTTCTTATAAACATTCTTTCAAACATCCTTCTGTCTACTAGTCCAGAAACTGAAAATGTCAAACACTGAGTGGAACCCAGCTACACTGGATGTCAAAATGCAAATTTTTAATGCAGCTGTGTGTTCTCATAGCCATTGATCTGTATTCAGAATCGGTTTATCCTGTTCAAGAAACTGTAATGCATGTTCCGTATGAATGGACTGTCATTTAATGTTAATAGCTTCTCTAAATTACTGCCCTTAATGGGTATTCCTGACATCTCCAAATACAAGCGCCTTTTGTAATACTGAGACTGCATACTAAACAGAACTTCCCTTTTCTTTGAACTATCACCCTCATAAATCTTCTGCTAGCTGCCATGTTACCACCAGCCTCTCACGTGGTAATTATATTATCACATGAACGGCTCTTCCTGATGTCTCCAGATAAAAGCGCCTTATAACCCTCAGTCCATTAGGCGCTAATGAGTGACAGAAGCAAAGAATATCATGCATCAAAGCATGCGACACTGTTTTAGTTTCCTCGGGGATACAATATCATTTTGTCACGTATAGTGTCTGTTTATCATCTTTTTTTCCTTCCTTCTTTCCTTCCTTCTGTTCTTTCTTTCATTCTCGTCTTGTTAATAGGCTGTAACACATCAGTTCCATTTCATTTTACTGCAGTCTTATTACCCTGTCATGACAACTTTCTTTTTATCTCATCGAAGGGGTGCTTTTGGGAACAGTGGGGAAATTCGTTTCATAATTCTCCACCTTTGCTTGTATAATATTATATTATTATCTTATTTACTCAATCACTCTCAACACAGGAAGTCGCGAAATTAACCCTCTACTACGCAACTCAGCGGGTCGAGGTCCACACAGTTTCAATGACTTGAAGATTTGAACCGGGTGTATATTGCACGGTCACCTTTATATACTGCTCGATATCACTGTTACACTTCTCTCTAATTTTATACCACTAACATTATTTTATACTGTTCTAAAATTTATCCAACGTCTCTATAACTTTTAAAACTGTAATTTCTAATCACTGGAGAAGACTAGTCTTCATCATCCATTTTGAAAAGATTTAAATAATATTTCAAGCTATTGAAATCTGTATTTATGTCCCCGCGACAGGGGGTTGATGGTGATGATGATGATGCTAAGGATGATAATGATAAATGTTCATCTTTGCTTTTATCGCGACTGTCCTCTAGCACTCAATACTAACTAAAACCATGAGTTGCCAAGTTTGAAACTGCGCCTTGATCCAAGAGACCTTAAGGTGGGCATCCCATTGATTCACCTGTCCGTAGGTGTGTCATTATTCACCCCATCTTGTGTCTCAGACATCAGCGTCTCGCAATCAAACACCTCGGAGCAGCCTCAATTCCCTTCCAACTCCACCAGTCTCTGTTAGTCTGCCTCCCACATGGCCAGACCTCGCAATGGAATTCTTGTATTCAGGCGTGATAAACTTGTCAGGGGACACCAAGGGCAGGTCATGAGGATTACCAGGCTACTTGTTATGCCGGTCTCATCCTGGCTACTGGAAAGGGTCACGAACTGTTGTTCGGCCCAAAGTTGTATTCCAATCAGCACCTCTTTTACATCGGCACCATTAGGTGTAGCACCTGCGTTTACAATAGTCTTTTTTGCTGCCCTCCGTTCGTCTGTGGTCTCCAGTTGGAATGTCTGCAGGTCTGCAAGCAACTCTTTATAGAATATGTGCCTGTCACAAAGTCCCAGGTTATTAAGGAGATCACAAGCTACCTGGTCCCGCTATTTGCCATTTGGGCCTTCAACCTCACATTATGATACACAGCTGCTAGTGACTGACCTCGCTTATCAGCTTCAGAATGCCTGCACCACCTCACAACACACAATGAATGTTTGCATGTCTACCAGCAAACTGAACAGGAATGATAACAAAACTGATGCCTTTTAAATAACCTCTGCCAATAAACAAATGTGTGTTTCCCTTTAGTACTTTTGGTTTCTCTGAAATAACCACCTCTCTTTCCGGGACCTTTACAAATCTCGGCGTTATCGAGGAATCATTGTCTCAGGAATCTCTCGTCAGTGCATTTAGCAAATCCATCTTCTTTGAGCTTCAGAGGATCAGTCACATTTGACCCTACCTGTCACTTATTTCCACCAAAAAGCTCATGTCTGCTTTTGTGTTGCCCCCCCCCCCGTTTTCCCTGGATTACTGCGGCGCTCTACTCGTCAATCTCCCTAACAACCTACTGGACAAATTTCAAAGGGCTCAGAATAATTCTGCTCGTATTGTCTTTCGTGGGAGGAAGGCAGACCATGCCTCATCCCTCCTTCGCAAGCTTATTATGTCTGCCACTTCAAGCTCGCCTAGACTGCATCGCCTCATATGCTATCGTTGACTTCATTACCTGACCTCAGCGCACCTGTCTAAGCTACTGACCACCAGTTGGTTTCTTCAGTCTGCTTGTTGTGCTCTCTTCTCTGTTTCATGCTTCAGACGGCAGAAAATCGGCAGACGTTCGTTCATCTTCTCTACCCTCACGGGTTGGAAATGTCTGCCCCTTTCTCTTCAAGGTGTTTGAACGTTCGCTGCTCTTAGGTCCAACCTCGAAATCCATTACTTTATGAAATATCTTTTATAATCATGTGGACTGTTTTGCTTACTCCTTGGTTCTTCATCTTCATCCATACATTTCTCTCGTGTTGGCCACTGTGTCATCTGTGTCGATATCACTTGTGTTCTTTCTTGTGTGGCTGGCTGACGGTTCGTTTGTAGGTTTTCGTATCCAGTCTATGAGCTCGCCTCCATACGGACAAATGCATTTTCAATATTTAATTAGATAGATAGATAGTCATCAATCTTACTTGAAGTCTATCCAGTTTTTTACACCGTTCCCCACTGTCAGCATTATACCAGCTTTAGTACAATAACACAATAAATCTTTTATGTAGTCTAAAAAGAACCATGCCAAAAGCACAATAAGTAAAACCACATAGTTTTGTAGTGAGTTACATTATTTTACGTTTTAAAAAGTTAATTGGTGTACGATGTTTAAAAAATATTAAGAACTTTGTACTTTTTTTCAAATATATTAAATTTCCCATACACACATACAATACAATGAAAGAGAATACTCAAAAGATATTTCAATTATGAGATTTTAATATATATATATATATATAATTATAGTTATAGAACTTTATCAAGGGCAGGTGGATGGAATGCAAGAGATATAACGTTATATGAAGGCACAGAGGATGTGTGTGTGCGTGTGTGTGTGTGTGTGTGTGTGTGTTGAGAGAGATAGGGAGGAGAGAGAGAGAGATAAAATTAAGTAACATCATGAAAAAGGCATCGACAACGTAGATAAATAACAGATGGAGACAATCTTCAAGCTCCAACACGCATGCGCGTCCTGCATCATCTTACACTTGACAACTTGACACCGCAAGTAAAATTACATCGGTAACAACGGGCCCTTATGGTTATCGTGACGTGAGTCCACATGACAAATGCCAGAGAACCACGTGGGGAATGATAACAGCCACCGCGGACCCTGAGAAACTCCACGATGGCTGCCAGAAAGCCTGGAGCAAGCTGACGGACGCCAGAAGAGCTCGAAAAAAAAAGACGACAGATGCCAGAAACCATTTAGAACTCGTCAGAGCTTGCAACCCACAGACGATGGCTTTAATAAGGGTGATGATGTTTCAATGAAACGCGGTGAAGAGAGAAAGGATCATAAACAAGATCTCAACACCTTCAATTTTTTTTAAAAAGAAGTTTTGTGTTTATATCCATATGTGCGTATTTACACGTGTGCATCTGTGCTTTGTCTTTATATGTGCGTTTTGTTCGACAAAGAAAAAAATTATGATCAGACGAAACCACAGTCAAACATTGAGAGATTAATTAGTTCTGCGATCCGTTTTTTCTATTGTTTTTCATTGTTTTGGTTGAAATAGCTCAACTGGCAGACACCTGGGGCTTTTTGAGTCATGCGCAGTCCAAGTTTCCCATCTTGCGTTTGGACAGATCGCATGGACAAATGTGTTTTTAATATTTTGATCTTCTTACATTCGCGTTGATCACTTGTATCATCGGAAACCTTGATGTTTCTTGCGGTGAAGAGAATGAGTTTTGACCTCGTCCCCTGCCACCTCCTCCTCAACACCACCAACATCCTAATTAGAACGAGGCTGCGTGGGGCCTTATCGACGCATGCGTGAATGCGTGTGATGTTTCCTGTCCCGGATGCTGAGCTTGGCAGCCATTTCAGTTTCACAACTGAAAGACCTCCATTCCTGGCACGCAATGCATGCTGGACAAAATCATGTCTTTCTGATCGAATGCGATGTTGGCAGCATGTGAAGACGAGGTATTCCTGGCCCTTTTACTGCCCAGTCAATAGCTTTTCTGTGGCCATTGTTCGGTGAAAGTTACACGCCTTTGGACAAAATGACCCCTTGGCATGCGCGCGCATGAACCGGAAATTGTTTTTAAATGACGTACTAAGCCTCTTTTAATGTTCCTTTCATTTTGTCGAACAAAATTTAATGCCTGCATTGATACTAACGAGGCAATGAAATATTTTCATAACCAATTAAAAGGAATGGAAAAACGTGTGCTGGAAGGAAGACAAGTATAATTAAGATGTATAAAGGTCTAAAAATACTTTGTTAATTGTGGATATGTATATTATAAATATATATTTCTTCTTTAATCAGTCTAATTTAGGTCTGCAAAGGATATCAAATTATAAAAAGGGTGCATAATCTGAATCTGAATAGATTTTTCTGCACTGATGTTGATAAGCAGTTTAACACAAGCCATTACTTGTTTGGGTTTGCAAACTAAAGGGGAAAAAAATTACACGTGCACTGAAATCTCCTTGATTTGTTCTGTTTCACACGAAATCGAATACTGGAGTCTAGGTGGAGTCCCCTTTTCCTGTCAGTTTGTGAAAATTAAATTTTCTTAGAAAATTGAGGCTAAGAAGCTTTTCGTCGAATGATTTCACCTCGCAAAGGCAGGGAAAACTCACGAGAACAACACTCCTCCTCCAAAGAAAAAAAAATCTTTTTTGGTGCTTAATTGATTCTTCCTTTTGGATGACGGTCAAATTTTGCCGAGACTGTTTTGCTTGGGATTATATAGGCTAATTTAATTATCGAGAGGAGCTTGGTGAGTCTGTTCTCCCCCACTGCTTGAATGAGGGAGCCATTGATTTCCACATTCCATACGCAACCCCAGGCTGCTCCCATGAGGGCATGACACAAAAGCCAATCTGAACAATTGAATCACCTCTCCCACTGTTAGAGCGACGAAAGATCCTTAGCTGTCAGGCCATTCTTGCTCTGGTGAGGCAAGGCTCTTAATCAAGGGCCCAACTTGTTTGCAGACTCTGCTGCATCTCTCATGTAGGCAAGATGCTGGTCACACAACCACTTCCGGGGTCAACGAGGAAGTGAGAGCGACGAAACATCCGACGAAGGCCTGCAAGCTCGAAAAGTCAAGAGATGAAGTAGGTCTCCATGTGGGTTAATATTAATAAAGAAATATTGCATACTAAAAGGTATCCGAGACATTGGCACAAGATAAATGTAAATTCAGTCAGTCTGATTTTAACATTTTTTCCCGTCAGCTTTAAAATCATTGAAAAGACTTAGAAGAGATGCGATTGATCACATTAAAAATTGTCCCACAAGTCTGGTAAAAGTTGTGTACAAAATACACACAGTATGTTTTAGTAAACAAGTGAAGACGGCAATGCCATATATTTCACATACTGATCATCAGGATGGTTTTGTCAGACGATGATGTTAGACAATGTTATCTTAGATAACATTAGGTTTTAGGAAATTGTGTTAGTTCTAACCAACTTTAAACAATTATCCCGGTGTAGTTTAAATAAAGGCAATAAACAAGCGATATTACCTTCGTTGTTGTTGTAATTAATTATCCCGGGTGGAGGAAGTTACAGAAATGAAAAACCAACAGATATAAATTCACCTGAAGAAGAAGAATCTGTTACTAGTTTTTCATTTCTGTAACTTCCTCCACCCGGGGACATTAAAGTCATGTTAGTACCTTAAAATAATGTACCTTAAAATAAATAAATGATTTAAGACATTAAATTAGGTCCAACAGGTTTAGACTAGTCTACTAGTATGATAATCTCATTTTTTTAACACAGGGACTGATTGATCTGATTTATCCGGCCTCCTAATGAAGACACGAGTTCTTTGAAATACAAATTCCTATTTGCTAGTACTCAAACAAATCCCCGTCACTCAGCCATCACAGCTGCATACAATAACTAACAAGGCCGACACTGCGCATGCCGGAAGTCGCTGTTTCACTTGTCTAAGCTCATCGTTAGTGAGGAGGAGAGTCTTGCGTTGCGGCCAGAGCAAACCGATCAATGCGCATGCGCCAATTTTGCTTCCGGTCAAGACAAACTGTAACGGCCACTTGGCTTCCTGCATCATTTATTTTCTTCAACTGCAGGCTGCAAGTATACGAAGAGAAGGGAAGCTGGTGTTTTTTATGCTGCAGATATGGACGCGTGCTTTGCATCCGGCAGGCTGTGGCTAAGTAAATTTACTGGAGAATTGTTGCTGCTGCTGCCGCTGTGGGCTTTTTTTTTAAAATCCTAGAATAACATAATCGGACAAAGTAAACACTTTTCACATGACAGACAGCAGCATAGATAATTGGAACTCAGGAGTAAGACAGACTTGGAGCGTGCAATGGAAGATGAAGAAACATATTATTTGTAAAGATTACTAAAAATATTGTTTCTTTTGTATACCTTTTCTTTTTTCGGTTGACAAAGTGTCTGTATGTTCGGTTAGTAAATATAATCTCACAAATGTGTACATATAGTTTGTCTGTGTGTGATAGTGTGTCATGCTATTGCGTGTTCGTGTTTGTATGCCAGTATGTTTTAGTGAGTGTGTGTGTGTGTGTGTTTGTTAGTGTGTGCAAAACAGTGTGTTATTCTATGTGTACTGTGTCTGTAAATTGGGTAAGTGTGTGAATGCGTGTGTATGTGTTTTTTATTGTGAATACTTGTTTGTTTGTGTTCTATCGTGTGTATGCTAGTATAGGTGATAGTATGTAATTTAATGTGTGTGTGTGTGTGTGTGTGTGTGTGTGTGTGTGTGTGTGTGTGTGTGTGTGTGTGTTCAGCAATGTCCGTGTTTGAGGGAGAATGTGTTTGTGTTATTGTGTACATTATAGTTTGTATTTGTGTTAGTGTCTGGTCTAGTGTGTGTGTGCCATTGTGTATTACCGTGTGCGTTGGTGTGTAGCCAGGTACTTGTTGTAATATATTCAATTCTTACACTGACATGAAAGAACGTATCCCCTAGTGTTTAAGGATGTTCACTGACAGTATTACGAGGCATCAGTTGACACCATGAGACATCTCAATTACTCAGAGGTAAATGCCAAGTAAATACTGTAAGACATGGTCTCAGATAATACCATGGGACCATTACTGGCATCACAATCAAACACACTGTCAGTTGAAAGTGGGGAGTACATCCTCTACCCCTCCCCCTAGAGGAGACTTAGGATTAGACAAGACTGCTGACTAATGGAAGCTGCTTCTCTCTCAGTCCACATTGATGGATTCTGCTAACATAACCATTAGTATTGGAAACATCCCCTATTGATGGATTTCCCTCATCTCTCAGACTCTGCACTGTAGCAGACGATTTCGATAAATGCACAAATTTGAAAATAAACATTGATATATGAAATGAGAGACAAACAAGCGGAAATCCAAACACCCACCCATCCAGACCAACCACACCCACACACACACACGCACTCGCTCTTTCTTTCTCTCTCTCTCTCTCTCACACACACACACACACACACACACACACACACACACACACACACGCCCGTACTACAGGCACATAAAAATAAACCCGTGCAAGAAGAGAGAAAGCGACAAAAAAGTCACACATGTGGATGTACTCTGTCACCAACTTCAGTTTGTTTCACTCATCCCCTTGAGTCCAACTTTCAGACTATTTTTTGTTTCCTCTTTTGATTGTATTTCTGATCTTCATTTCATGCAGCTATTGATTTTGTTTTGCTGTTCTTTCTAATGAGTATCAGATAACATTTGCCGAACCGTAAAGATTAGGGCGAGTAGGTTCTTGTCTAAACAGAAAGTTTAAATGAAGTGTCACCATGGCCTCTGGTCATGTCACTAGTTTCTGCCTCCTTTTATTCATGTTTTTGACGAGTTATTTAAATTAAACTGTGCTCTTGGAAACCTGCAATGTTATTGGCATATTGAAACTCTTGTTGGTCAGGTTGGAGTTAAAAAAAAACATGTAATAAGCTTACTCAGTATGTTGGTCTGCGACCTGTCAGGATGTGTTTTCAAAGAAAGCTTATAACAAATATTCAGACTTAGGCATTTCTGGAAAAAAATGTGTAAAAGTGTAAACTCTTTGACATCAGATTTTCGCTCCCAGGGACAAAAACTTCAATATGTCGACTCCTATAAAGAGAGAAGAGAGCTAAGGGCTTTCGGATATTAATTTTTAACAAAATGTCGATCCAAGGTAAATCAGATACATACATTTTTGTAGGGTAAGGAGTTGATTGTGGTGTGCTTGTACTGCTTGTCGTGTTTTAAAAAAGTTTTCTTTCGCCTCTTATCTAATAACTGTGCGGTGCAGATCCTCTGACTTTGAAAAAAATATATATATATATTGTTATACAAGAACAGTTGGGTGGTCTAAAAACTGAAACTACTAAATCATTTAAAATAGAACAGGGGGATTGATTGTAGGGTATTCGATGTGTAGAGGAAAGATTGACTGACTTATTACCGGGGCTTTGTGTTGCCACTAATTTTGTTGCCATCACTGTTACTCTAGTGCGTATATCCTTATATTCCCCCGGTGGTTTTTTTTAACCTGGTTTTCAGCTGTTTAGAACTAGTCTGAGCGAACAAATAATGAATAATGGAAGGACGACGCCACCTCATATCTGCTTACTGTTTATCAAACGGCGCACTTCCGGTCGTCTTCTTTGTGATCTGTTGATCGATGCTAATGGAGGTCAGAGGACGCTGTTGTTGTTGTGGATGAGTTGCTATTTCTGTTCGCGCCTTGCTCCTGTTTCCTTTCCTCTAACTAATATCTATTTCTCTTCACGAAGCGGGAAAGCAACTGTAAAACGAAATAGCTTTTCCTAGATAATCTAATTGCAAATCATTGGTATGAAGGCTTAATCTGACATGTTCCTTTTAGAAAAAAAATATTCACGGGTTAACAAGAGAGAAATAGATGACTTTTTAGACTGTGATTAAATGAACTAGAGGTAATGTTCTGAAAAATGGTCAGTGGAGGTTGGTAGCTGTCGACATCTTGCGGGCTTAGGGTTCTTGAAAACTACATTTCCTTCTAAATCATCCCTCCGTAATTCACAGCTAGACATTCATTCCTTCTCTTTTTCTCCATCTTGATTACATTCTTGTGGTACCAGCACTATCACCCCATGTAGGGGAGGTAAGACAATGAAGCAAAAGAAGACGAAGACAACCAAAATAGGGATTTCCAACAGTTGGATTGGGTAATTTTTTTTTAAATAGAAAAAATTGCCTACATATTCTATGCGAATCTTGCACATATTGCTCAGATTTTGCATAGCCTGCGAAGACTATTGTTACAGAGTCTTTTCAAGAAGAAGAAAAAAATTTTAAAAAGTGTATTTGGTACCCCACAGGAAGCAGCTTGGGAGAAACTCTTCAGGTGCCACAAATAAGTCACAGGAGTCGTCATCATCTGTGCCCTTTATTCTCTTCTGTCAGCGACTCAAGACTTCATTATTCTGTGTACACGTGTTCAATACCCAATCGATCGACCAGGCCGGAATAGACACAGTAGCATAGGAGTAGACGAGCGTTGTCGAGTCCAATTTCTCTCGCGAGTTCTCGCGTGAAGAATGTTGTCACATTTTGGACAGGCATTGGATTAGACTTGCGGTTAAAAAAAATTGTGCCGTATCATTTCTACCATTTCACATCTTTAGAAAAAAGACCATCAGCACTGAGGTTCAGCAGTATCATATCAAATTCAAAAGATTTCCAAAAGAAGCTATTCGCCCTAACCATCGGAGAAGATTGAGGTCACAGGTCACAACGGTGGATTTGTTTTCCGCTAGTGCTCCTTTTGTCACGAGTTTGTTAAATCAAGACCAAAACACATACAAATTTATCAAGTGATTTTGACAATACTAGCGAAATTCATTCTTGAAATAGTAACTAGTGAAATAAATATAGAAGCTGTATGGAGTAGCCATCACTTAGTACTTACAAGTACCATGATGCATTATCGATGCCAAACACAATGATAAGGATACAAAGCGTTTGGCATCGTCTGCACCTGACTAAAAGAATTCGTTGTAATGACACTTCGCTGGTTCGTTCTAATTACGACCTAAAATTATTCCAAAAAATAAAAAACTGCACTTAGTTTTATTCGTTTGCTGTGTTCGGGTCAGCTCCGCTCTTTATCTTTGAGTGCCTTGCGAGATGCAGTCTTTCGGAAACGTGCTCCCGAAGATTGATTTATGCACACTAGTGCAGTCTTGCGGAAAGTCTTCTGTTTTTAATAATTTATGGGGTTTTGTCTGTATCCGTCAGTCCTACGTACTCCATTACATTCTTTCCTACCATACTAGAATAAAGAGTTACAGTGTAATCAGAATTTCTGAACGCAAACAAATACAACAGATGCAAGAAAACTATATTCAACATGCTACGGCGATGGAGGAGCCTCCTCATGATAGTCTTAGAAGAAACGGATAACAGAAACTTCTTCATTCAGTCTGCTGTTGGCTTGATTTGTCTGGAGGGTGGTCACCAGGAACTTCTTCTCGCAATAGTATAGGTCTGGCCATGTGACCGTTTTACCCTGTGATCATGTGACCCGGCTAGACATCCTAACAATGTCCTTTAGGGTACCTCGGAAGGGGACGGGAGAAGGTTGTCCCTAAAGGGTATAAAGAAAAAACATCATTAGGAAACAAAATGCGATGGTCTGGTCGTTCCACGCAGGTTTTGCTTACCACTGCTTGACAGACTTAGCATAAAAATCTTTCAACATAACTGTTTATCTGGTAATAGTAAAGAGATGACGATGATGCTGACGGCATGACCTGGGATACAGGAAGTGACACCCTACAGGTTCTACAGCCAGAGAGGTCAAGGTACTAGCAGAAAAACAGCCTTTTCCTCTCTTCTCTCCCTCCCTCCCTCCCTAGGACTAGGAAGTTGTTTACCCATAGAGCGATTTAAACTCCAGGCTTCGACCTGAAAAGATATAGCGGCTAAACGAGCTTGCTTTTCCTACCATCTCTTGATCCTCAGCAGAAATAGGCGCCAGGAGGGAGATAGGTTGTAAGAGACCCTCCGGCTCCCACCGATTAGACCTTGCGATCTCCCGCACAAATATTATGCCTGGCAGGCCAGCTCCTCGTCGGACAGGAGATGAACTCGCACCGAGGCCCGGGTGTCTGTGACAAGAACCGAGCCCCAGGCTGTCTTGGGAGACGCCGGCTCGCACCTTCTTACCCTCCCTGCAGGCAGAGTTTTGTCTTTAATGGTTGTTTCTCGTCCAGAGACTGGAGTGGGTCTACTGATGGCTTCGGCCGTCCTTCTCCGGGGGATGGGGGTGGGCGGGGGAGGGGAAGACGTGCTGAGCTTCACTTAAATAGACTTAATGTGAAAAAAGGGATTACATAATGATGGTTACGTCATGGTCTTGAATTGATGAGGTGAAAGAGACGATGTGAATGTGTGATGTGATCAGCGGGATCAAGATTTAAGTGTTGAGTTTTAACCTAAGCCAGTGTGCTGAGTTCTACGTCGAGATTAACACGAGGTCAACATTAGGCTACGTTGAGGTTTACGTTGTGAAGGACGTAATCAAAGGTTTCTGTTGTGAGTGACGTAATCAAAGTTTCTTTTGTGAGTGACGTAATCAAATGTTTAGGTTGGGGGGGGGGTAATCTAAAGTATACGTTGTGAAGGACGTAATCAAAGATTTGCGTTGTGTGGGACGTAGTCAAAGATTTACGTTGTTAGTGACGTCAAAGGATTGCGTTGTGATGGACGTAATCAAATGTTTACGCTGTGGGGACGGGGGGGGGTAATCAAAAGTATACGTTGTGAGGGACGTAGTCAAAGGTTTACGTTGTGAGGGACGTAATCCAAGATTTACGTTGTGTGGTTAATGTGACGTTCGCCGTGACGTATAACACGAGGCTTGCGTTGCAGCATTCACGTTGTGAATTGTACAATATGCCGCTTAGACGATAAGGTTTACATATTAAATCATTTATTTTAGACGAAGTGGTGAAAGTGAGGAAGTTAACAAGACGACATAAGGTGACCAGGTTACCTCGGTGAAGTTAACCGTACTAGGTTAGCACAATGAGACAAATAATTAGGTTTGTATGATTTCGTTGATTTGTTTTTGTATTTTAGGCAGAGGCAACAATGTGATGTGTAACCTCCATGCGTAATGCGTGGTGATGGATGATGTTGATGGATGATGACGAAGATGCAGCAGCAGCTGTCCAGGTCTCCCCACTTTTCAGCTCGTATATCTATTTTCCTTCTTGAAATAGCGATTTGCTACTTGTAGTGGGTCACTCTAATCAATGCTGACAGCCAAATGTTTTCGATAGAATCTTGTTTTGCCTCATTGCCATCATCATCTTGAGCATTATCAACCGCGCATACAATAGATTTGCTCGATAATTCACTGCGCTCTTTTCATGAAGTAGAGGTAAGTTCAACGGAGGGTTAAATATGGACTTGAATATGTTAGATAACTTCCTGGAGTCATGAAAAACAATTTAATTCATGGAAGCCATGGACTAAATACGTTGTAAGGTTGCATAATTGAAAACAGGCGCGTGATTCACATTCTTTGCAGAGGGCTTGTAGGAACCGTAAGTATGAAACCGAGTAGACGTAAACCCGGAGCTATAGATGCTCGTCTGATTCATCAATACGGTCCCTAGATATACCTTGTTCTTCCACTGTCTTCTTTCCTTACTAACTGCGCAAAAGAGTTCATTTTTTACTCACCACTCCTCACAAACTCTAACACATGTTGCCCGCTTACACGAGTAACAACACGTTGATGCGGTCTTCTGACCACGAGCATCATACCCTGCGATTGAAAACAAAGTTTTATATCTTCACGTTCGTCTGCCGAATAACTTCTGGATGTTTTTATCGACTGGTTCGTGTGTGCTTCCGCAGCTTGTCTTCCTTCCATCCTGTGTCTCTCTCTTTCTCTGCCCTCTCCTCCCTCCCTGAGAACCAGTCCCTGCGTGTGACATGTTCATAGTTTAGGCCCTCGTCGCGGTCCTGTCAACAGCACTCCAACATGTGACTCGTAATAGGATGACATTTTAGAGACCACTTTCTTTCTTTCTTTCTTTCTTTCTTTCTTTCTTTTCTTCTTCATTTCTCTGTTTTCTTTGTTTTGTTGTTTCTTTCTTTTTTTTTCTTCTCTTCTTTCTTTCTATTCTTTTTTATTGTTTTCGTTTGTTCGTTTGTTTGTTTGTTTGTTCGATAAATGCCGTTTTCATTTAATTCATAATCTGAGAGCAGCAGACGCCATAAAAATAATAAACTTTGAAATCGACATTTCGTTTTCTCCTCTGGCCATTTGTTCCAAATAATAAATTCTGAAAATTCGTCTTTCTTTTTTCTATTTTTTTATGTTTGTCACTTTAGTTAAAGTTTCCTGCCTAAGTCTGTGACCAGAATCACATCCGCGGTGTCAGTTCTTTCCCACTATTAGGTAGACCCACGTCCTCAGTGGTTCATAAATCGGGACTTGAATCACCTGCCTAGTAATATCACCAGCTGGCTGCCTACCAGAGTTAAGGGCAATTTCACCCATGGGTGGATGACCGATATCTGTGAATGCAAGATCCAAAAGTTCCCAGTCTCCTGACTTTGACATGTAACTAAAGAGTAGCGTAAAGTTACGAGCCTGTGCGTGCGTAAGCGTGCATATGTGTATATTATATGTTTATGTGTATGTATGTCTGTATGTATGTGTGTGCGTATGTTTGTGTATGTGTGTGTTAAAGAGAGAGAGAGAGAGAGTACCGTTTCATGACGCTGTGTTAATTGTCTGAGTGACAGGAGTAGACTCATTTTATTCTGTTACTCGCGCAGTGTTGTTTTTAGAAACTCGGTCTGGGAATTTGTTGTTTTTAGTAAAGGGATAGGAAAGTCTAAGGGAAATGGTTTGTAACTGTAAACTAACAATTGACATTATTTATTAATGCTTGTAGTGGCGACACACACTAAGTGGAACAGCTAACTAACACTGATGCCACAAGACAAAGTGCAGTTGCTAACACTGACTACACTATAGCAAGTATAGCACTTACTGTAGCCAACACTTCACACTTTTCATTCCCGTATAAACAAACCGGACACATTCTCGTTGCAAGCTCTCCCGGTAATCAAGAGGCGAGATCGCCTTTTTGCGGGGCGAATCTATGAAAGTGCAATTTTCCACCTCGCCTCTCCCCCAAAACCTCCAGGACAACCTCGGCCGCACAGTTCCAGACACCCGACATTCAAGCCCTCTGAGCACCAGACCTTAATTGGCTTCGTCAGCACTTGTCAAACTGACCAGCCTGCTGCTTCTATTGACCAGCAAACCTTTCTTTCTCGGCTCTCTTTATTGCTTTGTGGTCCCTCCCCTTACTGAGCTGGGGGATAGTTTCCCTTGAGTTTGAGGGGCGCGTTGTGGGTGGATGGGTGGGTGGGTTTGCGTGTGTGTCTGTGTGCGTGCGTGTGTGTGTGTGTGTGTGTGTGTGTGTGCGACTTCGTGATTGTCAGTCACAGTTAATGCAAATCTAATCCAAAAAAGAGTCATATTTATTTACAGTAAGTGTCTAGTTCGCTTTATTTTTGAGCGCAATACTTGTTCGTCATTTTACACCAAGGGTTTTTTTTAGCTATTCATCGTCTCCTTTTCACTCTTTCCCTCTTGTTCGTTCCTTCATTTTATTTTCTTTCTTTTACTTTTTATTTATTTTTTCTTTTGTACTGGCCTATATGATTTTCAGTTATCCTAGATAATACTTACCCAAACGAGTATAGAGTTTGAATATTACTTAATAGTAAACATCTGTATTCTGTTCTATAGCTTCCATCCTCTGTGGTTTCTCTCATTCAACCGTCCCTTACTACGTCATTCATTCTACGTCATACATTCTACGTCATACTACATCATAATCCGACGTATTACATCGTAAGAAGTTTTTGGCAAACGTTTCCTATCATTTTAAAATGTTTGCAAAAATGTTTCAGTTTTAAATGTTTATTCGGTAAATGTTTCTAAAATGTTTCTAAAATGTTTAATATCAATTTTTTACATTATTACAACCATGTTAGCGTTTTTAAAACGTTTATAAAATGTTTCATTGCTATCTGAGTAGTATCCCCCAATCGACGCAGCATCACAGGTTGTTTCTTTTTCGTTAACAAATATTACGAATCTATCTACTCAATCATAAATATAAAAGATATATAGGTATAATCAGAAATACAAGGCTATATCTGGTCTATCATAAATATAAAGGATCTGTCTAGTCTATGGTAGATAGTGAGGATCTATAGTATAGTAATGTCTATCATACATGACACCATGTATTCTCTCCTAAGTACAACCGATCTGCCTAGTCTGTCATAAATATTAAGAATCTATCGAGTGTGTCATTAATACTAGGAATCTGTCGGGTTCATCATAATAAGTGAGGGTTTATCTAGTCTCTCATCAATGCTAACAATAAATTTTGTCTCCCATAATACTAATGATCTGTCTAGCCTTTCATAAACAGCCACCTTTATGCTTCTTTCTCCTACTTCAGAAAAGTGCAAAAGTCGTTTTAAAAAAAACAAATAGCCGTAAATACGACTTTATTGTGTGACTAGTTTGGGAGATTTGACAACTAAAGTAGCTCTGATGATCATTTCCTTTCAAAACACTTGGTCTGAACCCACCTATCTTTTATTTTGGGATTTTTTTCTCTTGTTTGTGCTCATTGTATTTTTTTGTTGCTATCCACAACAGGAAAATGCTCTCACTAGTTTCGTTTCTCTTTGCTTCCTTTGTAGTGACTCTAATGAGTTTCGGCTGCTGTCGTTGTTATGGTAACACGTGGAGGTAGGTCTAGCAGAAAGCTGATGTCGAGGAGACGAGTCTGTATGATGGCTTGCAGACGTTTCTACAGCAGCTGACCTTTCAGCTCTTGTTCCAACAAGAGTGATTACTTTCTCCATTTTGGCAGCCTTTTTCTCACCTGCTTGAACAAAAATTTAAAGGGGTATCGTCTGTAGCCTTATTAGACAGATTGTGACTACATTCACTGACTTTGGCAGAATTCTCTTTTAAGCCGAATGTTTAAAGACAAGAGAGAGCTCTCTATCATTATTTTTGATGCCTTTTTTATTTTTAGGAAAGTCTTTGTACTCAATGTCTTGTAATCTTTATTCAGCAATGCTTCATATCGTGAACCTTGGACTTTAGTCTTCCATTGCTGTTTACGAGTGTGTTCTTTTCATTGGACTGACCGACTGCTTAGGTAATCTTTTAATGTAGAGTTCTGTTAGTCACTAACGCTATTGTCTTAGTTATGTTTCTAACACTGACATTAAAATGATTTACACTCCAGAAATTGAAGATATCAATAAAAATACCAAATGTCTGCTTACTATACTATAGCATGCTCTCTATGAGTGTGAATATGCGCTATAAAAAACTTCATTTATTATTTATTATTACTTTCAAAACATCGTTTCGCCATTACGCCCTTAAAAAATATATAGACAATAAAATAAGCATTGGAGGAGAAGGAGTATGATGATGATGAAGATGATGAAGTTCAAAAATATATAGACAATAAAATAAGCACTGGGGGATGATGATGATAATGATGATGATGATGATGAGATCATCATCATCATCATCATCATCATCATCATCAATTTTCTAGACACAAGCAAATTTCTTCCGTTGCTTTTGTGGCTATTACTTCAAAAAACGAGGAAAGGATAGATGTCCAAAAAAAGGAATGACGGATGAACTATTATCTAGACTCAAAAGAAACGTTTCCGTTTCTTTAGAAACATCTACGATAACGATAATACCATGTGAAGTTACACATTAACATTAACGGAGCCTTTTTTTCGCCCCCGTGTTGGTCTCGGTGAGCTTTTTCAACCGTTGCTTATGTAATGTCTGGCTTTAAAAGCGCATCGTTGTCCTCATCTCGTATCGATCTCGTGCCGCAGGGCGACCACCACGTCACCGACAGCCTCGTGCGTTACGCTGTCCATTGAAGTCGCGCGGAAAATGCACGACAAGCGCGCGCTGCCCATCCCCGATACTTTCACACGCGCTCGTCCGTCGTTCCATGAACCTCCTGCCATGCATTTTACGCGTGATGTGCGCCAAGTTCGCCTTTGCACTCGGTTAGGGTCACAGAGAACACGAGGGAGAAAGCGTGCGACAGCTCTATTGGTGTGCAATTTGTCCAACACCTACACCCTCGCACACATTTTCAAAATACGATTTTAGCTTCTTTTTACGGAAGTGGAATGTGAGATACTCTACTGTGTTCATGCAAACAGGTTAAATAAGCTCCGGTGTATGTTTTCACACTAGGAACAAAGCACGTGATGACATCTATTTCGAGAAAACAGACCAAAATGATTTATGGTCTCTCCTTACAGAACAGGAATTGAGGGAGTTGATTGTGTCTCTTATTAGTGGATGTACCAGATTACTTTTGCGAATGTCTGTATGGCGTGTAAGCATTGATCTCACTTGGACTGAATGCGCATCATAGGTGTGTCTTTATGGAATGGATAAATTAAAACCTTCAAACATCACTGGTAATGTTTTTGCATTCTGGGGTTCTGACAGTTCTGCCAGTTCTGACTTATGCCAACATCTAGGATGTCTCACGCTCTGCTGCTCGCTCACATTCAGTCCCCAGGGGGTTAGGGTGCATTTACCCATTATAAACACGTGTTTACATGTTTACGCATGATGTACCCGGATGCGATTTTATTTTGACAATCAAATGTTTTGGTAAAAAAGAATACTAACAAAAAATGGTTACTCATGTAGAAATTTTCCTGGCTGGTACCTGAAGAATATTTTTCGCTGTTATCACCCGTCCAGGGCCGTGCTATTTTTATGTTCATGGAGTGGCATTGTTTCTGGTTGTTTCTAACTTTTCATTTTGTTTCCTGACCAGAAATATCTCTAAGTGCTAGCGCTGCGCCCCAGCCGATTCATCAGCTCCATTCTCACAACACTCATTTCCGAAAGTGTGAGCTTTAAAGCTGGTTATCGATCTTGGCACCAGGCAGTTCTCTCCCTTGCTAGCGCCAGCAGTGCCTGCAGGCCTGTGACCTTGTCTGAAGAGGAGCAGAATTTGCTCTTGATGCAAACCAGGAGATCGGGGGGTCCAACCGCCCAGGAAAATCTTTAGCGCTGGCCAGAGTGGAAATGCGGAACAGAGCGTTATTACGGGCCTTGGATGTGCAAAACGGTGTTCTGTTAGGACCTCTTACTCCTCGAGTGTTTTCCTGCTTCAGTTTTTAACACCTGCAGCGATAACATCTCCAACATTTTTATTTTACTTTGTTTAGAATAAACAATAAGTAACCTTTCATTTCCTCCTCCACCTTCATAACTTCTTTCATCATCCCCTTGTTTCTGCTTCTTTTTTGTACCCGGTGGGTTTTTGTTAATCCTTTGCTGATGTTCTCAGTTTAGGTTTTTATCTCTATTTTACATTTGTATTTTTCTCGACCGGTGTCTCTTATGTTTTTTAATTTCTATTTCTCTCATAATGTCTGTGAGAGAGAGAGTGTGTGTGTGTGTGTGTGTGTGTGTGCAAGCGCTTGTATTTTATACTTGTTTGTTTTATGTTGTTTCTTTGTTTATTTTATGCTTATCTATTTTAAATATTTATGGTTCACGAGCCATTTAAACAAATCAAAATTTTAAAACCCAAGGCCTAACAAAATTCTGCGAAAACAAACACCATCTACATTTTGCCAATGCTTCTGGCTTTAGTTTTAATTATTCAAAGAGCATTTGCATCATCTGATCTTCACTGACTTGGGGCTTTTTTTTTCGTCAAAGAAGACAAAAGACTTAAGAGGGTTGTGAGTACATCTAAGTAGTCGTTTGATGAGCGAAAGGGGTAACTAGCACAAACAGTGATACTGTTGGCTGCTGTGGGCAGTTCCGTGCCATGAGCTGTTTTCCGCCCCCCAAAAAAACATCGTTTAATTGTAGTGATCGATGGTTGCTGTCCTCCGGGGGTGTGCGAACGCAATCAGGAATCACCGAGGGACTGGGGTGGGGGTTTGAGGGGAAGGGGTGTAAAGGGGGATCAAAGATCTACAGTCCAGACACAGGTATACATCAGAGAACAGGACTTTGTTTCGTCCTGCACTTCGTCCTGAAGTTGGTGCTGGAGACGCTGTTCTGGCCCAGTTCCAGACAGCACGCACAGTGTAGTAATGTTCTCTCCCCTCTCTCCTAATTCGATTTCATTCTAGCAAACCTTTATGCTAGGATTCACAGCGTCTGTCCCAGCTCCCCTTCCTACTCCACGAACACCAACCCCCTCTCCCACCCACGCACGCACACATTTCATTGCCACTACCCCTACCCCAACCCCCGACTTTTGAGAAACGACATTGGCCGGTGATGCATCGAGAGGAGAAAGTTTCGTTGCCAAAAACATCGGGCAAGTCGATAGTGGACATATGTAAGCTGGTAGACGCTACAGCTTGCTCGCCACTAGAGGATGTGATCCGCCCACAACTACGACATTCAAGACCAAAGAGCAGTGGCAAGCAGCCAAGGTTTAGCTGTAGACTGGTAATGGAACACGGCAGACCAAAAGACCTCAAGACATTTGGACTCTTGGCCGGAATCTTGGGCATTAAGTTCAAACGGTTTCAGAGTGTTTAAAAGTCACTTGAAGTTAATGCCACTAAATGCTTTAATCTCAGAATGAAAGTACTAGCATGGCTATTTTTCGTGATCTATAAGAGAATATAAATGTAAATGGCTTAACCGAAATTCCTTTGATCCATGTTATATGCCTTACTGTCTGATCTCCTTCCAACCAGAGAGAAAGATGGATTCTGGAGCTTGAAATCACGTGATTTTGGATGTTCCTTCGTATAAACCTGGGAATGTATGTTTCTTGGCTATGATGACCACACTTATTTATTTAAGGTTGCTGAGGGATATCAGCTGGTATCAGAGTAAAGGATAATAATTTCAACGTCTCTGCAATAAACCAAGACAGCAGTACATGTTTCCACTTTTCTGACTTTTATTTTGGGAAGGCTGAAACAGCACCTTTTCTTATTCCTGTTGATTCTTATTGAACATTACCTGTCATCGAACTCATCAAACCCTTGCGACAACAGCTCTGAAACAAACGCACATGGCCCCCATTTCTTCTCTTACCTGCAGATGGCGGGTATTGTGACAGAACGGGTGACTTCATTGAAACGTGGCAAAGCCTGCCCTGTCTCGACCCCGCAGACGATAAAGCTGATGAAGAGGAGGCTTTCATCACGTCCCAGACGGGCGTGCACAGCTCTGACCGTTTTCAATTAGCTCTGGCCAGGATCTCCATGCTCAAGTGCACGGCGACTATTAGAGGCTTCCATTCCTTGCCTTCTTCAGCTGCAGGCACGCCCTCTGGTGTTCTGACCACACAATGGTGGCAGCTCGGCAAACAAAGGGCCTTCATTCCTTTCGAGATGCTACACTGATGGAGAGAACGCTACTCGGGAAAAAAAGAAGAAAATTATCACTATTCAATGACATTTTTAAATCAGCGACCTATTCGTTCGACGACATTACTTGGGTTATTTATTGATAAGATTTCTTTTCTGCCGTGGTATCAACAGTCTGAGGGAGGATGAATAGAGAATCATATAACTCGTAGTGGACTGTTTACTTGCCTCTGGCTTTTCAATTTTCATCCACTGATTTTAACTTTCTTCGGCAAGTCTTCTTCAACTGATGCCATGACAGTTTCTTTGTTTTTATAATTCCTCACAGCGACGGGCCTGACATCATCACCAGACATTCTTTTTAAAAATAATTTAATACGATTGTTATCTCCTTTGTGATCATGTGAATACCAACAATCTCCTGACGGTTTTATCCACGCTCCAGATTATTGATGAATGTTTTCTGCTGTTGACAAATGATTGTGCGACCTGAAGATTTAGTCTTCGATCCATCGACATCTTGGTCTACGAACAGGGTGTCATCTGTAGAACAACAACCCTGACATTCAATTAACTCATTTAATTTATGTAGAATTCTTTGTAAAGTACTATAAGCTTGCCTCTGGAGCTAGGATATGGTTATTTATAAAGTAACTTTATTACTGATATTACTCTTTAAAGATAATGATACCCTGCTTAACCTTACAAAACTGAGTTGAATCAGTGCCACTACTGCACTGCATTATGAACACACAAAAACAATATTAAGTCAACTTAACTCAAAATTTAGGAGGAAAAACTGAATGTAATATTGCCTCGGCTGGTTCAGTGTCATCAGTCTAATCGCATCACCTCCCAATCCTCAAATATTTGCTTTCTCGTCTCTTTTTTGTGTTCAGTTGATGTCAAACTGCCAGATGAGTTGTAAGAAATTAATTGTTCCAAGATGTAATGAGTTCTGACCCATCGTAGGTCAGGGCGCCCTATTTTGATACTGAAGGAAATTGAAGGATGAGGACAGAAAGAGAGAGAGAGATAAGGCTTCAGGTGTGTCAGGGATTCTGGAAGATTGAAGATTTGTATTTAGTTATGTCAAATACGGAAGTGTAAATCCACAATTAGACATTCAATCATACAAAGAGATAAACGCACGTGAGGAAACACAAACAGGTTTACACATGCGCGCATGTACTCACACACACACACACACACACACACACACACACCACACACACACACACACATATATATATATATATATTTAGAGCTCAATGAGAGCTGCATGATGAGTTCATATATAATGCTTTTGATTTACAAACTGCACCATTTGCAGGACAATTTCTACAAGACATACGAAGTTTAAAAGCTTTATCTTGGTTTCTTGTTTGCTAATTAAAGAGTTTGGTATCTATTTCTATTTCAGCTTAATAAATTTAAACACGTGGTGTGCCGTCTGTAGATTATAATGTGAATAGCGAATTGTAATTACTTTATGTTACTTGAACTCAACGAGAGTAAACAGCTATGCAAGTGCGTAATAGAAATAACTGTAAACACGGATATCACGTGCATAGAAAACGGAACTCAAGGTAGACCTACGTGAAGACAACCGATATTCCACGAGAAAGCATTATAAATGCCATTAATGTGTAAGTAATGATAGAACAGTTTATCATCTCGGCTTTGAAAAATAAAACGATTCGAGTGCACGGGAGGAGACCCTCGTGGTCAAAACACAAGCATCCATACCGGAATATCTGCCAGCAGGAAGACAGTGAGGGATGGGTGATGGTCACGTGCTTCACAAACGCTGTGTGGTCTCTGATATCTCATTCCCCAACGACCGAGTGATGAGACGGGACTACTCTTACCTTCATTGAAGGTGTTTAGGATGAAAATGGACAAGGTTGATGCGAAGGTTACCTACGAATCTGTTGCGAAACAAATGTGAGGTGGCTGTACATGTTAAGTATGATATAGAGTATGTCAAAGGTAGCTGTAGATGTTATGTCAAAGGTCGCTGTAGATGTTAAGTATGTCATAGGTCGCTGTGTAGGTTAAGTATGGCAAAGGTCGCTGTATATGTTAAGTATGTCATAGGTCGCTGTGTAGGTTAAGTATGGCAAAGGTCGCTGTATATGTTAAGTATGTCATAGGTCGCTGTAGATGATAAATGTCATAGCTAGGTCACTGTAAATGATGAGAGTGGTGTAGTTTTCTCCTCGGTTCTCCCACCTCTCCTAATTCTTCTGCTTTGCCTTGGCACGCGCCACCAAACATTGACAGCATCTGTCCTCTACTCCCGGCACCCACACTGGCTAGACAGGGCCCGTTAAAGCCCTGGAGACATGCATCTCTATCAAGAATCAGAAGTTGCAGGATAGAAGGAGGGAAGGGACACAGAAAAGGATGTGAGTCAGCCGTGGCACTGTAATACATGAATACACAAACATTATCAAATGCGGTCCACATGTCTTATCACCTTTTCTCCATGACTGGCTATCTACCTGTTCCCCTGTTTATATCTGTGCAAGTTTGCTTTTATTTTCTCTTGCCTTTCTGTGTTTATGACTTTCTCCCTAGCTCCATAATTGTCTGTCTGTCTGTCTGTCTGTCTGTCTGTCTGTCTGTCTGTCTGTTTGTCTGTCTGCCATGATTCTCTATCAATGAGCAAGCTGACCGCCATCTACACAGACACAGAATTTTTACGAAATTTTTTTTAAAATAAAGTGCACAATCAATATTTGAATACGAATTACTTTTCTTTAAAAAGAACTATGTAGGCGTTGGATTTTATGATCACCGTTTGTAACAGGAATAAATATACTTGCACGTCGGTTGCCAGGCAGTAAGGATCTGTTCATAAATATATCTCACCTCCTCAGGTTAGAAATTAGTAGACAGACTCAAAAACATCACCCAGACACTAGTCAGCAACATTTCCAGAAGTTGTGTTGAGATGTCCTGTGAGGGCTGGCTACAAGAAAAGCAAATGTGTCTTGCGACCTTGGCTAAGGGGCCATATTTCAAAAGTTTCTGAAAGCCAGACACCGTTCATCTTGACTGAAGAGGAAAGGCAGACGGGAGGGAAACTTTTTGGGGTAAAACTACTGGCAACACCTTTTATCGATTCTTATATTGTGTTTACTTTTTTTTAAGTGGAAGAGCAGCACTACCTTAGTAATACACCGAATTGCCCTCCGTGACAGATAAAGTACAGGGTATTATCTTATCTTATGAAAGCCTGCTTATGCATTGTTCTAGCCTGACAACATTATATTCCATTGCACAAAGTTTTGTTTTCAATATAAATCTTGCGTGTTGTCCTAATTTTCAGTGAGATTAGAAAGAACTAGGTATTAGGCTTGGTATTAAAGGTTTGCAGAGTTTACAATATGTTTTCAGATCTTTTAATGAAGTGTCCCATTTCTGAATCAGGATTTCATAATCAGTAAAGCTCGGTGGTCAATGGCATCTTCCACATACAGCTCGGCAGTTGAAAAACCCGACAAAACTCTGAATTAAAAAAATAATATCAGACAATTATTTATCGGACAAAGTGATTAACCTTTTTTTACAAACATAGATTAAGACACATAAAACTTTAATTACAACTTTATCGATAAAAGATTTTTGATTATTATTTTTGTAGAAAGTCGTTTTTGAAGTATTCACCATCAGGGTCAGACCTGCATGACAAGAACACGCAAGAGTCTTTTCCTGGTTGCCGCCCCTCTAGAAGTCCACCAACACCCGGCGCATCAATAGAAGAAGAACACAGATAACGAAAAGAGCAAAACATGCAAAGAATATTAAAGACCTAAAATTCTAAAAATAATTCAGATTTAAATTAAATATACTAATAATTATTTAATAGTTAGCAATTTACATTCTGTCAAAACTTATAAACTTAAAAGATTTAAATATAAAAGTGACTCAGACACACTTCAACAGGATTTCACGTGAATAAATTACATTAGTCTGTCTGGTCGAGACTTCACAATAAAAGCACTGTAAAAAAAAGTGTCATGTTCCTCTTCCCAGTCAAGGATACAGCCGAAAAAATATCTCCCTTCACAGCTCTAATCTTCACAAATTATTCCAGTGGAGCCTCTCAACACCGATACATGAAAGAAAAAGCGGCCATCATGAGACACTCGATCTACCTACGGACTCTTTTCTTTTCCATCCAAATAATTTTAAAAAAGCATGTCTGTGATTACACCCCTCTGTATAAAACAAATCACATAAGATTGTGTCCAAAAGAGTTGAACGTGGCAATAATACCACAATTACACATTTAGCAAAATAAATATAAATATTTAACAGCTCTTGGCATGTTCACCATGTTTTCAAGAATCTCATTTTTCTGACAGGTTTTATTCTCAACAATATTTGTCACCTTCACGTATCCACGGCGTTTGTATATTAATCTGAATAGTTATACAGCAAATTGTGCAATAGCTAGCGATATTTACTGTTATATTTAATGAGTTTCATGAGAGACTACCATACGCTTGAACATCCTTTATGACAGCCATAAAAAAAGCAGTCAGGGTTGGTGAAGCTGATCAAACGATCGACCAAAAATAAAGCTTATTTTTTGCAGCTTCTTAGATTGCATCGTCTAGAGAAGAAGCGGATGTCTCCCTCCAGGATTTCCAGAAAAAAATGTCTTTCAGGAGGCATTCTTCTGTGCTTAACTCCTCCTTCGTTTTCCTTTGTTCTTGTTAGTGGGTTCTGACATTAAATTCGCTGGGAAAATATCCTTGTCAGATCAGGGGATTGCGGGTCTGTCTGGCACACGGGTCTTAACTCGTAGCATTTGAACTCCAGACATCGTTTCTCTTTCGTTCGATCTCTTTTCTTACCTTTTATGCGCTCTTCCGTGTACTTTTCATTGTTTTTTTTTTTAACCCGACTGGACAGGGGTTAAAGCTGAGTAATAGGATAAAGTATAGAGTGTTAAGAATGGTACATCTTTTCCTGTTCTCCTATACTAAGAGATATTACAAAGCATGCTGCGGACGAGGAAAAGTCTTTTGTTATCATTGTTATCGCACAGTTGATGTTAGCTAAGAGTACTTGCTCTCATCAGTTTGTTAGAAGAGAAAATAAGACATCTTTCTGTATGAAAGAAGGAAATTTCTTAGCAAAATTATTTTGTAAATAACTTTTTCATGCGCTGGAACAATTTTTTTTCGTCGTACCATAAACTGTGACTAGCTGATGATGATGGCGCGATGAATGACTACAATGGACTAATAAGTTGTTTGGATTATGGACAGGAAAGAAGACGATGTTCAGTTGATGTTTCCTTTTCTTCCATTCATCTGTCTCCGTCGATTCCTCGACCAAAGTAGCCAAGTGGTTCTGGTTGTTGCGGTCAGAACTCATCTTGAGCCGTCGACATTTTTGATGTCTGAGTGGGTCCACTTTACTTCCTGTTCAGAAATATCAGGAACAGTCGTGGAAGAAGGTGTATAATTCGTCTACCGGCGACTGTAGTAAATCATTTTAAAAGCTGTGTGTATCTAGATGGACTTTATATCGTTTTTTACTGTATCTGACAGCTTGTTTTTTTACCTCTTTTTATCGGTCTTCAAAACACAGACTGGGACCCGACCGTTTATGTGAGCAAATAATCAGAATGTAGCAAGAATACGATTGTTCATCTTGTGTGAACGCGATCAGATATTTATCTACTGAGCTACATTTTATCTACTTTTCTTTCTCAGACTTTGTCCATCTCTCTCCTCCCCTCCTCCCTTTTGTCTCTCTTTCTTTGTATCTTTTATTTTCTTCTTTCATTTGTTCCTTTCTTTCAAAATCCTTTTCCTCTCGCCGTGATATAGCCTTAGTTTCTGGCACTGCGTAAAGCGCAAACATTTAATGAGCAAATCTTTTGTATACGTTTTTGAATTAGTTTTCTTCTTTTCTTCGTATTCTTTGTCCTCGTACTACTGCTTCCCTGTCCAATTCTATTTCTCTAATTGATTCCTCCTTTTCTCGTCTACTTCCTCTTTCGTCTTCTCACTGTCCTTATCTTCTCTTCCATCTTGTGAACAAGATTATTATAAATTGTCGAAGTGTTTCTATAGTGAAGCCTTGAATTACTTCCTGGCACTTGGTAGAGAAGTTTTAGATCAAGACTGGCAGTGGCTCGCCCGCTGACATTCTAAGAAAAACCAGGAATGGTGATGGACATGCACTTGGGGGAGACTTTGATTCTAAATAATGGCACTTACAGGAGATTACAAACTTGGGATAGAAGTGGTACTCATTTCATCAGCTGTTGTTTTATGCTCGCTCAGCTCATTTTATAATTGTTCGCTGACATCAACATGCATCCAGACTGGTCATCCTCAAACTTTGGATAAACTACCATATAAAACTTTTCTGTTGAGATTTAGTAGGATGAACAGATTTTAATGTTTCTGTGTACATGACTTTGTTAAGAAATGTGTCATTGTTTCTGATTGGTTGTTTCTTTCACTAACAGAACACAGCCTCCGGTTTAAATTGCTGAAAGAAGCATTGGTACAAAATGTTATAGTTCGTTTTAACTCATTTTTCTTATGTAAAAAGAAATAAAAATAAAATTCACATAAAAAATATAATCGATTTGAACTGCTTGATAAATGAGATTTTTTTAGTACGCATGACAAAGATGGCTTCCTAGAAACTGGTTACAAAGGCATTGTTTCTGATATCAGGCTAATGACCATTTCCTGCTTGTATTCTGGTCCTTCACACAAGGTATTCAGTTCAAACAAAAATTGTTACGGAATCGTGCCCTGAGTTATGTCCCTTGTCTGAACCCCAAAATCCAATTATCTGTCCCGGAGTGGTAACAAAGCAGTGCGGAAAGCATAAATGACTAAGTGGCGGAGCTGTCTCCTATCTCCAGACCGAGTTACTATTGTTCATTGAGACCATCATTTGTTCTTTTGACATCTCTCCTTATCTACCACTACCTCTCTTTCTCCCACTCTTCCTGTCCCTCTGGTTTTCTATCTCTATGTGCGTCTCTCTCTATCTCTCTCTTTAACTTTGCCCTTTCTAGACTATTTACATTTTACATGATATAATACGACTTTTTCATCGCTTAGATGCTTGGAAAGCATGTTTGCTTCCGCCTGGTATTGACAGACAAGAATAAAGACTACAATCATAAAGGTTTGCAAAAACCGCCATCCAATTAGGGTGAAGAGGTATTTTTACCTTTTTGCCTCACTTATTTCTGAAGAGTATATAAAGGATTTACAACAGATGAACTCGCTGGCCTATAAATGCAGACTTAAAGAGGTTGACATAAAGCCTGTTCTTTAGAATACTAATTTTTCTATCAAAAACCGTCTGTACTCCTTATTACTCAGAGGAATACGCTCTGTGTTCACAAGCAATCATCAGAAGATATTCACATCATGTTTCATTCACCTAATAACCTAAAGGAAAGTAGAAAGTTTCCGAAACAAACTAATGAAACATGACACGTAAAGCAGCCAATAAAAAGTTATCCCTGGTATCCCTGTTGCTGTTTGTGCATGTTCATTGTTTTGTCTTTTTATTTGTTGTATATTTTGTATACCACAGAAAGTGGATCTCTTTGAAACTGTTTTCTGCTCTCTCTTTCTCACGCGCATGTGCGGAGTGTCAGCTGTTGTCATGATCGAGACAGGTTTTGGCGACAGGAAAAAAACCCCAGAAAATTATTAATTAACACAATTTAAATGCCAGTTTTAGAATATGGCCTGCAGCCAGGAAACGTACAGAGTGTCCATTGGGTGTTGTATGGGTATCTTGGTGGAAATGTTGACTAGATATGCCAACATTGCAGCTGTTGGGGTTTGAGGCTGTTCGTGGACTGTCAGCCATGTTGGCAATGGGATATTTGGTGGCATCTTCACTGATTAGCGATGTTGAATATAATCCTGGACCTGGAGATAAACTGGCCACCGAGGGTAACAGTTATGAAGAAAAATACAAATCTACACAGGCATATTTTAAAGGACTAGGAGCACCTGAATTAAGGAACCACAAACCTCGCCCCATGAATGTCCGGTTTCATCGACAGTCAAACAAAATGCGTCTACTGACTGACCACCAGGCAAGGTCAGCCCTCAGGGCAGCCGGCATCAGAATCGCTACAGACTTAACGAAGAGACAAGCCGCTAAACTAAAAGAAGTGAGAGAAAATGGAACACGAGGCTTTTTCAAGGGCGGTTAACTCTATCGGTGATATCGGTGAGAGAGTAAAAAAAGGTATTTTCTTACCCCGATCACATCCCTATTACACAAAGTAACAGCATTGTGAGAGACATCTAGGGAGTCTCGAAGGATACATTGCAGACAAGCATGTTCAAAAAGAACAACCCTAGCCTTATATCAGACAGAGCCTGTGTCATTAACAAATATCGGGGCAAAAGCTGACCATTCGGATCACCGTCGCAAAAGCTGACGAAGGGTCGGTACAAGAAATGCCATTCTGTATATACACCAACAGCCAGCCCATACGAGGAGCAGAAAAATGACTCTACCTTAGTGACTTTGTTGAGTGTCTACAGTCTTTCGAAGTGATATGTATAACTGCAATCTTTATTGAGACCAGCCTCCTGTTACACCACTTTATATATATATATATGAATGTTTATACGTGCTTGTGAATGAGAGCTTGTGTATGTGTGAATGTAAAGAAACGAACCTCACCTTGTGATAGGGGCAGTAATTGCCAGATGTCACTAAAGAATCCGAGTTCTCTCATTCGCACGTCCTAAAAGAACTTGTGTGAGAGAGTAACACTTACTGCATATCTTCAAAATAGTATTGTAAGGATTGTAATTACTAATAACAATTAATATGCATAAATACCCATAAAAGGAGTCGAGGACACGAATTTCACTTTCAGCTCTGAGTTTTCGTTTGTTATTATGTGTTTATTTACGACAATCACAACACTTGTCACTTCTTCTCGAGAAAAATGTTTTAGTTCTTTCCCCGAGATATTTTACTTGCAAAATTGATTTCAAAATGCACCTGATAGATTGCACAAGATTTTATATTTACCATGATCATCATTTGAGAATCAGGGTGCACATAGTTCACGAGTGATCGCCGACATTTGTTTGCTGTACACTTCGTCTTTGGATGGTGGTGTTGAGTGATTCCCATATTCCAGATTTTTTTTTCTCTACAGCGTGTTTGGCCTTGGGCTTCAGACTGCTCAGTGGACAAGATTACTTCCTAGACACTTCGGTCGGTCTTGAAAAAGGAAAAGCTATGCTAGTTCGGGGGACTTATATAGAAATAATTCCCAATGAGAAATCCTCCCGATGTTGCAAAGCTGTATGCAAGCAGACATTTGTGATTAATAAGCAGGAACAAACACTTTACAGGGCTACGACTACAACATGTTCCTAGACACATGAGCCACCTACGTATACTTTTTACTCTGGATTTTCAATCCTTGTTTAACCTTGATTGTTATTTTATCCCGTCTAACAATTATCACGTATAATAACAAAAGTAGTACACTTAGTATGAATAAGTTTTCTTAATTTTGATAATATTATTTCAACATTCGTTTCGCTTTGGTGGAGAACTTCCAGTGGACTTCTTACGCTTGATAAGAAGAGGGTGCCCCAGAGAACACTGGTGTTCTTTGGTGGCTTACACGTGCGGCTGCAGTCCTACCACACACACACACACACACACACACACACACACACACACACACACACACACACACACACACACACACAGAGGGGTCTGTGGGCTAATGTTTGCCTTGCTGAGTGATTTCTCTTGCTAAGCCAGCTTCTCCTGGTGGAGGGATGCGGCTTGTGGCCACCGAAGACAGCCTCGGGAGAGCTCGACAAAACTAGGATCAAAGATAGACGCAAAGTTCTAGCTGTCCCTCTGCTCGCAGCTTTAAGTTTATTTGCAGAAGGGTCGAAGAGTAGTTAAGAATCCATTAAGATGGCGTCTAGCAGGGAAGATCAGTGATATCCCACTTGTTGACGCGGGTTCCGACTGCTCTGGGGGTTGCAAGAACTTGACAAGCCACAAAAGCAGAGCAAGCAGCATTGAAAATCCTGCAAACGGAATGTTTTGCCTGCAATTATAGCCAGTAGAAATTAACAATTGCTGGACAGAATATAATTAGTTAAACACTAGCATAGTACTTTGCCATTAATGGTTAAACATGTGGTTATTAATTTTTTTATTTTATGAATCAGTAGATCAATCGATAGAAAACTGGAAAGATGAGTGAAAGTAAGAACAGACAAAAGCTGATAACAATCTGGTGTCAATTCAGTTGTAAACATGAAACATAATTGATAAGCACATAGGTAACAGCTACAACACAACGACTATTGCCACTATGGTGAGTTTCTTTAACTTATAATCTTGCCTTTTGTAGTGTTGAAAACAGATATAAATTCACGAATCAGACACGCTGTTATCTATTGTTGCAGATGCAGAGGTGGTTGGCTGTGTTGGCAGTGACTGTTCAATGTGTTGTATTACGTGTTGGCTGTGTCAACCCGGGTAAGTCGTGTTTAGTTTGTTCTCTGTGTTTCTCGTTTGTACTTTATTAAGCGGTCTTAATGAAGACCATTGATTTATTTAGGACTGAGGATGTTGGTCTTGATTGCTAATGGTCGTCATGATGTGACAAATCGTACTGAGGCTATTTATTTCTATAAACTTTATTCCCACATCGAAAATAGTCAAGCCTTTTTTCTATTTCTCACCTTAAAATTAACATAGGTGTTTCTAGAAATAACTCTAATAATCAGTAAAACTATTACCAAACACAAAAGTTATAAAGAGAACAAAATTAAGGAAGATTGTTCGGCGTATTAAAATAGTGATAATCGGTTTACTAAGAACAGTTTGTCTAAAGGTAGGATAGGTTAGCAATAATTATCGTATCTACAATGTAGACTAAAGGTCAACTGGTGTGACAGGAGCCTAAATGTTTTGTAAATGAAGCTCTATGCACAGGTGGTTATCCTCTAATACATTGACTAACACTAACATCTCGAGAACGTTTTTGCAAGCAAAAAACCTTTTAACCTCGTAGTAATCACTAAGTTATAGTATAATCAAGTTCTTTGATAAAAACCAAAGACGATAATTTCAGTGGAATCTGGCGAAACAATCTGTGCTCTTTAAACAAAATGACTAGTGTGCATACAAAAGCAAAGATATCTTTCCACAGTCACCTTCATCATAGGCGTTTTTTTTATCAAAGCCATCATCAGCATCATTATCATCATCATCATCCACCACCACCATCATCATCATCATCATCACTTTTTTCTGTTCACTCAACCAGCAAATTTCTCCATCCATTTTTTCCTAATTTCCTTTTAAGGCAATCAGTTTTTAGGCCATCGTCCTTCACTTTGTCAGCATGCATCACGGGTTTCATCAGTCATTTACTTCGCCATTAGCACTAGAAATAGGATCATTGCTTTGTACCTTAATTCGTGTTTCCAGCAGGTTTTGTCTCCTAAACAGTTGATTTTTTTTTTAGCAAATGTTAACTACATCTTGGGCTTTAAAGGTTGACATTTTAATTCTTGCTTTGAGTTTTGTTGATTGTTTGAATTGAATGATAATTGCCGACTCTTTTATCAGCTTTAAGTAATCTGTTTCTCAATCCTTCGTTACTATTTTTAAATTTCTGCTTGTTCAAAATCACTTTCCAACCTAAATCACTTTGTCTCTCTTTTTTTCTCTCTTTCTTTCTTGTCTTTCCTTTTTTTCATCTTTCTGTGGCTCTTACTTTCAGCTTTTTGTCTTTTTTCCCCTCTTGTTCTTTTACTTTGGCAAGGCTTTATGCTTCAGGCAGACTATGTAACATTACTTGTTCCTTTGCACAACAAAACAACAAAAGATCTGCCAGCTGTCTTTTTGTGATATTTATGCTTAGCCCAAAGCTGAAATTGTAAATATGTTTTGTTAATAGGACAGAACATCAATAAGTCGCTAGGTTTCACCAAGAGAGCTACAGATCCGGAACATAGATATGCACATCATCTCCCAAGGGCATAATGAAATATGAGCGCAAAGTCCTGCGAAGTGATGGTTCAATGGCTCTAGAGAACAAACGTGTCATTAAAGATATTCATTTCGACAAACGTGTCGGAACATATTAATATTATCCAAGTAAAGTTTCAGCAGGTTAATTTAACATTCAAAGTCTCCAACATCATCAAATAAAGAGTTATGTAAGCAATCCAAGTATCTTACATTGTAAAGCTGTTAAGACCGATTTGCTTCTCAGTTCATTTGAATATTGATCATATGAAAATATTAACATCAGAAATTTCTGACAAAAGTTACAGTCTGGCTTACATAGCATTAAGATACGTTGTGTTGGAATCTCAAGTCTTTCGATCCTACAGTTACTGGCAAATGTGGGTTTGTTACTGAGGTCAGGTAACCAGACACCGATCCACGATTAAGGGAGGTAATCCGCGTCAGGGGGGATAATAAACGAATACTTCAACTACACAGAATCTTTGCGAGTCGATACAGACACGTACCCCGTCCGTCAGCAAATATCTTCCACTGTTAGGGTCCACCTCGTAAAGGTGGACTGAAGGTAGAGTTTGGCATCCAATCAGCATACGTAGCATTATGGGCGCGTGACAAAAATAAGAAAGTGGACTGTAGGTATCCAGTCATAGTCACCTAAGATTTGAATTATTCTGAGGTATTTTTTTCTAGTTCCATTAGGACTGATCATTAATTAAGAGAGTGGCACGAACGGTTTGTGCGGTACAAGACTCTGCAAAATAGTGAGTTAAAGAAATTAAATGTTTAAACAGAGGTGTGTTGTGTACCATCAATAAACTTTCTAATAATGAAAAATACTTGGTCAATAACATTTACTCCTACTTTCTTTATTACTTCTTTTTCTTTATTTTTTTTCTTCTGCATTCTTGTTTTTCTCTTTTTTTTTCTTTCTCTAGAGAGCAATATAATGTAACACTGAAAAAAAGACGCGTTTGTTGATATTCTCCACAAGTTCTTATTTTGGCTAGCCCTACACACCTCATTGACCAGTTAGTATTTAATATATTACATGTAGACAGCTCATCTTTCAGTCACTGTGTTGATTTAGACTACTTATTAACTAATTAGTGTCTTGAGATAGTTACAAGGAAATAACTCATCTACCAATCAGTCTTGATCTTGTTATACTTACACAACTTACCGACCAATCAGTGTGTAGGCAAGCCTAACATGAATGTGGAATTATGCATTCTTAGTCACGCAGCACGTGTAGGTAGAACAAAACTCAGGTAACAGAGTGATTTCGAGAAAGATTAGTACACAAAAATATTTCAAATATTTTTAACAGTCTAGTACACGAAGACGGTTTTCTGAACATTCTGTGACGATGTATCTGTTATTCATCTCGTCTTATTGTCCATGTTCCGGTGTTTATAAATGTCTACAAAAATATGAAGAACAAATGAAAACATAATAATGTTTTCAATAAATAAATCTTAATACAATAACTAATGACGATTAGTTTATTATTTGAATTCCGGATACATTTAAGACCGGTAACAAATGGCATTGGTACAATCGTTTACATGAATCTTTCTGTTCAACCCGCTGCTATCTGAAATCAAAGCGCCTGTGTGAAACAAATACTGATGGGAGTGTTCGTCCTTTGACCAGTGATCCAGGACTTCTTGTTACCAGCTTATCAAACCCGGTGAGCTGGGCTCCCTATTATCACCCCAGAGAGAAAAGGAGTGAAGACGTATCCTGACAGATTGGTAATGCAAATCCCGTGTCCAACCGGTTTCGGTGAACCGCTCCGTTTCCTTGACGAGTCGCTTCGCTGACGACCGGTGAAAGACCTAAGCTCCTGCAGGCTCTCTGTTTTCCATCTGATGCAAGCCTGCATCACTTGGTTTCTTTTTTTCTGCTTGTATTATTTAAGACAATATTGATCGCTGTGGCCGATGTGAGGCGGCTGGCTTTGACTGATCGTGCCATGGTTTGGACTGTATTTTCGGCACCTCATCAGTTGTTGTTCTGCCTGCCAATAGACAGGCTTCTGAGTCATTTGTCCCACTGTTTGTACGAGGCGATTTTTTTTTATTCTACCAAAGAATGGTTAACTCCCAGTCAAGTAGAAAATGAAGTGAGAAGTGTAGATGCTGGAAATTGTAAGTTATAACTGTGAGCTGCTTACTAATTCTCCTCTGGATTCAATAAATCTTGACTGAATGGGCAGACATGTATGTAGATGTTTTGACTTTGTAGCCTTTTTATTAAATTTTACTTACCCACGTGCATACCTATATTTTTACCTGTGAGAAGCGGATACCATAGTTGATAAAGCACTGGTTAGAACCTAAAGACTGCGACTATATAGTCCCCGTGTTGCATAGGGAACTTTTTCGGATGTGGAATGGGTACCTAAATCTTAGAGTAGGGGAGGTATGTTTGCAATAGAGAAAGAGAGAGAAGATGGAAACCGACCTCACAGTAGTGGATCCTGAGAAAATTTTGAACTCTAACACTCTATTAACAATCGAAAATGAAATATATACAGTTTTTTATAAAGCATATATCTGTATACATTCCCTAACAGATCATGCACCCTTTTGCATGCGGTCAGGGGTGGAGGTGTTGCAGTTAGGTCACTGGCCGAGCCAACCTCATATCTACTACGTTCCACTAGATTCCAAACCTTGACACGTCTACCAAACATTTTGGGAAAAGAATGGCAGCCAAAAAAGTGTCACGAAACCTGCTTTCTCTACTACTCCAGTCGTTCGAGACTATCCAAAGAGAATGCAGATAATTGTTTTCATGCAAGACTAACAACCATGCACGAAACAGGGTCTCCTCAGTGGCATCCCCCACGCAGCCCTTTTAGAAAGGGTTTTGTCCTAAATGGTGAGGTCATGGGACCTGACACAACAGTCAGTCCCCCTGGACACTCTGGTGGAAAGCTGGCGCCGAGGTCAATAGAGGAAGACATTCCCATGCCGGATATCCATGGTGCCGCTCAGCTAAGACCACCGAGTAGAATATTGTCAGCTGTTGCATCCATCAACTCAATTCGCTAGTTCTCGTTGTCATTGTCATCGTCAGCAGTGTCCTACATCCGCCGCAGATGTCACTTCTCGTGCACTTCACGCTTTGACGAGAAGCAGCTCCTTCGTCATCCTTAACTTCCGTGAACAGATTTCTCAAACAGATAAATATTCAAGAGAGACAGTGCTGGGGTAGTTGATATGAAAGTTAGAGCGAAGCGAACTCCCTGACACATTCCTTACATCACAAGGGGATCGATCTCCACTGTCAGTACCCAATGCCTCACTGCTCGCGTGCCAGAGTTGGAAGCAACACTCCTATTTGCGATAGCAATCTCTTCAATTTCCTCAAAACACGGGGTTGGCTGCAGTCTATAGCTCCTTTGTGCCAAGCACTGCAGGCTGTTGTGGCCACCCGGTGACAGAAGGTAAACAAGACATTCAGCGAAACTCACCATTTATCGCTTTGTGCACGCTACTTCCTTCCACACTTTGTTTCTTCTTCGCTCCTGCCTTTCAAAGACTCGGGCGTATGCACTTCTTTCAATTTCAATGCGCCCCAGAACAGAAGAATGATAAATTTCTCATTTGCTTTTCCCCCCTTTTGTTTCCTTGTTCTTTAACAATTATGTCCCTTGGGAGAGCGGTTAACATGAATTGTTTAGAAGGCTTCTCACACCTCACTTTGTATTGCTTCCCATCCCCTCCCGGGAGTTGCACAATAAGGTATGCTTTCACATGCCTCTGATATTCTATCCCAATAAAAATGAGCGAGGGAGATGAAACAAAGGTTTAAAAAGACTTTATTGTCCGTCTGGTGAACTTCTTCATGTCTGTTAAACTGGGTTCGTCGATAATCTTTTTGAAGACAAATCCCCTGCCTTAGACAAAGTACCGCTGAACATACAGGCAAGTTCATTTCGAAATCTAGTAGACTGAAGGCAGTAAACAAGGAAATGAATGGAGCTGTTGATTCGCGGACACATATTGACAACAGCACTGACTACCATGGAGATATCGTTGTAAGCACCCGTAACAAATCTTGCTTCATTACTTAAGAGGCTTACCCCTCTTGCTACCAAGGGGATCATTGTGAAGATGTATACACAGGAGACAATCACCAACATCTTGGTTAGCGCCACCTGCTGGCTGAACCTGTCACCTGTGTTGATGCTGGCCCCCGCTCGCCATTTTGAAGCAGCTTGCAATTTGACAATCGTAATCATAGTTGTTACTGAAACAATAAAAAAGGTAGAGATAGGAGCTATTACTTCGAGAACAGTAACCCCAAGAACTTGAACCAAGAATGGATGATCTTGCTGAAACTGAGTAGGGACAATCAGCCACTGGACATACCGATCTACCTTTAAGACAGAAGCTTGAATGGTAAATGGTGTTAGGAGGTACACAACCTGGAAGAAGAAGATGCTGATCAGAATGAACCCACCCATGGTGCGGGTACGTATCAGGGTAAGGGTACGGAGTGGATACATCACGCATGCGCACCTCTCTACTGCGATCACGGTGCATATGCACTCAGATGATGATCTTAAGCCGTTGACAACGCCAACCGACACGACGATAGACTTCACGTAGAACTCCTCGCCAAGGAGCCAATCAAACAGCTTGATAAAAGAACTGACGCAATACACGACGAATGTGATGAGCAGATAACACAAGTCCACGAGAGCTAGCGAGAACAGACAAAGGTTCATGCGATCGTTGAGCCCCTGTCTCCAGAACGCGACACAGTTGAGAAAGTTCGTAGGGATGCCGAACAAGCACAAGAGCGTCGATAAAACAGTTAAACAAACTATTTCTACTACCCATCGTACACCCTGGGTGGGCAGACTGGGCGAATATCTGATCCATGTGAGATTTTCATTTAGTGTAGTGTTTTCACCTTCCCATACCATCCTATATGCAATCACAATCGCAAGATCTAGAGGTAGGGGTGTGTGTGTCTATATATATATATATATAAAATTCCAATAGTTATATATTTGCACAAAAGGATAAAAAAACTTGATTTTTCGTCTATGAATCGTAGTTGAGTCTGTGTACTATGTCTAATGAGCACACAAAAATAAGTATAAAAAATATTTTTGCTACATAAAATCCAACATTGACATTTTCCTTTGTCAACTTAGAAATAAGTATTCGCGAAAGTTTCCGATTTGTCGTATTTCGGGCAATCCAAAATAATGAGTGATGATTAGAGAAGCTTAACAACAACAAAAAAAAAATTGTTCAGATCTGAAAAATTGAAGTATTTGTTAAAAAAATTATAAGGTGGTTTGCCCCGTGCCTATCTTATTATGAAAGTATTTGTGCATTGATGTTTTCTTAAAACTCCTCCGTTCAGGTGTAATCAGTTAATTCTCCTCTTTCACATTTTATATTTTAGATGTCTGATTTATATTTCATGTCATGTTTTAAGTTATATTTTGTGTTGTTGGCTGCGTGGTCTTTGAACACTGGTCACGTGGAGGTCTTTCCTTTCTGAACATTATATAGCTGCTAAAACAGTTAATTATCCTCTCAAAAGCAAAAGCTCGTATAGGCACACATCTACAGACGCACGGATGACACTCACACACAGACACACGCTGCCACAATCATGATAAAGAGACAGTTTTCGAATGTTGTCTTCCATTTTCTTGTGCTTGACCGGCCACGTAGATAAAATAACAAAAGATGGATACAGAGGAGTAGAAAAAAGACAACGAAACAAAAAAGACGAAAATGTCTCTTGCTACACACCTTTCCACGAGGTATATACTAAATTCTTTTGTTTTTTTCTGGGTAATGGAAATTCCAAAAAAAAAGCTTGTGTTTATTTGGAGGCTTAAAGTGATGGTCGACTCGTATTATATCGGTTGTTCGACAGTCAGATGTTAGAGACCACGGTTTTCCCTTTTTTTTCACGTTGTCATGACAACGGCAGCCATCTCTTTACTCGCATTTCATTCCAGCCTGTAAAAAAGAAAAATAGTTTTGCTGACTGAAGAGTAACAAGCGAACGGTATAAGTGAGAGAGAAAAGATGATGATCAACTGTGAGTTAGGCGCATGCTTAGGAGTGTGAGTATGCGCTGTATAAAATGTTGCATTTATTATTAATATTTATTTGCCAGAAGTCTTACCAGGACACAGTGTAGCATGTCTGTTAGCCTGATGTGGAGACTCGGTCGCGCCCTCAAACCTGTAAACCAAGCACCAGACTATGGGTCAGTCTTTGCAAGGTTTAATTCAGTTTGAAAAAACTACCAAAATGTCACCTGAATTGAAAGCGTGAGGTCGCCAACTGTCCCCGCTATTAATGATGGTGAATGTAGAGTCAACAAGCCTCCGGACTACCTCTTTTTTCGGATTTAAGCAGCTTTTATTACTGTTTTGTTTTTTTGTGATCGATGAAACTGATTTCTACTCTGTCGTGAGAGGGAGGGGCCGTCTTTCCTAGCTCGCCCCCCTCATTAACTAGTCACAGTTTCGTTGCCTTCAGGCCAATACATCTTTTTCTCCTGACTCAGTTTTTTATGCAAACACACCGGCATCAAAGAGATATTTCTGTAAACCAACTTAGTGCGGTCTGTGGAATGTGAACAGAGGTCCTACAAATAACTTCTTTGAGATGCACACTGATCCATCCTCCCTCTCTCTCAACATCCCGTTCTCTTTCTCTCTTTATCTCTCTGTGTTTTAGATTTTAAAAACTTCCCAGTAAGAGAGGATAACTAGAAAAGTAGCCATTTCGCTCTTTCTCTTTTTTAACTTGACCTCCAGAATCAAGATGGCGTTGGTGTGATTAATGGTTGAAGTCAGCGATCGTGCAGCTGACAGCGCATTTCACTCGCAATCTCGATTTTCCCCGGGCAGTTTGTCCTGCATTAACTCATGCAAGCTTCAATACCTCTGTCGCCTTGAGGACACGTGACAAACAAGAAGAACCGCAAGAGCATCGGATGCAAGTTTGGTGCTGAACTGAGGGGTTTGCCTGGCTCTAAGGCAAAGTGGGTCGGAGAAGGAAAAAATTTCATTTAGCGTGAATTTTGGACAAAGTCCAGGTAGATTCACTCGCATACAGAGTTTCAGGGGGCTACATCAGCTGTTGGCTGTTTGCAAAGAAACTGCTGATGACATATCAGTCAAAATTTAGTCTGGTGCTGCCTCCTGGACATTATAACATTTTTTGTTTACAACAAGGGGACCTTTTATCTGGTGAAGAAAATGGAAAATGATTTGCTATTTTGCAGTGTTCCGACTTCGGTCTTATAAACAAATGTGAAATTTACAGCTGATTCAGCAGGAGCATTCAAGCACTTACTGCTGTTTCCAGAATAATAACTGTATTTTCCAGTTGTTTTGCACATCATTACGAGCAACAGATTGCCTTTCCAGTTGACAATAATTATCAACAACATAACTGAAAAATCATAGTTATTTTACCCCGAAAAATATTTTCGCATTTTTGGTTGACATTTTTGAGGCATATATTTTGCCGCTTCATTTCACATGGAAAATACGGCCACCTCGAAACAAGTTTTCGGTATCTTGTATAGTATATTACACCTACAAAGGTACACTTCTAGGCAGGACCTTCCTCTGGGGAACGGTTAGAGGGCGTGGCGGAAGGATAAGTACAAAGGCTCCATTCTACCGATGGTATTATTTTACAAAAACCCTCATTATACAAAAGATCATTCAGAAGTCTGCTCTGCTGAGGGTATCGTATTTCTCCCATTATCAGGTCTTCCATTCCGCTGACGTGTGTGGATAGGCGGGCACACAGTCTCGTGACCCAAGCCATTGGTGTTCCCCTAGGAGCTTACACAAATCAACCAAAATGTATTTTCCATGCTGTGGAGCGACGATTGTCCTGCATCGCACTCCGGTGGGGACTAGCAACCAATCAAAGATGTCCAACCTTTGGAGTCGCCAACTTGTCATAGTTGTGCTAATGGGCGTACACGTGCTGATCGGTCATCTGTGCTTATCAGGTCTATCCTTTCTACATCTCTCGGTTTTTACTTTGTCACGCAAGTGCATTCAGACACCCGCACTTACACATTTATTCAAAATTTATCCCTCTCTCGCACACACACATATATATACGCACACGCACACGCACACCCACACACACACACACACACACACACACACACACACACACACACACACACACACACACACACACACAGAGTACATGCCAACAAACATATTTGCACACAGACAAAAAAATCGAGGAAAAAAGAGACATCAAGTGAAAAATTTCCTTCACACACCGTGTCACAGTGTTCCACAAGTACACCATTGTGATGTGAACCCACTAGGCTAAGCATTTATTTGAATACGAAAGTAGAGCAGTGTTAACTAATAATTTACTCCCGATTTTTTTTAAGTATATGTTGTACTTCATTGACATATATCATCACGCTCATTGTCGTCGAGACCAACTCGATCATCAACATTATCACCACCATCGTTCGAACCAGCGACATCTCCACAACCATCCTTAGCATGTCCAATGATGATTAGATCAGCTTTATCTACTGTCACAAACCCTCGTTATACAAAGTCATTACTAGCCAATATTCACAGCTTCTTCACATAAAGGTTTTGGTAGGGAGCTTTCTGACAACTAAATTCAGTTCATCAAAACCTGATTCAAACTAAAATAAAATAGTTGATATTTAAAAACAATTTGAAGACTGCTTAACCATTAAATTAATTCTCAATACACAAATAAATGACAATTTTCCCCGAACTCTGAGATGATATCTCTTGCTTTCTCGAGGTATCAATTGCCCATCTTTTCACACAAACAATAAAAACTTAATTGTATTCCAGGACATCGTAAAAATTGCCTCCCTCAGCACATGGTGATATCTGTAGGTTGTTTCCCTTAAATTATAAAGTAGAGGATTTACTTCAGACAGGTTGTTTGTACTAAGATCAACCCGCATAAAACAAATCCAGAAACCTTTTAAGATGCTTCTAAATGTCACTTTTAAACTTTTCGATTTGATTTAATAGGTGCTAAAACAGAATACTAGTAATTTTTGTTCATTTTTATTCCATTTTCACAATAAGTAGCTACATTTATTATTTTTCATTTTTGATTAATTCATTTATGGTCTTTTTTTCTTTTTTGCTTAACATTTTTATCTTTATTTGTTATACGGGCAAGGTTCTTGTGAGAGAATATCGTGAAAATGTTCAGCAATATGACAAGTAGATTTTTTTTTTGATTGATGTACATTTGTTATACGTTTGTGCTTAGCTTCCTGAAGTCATTGGAACTTAATGTATGACATCTGTTTTCTTTTTCAGCTCCAGATAACTGTTTAAATTACGAAAGTACTTATCATATAGTTAGAGGTAACAGTCTACATAGTTAGAGGTAGCAAACATGTACTTAGAGATAGCAATCTTTATACTTTAACAATTGAATTTTTGCAGTCATTACCTTGAAGAGACTTCATGGCAGTTAAATATCTTAGATTATTAATTACTATAACAGTTTATTAAGCATTATTAAGTGTTAATATAAAAGTTATAAAATTTCATAGTTATAGGTGAGGTACTAAGTTTGAAAAAGTGTTATTAGAATACAGTATTTCGGTGTGTTTGAGTTTATGGAGTTCGTCTGATTTTTCGCCCTTTTGTCTGTCTGCCTGCCAGGGGTTTTGTACGTCTTTCTATTTTCATCCTCTCTAGTGATCCTCTTTTAATCTCCGCAGTTTCTCTGTAAAAAAATGAGAAAAAGAGCTTCCTGACAGGACGCATCGTGATAAAGCCAATCTTTGAAGATTTAAGACGAAAAAAGAGACAAACATTCACAGCACAGGAATCCTTTGTCAGCTCCGTACACATCAGTCAGACCAGAAGCCAGGCAAAGTTTCGGTGAAAGAAAGATTTACCACCCTACCTTCTGGATCCAGTTTTTTTCTCTCAGATGCCTTCAGTAGTCCCTCCATCCAGTCACTGCCTCCGCCACTTTGCCTGGAAACGACAGAACGGATTGATAAAAGACAAGGCTAAATCAATGTGGGAATGAGAGGCTGGCCTTAAAGAGGGTCTCAGAATGGAATAAATTACAAAACAGGAGACAAGTGTAATAGCGAGGCTGGCTTGTTGCCGGTTTTGACAACAGCTCACATAACATCACACTGGGCTCAGTGCAGATGTTGCGGCGGATGTGTTCGACTTTCCTAGCTGCACGAGCAAACAATGATCAGTTCAGATTTCATCCTTAAATTTCAGATCATTACCTCGCCAAGAGTGTAAAAACACTTAGAAACAAATTTGGCAGTCTGCGTTTAACGAAAAACTTCCACTGGTTAATTGTTTCAAGTATAAATAAAATAATTACATTTTATCCTATCACTTTATTCTTCTTGCTTCATCGACCTCCTCGTCCTCCTCCTCACCCCTATCCTTGTCTTTTTCTTCCTTGTTCTCTTCTTCCTTTTTCGTCATTGTCTTTCTTCTTCTTCTCCTCCTCCTCCTCATCATCATCATCTAGTTCCTCCTCTTCCCTCGAACTCACAAAGTGTATTTCAAGTAGTAGTTGATGGAAGTGAGGGCTGGTAGTGATGCTATAAATAGCGCGTCGGGCAGAGACCTGGTGATGGCGATGACAACTCTTCAGATCCAAGAAACGAAGTAAATAAGAAAAAAAAAGGAATATAAAGAAGATCGATTGCTAGACAATACCACAGTCTATAGAAATGGTGTTTTTGAATTATTCATGCAGTTCACACAAGCTCGTGTTCGACTTCGAAATGTTGCATTGAAACCTTGTCTGACAGACGGGTGAACGAGTTGTCTGCCCCGAGCTCGCCGCGCATGGCCACCGGCGTGTTGATTTAGCTTCTCATCTTATCTTTGCTTCTGAAAGTCATTTTTCCTGGTAGCTTCTGTCAAATAGCTTAGTCGACTTTTGCAGACGAGGATGGCACACTATTACCTGAATCAAAGATAACTGAATTAACCGTGTTGCTTATTACCTCCCATCTTGTCTAGCCTGCCCAACTTGGTTTCAGTGGAGTATATTTTAATCCATGTGAATGAATAAGTTAGAAAATCGTAAGAAAATAAGCACTTACACTTTGATTCAAAGCGAAATACATTATCAACTATCAATAGCAGACAAATACTCGACCGATGCTTGGGACCAATGGTTTTGGAAGACAGAAGGTAGACTCACAAGAGGAAGACGACAATGATGAAACACGAACACGAAAAACGAGAAGAAGAAGAAGAAGAGCACAGAGAAGACAGTAGAGAGGAGGAATAAAGCAAAATCATTCTATCGAAGAACAAAGTTTATTGCAGTTTCGACATGATGACAGCCATTCATCCAAGTCTGCTGTTGCTCTACTAACAACCTGCCGAGCATCCAATGAAACGAGATTTTTATGTCGAAGCTGATAAAAGCTGAACCACAAGAGTCTCAACATTTTGGGCAGGGGAAAGGGGGGTGGGGAGGGGCTGTGTAACAAGTCTGAGCTCAACCCCGTGTATAGAGGGAGTCAGGTTGACAATGGGCAGTAATGACATCTGTTAAATGGTCTGGTGACTTCTTTCCCAGCTCCACCAAATTCCTCCAGTATTTTATTTCTTTTTTCTTCTTATTTCTTCTGTTGTCTAAGATCGATTTTGCGTGAGTGAAGATTGTGCTTGTAAATGAAATGTCTGTGACATTCCAGCTGGTATCTAGAGTCTCAAGGGGCTTTGAGGTGTCAGAAAAAAAATTCTTTGTTTTGTATTAACATGTTGTGTATAGTGCAGTTTTTTATATAAAAAAACAAAGATATTTTAAGTATTTTGGTCTTTCTGATATTTTAAAGAATATTGTTTTAATAATTAAGTAAATACTATCTGTCTCAGAACGTTTACTGTTAATTATCAAGTTGGTTACTTTGATTTCATTTATTCACAATTTATAAATGTCTTTAATACTAAAACGCAGGAATATTTTTTAAATAATTATTTAGGAAATGAATCGCTTTCTCTGGTTCCTCGTACATTCTAAATACTGAAGTGACACTCACGGTACAACTTTTTTTAAGAGAGATCATGTTACATGGGAAATTGAATAAATGGAATTTATAGTGATCATGAATACGAGATGAACAAGAAGTATTATCAGGATGCGTGGCAGTATTATTATTATTCTGTCGATATCATCAGCAAGTATAAGGTTGGGGCTGGTGTGTTGATGGTCTGTGACTGGTTCTCTGTGCAGGTTGTGACTGCGTTGTGTACCAGAGTTATGGACTGAACGACGGCCAGTTCATCTCCCCGAATTTCCCAGAATTCTATCCGCCTAACACTAACTGTATTTTGTATTCATTTTTTGGCGATGCATTCGAAATCATCGAACTGACATTTTTGGAGTTTGATCTTAGAATGCCTGCTTCTAACGGGTAAGTGGAAATTTCATCAATTTATGTGTTGGCATCGTTTATTTGTCCCCCTGTCTGTCTCTCGTTTCTCTTTCTTTGTATACCACTCACTCGCACGTATGCACACAACTCACTTATATCTTCATCCAACACACACATATATATATATATAGACACATAACACACAAATTTGCACAACACATATATACAGACATATATACACACAACACTACACACATATCTCTACATACCACACCCACATATGCACACATACACACACACATATATATATATACCACACACACATAAATTTACACATATCTCTACATACTACACCCACATATGCACACACACATATATATATATATACCACACACACATAAATTTACACATATCTCTACATACTACACCCACATATGCACAGACACACACACATATATACATATATACCACACAGACATAAATACCACGTCCACATATGTACCGACACATTATATATATATATATATACAAACACACACACAATATATATATATACACACCACATCCACATATGCACAGACATATATATATATCTCACACACACATAAATTTACACAACACACATAAAGATATATATATATATTTATGTACACACCACTACACACGTATCTCTACATACTAAACCCACATATATACAGACATATATATAGCACGCACAAATGTAAACAACACACATATACACACATATGTGTACACACAACACACGCACACACACACACACACATACCTCTACATACCAAGTCCACATATGTACCGACACACACAATATATATATATATATACAATCACACACACCATATATATATATATATATCTTTACATACCACATCCACATTCGTACAGACACACACACACACACACATACCTCTACATACCAAGTCCACATATGTACCGACACACACAAAATATATATATATATATATACAATCACACACACCATATATATATATATATATCTTTACATACCACATCCACATTCGTACAGACACACACATGTGCACACACACCACACACATAAATTTACACAACACATATATATATATATATACACTACACAAATTTACACAACAAATACACACACACACATACACACACACCAGACATATCTTTACATACCACATCACATTCGTACACACACACACACACATGCACACATGCACACATCACACACACACATAAATTTACACAACATATATATATATATATATATACAAACTCCACACAAATTTACACACACACATAAATTTACACAATATATATATATATATATACACACTCCACACAAATTTACACACACACACACACACACACACACACACACACACACACACACACATGTACGTAGTGCAAGCCTGTTTATCCCTATTTAAACTGACTTCATATTTAGTTTATTTCTTCTGTTTACTCTTCTGACTTTTGTGCTTGTTTTTAGTTTACATGATTGTTGTTTATCTTTGTAAACATTGTAGTAAACAGTCCCTCTTGCTGACGTGTGACTGTGTGTTGGCTACAGAAGTGAATGACAGTATTGAGTAAGAGGATAAAGAGGCTGGGGAAGATAGTCTCCGAATATCTGGACAGTAGAAGAGCCACTGGAGCATTTGTGTCGGTCGAGATTCTTCTTTAAACACAAAACTAATGGAAATCCGGAGAATCAGCCAGGTCTCCCCTTCAAAGTAATTGAAGGTTTTCTCGGTGAGAACCAAAAACGACGGGTATGTGGGGTGGAGGTGATGTTTACTGTGCGTGAGATGCGGACCTGGTCCCTCACGATGGTCTCGTGATCTCTCGCGCCACTGAGTCGTCCTTGTCTGATCCTGACCCTCTCTAACCCTGACCTCTTTTGTGTCTTCAGATGAAAAATGTCATGCCTTCAGCCATCCTTGAGATTATGTTTGTATTATAAATACTCTGGCCTTTGCTAATAATGGTGACTGAATGAATCTTACTTCCGCGCAAAAATCTGTAAATGTAGTTTATCGCTTTTTGGCTCAGCGGTAAAAGGGAATCAAATGATTACACCTAAATATAGATCGATTACAGAAAATACTATTAGTGTTATCTGATTTTCATTTATGCTGAAGGAGAGTTATCTTCAGAGTATCAAAGTCCAACGAACCTATTCAACAAACTTTTTTCTTTACCTTCTATAACACCAAGAGATGAAGATGGTAACATAGAAGTAATCAATTATTTAGTTTTTGTACTGGGATGGGAAATCGTTTCCTACCATCTAGTCATTCGTGACAGTGTAATTATTACTTTCGGGGTCGATAAGTCCTTTCAAACAAATGATTTACTGCGAGTACAAATTGCAATTACAAAACCTCGTGCAAGTTCTTGTGAATTTTGAAAAAAAAGCTGTTTAGAAATTCCTGGCACCGATACAAGACACAAGATCGATTTTTTAAAATGTGTTTCCATCAGACTCTCGCCCAGACTTACCACCACCACCACCTTCGCCCCTCACCCCCTGTCCAGCGACTACTGATTCAGTGTGCGAGTTACTTTATCTTTTTAATGGGAATCCTCGGTCACAACCACCTGAGGTTGCCGCCCACCTTGAGCGCCTCGCAAAGTCTCCTGGGATGTCTTATGGGAAGCCTCGCTCAACCAGGCTCTCTCATCGACACATCTAATGACTCAGTCATCTAACACCTGAACGGAAAAACTAACGAGCGAAAGAGACGAATAGGGAGAAAGAAGTTAGTTAGTTGTTGTTTTATGCCAAGTCAGCAACTAAGGCTATCTCATGGATAGGGAGAAAGAAGGAAAGATTAAAATGAAGACGAGAAAGGAAAGAAAGAACAAAAGAAGAGTGTGTACACTGTACACCATTGAAATAAAAAAAAGAATGAGAATGAATAAAGGTTAGAAAAGAAAAAAATAAAGATAAAAAGGGGAATAAACGAAAGAAAGAAGCATTAAATTCATAAATAAATGAACAAACAAGTGAGTAGAGGAATGAATGAATTAATTAATAAAGAACAAACAATGGTGTAGGAAATAAAAAGCAGCAATGGAAGAAAATTAGAAAAAAATAAGGAAATAACAAACGTGCGGATGAATAAAGAAAATTGGAAGACTGAAAGATGGAAAGAAACGCGCGAAGAAGTGAAGAAAATCCTCCATTACTCATTATTCCGATAATGTAATTAACCTTTGTGCGCGATGTGATCGTGAGTCCTGCCATACAACTAAATATATATTTAATGTTTGCCTACACGTCTGCATTTGTATAGGGGTCAGGTACTTTATGCTATCTATGTATTGCAGTGTCCCGCAATATATATATATATATATATATTTTTTTTTTTTTTTTTGCTTTGAAGAATCAGATTTGTCGTGACTTTAGAGACCATGATCGACTAGAACTTTAGACGACGTGTGCACATTACATGTTCACACACACACACACACACACACACACACACACAATTGCAGAAACCTAGTGGTTTATAATGAAGCGTTGCATTACTCAATGCTATGTATGTTTGCTGGTAGAAGATGAGGAGAATGTGACAATTGTCTTTCCATCAAGACCCTTAGGCTGTATGTGTCAACATTTCACAAATATTTATTCAATGCATGTAAAAAAAACCTGTAAGGTATTACACCCTCCACAACTTATGAGCAAACGTATACTATGTGAACAAACAATAACAAATTAAATTGTAAGCCATCCCTCAATTAGCGATACAAATCGTACTACGCGGTAGACGAATCGTTGCACCCTGACGGAGCGCGTGCGGAGGAGAGTTTTCACGAGCTGCTGTTAGCCTTGTACTAACAGAACGAACACTGTTTTTAAGTCGTTTAAAATTCTCAGTCATGCAAAAATAATTCCTTATTGGAGGTTTTTTCCCCCCGTGATCTCACTCTCAGATGTCTGTGGCTCTCTCAATTTCATCTTCGTGCCGCAGCATGCTTCACGCGCCAAGATGGTGCTCTTGGCATTTCCGGTCACGATCGATAACTCGCATTCTAGTTGGTTAAGTGAAAAGTTGAGAAAACACGGAAAGGTGGGAGGAAAATGGGGAAATACAACCTTGAATGTGAATGTGAACGGAAGAGATGGAAAGTGAAAAATGTGAAAAAATGAAGAAGAAAGCTGCGTGGCGAGAATTTTCAGAAGACTTTAGGAGAAACAGATGTAAGATGCTCATTTGTTTAGGGTTATTGACATCTTTTGATAGGATGTCACAAAGAAATAGAGTGTGAGTGTCGTGTATTTGTGTGTGTTTGTACTTGTGTGTTTGTGTGTGTGCGCGCGCGTGTGTGTGTTCATGAGTCTATTAGAGAGAGAGAGAAAGAGAGAAAAAAGCACGTCTTATATGGGTAACAAGAAAAAGAATAAACAGAAGTTAAAATTTGAATGTCGTCGACAACAGATTATAGACTATAGGGATATAAGGAAGAATAGAGGAAAAGCAGGAAAGAACAGAAGAACAAATGGTGAAAGACAAAAAGGGTTCAACAAGGACACTCCGCCTGCTAATTTATTAAATTTTGTCTTTATGTCTACCAGTCAGACTTATTTGTGCTTTTTTGGGGGATTCGTGCTTTCTTTGAAACATTTCTGAAATGCCATTTGTCTTGTCTTCGCTTTTTTTTGTGACCTAAAAGGGATCTCATCAGGAGCGGATGTGCTGTTGGAAGCAGAATAAGATTTGTCGTGAGAACAAAGCCAGGATGAAGTGATTAGCACAAAAAACAATAAAAAAAGGAAGGGCGATGGAAATGAAATGCACGAGTCGTTGACCGAGAAATCTTGGGAGAACGCCATCATAAAAACAGAGCTGGCCTATTCATCACACATTTGGTGTATGTATTCCTCGATGAAGTGGGCACGTGTTCGGAAAATAATATTGACCTTAGTTCTCGTTCTCGCCCACAAAAAAATATAACTGTCAGCAAATCTTCAAGACAATTACTGACTGGTCCTTGTGGTGCGACAAACAAAACGGCAGCAGGCCATGCTGCAGCCATTATCTTTAGGGTATCCCTCACTTCCTGCCATCAGAAGTCTGGTCGCGTGAGCCTCGATCTGGTGCATCTACATCCTCCATCTGCTCTCAATAAGTTCCCCCCATCCTTTTGTTCTCTCTCTCTCTCTCTCTCAGCATTAGAAGCTTGTTAGGACTACTGTTGAACCTACTGTTTGGATCCTCGTTGTAATAACGGTGGGACTATCGTTGGGATCATTGTGGGGACTATGTTGAGGTCATGTGATTGTTTACTCGCTAACCATGGGTTTTACTCACTGACAACAAAGAACCACTTTGCCACTGGGTCTAAGAATGATGAATATAATCATACCATTTCCTTTCAATATTTTATGTGGTACGTTTTGACTTTAATTTTCACAATCAATCAGTGACAAGTTTTTTTCCTTTATTGCGCACAATCAACAAGGCTTCAGCTGAAAACGTTGGATCGACTGAAAGAAGGATCGATACAGTATAAAAGTTAATAAATTGAAGATGAAAGAGCAATGACTCATAAAATAGGGTGCAAACTCGAACTTTCTCATTCTCCTTCCCTTTGTCGAAATCTGTTTCACTTTGTCTCTCACTTTATCTACGTCTTCCTTTGACTTTCTCTCTCTCTCTCTTTCGACGCCTTTGTCCGAGTTCCTTATTTTTTCTTTTATAAAATAATAGCAAACTGAAATAGAGATCAGTAGCATTCCTGACATTCTTAACGACTGGTTTACATTTTGTTATCTTTCCTTGTCAAGTATTAAATTTGCATGTGGTAGTGCGTGTAGTGGCATGTGTGTGTGTGTGTGTGTGTGTGTGTGTGTGTGTGAGAGAGAGAGAGAGAGAGAGACTGGTATTTTATCGAGTAAGTAGTTGGGGTCCTAAAGACATGTTCCTTCTGCGATGTCATTTGGCAAAAAAAAAATATCTATTCTTTTTCTTCCTTCTCAATTTCTCTTTCTTTCTTACTTCTTCTATCTCTGGCGGACAGGCACAATAACTCAATTTCGCAAATACCCGACACTCAGAGTGCAGGGCCTTAATTACTCAGTAGATGGCGGGGGTCTGGCTACTTACCAGGGCTGAACAGACTGGCCGCTGCGGTACTGAGAGATTTTTAAAGATTGAGTGGCCAGTGACTGAAGAAACTTCAACATCTTCTCCAGACAAATCCTAGGGACCGCGAGACTGATGTTTTGTCTGTCCACACGATGGCAGTCACACACTGCTTATTCTTCGCAAGGGGCAGGTAATTCTGTCTGGCCACCTGTTGGCACCAAGTGGTTACCGTTAACTCTCCGTCGTAGGATTTTACGCAGCAGACTTGAGGAAACAATGAGGGACAGTTTCTAGTCCAGAATTTTCGCAGGCATTGTGTCTAGAAGCATATCACGCATGCACAGACTGAGGCATAGCAGCTTTGCTTTGAGTCATGCACGCACACACACACACACACACACACACACACACACACCTGGATACTTACCCACTCATCCACTCACCTTAAATTCAACTCTCAGGCTTTCTTTGAATTGAAGAAAACCTCGCATCTGTAGGTCCTCGTGAATTTCAAATGCAGAACGAAAAAGATGCAACTGGACAATGAAGCTGTTAAAAAATTCTGAAATAAAAGTAAAATTGTAAGACTAGCCAAGGGATCGTTGCAGTTGCCAAATCTTATCCTTAGTAAGAAATCCATGTCTTCTCTGAGAGTTTTTAAATGGACTATTTCGGATTCAAACTATAATCCCTTGCGACAAACTACCGAGGGTAAACGTTTGTAGCTTGACTGGCATGGGGACGATGAGAAAAAGTGACAAAAAATTGTCAAAAAAAATTAAAACGGTGGATAGGACTGGATTACTTCCACTGAGCTGCACTGTTTGTGTTTTTTTTTGTAATGAAGTAGAGCATTGTTCTTTGTTATTTTCAACGGTAATTGTTCTGGAAACTGGGAATTCAATGCTTGGTAATTGACACATTCAAGGAGGTGTGTGACTTTGGCACTGAGAGAAGTATCTATCTAAATATCTATCTGTCTAACACTCTATTTCTCTGTAAATGACAATGACCAAGTTTATTAATCCCAGTGGGCAATAATTAGTTGGTAAGTGTGCTCAGTTACAATTTGTTACGAAACAAAAACAGCGAAAACCAAAGCAAGTGCGAGTAATAAAGAAAATGGTCCATCATATCAAAACACACCACGCGCTATCTTACACACCTACAACATTTTACACCCACTCGAGCCCTCGACTGACAACTTCATTGTGGTTGTGCAATACTGCTGAAGCTACAAGTTATTTCAAGTAACTATTTTTTCTCCTTACAGGCAAAACATAACATTTCCTTATACTTAGTAAACAAATTGTTCTACTACTGCTTATTCTGGTATGCACAAAATGCTAGAAGGATTTATATCAATTTACTGCTCGCAAGAAAGAGTCAACTCTATCTATTTAATATCAGTTAGCTTATGACAAATATGAATAATGCTTTTCAAACTATTTCTGTCATGGGAATCAGCATACAGTCTATCTTCTGTCTGTATGTCTAAGTTTATTTATTTAATCTTGGTATTGTAGCAGTCTACATTTAATCTGCATATCTACAGTTATCATCACACGAAGTTATGTTACCAACAACAACAAAAAAACAGAGACTGAAAGACAAACGTCAGAAAAAATTAGAATAAACAGGATGTAGAAAGACATGTGGGTAGAAGTGAGACGAAACAAATTTGAGGGCTTCACACATCGTGACCTGACTTTTATGTTTTCTAGTTTTGGGATAATTAACGATGTCGGTTCATCTTTCTTGCAGCAACTGTACCGACTTCGTCCGCATTTTTCAAAACCTCGAGAGACCGGAAGTGAACGAGAACAGCGCACACGACGTGGAGTTGTGCGGCAACTACAGCGGACTGCGGAGAAAGAAGTTCTACAGCTCTCATCGCAGCCTCATCCTGGAGTTCCACACGGACAGCCCCACTGGTCAGAACAGACAGTACAAGGGCTTCCGAGGTATTTACCGCTTCCTGGACAAGCGTAAGTACCTGTCAGCAAAGTGTAAAGAAAGCGTGTGCATGAATATGCATGTAGGCTAAAAATAGAAAACTGTCCTACCCTCTGTTGTTGTTTTTTTTCTCTCTCTCTCTCTCTCTCTGCTTTTCATCTGCTCACTACATATACTAGTCACTTTATTTTTCAGAACTTCACCAAAGTGGCTTTAAACTCAGCTTTAGTTCAACATTTGCAAATAACAAATGTTTACTTCAAAGCTTAATCACAAATGTATATCTAGGTCTAATTGAGTATTCATACAGAATTATGTTGGCAGTAGGCAAAACTTCTATCATAAAAAAGAAAAAAAAAGAAAAAAGCTATGTGTTTTAAGCATTAATATACGGGATTGCAAACATCATGAAACCTAAAAATACTTTAACAAAAAAATATTTTAAATTCATTAAATTTTACTTCACTGCTTTGTTGCAGAAACAATTTTTTTTTAATTTTCTTTTGACGAACCACATCCTTTCTCTGCTATGAGTCCCGATAAAGACATTTCCTGTATCATTGTCATGGAAGTTTGCATGTCAAGTTTACATAAACAAGGAAAAATAACAACTAGCCTGTTGCACGTGCGCAATTACGTGTGGTCAGCGCTTTGAGAAAATCCTGTTAATTACCAGTACTGTAAGCATAAAAGTAGTGTATCCTTGCGCAGGTACCTATACACTAGCAATTTATAAAATTAAATGGTTATATTAGGTCTAAATGATTCATATAAAGGAGGTCAGTATTTATTATTTAAGCTCTACTTACCATTTAAGTTGCATCACCGGTAACGACACCAAGTACAGCTACATCGACATCTTGGCCCCATGAGAGGTCCGACAATATCAGGCTGTCGACAAAATCGGTAAAACAACCAACTTCATTAATCACATCTCGAGAGCTTTGGGAGAATTCAAAGCATTGACCCTGATACACATAAGTTCAAAATGTCATTAAAACTGTTACTATTTATATCCAGAACCAGTTAATAATAATAAATGAAGATTTATATAGTGCATACTCACACTCAAAAGAGCATGCATTCATAGTCTTTCCCTTTTAATCAGACTAGTAACAATTATTTTTAAATACAATTTTCCACAAACCGGGCTATTTCTTGTTTATTTTCGTCTTGTTTAACTCGGAAAAGCCGGAAATATTGAGTTCGTGACCCCGAAATTTCAACATCAGAACCGCGCAAAAACTCGTGACACAAAGTTGCAGCAACGAATGTGCTAGCAATTACCCGAACAGACTTAATCTCTCTATTAAAATATTTTACTGCGTCTCCTTACATCTTCTCAGCCAAAGAGTTCTGTAGAGTTTCTTCTCCATCACATGTCCTAGAGACGATGGACCACTTACGTTTGCTACCCATCTGACCACTAGGCTATAACATAGTGTTACTTTTAGCTCTGGTCAATCGAGTACGATGGCTGAGAACTGCCTGCTTCGTTTCTTAGCTTTTATTTATCCATCGGCACATAAACTGGGTAAAACCTTAGCTCTCCTCTCTTTCTAGTTTTCTCTCTCTCTCTCTTTGTCTCTGTCTCTCTTACTCTTTAGCTCTGTAGTCGTCTTTGTGTCTCTTCCTCCTCTTTCCTTATTTCACGCTGACTGTGACACTCTTGTCATAACCTTTAATCCCGTTTCGTGGCAGTGGTTCACTCGACACGAAGTAACCATTATCCCATCGTGATGTGAAGACAACAACCTATTTTTAGATCATTTCGACACCTCAGATGCCTGAACAATGGCGATATTAATAACAAATACTAAGCACAGATGTACTGATGGAATGGAGGAGAGGGGGGGGGGCTTCGACCAAGCTTCTTGATGGTCTTTTAAAACTCTGTAAACTCTCGTGTGTTGCACTAAGAGATATTGAAGCTCTCACAATTGTAAAAAAATTATTCAACATGTGTATCAAGTAACGAAAAATAAACAAGCAAAGAAGAAATATTCAAAATGGTTTATAAGGAATGTGCGTGAAGTGATTCTTTAGAATATGCCAGTCATAATTATATTGACATTTATTACATATACTGTCTGAAGCACACGCGCACACACACACAAGCACGCATACGCATATCCACGCATATACGAATATCAAAGAGCGCTTACAGACGCATTTTCACTCTTTTTTCATGGCGATGGTGGTGATGATGGTGGTGGTGGTGGTGGTGGCAAACCCCTACTATATTTAGTACAATATGGCCAAACCATGTCCGTGTTAGTACCAGCCGCTTCTGTGGTTTATTGCAAATGACTGTAACCGTGTTGTTGAATCTGTCTCCCTCTACCAGACGTAGATGTAAGTAAGTGTATTTTTCCTACTCTCTATCCTCAGTCCTATTCCTCCTCTCATCCACTCTTTTTTGTGTATTTCCGGAGCACGTACTGCCCCTCAGTTCTGCAGTTTTTTCCAGATTTCTGGCATGTTCTTCAAAACTGCCTGCCTGCCTGTATCAGTGTCTCTCTGGATTTCCATTTCGGTTTCTGCACACTGCAATCTTTTTTCAAATTGCTGTGGCAAACTGCTCTTGCCATTTCCGATTTGTTTTTAAGTCTGGATTATTTTCATCGGGGTATAAAACCTGGTGGAGTCTCTGACATTGATTATATCTTTTTTTTTTTCCTGTCACCACTGAACTCTGTTCGCCATCTTTCTGACCCTTTTGTGCTTAATTACTCATATCCTGAAACTTCTCTTTTCTTGTCTTCTCATCTCCTTTTTCTTTCTTCGCTTCTTCTATGGCTCGTCAATTGTTCGTCCTCGCTGTTCTCTCTTTTTACATTTATTTTCCGAATTGACCTTTTCTTTCATGTCTTTAAAATTTTCAAATCCTTCTCAAAGCACACGGGAGTCTTTCTTTTTTTTTTTCTTTCGTGAGAATGATGGAAGAGCATTTTACGAGGGTTTTTTTAAAGGAAGGAGAGGAAAGTACCTCTTTTATGGAAACGGAACATTGATAGGCAAGTTTTCATCCTGAAGGGCGCACTTTCTGTTGTTTTTTTTTCCTCTTTCGTTTTTTTAATGTCTGCGTTATCTTTTCTTTCCCCGCTTTACCTCTTCATCTCCTTCAAAGTCATCTCTAATATTTAATTATTTTGATTCTCTTCACCGCTTTTCGCGCTTGCAATAAAGTTCTATGTCACTTTTTCGGCGTTTTGCGAGTTCATCTCATATTTTCTAATTTTCCCATTTTCATTATAGTTGTTTTTTTCTGGGGATGGTCTTTATTTCTAGCATTCCATCGCTGTATTTGCATTCGATTATCAGCTGTGCAAATGGAGTTGTGTGAATCATTCTTTCTTTCGTTCTTTCTTTTATGGTTTCTTTATGCCACCCATTTTTCTTTCTCATTTTTTTCTTTTATTCTTTTCCTTCTATTTATTTGTCTGTCATTTTCTTTTCTTTTTTTTCTTTATAAACTTATTCCTTTGTTTTTATTTCTATCTTTCTTTCTTACTTTTTAATTTTGTTTTAGCCCTGTTTTTATTCTTTCTTTCTTCTATCACTATTTGTTATCTTGTAACTTCTTGTTTACATACAGTTTTATTATTTAAGTTACTTTCTTTACTTTTTTTCAAAATTCTTTCTTTCATTCATCGCTTGCCTTCCTTTATTTCTTTCTTTTTTCCTTTTTTTCTTTTCCTTTTTATGCAAGCATTTCTACCGTTCTTTTATTTCTATTTTTTGTTCTTTATTCAATTTTTGCTCTTTTTTCTCATTTTTGCTTCCATTTTCTTCTCTTTTTTTTTAATCTCCGCCTGTACTTCCTGGGTTTTTTCCTACACATTTCCGCGGCCCTATGTTAGCATCTGCTTATACTGTTATTCTTTTTACAACAATTCGTTTTATTAATGTCATCACATTTACTTTGTTAGCAGCTTTACACACTAGACATAAAAATAGTTGGAGTTTTTAGGGCAGGGATAATACTTTTAAACTTTCTTTTAAACATGTACTTATTCTAGGTGTTTATACTCCATTTTTATAAACAGTGTTATATGTGTTTTAAATTTATCTTATTTTCTTCTTCCACTCGCATTCCTCCGATTTTCATTGATATTTTATTTATTTTTAAGTTTCATGGTAACAGCAATGTTACCACCTAACACGTGCTTACACGTTATACACACGTGGTATACGTATTGGTACCGCCAAAGATCCATGTGTAATGAGTACAGATACTCATCAGGTTTTCATCAAGAGAGGCTCTTCAGTTAAGAAAACGATAAGCGATAATTGCACGGTAGTCAATTATTAAAATCATTTGACATTTTTTGTATAAAAAATTGTGTGTCTTCTACCTGGCAAAAACTAACACTAAAACAAATATTTCATCCCTTTTTGTTTTTTCTTTTTTATTTGATTGCTTCTTTCTCCTTTCATTTCTTTATCCCTTCCTTTGTTCTGTCTATCTGTTCTTTTCTTTTCTCTTCGTTTGTGCTGCTTAACCGCTGGTTCTATTCCAGGTGGGGAAGTTTGAGAGTGGGTATACTAATTCTCTTTGCTTATCACATGAGTCTATGTCTACCTGTTTCAGGTAACTTCATCACCACGGGAGTGCCAGTGGAAGGACAACTGTGCACATACGAGTTCCGCAGCAACGCCACCCATAAACAGGGAAGATTTTTCTCCCCTTTTTACCCGCAGAAGTACAGACCCAACGCACGTTGCAGATATAATTTCCACGCAGAGCGAGGGGAGGTCATCAAAATCATCTTCGCTAATATTCAACTGCATCATCGTGGTGGCAGGTAAGAGCTGCCCCCTCCCAACACTTCCCTCTACCTAAAAGTAGAAGACAGTGTAGCCTAGTGTTCGTGCTCTTTACTGCGGAGCAGGAGGTTGCTGGTTCGATGCCCTCTCGGATATTCAGCTGGAAAACTTACCCTACCCACCCAGAAATAGGTACCCTATTTATCAGGAAAAGGAAAGACAAGAAAAGAAGGGGGATGGGTTTGGTCTTTCAAGTGACTTGTCGTAGAAACACTAGAGAAGGATTATAATGTATGGGGACTAGACTATGGAATCTCTCATCTGTATCAATAAGACTAAAAGCTTAGAATAAAAGAAACATTTTACAAGAATTAGACCTCGTAGTGAACTTTGTCTCCTGCCCTGAAATTTCCAGAAACATCTACTTGCAATAGAGCGAACATTGAAAGAAGCTGCATATCCAGCCCTCATAGTCTGGCGTGAATGTACAGCAGTATCTCCAAAAATCAAAATATAAAATGGTATTTGTTGTTGTTGTTGTTGTTGTTGTTGTTGTTGTTGTTGTTGTCGGTCACTCAAATGGATACGCCTGCCTCTTGTACAAATGATGCTGTGCGCCGCAGGTCCTCCAGACTGCCGTGTAGCTTCCTTGATATCGGCGTCTCATCAGTCCAGATGCGGTGTCTGAGGTCTTCGTGTATGGGACATTCTTGCAGTAGATGTTTTGTTGTCTGGCTGTCTGTCTGGCACGGGCATCTGTCCGTCTGGCCGATCCGGAGTTTGGTGTATAGGTGGTGATTGAGACGGTTGTGGCCTGTCCTCAGTCTGAAAATAATGACCTGTTCGGCCCTTGTGAACAGGTAGTATGGGTCGTTCTGGTTGAAACGTGGGTGCTGCTGTAGCCATTTGTTATGCTGTTTGGCCTTGATGATGGTTTTGACTTCATTGAAGGTGGTGGACTTGTCTTGCTGCTCTTTTGTGGATCCTTCCTTGGCAAGAGTGTCTGCGGCTTCGTTGCCAAATACACCGCAGTGGGAGGGAATCCACTGTAAGACGACTGTGTGGTTTCTGCATAAGGAGGAGAGGGCAGTGGTCAGGGCGTTCAATTCCTTGTCTCTGGCAGTCTGTAAGGCCTGTAGAACAGATAGTGCATCTGTAAAGAAGACGATGTTGTTGGAGGTGTCTGGGCTGTTCTCAATGTGGGTGGCACCGGTCTGAATGGCCACTACTTCCGCTTTGAAGTTGGTGGAATAGAGGCCGGTTGTGAGGGAGAGGCGGTCTTCTTTTCCTCCTGGATACCAAATGAAGATTCCGGCACCACCCTTCTTCACGGCTTGTTCCGCTGATCCGTCAGTGTACACATGAGTCCACTGGTCTTTTGGGAAGTTGCTGTGGATATACTCCAGAGTACAGGACTTTTTCGCAGTGTCGTCTTGGGAATCTTTCTTGCCGACACCATGGATGTTGCAGTGGATCAGGGGGAAAGCAGATTCATTCCATGCTGGGTTTGTCCGGTATAGGGGGATCTCTCTGGGGTCTTGTTCCAAGATATCTTGGTGTTTTCGTTCAAGGATCCTCGACTGATGGATGAAACTTCCCCTTTTCAGCCTTCCCTTCGTCGGCTGAGCCAGCCTGATTCTCATGGGGTGATTTGGAAGTCTCTTGAACTTGGCGGCTTGGACGAGTATCTTTGTATCACGTCGGTCCTCGAGTGGTTCCAACCCTGTGATTGTTTCCAGTTCCTGTATGGGCGTAGATTTCATGGCTCCAGTGATGAGTCTGGTTGCTTGGTTCTGAACCTTGCTGATCTTTTCAAAGTTGGATTTTGCTGCCGTGCCCCATGCTGTCATGCCATACTCTAGGACTGGTCTAACCCTTCCGGTGTACAGCTTCTTGAGGATTTTGTCATCCGCGCCCCAGTTCGTGCCAGCCAACTTCTTCATAAGTGCAAGTCCCTCCTTGGCTCTGGCTTCAACCTTCTTCGTCTGAGGTTTCCACGTAAGTCTCTTGTCGAAGGTCACCCCAAGGTAAGTAGGGTTGTCCTCCAGTGGGAGGATCTGTCCATCGAACTTCAGAGTGGCCTTCTGTTCCCTAGTGGACAGACTAAAGATAGTGTATGTGGTCTTTTTGGGGTTGATTTTGACAAGCCATCTCTTCGTCCAATCCTGTAGGACGTTTAGTGTCTCTTGGAGTCGGTAGTTGGCAGTTGTCAGGTGTTCTTCTGTGCACCAGAGGACCAGGTCGTCTGCGTATATGGCTCCTTGGACATTTCGGGGGAGGTCCTTGATGATGTCGTTTATGAAGACAAGGAACAAGGTAGGGCTGAGTACTCCTCCTTGAGGAACTCCTTCTCTCAGCGTCTTCTTTCGGCTGTATGTTCCGCCGACATGGACTCTGGCCTTCCTATTTGTCAGGTATTGAGAGATCCATTGGTACATGCAGCCGGATATGCCACACTTCTGGAGTTTCAGCCTCAATCCATCTTTTCAGACCTTGTCAAAGGCCTTTTCCATGTCTATCCACACCGTCAGCGTGTGCTTCTTGTCCTGGAAGCCATCTTCAATCTTCTGGGCGATGTATGTAACCTGGTCTTCAGTTGAGCGATGTTGTCTGATGCCTGCTTGTTCTGGTATAAAGATGTTGTTCTTTTCCAAGTGCCATGATAATCTGGAGTTAATGAGGCGCTCCATTAACTTGCCCACACAACTGGTGAGGCTTATGGGTCTGTAACTGTCCACCTTCGCTCGATCTTTGCCTTTCTTGTGGACGGGTACCATGTCTGCTTCTCGCCAGATTTGTGGGACGTGGCCGCTGTTCCAGCTGTTGTTGAAGAGGTCGAGGAGTTTGGTCTTGGCTCGTGGGCCCAGGTGTTGCAGCATTTCGTTGGTGACCTTGTCTGGACCAGGGGATTTCTTCTGACTTAGGGTCCTGACTGCTTCTTCAAATTCTTTCATGTTGAATAGTTTGTTCAAGTAGTCTTCCTGGTGTTTTCTCTGTCTAAATTCTCTTCTTTCTTCATGGACTTGCTGCTTCTTTTCTTCTGGTACTGTGATGCTGCTGACCTCTTCATAGTTGTCAATGAATGCGTTTGCTGCTTTTCTACCTGTTAGTATATCTTGTGCTTGTTGTATGACAATCGGTGCACTTCTAGTATCTTCATCATTCATAGCCCTTACCAGCTTCCATAACTTGTTTCTTTCTCTGTCTAGGTTCAGTTTCTCTGTCTTTTCTCTCCAGCTCTTTCTTGTAGCTTCGTTGTAGGCTTTTCTGTATTTGGCGCTTGATTCTTTCAGTGCTATGTTGTTTTCTATGGTGGGGTCATTCTCAACCTTTTTCCTGGTCTTGGAGACTTCATCTTCTAATTCTTGGAGTTCCTCTGTCCAATACGGCCTGTAATTCTGTCGTGCGCCTCGGGGTATTGTTTCTGAAGCAGCTTTGATGATCGCCTTGTTGAATGCATCAGTGGCACGGTTGATGTTCTGATCCGCCGCACGTATTCCTTTGGTATACCTGTCTGACAACGAAACGAAAGTATCCCAGTTGGCTTTCTTGTAATTCCACCTGGGGAATGTCTTTGAATCTTGGGGCCTGTACTGCAAGTTGATGGCCAGTTTAACTGGTCTGTGGTCGCTGCCGCCTAACTGGTTCAGTACCGCTCTGGTTGTTTTCTTGGAGAGGTCATCAGTGGCGAAAGCAAGGTCAGGGGTCGTTGAGGAGATCCATCTGCGCGAGAAGAAAGTTGGTGGGTCTTCTGGATCATTCAGCAGGATCATCTTGCTATCGATCTGCCAGTCCTCCACTTCCTCTCCTCTGTGATCCGTCTCGTCGTAGCCCCAACATGTTGAGTGGCTGTTGAAGTCGCCGACAGCCAAGCAGTTTTCAGCAGGGATATCAAGTGTCTGTAGAGAAAGTTCTTTGTTGGGTGGGCAGTACAGGTTGAAAATGGTGAGCACAGTGCTGTTTACTGTAATCTTGACTCCGTTTATTTCAGCTTGCTGATTCGTGTCCACTTGAAGATCTCTTGTTGGGATGTTGTTTTTTACAAGAATCAGCACACCTCCCTTGTGTCTTCCTTCTCTGTCCATCCTGAAGGTTTGATAACCTCTGATGGTAAATCTGTGGTTGGGATTCAGGTGTGTTTCTTGAATACAGGCCACATCTATTTTTTCAGCATGGAGTCTTTCGGTGAGGGCTAATTTTTTGTTGTAAACGCCCTCAGCGTTCCACTGTAGGATGTTGATAGGCCTCAGGGTCTCTTCTGTGGTTGTCGTTCCTTTTCGGCCAGTAGCTTTTAACCTCCGCCTCCAAAACCTGACTCCTCGCATCGGGGCGTGGTGACCACCAGTATCATGGGGTGGGCCCTGTTGAGGCGCAGGGCCCGGCACTTCGCCTGCCTGGCGGGACCTCACAGGCAAAGCACCATATCGTTTAGAGTAAGCGTTGTCCATTCATGTGAGTGTCAGTGCGTTGTGCTGCCGTTAAGCGCCCGATGGCCCAGCACATCCGTCTTCGGCGTCAGTTTTCTTGTCCGAGTGTCTTTCTCGTAGAGAGACTTGCCGACCAAGGCTAACGACCATCCTCTGGCCGGGTGTTTTATGGAGTTTTCCTTCTCCAAGGGTTGTTTTACAGGGTGGGGTTGCTAACCCCACGCCCAACCCTCCTCCTTCATCCGGGCTTGGGACCAGCAGGTTACCCGGGGGGTTTCCAGGCGGAGTTAAATGGTATTTGAGTAAACAGAATTGCAGAGACGAATATTGAACATTGTTACTGAACGGCTGTTTTGTCGATTTTCGTCTTGTTGCGATTGAACTGTCGAGATTTAAAGCTGATTGTGGAGGTTTTGGATCAACAACCGTGTTGTCTATGCGGAAATGTGAGTGCAAAAAAAAAAATGTCGTCTAGAAACTCTTCCCTTATGACTTTTGTTTCCTTCTAAGAAACAACCACCGAGTCCACTAAACTCGTGTGACTCACTAACTTCGAATATTTCACTCACTAAATTAAATGTCTTCATAAGCTTGAATTTCTCACTAAACTTGAATACCTCACTGAATTCGAATATCTCCTTGACCTCAAATATCTCACTTAACTCGAATACTTTCCTGAATTCAAAATTAATATCTCCTCTAACCTAAATATCTCACTGAACCTTACAGTGTGTAGGTAAAGGAAGAGACCACGTGCTTGTGGTGTATCACTCAGTCCTTCTCTCCTCCATATTTTTCTTCTTTTTTTTTTTTGTCCACTGGTCGTAAACACTAGCTGAAAGGATAAAAATCCGGATTGATGACTCCTACGAAGACGACCAACTTCTCCTACAGGAGCCCAGCGTCTAGCACGCAACTTCCGAAAGGGGGAGACAGTCAGGGAAAGATAAGTCTGCGACCTTCCGGCATGATTCGTTACTATGGGAACGGCTGCAGCGCGGAATGGATTTGGTTATCATGTGCCTTCAGTTCGTTTTGTCTAACGCCTCTCTAGGGTTCGCTCAAACATCCCCTTGGTTCACCTAAAAACTCGGACTCCGTAAAAGTTTCCTTTCTGTGTGTAAATGGCAAATTCACCATTTTTTTTTCGCAGCTGCCTTCGGTACAGAGTAAAACACATGTATTTATTTGCGATGTCTAGACAAGGATTCTCCTCCCATGAATCACTTCTAATTATTGTGAGTCTCTTCAAGAAAAAATTGTATCACTGGGAATTTGGGATCCGCTTAACAAAATTTTATTCTCCCGTTTGACATTTGGAATGTTATAAGATGTACACATTTTTATCTAAAAAAATAAATCTTTCTTATCTTGCATCAGTGGAGATTACGCGTCTGCAACAAAGTGAATTATTCTTTTTCATTCGTTTTGTCTTATTCCTCCACAAAATCTTGTTTCCATTAATCAACAAAGAAGCAGAAAGTGATCTTCAGAATGTTGTCATGGTTCTAATGGCAGACTGTCTTCAACTACTCTTTCACAATAAGGTCAATGCGTTCGGGAATGTTCCACAGAGCAGTCATTTTGAAAACACTGTAACAAAGTAACGCAGTGTGTAGTACGCTTTTTTCCTACAAACTTTATTTTTTTATCTTCCCTTCCAAGTTTTCTGGTAAATAATAAGTAGAAAGTGGTAATCATTTCCACTTAACTGTCGTCACTACCAAAATCTTGTAGATTTTGCAATACGAAATGCTTACTACAGATTACTTGCAAATGCAAGCTGCCAAAATTTCACCAAAATTATGATGTTTATCCAAAAGTTACGTAAATTAGTTTTTGGGCAGCGTGATAATGTGCGGCACTATTATCTTTGTCTGTTAAATTTTGATATCCGCAATATTTTGTTTCTTCACGAAAATCTGGGGAATGACCTTACGAAAAAAAATTCAAGGGAAACAATCGTCAGAAGCAGTTTACCAGCATAACAGAGAAGCGTGTCGTCTGCAAAAGATCGCCCCGTTTCGTCCATAATTTCCTTTTTTATTAGCACGACCTGCAATATTTTTTCCAGTAAAAGATGCAAAATGCTAGCAGTGTTTTCTCAAACTGTGTGTATATATATATATATATATAAGCCGTATGTATAGTATAAAATCAGACTATATATATATATAGTCTTGCTGCAATGTTCCGATTGAAGGGAAGCTACTGCTCTTTTGCTGCTTCCTGAACGTAAACGGCTTTGCTTCCCTTAGGTTCCCAAAAATATATATATTTATAAACAGCGTCTATTCGACAGTTGAACTTTGAATGCCTGTACATAAACTTAAAATTATTTAAGTAAAAAAATTCCGTTAATAAGTGGCAGTTGTAATAGTCCCAATTAGTTATAATCAGTTTGTAACAGTTGTGATAGTACCACTGTTTGCTTTAATTTATTTATTTAGAACAAGAACAACTTAAGGAGCAGCCTGAGAAATTGTTTTTAAATGATTCTTGGAGAAAACAGAAACGCAATTTTCCAGGAAAAGAAAATAAGAAGAACATAAAACTGTGTTTGCAAGTGATTTGTTTTCACCTAGTCTTTACTTTGCACTACTGGAAAAGAAAATATAAAAATTAAATCTCGAAGTACCTGGATGGCGGTCAGCCCTGTCAGTGGTTTCACATCCACAGCAGTGCTGTGAACTAAAGTGGGACTGAAACCTTACCAACTGATCGTAGCAGTAACAATAGAGCTTTTAACCACTTCACTAGATCATCATCCTAAAAAACAAAAAAACATAAAATATTTATAAATAAATGTGTTACGTAATGTCATACAGCTGCTCGCTCACATTAGTTTAAATTAGGAATTAAATTAGTTCTTTAACACATCTCGAATTATTGGTCTGTGCGTTCTTTATCTTATTTGAGATGTAATCGTGGAGGAGACGTTTAATATAACAAGGGAGGCAGCCTCTACAAAGAACTCTTTTTATAACTGATAAATAGTCTCCCTTGTTTAAGAAACGTGTATGAAGAGTTATTTACCCTGGTCCATAGTCGTTTGATCTCGTTGTAACCTTCCATAACGAGTGCGTGTAATATGTCTTGGTTTTACAGTACATTCCTTTAATCACAGAGATAATATAAAATGCGTATATCATACACCATTTTTCATATCTAAGGGGAAACTTGTATGGGAGCAAGACAAGTCACCAAGTGTGTAAATCATCGATTGCGTTTGTACTTTAACGAAAACAAAATTGTTTATGTACTTGTTTACTTAAGTTACGTTAGTTAACGTGTATTTCTGAGTGTGTGACTGTGTACAGATGTGTTTAATGTCTAACCTGTTGCTAAATTCGACTATACTCTTCATTCCAATTCTTACAAATCAATTTGCTAATCGTGGATTATAAAGAAGGAAAATAAGTAGCTCATTATTGACTTTTGTGTGTGATTTTTTTTTCTCCTTTCCTGCTCTAGCCAGGATCTTGTCAGGTAATCAAGATACGACCTGTTTCTTCATTACACTAACTATTACAGTATTACACTAACTATTACAGTGTTACACTAACTATTCTTCTCAGTGAACAGTGCTCCAGGTGTTCAGGCTCCCAGTTATATAACCAAAGACGATGTCTCACTACCAAAACCACAACAACAAACAGCTAAGCTAAAACCACAACAACACATTTCAAAAGCAGCAGTGTACACAATTAACCAACCACTGTCCTCACTAACATCTTCGCAATCATTACCGCACGTGCTTACACCCCACTCTACCATCATTTAGACTACTGTTACTACTCCAGTGTTACTAATACTGCTGCTAATAACATCAACTGTTACATCCACTACTAACTACACTTCCTCTGTCTACTTCTACTTATAGTTTAGATCCTTGCTTTAATAAACATAAATAACATCATATTTTATCCTGTTATAGTATGACATATGTATATATATATATATAAGGTAAGACTTGATGGTCAATTTTATGCTGTCACGAAATGTCCTTTCAAGTCTTAAGTTCATTAAATGATTTATATTAAAGTCCTAAGGTAGTATAAAATCTGACAAATTGTTTTTATTCATCTGCTATCGTTTTCCTCTAAAACACCCGTTTTACTGCCCTGTAATAATTTTTTTTAATGCAACTTTTAATGCAAATATTTTCAGCTTAGCAACAGATTTATAATATATTTTTATAATCGTTAAGTAAGAAAAGGCTCACAGAATATCCAAATGTTTTAATGCATTTGTACTCATACTTTACAGATGATTTGTATATTAGCATTGGTGACGTTTGTTATTATGAATGTTTTTTAACAAGCCAGTTATAAAAATGATTAAGAATTTGTTATTCATCAATAAAATACTGAAAATGCAGATAACAGTTGCGAAAGGTAATTTTTAAAAAAATTAGAAAACATATTGACCTATGAAATGACACTATAATATGACTCCCTGTCACTGAAGTTTTGCAGAATAGTTATTTATTTGTATTTCATTATTTGTTTACTTGTTCTACGTCGTTTGTATAGCTACACCGTACTACTTGTATATTACTATTTTATTGTTTGTATATTTGATTTTAATAATGTGTATTTTATGATTTGATAGTCAGTCAGGCAGTCACAGTTACGCAATGCTCTTAAACCTAAAATATATTTTCAGCTATTATATTAGAGAGACATACCTGGCTAATTAATCACTTTATTACCTGTTGCAGCTGTTTTAACGCACCTGATCTAATTTCTGTATATAACGGCATCGACACAGACAGTCCCATCATCAAGCAATTTTGTAGTTTTCACAACGGAGAAGAAGTCTTGTCGAGGGGAGACAGTCTACTTGTTACTTTTGATACAGACCGCAGCGCCGAGGAGCAGGGCTTCGCCGCCACGTACGAGTTTGTGGGAGAACACGTGGATGTGACACCTGTCGTCAGACATCCCAACAACACAGGTGAGACTTTCAAACTCTTCCACTCACAGTCCTTCGTCGTTGTCTGCTCACCATCATTACATCACTTCTCAGTGTATAAGTGTTCTACTGTAATGTTGTATAGATAGATCTTCTTGAACCTACTTATATGTACTTGAAGGAATTGTCAGTGTTTCGGTAACATCCTCTTCTGAAACAGTTACACTTGAGACTTTGCTCTTCGTTCCCTCTGTCAGTCTTCTCTATGCAGTTATACTTAACAAGTATAAACTGAGTCATGAATGTGTTTTTCTGTTACATGAAAAGGTCTGTTTCCTCTTCGTAGTGTCACGTGACAAACGTTTGTTTGCCATTTGTTGTTACGTATGTTAAACGTTTGATTACTCGGTACAGTTAAATGTTGTAGGTTTCTTTTCTTTTCTTTTTTTAGCGCAAAAGAGGAGTAAGATTAAGGTAAAGGTCGTCTCACGACCTTTGTCATGTCGTCAGGGAAGGAGGTGTTAGAGACCTCACTTATCTCGGGGCCAGTTCCCCTCTCCCTTGCTGCCTTACTTTCCCCAACCTTTATTGGAGTCAGGTACCCATTCCCGCTTAGCTGTGTCGACTAGAGGAAGTAATCTGCGCTACACGGGTATTGAACCAGTGGATCTCTCCGTTCGGACGCCAAGGCTTGGCTATCCGTTCCCCGAAATAAGAGTAGAGGCTAGTGACTAAACGAAATTCTGACAATACATATGGAACCAAACAATGACGGAAGAAGAGATCGGAAGTTGGGTGAGGTGGGTGAGGTGGGTGGATGGGAGGGAATGGGTCTTTTACGCGGTGTGAGGAACTAAGGCAAAGCAGCCAGTGCTGTAAAACGATGGCACATGCAAAGAACGAACAGCGTGCCCGAGACGAGGTCTGAACCCACGGCAGGCAATCTTTACTGTATTTGTGACGGGCGCTAACCGCTGCGGCCCAAGGCGAGATCGGGAAGGTCAGTGACGTATAGGGCATCTGTGCAGCCAGTCAATCTGTAGATGTGATTGACATCATCAACTCAGTAAAACTGAGACCATTTCAAAGCCTTCATTTTACATAAATTAATAGGCAAAAAATAAAACCTCTGATATACGGTACAACGGTAGAGAGAGAGAGTGGGCGATGGGACAAAGAAACTGAGGAGTGAGAAAAGAGAAAGAGCTTAACAGAGGCAGAAAAAGAGAGACAGAGACAAACATTAAAGAGAGAGATGCAGAGGGAGTGGAGGAGGGGAGAGAGGTGTCCGTGTTTATTCCTTATTGCGAAAGCGGTGAACACTGATGAGAGGTTTCAGGTAAAAATGACACCTGGCTTGAGATAAAACTGTTTCCCCCAGTATTCAAAACAAATGAGTTTTTAAATAAAATCAAATACAACGTCTGCTCATTACCCAGGTCCAGGTACAGCTAAAACTTGGAAGCACGAAACGAATCAATTAACCCCGGTGCGATTCATGTCAACATAACTACTTGACATTCCAAGGGAAGTAACTAGAAAAGTCTTGCTGCAAACGTTTTCCTACTATTGTCCCTTTCATCGCTTGGTGTGTGGGTTTTTTTTTGTTTTTGTTTTTGGGGGGTTTTTTTTTTCGTTTTATGTGAACGCATGTAAATGAATCATAGAATATCTTTAAAGGTGTATTGCTTAGTCTGAAAACATGGTTAGTAAATAATGGTTATTTTTCACTGGGCTTATTGGCAACTATAAGCTGTTAACTAATTGCAATTTTCTCTTTCAGTCTACGAACCAAACTCAGCGACGAACTGTAAGTTGTTTTCCTTCCTTGTGTTATTTTCTTATTGTTGTTCTGTTATTTAATTCTATATAATCAAATTATCTGACGGTTCAGTCTCAAACTAAAAAACAAAACTCTCTCTCTCTTACACACACACACACACACACACACACACACACAGATGCACTCAGATATTTGCACAAAGACACAGATACACGCATCTAGAGACATATAGAGATTACCGTTGATAATGATGATAAGCATTTTTTCCTACTTTTAACCTTATTTTTCTTTGTTCTATCCTTTCTTTTTTTCTTTTATTTGTTTCTCTCTTCCAAACACCCATGTACTCCACATCGTCGCGTGATAAAAATAAACCTTTGACATTTTCTCCTTTGCCAGCAAAAAAGTCAGTTCAGAGATTCGATCAGAGATTTGATTCGAGGTCTGAAGTTTACGAAAATGGCAACAGTCATAAGAAACGTTAGACAACGACTCGTCCTTTAATAAGGTCCTGTTTTTTACGGTTTTAAAAATAAGACCCTCAAAAAACCTCGGCCATCTAATTAAATTGATGTGTAAGTTTTAAGTCCGACGTCACTTCCTTACAGAAGCAAAGTACGTGAGCTTCAGTGTCAGCGCGCATGCGTGGAAATGGCGAAGTTGCAAGAGTGCGTTACTTTGAAGCGTGAAGAAAGGACTGGTTTTGCAAGATTTGATGATATTGATTTCTCCACGCCTCTTTGTGTCAGGGGCCCAGGGTTTTACTGGAGCGTTTGACACGCGTGAAGCCACTTCGAAACAAGTTTTGGCTCCACTTGGAGGATAGCTTGACAGGTTGGAGGATGCATTGAGTAATGAGCGTGGTCAGTGAAGGTTGAGGGCGGGGGAGGAGGTTGATTTGTCTGCAGTGGTGGTGGTGGTGGCCACCTTGATGCAATCGTGTGCCGTGGTCTTAGTTGCCATGGCGACCTTGATCTATCTTACTTGTTGTTTTATTGATGATCCGTTGGAGTCGTGTCTTGATCGGTTTGAGTCTTCGCTGTAGGGTAGGAATTTCTTAGGGAGGTTAAATTAAGCCATGACATTTTAAGTCCAAGTAGTATGAAAGTCATGTTTTTGACAAAGTTCTCTTTGATATTGACAAAAAAATTAAATTTTATTCATGCAATTTAAAAAAGGTGAAGCTAGTTCCAGATTAAGTAACTGATCGATCGAGTCTAAAAGAGTTATCTTTTTTCGCCTTCCTCCCCCCATACGTGGCCATGCAGCTGCAAGATTTATAACTGTGGAGGGGGGTGGAAGGGTTTGCGGCAGACTCAGCGTGGCGCCGATTTCGCAGGCCTGGAAGGATGAGCGATGAGTTGGTGGTAAGACCGATGACAAAACATCGCGACTTCGATCAATAGGACAGCATCAGAAATTCCACAAACCCAGGATGTCGCGGCTCCACCGGCAAATGGATGGCCGTGCTTGTATGACCCTCTTGGTGATAAGACTATGAAGCCCGCCAAGAGCCATAACCGTTTGGGATGCTCGGTGGTATCTTGGCGAAAGACTGTTTTCAAAGAAAACTTTCTTCTATATTGGATATTGGCCACGGCTCTTTTTTATGGCCATGACCACGAACGGAAAATGGGGGAAAATCTGCTTTCAGCATCAAAAGCCCTGTCCTGTGGGAGCAACAAAATTTCTGCAAAACTGTGAATCCCTCAGATGCCTTCTCCTTCCTTGTCACTTCTTGAGTTATGCCCAATATCTGTCTTGAAGTCTTTTTCTATGTCTCTGTTTAATCGTCTACCGTTCTGTTTGTCTGTCTGTTGCTGCCTCTGTCTCCTCTCTGTCTCTCCCCATCGCGGAGTCGCAGAGGTCAGGGTTAACTACATTTTGGTTGCCTTGTCACTAATTTCTCTGCTCTTAATTTGTAGTTTTTACTGAGAAGTGAGGCCCACATGTCATTTCAACACATTTTCTACAGGATTTGTCTATGTCTTGTTCTATTTCCCTGCTCGTGCGTTTCAACGGTAAATTCAAACTCGCAAAATTCACAAAATCCGTTCCTCACGTTCATCTTGTGTGAAAAAGGATGTGATTGACTTTACTAATTGTGTTATGTAGTAGAAAACGACTGGAGCTAAATTACAATTATTATCTTTGTATTCATGAACGTGGCTAGTTATTCGCAATCATGATGCTAATTTTTAAAATAAGAAGCAAAAAACTTGTGGCAGATTTCTTTTAACCATGAAGAAAGACTGGCAGGTTTGTCCATTTTTTCCCCGGAGATTAATAAAGAAATATTTTATATTTGACTTGTGGCAAGTTAAAAGACTTTAAACATATCAGCAAACGTTTGTGACTGTTCATTTTTGCTGTTGAAAAAACTTTAATTTTTAAAATGAATATTTTTTTTAAAAAAAACTATAATAGAGGTAGCCCTTAGTAATTCCGTTACGGCAAAAATTGTAGAAATAGAATTAAGTTTTAAAGGGAATCAGAGCATATATAATTTAAAAAAAATAATAGACTAGCTTTGTGTTAAGCTAGAACATTTTTCGCTTTCACGTCAACTGCATGCTTTGACTGAAATTAGACCACCTCCATTTTTCTCCTAACTGTCATTTTCTGTATTTTAGGATCTCTTTGAGGCAAGGTAATCGAAAAATAAAATAAAAAATAGGGCGAAAACTGAGCTACAATTAGACAGTACTCACCCATTTGGCCGGTCTGTGGGGACGGCAAACACTGAGTGATTAGCTGGTCTGGAACTAGCCCTGTCCTCAGCAGAATCGATGAGGGTTTTGAGGACAGATTCAGGAGGTGTGACTGTGAAGCAGCCAGAGCTCTTTGCAGCAGGACACTCAGACCTGGAAGTAAATTCATGGCAGATAAGTACGAGAAAATGGAAATGTCAATTTCTTTTCCATTAATTTTTTTTTTATAAATTAAGCACTTCAGCATCGCTCCGTCCTGCATATGCAAAGTCCGTGCATATGTCAAAAGAAAATTTAAGTCACACTTGATGAGAGGTGTGCTTGACTGGTTTTCGTGATTGAAGAGCTCCTTACCAGTAATGGTCGCCACAGATGTGTCTAGGCTTTGATGTCCAAATCACCCGACTTGTCTCCCTTCCGCTTCAAGACAGAAATTAGTTTCCTTTCGTAGAAGAGCTTTTAGTTCTGTCTGCTGGCCCCCAAGTTCTAAGAACTTTCCTCTCGGTACAGGAAGAGACGATGGAGATTTTTTGCACGTACTCTTTAGAAAAAAAAGTAAAACTAAATGTTTACAAGAATCATGAAAGATGTAATTTTTATTTTCACTTTCTTGTTGTTTGTGTTCTTTAAGTGTTTTTTTTCAGAAACAGGATTTTTTTTAATTTAAAAATAAGTGGTTAATTAAGGCAGCATACTAAGGAAAAAAATCATTGCGCTTTGCAAGGCGTATTCTTAAAGGTTTATTGTAAACAACCTAAAAGATTGTAACAGAGTAAATAATGGGAATTTTAAGGTCAATGGAAAGGTTGTTCTAGAAAATGTCAGAAGGACAAGCAAAACAGCGCCATTATCTGTCGGTTATCAGTCAGAAGACATACATGTATGGATACATCAGGTACGTAGAACACTTTTTCGTATTTTGCAGCCCTTTAGCAGGTGTATCTCTCTGATACCCACATTCGCAATCCTCCATATGATGTCAGTAAATACTACAATCTTCACATCGGCACCTTACGAATCGACTTAAAGGCTGTTTTTAATCGGACAAATATGATTTAGCAACGTTTATTTTGGCCATCAGGAAAGAAGTTTGCCAAACTTAGTCGGACGTTTCTTCTTGATCTTCTCGGTTAAGGAAGACATTATGATCGAGACTGGAGAGCAAGGTGTAGGATGGCCAACACGCATAACCACAATGTAGTTTAACTGAAGCTGACAAATGTTTTTGCCAGTTAATTATACACGTTAAACAGCAAATATGCAGATCTTCCCACGTTCAATGAATATAAAGTTCATTTTAAAACAGGTATATCAGTATCGGCAAGAGCACATTATGAAGTACGTGGTTTTGCGTATGGAGGTCCAAAAATACTTATTGTTTGTAAGCTGGAAAAAGTTTTAAATTACAACACACGGTTGGCATTGGAAAAGGGTAGCTAACTGAGAAACACAAGAAGAAACATTATATTATATCTATATAATATATGTTTTATTTTTCTTTATTGCTGGTTTATTGGACAGGAAGAGACGATGGAGATGTGTGTGTGTGTGTGTGTGTGTGTGTGTGTGTGTGTGTGTGTGTGTGTGTGTGTGTGTGTGTGTGTGTGTGTGTGTGTGAGACAGCCTGTTTGTCTTAGGTGCATCGAAAGTAGTATGCATATCAAGTGAAAATACGAAAACTTGACTGCACGTGTAGATTGAAGCCGCAATAAAAGCTTACGACAAGGAGTTAGTACGGAATTCTTCCCAGCTGCTCTCTTCAGCTACAAATCACTTCATTGTTGTCCATCCTTAGTTTCTTTGATCAGTTTTTTTTTTCCTTTAGCACAGCGGACAACTCCTGTATTAACGTGGTAAATAAATCAAATATTTAGTCCATTATCATCCTTTTCTTACTAGAGTAGGCCTCGCCACCTCACCACCTCCCCCATCTCACCATTAGACGGCCGAATAAAGAACAGAGGGACATACACTGACAGACAAATCTCCTGTAAGACACCCTTAAGTACTCTAGCTAATGTCAGAGGTGACCTAGCTCGCAATAAACCAAGTTGCCATGTTCTTAGTCAAAAGCCTCTGAGGACAAGGGAAGCTCACCATAGCTCATGTCTCTACAAAAGAATGTTGCCTGGAGACAACGTGTTCTTTTTCTTCAATTAGCCGCCCCCTTCCCAAGGGCAGCAGTAATGGATTCATGCTAGAAGAATGCTGATGAATGTGAAAGGGGTGGGGCAGGGTTGGGAGGGGTATTGAAGGGAATCTCTGGGATCGAATTTTTTTAATTTGTAAGCGCCTTTTTAGCTGGAAGGCACAGTAACAGCAATACTAGTAACAGTTACTGGAGATCCACGAAATAGCCGACAGGGAAACTGTGGTCTCGTGCAATCGCTCTTGATTCGCGCTTTTCTAGTCCTGTACATGCTTTCTGTCCTTAAGATGCTGAAAACACACCTGAGAAAGCATCGAGCTGGTGGTCGGCTTCAAGCCAGTATCGTTCATGGTGAAGTGTAATGGCTGTGAGCAGTCTGCTTGAGAACCAATCTCAAAACTAACTTCAAAAGTTAAGAGTCTTGTTAAGAGAAATTAAAAATACATAAGCAGCATTTGATTGCCCTGATCCATTCAGTGGCTGGGTTAAATCGTAAAGAGTAAAGCAACCTTCTGCCAGTTTTCTCGTAAAAAAAAAAACACTCAAGGCGCTTGTTTTGACTGCCTTCTGTTAGAGATACCATGTTACATGGCATTCCATATAGTATTCTATTCTCTATTCCTAGCCATAAGGTAATCACCAACCAATGTGACATTGACTACGAAGTTCAAAGACACCGGCAAAGACACCAAAATAATATTATTCATACATCCTTGACCCATATGGTATTATGCAGGATTAACCTCCTCTACCATATACATTTTAAAAGTTGTGTGTAAATACTTATGATGCTTATTTGATGAATGTTGTGTCTTTATATGTGGTCTATAGTCCATGAGAACTAAACAAGTAACTATTTTTTCCAGTAAGATGAGGAAGTCGTATTGTTTCGTATCATATGTTATTGACGTATACGACATTGACCCATGCACATTATGCGACAGTGACCCGCCGAGAAAGCCCAATCTGTCCCTCACACCAAATTCATAGTTTCATGATGCCTGGCGATGCCCCCCTCCCGATTTCTCTTCTACAGGCGCCGGCGGTGTCTGCGAGTTCTTCCGATGTGAAGGCTCGTGCGATTTGCACGTTACACAGACCCCCAGCGACAGCGGTAGCCGGAGCAGTGTAGCGCCCCTCCCGTCTTCCCCCCTTTTGCTCGATAAATATGTTAGCTGCGCGCCAGGCTCTGCGATCAGGAGGCGCCCGCGGAAGCGAAAGGCCTGGACTCTGACTTGCATATTACCATCCCCAAGACCGTTTATTTCTCTTTTGTCAGGTGGTCTGAAAATAGGGTCCTTCTTCCTCCCTTCCCGCCAAAAGCCAACGTGAGGGATTACTTGCACAAAAAGGTCGCCACGCTGTGTCCTGGGAGCCACAATGGATTCTGTCGGTGAGGAAGGCAGGAGAAAAAAAAGAACAGGGAAAAATTATACGCAGATCTTTTAAAAAGCACTTAATGTGGATTCAATGCGCAGATTGGACTTTAAAAAAAAAATAAGGCGGTTTGCGGGGCTTGTTCCTGGGCGCAGAGACAGCAGCCGCCTGCGTGGTGGTTGGCTTCGAACTGTTTTCAGTTGACCGAAGGGATAAGCAGTGTAGTCCCGATTACCGTCGCCTTGGCAACAGGGAGAAATGTCACAGGATTCTAGGCGAGGAGTGTTTCTCATTGTTTTGCTTACCTGCCTGGTCGTGGCACACCTGAGAGTGGACAACAGGAAGCAACTGCCGGAGCCAGGTATTACTGAGTGCTCTCCGCGTGACAGATTTTTAAAATTAGTTTTAGTTGTTGTTGTTGTTGTTGTTGTTGTTGTTGTTGTTAGATGGAAGACAGGAATGAGGGCGAAAAGACTGGGGAGGGGACTAGCAAGAGGGTGGTTGGTGGTGGCAGAAACAGTTGAGTTTAATGAATACTTATTGCTTGTTATTTAGTCTTAAAGTTAGTGTTCTGTCGGGTATTTTTACTATTTTTTGATGCCATCAAGCTCTTGACATTTTAAGATGAAAGTTCTGCGATGCAATACTTGCCTTCCCATCTACATCGCCGCTTTGCACATCATGATATAGGAGAGGATGAAGATTGACAATATATACAACGATATCTCGTTCTCGCTCTTTCTCTCCTTTTTTTTTTTTTTGTTGTTGTTGTTGTTCTAGTTGCCGTGTACTCATCAAGGAATTCCATTCATTCTTTCATTTATGTATAAAACACATACAGAGAAAAAAACGAAACAAGACTGAGTGTGAGTGAGTGCGTGAGTGAAACACTGACGGTACACAACCGCTAATGTCAAAGAAATATGTTTTATAATAATATGTTGGTGACACTGAGAAGTTTAAGAAAAATTTCCTGTACGAAAATATTTTCAAATATCACTGGTCCTTTGCTGCTATGCTTCAGCTTTCTTCAATTGTGAAAAATTAATTATTATATATTATTAATAATAATAATAATAAGACAGACTAAGCATAAACTGCTAAAAACATGTCTTGCTTTCGTTATACTGAGAGTAAATGTACAGGAGACACTTTCTTTAGCCAGGGGTATAGTAGAAGTGTGAGATAGGACATGGCTTGTGAGGAGAAAATACTTTTTCCCCCCGAAATATCTCCAGCTTCATCATTTTCTTCTTTTCGTCCTCCTTTCGTAGTTTACTTCAAACAGCATAAGCCAGTGTCTGTAGACCTTCAACAATATTGAACATCACCTTTGATATCCTTCCTTGACATTATTGTGATATTTTCCCCTCTGACATATTATGGACTATCTTTCCGTTTGAAGCGACAAGAGGCTACAATCAACAGAAAAGACAAACACAGAATGTCACGCAAATCACAGTTACACGGGACTAGTTGTTTGACTAAAGAACATATAAATCAAAAAAATAATAATTGAAGTGTGTAAGATGAGGCTGAATGTAGCGCTTACCGCAAATAGCTCTGGAAAAAAGCGGAAGTAAGCATGTTTTGAAAGAATTATTTGGCGAAATTGTGTCTTTTATGCCCATCATCCCTAAAAAAAAAATAAATAAATAAAATCTGACTAGCAATGAACTGCGGCGAACAATCGGAAATCTTTTTAATTTCTATTTATGTCTTTATCTTTGCTAACTGCGAATATTGTTAGAATATTTTGAAATTTTTTATTTGTTGATGTTCTCGATGTTCGTCAAAATAATTTGCAAAAAAAACATCTATTTACTGATCAATTTCGTATCCACCTTCAAAAATTTTTGGGGGTTGGTGCCACGGTCTATAATCAATATTTTATTTATTTGCTTACCTCTGTCTTCGTCATGATTATTTGATAGTCTCAATGATTATAGTAATATTTTACTAGCTTATTTATTTGTATTTAACTCGGTGTTAAGCCTAAATCAGATGCAAAATATAGCACATTAATTGCTAATGGTAAGATTTTCTCTTATCAAAAATAGTGTTGCACTAGGTTTTACTTTCTTTAATTTTCCGGGCACGAAATGAAGGGATGACAGTTGTACACCTCAAATGACCTGTTATTTCCCGTAACAGAATTTTCAGGACAGTAATTAAACTATTCATTTTTTCCTCTCTCTCTCCCCCACCCCCCTGACTTTATTTTAACTTAATAGTTTAGCTTTTGCAAAACCTTGTTCCTGCTGAACCACAATTGTTTTAATTTCCTTGTCAACATTAATGGTTTTTTGTTTTCTTTTGTTTTTGTTTTTATTTAACTGCAGACACGGGGGCTACTGTTGTGTCACATCACAGCCAAGTCCCGTTATTCTCTTTGTGTTCTGTTTGTCTTTCCCTCGCCATCTTCCTCCTCGTCCTCCTCCATCTCAAATTCTCTCTTTCTTGTCTCCTGTCGTTTTTCTTTTAAAGTTGTGGGAATTTCTTCCAAGTTAGGGAAACATTCGTCAGAAATTATGTCTTTAGCTCAAACAAAGTAATCATCTATTTTATTATTGGGATTTGATTTATATAAATATATATATATATATATATAATTTCATGACACTTTTTGGTCACAGATTCTGCGATGACAATTTTCTTGTCTTTATTTTAATATACTGATATTTTATTATATTAAATTTTATTTTTTATTCTTTGTTATTATTGCTTATTAACTATTTACTGTCTTTTTAGTGAAGTTGTTTTATAGTGCAATTTGACTCACCATTTATTTATTACCCTTGAATGTTTACTCTTAGTATTCAATCATCATCGTCATCTCGAACGTCTACATAGTGTTTGGCTACTAGAGTTGTTGCACCTGAGCATAGCTCTGAATAATAATAATAATGTTTGGCTTTTAGCTCACTGTACATGAGCATAGTATGAGCATAGTGCGTTCGGGTTTTTTTCTTCTTTCACTATTTCATTTTTTTGTTATTTCGTTTGCTCTTCTTTACTTCAATCGTGCTCTTCCTCGTTTGTTCTTTTTCATTTCTTTTCTTATCTAATTTCCATTAAGCTTTGTTTCTTTCTTGTTTTCGCTTCTTCATTTTGTTTCAGCTTGACTTTTCTTTTCATTTCTCTTTTTCGATCTGACTTGTCCCTTTTTCATTCTTTTCGTTCCTTTATGGGGAGGTTGGAAGGTTTTGTTTGTCACATTTCTTTTTATTCGTCTTTTTAAGCTTTTACCTTAATATGGCTAACATTAAAAATGAATTTTCGCCCATTTTAGCTAGTTAAAAAACTGTAGCCTTGTTACCACACTCACATTTAGCAAAAATGGCATGTAGAAACCCTATATATCAATTTTCAATTTTGTTAACAGTAAATGGAATGTCATCGTTTGAAAAAACTAACGCATTAAAATAGAGATTAAAGGCCGAATATTGTCAACAATCTATTGAAAATGATAGTTTATGGTGAGGGCGATACTGTAATGACAGGAATAAAAGATCTTGGCTAATTTGGAGAAAAGAGGGGGTGGTAGCAGACTATAAATTGCAACATCGATGAGAGTCAGGCTCCTTATATACATGGGCTTTAATCGGCGAAGAAATTCATTGATTTCCTTTCTCTCTTGAGGTCACTCTACCGTGAAAGCTATGTCGAGCATAACAAGACATTATTGGGTGTAATTCTCTCACTGGGTTCTTTTGTTTTGTTTTTTTTTTTTTTTTTTTTTTTAAACGGTGACAATGCGGTATCGAGTAAGGAAAATGGTTTTCTTGAGATCTTTTGGGGTTACATATCTTGAAAAGAATTTACGGAATTTTTCCTTCTTTTATTTATTTTTTTTTTTTTTGAAATGGGATAAGGCTTAGAGGAACTTTGCTATCTAAATGTGCAGTAAAGTTTTAGATGATGTAGTGAATAAATACAACAACATGTGCTGGCTGAAGAGAAAGGGACGATCATTTTTCCTCACTCACTCACTGCCTCACACACTCACGCACAAGAACACATGCCGCTTCTATTTATTTAATTACAGATTACACGCCAGCGCTTGAGGTAGAAGGAAGGGTTTCCATGGTAAAACCTCAACGAGCAAGGTGATGAATGCCCCATTGATCGAGGTCTTTTGTGCATCGAAAATCCGTTACCAAGGCAATCGTGTACACTGGAGCTCTGGGCAAATCGTTTTATGAGAAAACGTATGTCACCAGCTAAACAAAAAAATTATAAGAAAATAGAAAAGACAGACACCAGGAACATGAGTTTCATTCCACATTCAGCTGCATGTCAGGTGCAAGTAATTTATAAAAAAACAACAAAATTTCAAAGAGAATGTGCCCGCAAGCTAGTTGGATTTCAGAGCTAGTAAGCATCAGAAGCTGGGCTCTGAAACGGACAAACCCTCGCCGTTGTTCTCTTGTGGAGGACGCATTGAACGGAATGTAGAATCTAGTTTGTTTTCTCATTCATCAGTTTCCTCCAGCCTCTCTTGTAAAATAAATAGCCTGCACCCAGCACTTTGCTTTTCCTCTTCTTCTTCTTTTTTTTTTTTTTTTTTTTTTTGCTTCTTTTTGATTTTGTTCACTTTGACGTTGTTGTTGATGCTGTTGATGAAGATGATGGTGGTGTTCTTGTGTTTTGTTTTTTTTTAGTAAAGGTTGGGGTGATCTTGATCGTATTTCTGTTGCATTCAGATGTGCGTTGAGCCCGTGCTGAAAACTAATTATTATTCATCCCACGTCTTGCTTGCTTCTCCTTTCTTTTCCAATATGTTGCCATACTTTTTACCTCCCCGTCCATGAAATCCCGGTCGGATTTCTCCAGGCAGTTTTGCGCGTGAAATTCGGTATTCATGACACGTGAGACATATTCATGTGCAAGTAATCTTCTAGAAAATTTCATTTGTGCACGATCTCACCCTGTGTTCGGAATCTTTCAAAGCCATGTGTTGATTTGCATACAGAAGAATACTCATTTCAACGTCTACGTATTGTCTCGCCTCTATAAAGTTCATTTTACTCGCTATTTTTATTGCATCACAACTTTTCTTCTGGTGTATTTTTCGTTTAGCATTAATATCTTGGGGCCATATTGCATAAACAAGAATAAACAAATTGAAGTGATATTGATTTGATAAAATTAAATGTGGTTTTAATTCTTTTTCTCCTGATTTCGTCATTCCTTTAAGAAATATTTTACTCAGAAGTGCTTACTGATGTTTTTAAAACCCTCTCTCTCTCTCTCTTTCTCCCCCTACTCCCGTCTTTCGTTTCCACGCCCTCCCAGCCAATTGTAAGAGGGTCGTATCATAGTCCTCCTGACAAGCCGGTCACTTGTAGAAAAGCCCAGCCGGGGTTAAAGTTCTTGTCGATCGCTTGACGCCAGAAACACTGAGGCGGGAAACTGGGCAAAGCTCGGGACGCAAGATCGATAACTGCGGGTCACTGCCTTCGGACAGATCAGGTCCAGCGCTGGAAAAGGCTAAGTGGCAAAGGGATTACCTCCCCTTTCCATTACTTTCCTATGGAAGGGGAGAGAGACAGAGAATGGGAGACAGAGGAAAAAACGTGGTTGTTGTCGTGTCTGCTGAATTTCGTCCCGCAAAGCTCTCTTTCTCTGTCTCCTCTCTCTCTCTTCTTCTTCTTCTCTCTTTGTTTCTCTTTACCTTTCATCCCCTCACTGTCTCTTCGTCATCTCTGTTGCTTATTCTTTATCTTCACTTTAGTTGTTATTTGGTATAATATGTATTACTGCTTTCATTACTATTTTAGGGGAAGAGTGAATATACCTGTCAGCAAGAAAATGCTTGATAAAGAAGCATGATCAGTCTGATATTCTCATCTTTGGTGACACTTTGTTTTAGCGTTCAACACTTTGTGCGATGCTAAAATGCGAGCTATTCACTTCAAGTAAACTTAGAACAAAAAAATACAAAATATATGCGTGAGGCTTGTTTAGTGTCCAAATTGACCATCTCGGATGTCGTCCGAGATTCGGTGGTGTCTTATATTTTGTCGGATGATATCAGTTCATTGGTAGCACCATTCAGCTCTCCCGTTGACACAGCAGACATAAATATGACATCTTAAAAGCGGACCGAACAAGACAGGAGAAGTGCCAGAAAATTGGACCTGAATGACAGATCCGCCAAGAGCGCCTGAAGGATAATGGCTGCCTCCATTCTCCACCGCCCCCCCCCCGCCCCCATCATTGCTCGTAAGGTCATGACCCGAAAGTGACCGGGCCTCCAGGCTACACGCGCTGTGCGCGCAGTAACATGGCGACACGAGATGTAATCCTTGAAGAACATTCTCGAAATAAAAGTGTCTTTTAGGGCGCACTATAGCTCTTGGGCGCTAGCCTTAGCAGAGAATACGCTGGTGAGAGGAAACCTTTGATGACCTCGGGCCTTCTCCCCCTCCCCCCACATTACTTTACATTCATTTCAAAGCAGGGTTGGAGGGCTGAGTTCTTTGCGCGAGCCAATTTGATGGGATGCAGCGCGTATCACAGCGTTTGCTCCTGGAGTTGCATGCAGATCAAAGTTGAAAACTATTATTAGTAACGAACTTGTCAATGTCCTGTGGTGGTGGACAGCTCTTTGCCCTTTGTAAGCGTTTCTCGTACGTAAGCGCGTTTGTACGTGCAAGAGCGAGAATTAAAGCCCAAAACAGCACATAATTAAATTTTGGGGCGACAAAAAAGTTCGTTAACAGCACCTTCTCTATCTACAATCCATGTGTGGAATTTTAGCAAATACTATTAGAAAAAAAATAATTTAAAAACCATAAAAGTCACAAACATTATACGCTGAGGAAGTGGCGCAGAAATTACCCATCCCTAAAGTCACATGTAAGCTACCCAGCTTGAAAGCCTTCGCATTTACACGTGTATTTCTCTAACGCAGAAGTGACATGTAAATTACTTGTAAGAATGACATGGAGATAACTTGCCGTTGAAATTGGCACAAGAATACGAAAATTATTCGTCGCGACAATGACACGTACATTACACATACACATACATTACATTCATAACACTTTGACACGGAAAATATTGGGGAAAGTGACACAAAACTTATTCCGTGTGGAAAGTGACACTAAGTTACATGCCAGGAAAGTGATCCGGAAGCTACATGCCAGGAAAGTGGAACGGAAGTTACATGCCAGGAAAGTGACACGGAAGTTACATGCCAGGAAAGTGACACGGAAGTTACATGCCAGGAAGTGACACGGAAGTTACATGCCAGGAAGGTGATCCGGAAGTTACATGCCAGGAAAGTGACACGGAAGTTACATGCCAGGAAAGTGACACGGTAGTTTCATACCAGGAAAGTGACACAAAAGTTACATGCCAGGAAAGTGACACAAAAGTTACATGCCAGAAAGTGACACGGAAGTTACATGCCAGGAAGGTGATCCGGAAGTTACATGCCAGGAAAGTGACACGGAAGTTACATGCCAGGAAAGTGACACGGAAGTTACATGCCAGGAAAGTGACACGGAAGTTACATACCAGGAAAGTGACACGGAAGTTACATGCCAGGAAAGTGACACGGAAGTTACATGCCAGGAAAGTGACACGGAAGTTACATGCCAGGAAAGTGACACGGAAGTTACATACCAGGAAAGTGACACGGAAGTTACATGCCAGGAAAGTGACACGGAAGTTACATGCCAGGAAAGTGACACGGTAGTTACATGCCAGAAGTGTGACACAGACTATCGTCACAAGGGAAGCTGACGGGGAAATAACTGGCTGCACACGTGACATGGACAATCCTTGTTATGAAGCTGCCACTGAAATTACTGGCCGTAGACTGGTGACACACAGATTACTGTTTCCATGACACAAGGAACTAGCCACTCGGTACGACACGTTTGCAGTTTGTCGATTTCCCTCCCCTTAAATTTCCTTGTTGTTGACTCCAGCTTGTGGTTGACTCGTGTCATTGGCATCCATCCTTTAAATTACCTCCTCGCACCGTTTTTTTATCCCGGCATTTCTGACGCTTATTATATAGCATTTTTCACTTTTTCTTCCCACCCTCACATTGGTTGCAGAAATAAACATGTATTCCTTTTTTGAAAAATTGAATTTAGATGAATTCAATATTTAGCAGCAAGAGAACAAGCGCTGGGAAAGTCAATAGACTCTTGGCAGTTGGCTAACCTGCTAAACTTTAGCAGTCAGCTAAAATCTTTCTGTTACGAGTGCACTAGTCAAGTTAGTGCCTACTGAAATTCAGTATATATTCCCTACAAAAAAATTGTTAAGCCACAAATAGGTTAATCTCACTTAAACTTACCGGGATCACCATTACCCGAAATTGTCGATGACCCTGCCTAATCACAGAAAGTCTGAGATTCGAGGATTTTTTTCCCCAGTCTCGTGGATCCTGGTTTGGCTTAAGTAAAGTGTTACCTCTAGTCCACAGCTACAGCCCCAGGCGTTCATCCCATAATCCAGTACTGTTTCCAGAAAGAAATAATTGCTGCTGAAGTCGGGCTCTTTAATCTTTCCAACCTCCTTGTCCTGAAAAGGCCACGTCTGCCTGGCAGAACAGCGTCTGTCGTTGATGGGAGGTGAAGATGGAGGAGGCCCTCTTTACTGGCGGCACCAGTTGACAGGTCGTACCAGCCCGAGCGAAATTGACAAGTTCGTCTTGTAATTAACCCCCGTGTCAGTAGAGTTCGCTTGATGAGTCGCCAGCTGATTATTGACTTGTTAGTGGCCAGGCGCAGAGAGGGTGTAGAGAGGGTGAGCTGTCAACCCGACAAGTGCGTGCCAGACGGCGCTGAGACGAAAATGAACTCAACACCGACTTGTTTGCTTTGAAGGACAGGCAATATCTAGAGCACTGGATGGGATGTTTCAAATTTAGGGTCCATTAGCGAAATGCAGAGTGTAGTAATGACAAGATCCCTGCTATTTTTGTTTTTAAATGAAAGAAAAAAAACTAAAGAAATAATCAGGTGTGGAAGGAAGGAATGAACAAAAGAGAAATGAATGTAAACAAAATAACGAAACAGTTCTTCAGTAACGCAGCTATGAACAAAGACTAATGATCCACAGATTTAGAAACTTTGATAATTTTTAGCTGTCAGATATATCGATATTTCAAACAGCTTGATAAGAGGGAGAGCTCTTTCAAGAGCATATTAATTTTTCCTTGCTTAATGTAAAAATATTTTTAAAATAAAAAGAGTTTTCTTAAGAGCTTTTAAACGTAAATTTTTGTCAGAACAAATTAAATTCTTTTTTTAATCGACAGTCACAAAAATGTAAACCTGGAAAAGTACTTAACAAAATAAGGAAAGATATTTTCGTCTTTGTGCTTCAAATATCTTGTTTTGTATTGCTAATTTTTTAATAATCTTTGTTTCATAATGAACACTACTTACACATCGAGGACATGGTTGGAATTCAAAGTGTTTTCGCCTCTTGGTGGTCGCAATCGTTCAGAATATCTCGTATAGATTACTTTCATGAGAACTATGGATTGACATCTAACACCCAAGTAAAGATTGTCCCTAGGGGTTGTTTCCAAATGTTTTTGCTAGTTGCTGGGCGATAACCTCTGCATGGATTTCTTGTTCATTCATATTTCACACACCGGGCCCCCATACCCCCTACTTCTATATGTGTCATGTTACATGTTACCAACACCGCTGTGTCGTGTAATATGTTACCAATATGTGTAATGTCATGTGATGTTACCAACACTGCTTTGTGTTGCAGCTTTTCGATGTGGAGGCAGCATAAGCAGCATGGAGAGCAAGAACGGGACGATATCAAGCCCCTCCTATCCGAAGCCCTACCCGTCATCCCTCACGTGCCGCTTCACCTTTCAAGGGGTGGGGCGCGAGAGGGTGCAGCTCAAGTTCGTGCACTTTGACCTGCACTACCCTTCCGGAGACCCCAAGGCGCCTGTGGAGTGAGCATCTTAACTTGTGACTAACTTTGCTAGACATGTACTGGAGGATGTGCTAATCATGTCGACATGACAATGCCCACCTCACACAACACACACATCGGTATTATTCCCAACTGTAAGCATGATCAATCTTGCACTTTCGATAGACAGACAGACAGACACACGGACAGACAGATTGCAGACCATTCAGAGTACATGATATACAAGTGTGTGTGTGTGTGTGTGTATTAAAAAGTTATCGTAAATTATATAAAAATATGCATGTATACTGAAAGATTATACCTCAATTTACTGATACAAACAGCTACACATATAAACACACTAAGGCGCATCAACTATTATTGAACTGTGGTGATAACCTCCTTTCGTCAAGATTGTAAACACCAACATGTATCAGGCGTGTGAGGTGAGAGTCGTGGCGTTGAATAAAAGGCAACCAGGGGAAAGAACTTCACAAAAGCTGTAATGAAGCCCGGGGTCGACTTGTAAAACTACGCATGGATTTACACACTCTGGCTTGCTGATTCTAGTCACGTGATCGAGTAAGCGCCCCCTACATCCTGCTGCTGGGCAAATTGTCTGCAGCGCATGCGCCACACGCATCAATCGGATAAGACCTTCACCTTAGCTGGCTTGCCATCCACTTAACCTGCTTGACACGTTTGAATAAAGTGGGCTTCAGCGAAGAGAGGGAGTGAGAACCAGTCACCCATCTTCCTCTGAGGACTAGTGAGGAGCCATGATAGCCGCGGTACCTTTATTGGCCTCCAACTACCTGCCTCTTTCTCTCTCTCTCTCTGTCTGCTGATGCTCTCATCGTGCATCGTCTTCGCCTTCATCACTTTCACAACGATCCATCGGTCACTCCACGAAGAAGATTGGCGCTTGCATCCGCCAGGCGGCGCCTCAAGTGTCCTCCTCCACAACCGCCATTACTGTCCCCCCAATCCCAGCATTCCTTTGGAGAGTTTAATCAGCAGCGCCAGGGCGGAAAGGAAAGCTCATCAGAAGAAGCGAAGCAGATGCAATTCTGGCTTTGTTCTAGCGGCCGTACAGAAGGAGGCAGCCCCCGCGGCAAACGATCGAGTCATCGTGAGGTTTCTGATAAATCCCCTCTATCTCGCCTCGCCATTTTGTAATGTGTCTGTGCAGGAGCGCGAGCTCAGAAAGGGCATGTAATTCACGGGGAACACGAAGCAACCTTGTGTCGGAAGAGAAAAATAAAAGCAGAGATAATGAGACAGAGAAAGAGGGAATGCACGCATTTTCCATAATATTGTTAACATTCCATTGCTCCAGGATATTGCGATATACTGAGATCACCAATATCAAACTAGGTCTGGGATATAGATGAGTTTAGCTCTGATCGACTTTGTCCAGTTCACTTCATTTTTGTTTAATTCAGTTCAGATGCACTTGTCTTTCAGGGTAGTGGGGATAGGGGCCTGAGCTGATTCATTAAGATTATTGACAAAAAATTCAATGATCTTATGGATCACTCTTTCTCTTTCTCTCTCTCTTTTGTTTCTCGTGCCCCTCTCGCCGACTCGTGAAGAATTATCATTGTCATTCTCTCTCTCTCTCTAGATTTCTTTGTCTTTCTTGAACAGTTAGCAGCAGATGTGGGAATAATTTTTGAGATATCGAACTTCTCCCTCTCTCCCTTCTGGTGGATCTTGGTGATGGTTCTATTTACAGCCTACACCAGTCTGTACAAGTCCTGACCTACAATTTTATTGACCGCCACTTGCCTTGTGTTCCTCCCCCCCCCTTTCTGACAGACTTGTCACCTTCTAGGGCACTTGAAGATCTGTAGTTGAGGGGCTTTCATGTTGGATTCCTGCCGCGCCATTTCCACCCAATCAAGGTTCGCGCTGAAGTATGGACATTCGGGGCTACTCTTTGAAACTTTTATTCCAAAAACACACGAAGGAAGCTCTAAGGCCACAACTCGGAAATGTTTTAGTCAAGGTCCTCAGTTAATCTGAGCAGCAAGACTCAAGAACGACTGCGAGGGCTGCTAACAATGGCAGTCAGGTTCTTTAGACTAGGGTAAGGTAGAGTAATTACATCTGTTATTACTAATTTTCTCGTCCATTAAAATGGTTGTCTCTAACTGGTTTGTGAGTCACAATCTCACATTAAACATGGAGAAAAAAGAATCTGACACAACATGCCTAAATTTCGTCTTTCTGTATCTGTTTGTTTCCTTATCTCTCTATATATTTTGTGTGTGTGTGTGTGTGTGTGTGTGTGTGTGTGTGTGTGTGTGTGTGTGTGATTTGTTTTGTGAGTATGACTGTGTGTTTGTATGTGTGTGCGTTCATGTAAACCTGTAAATGGTATGTATGTGTGAATTCAGGTATGAAGTGTCTGGGTATTTGGGCGAGTGTATGTGAATGTACATGTGCTGCTGTCTTCACCTCACATCACAAGTCTTGTACAGTTGTACAGGTTCAGACACAGTGTCAGTCTACATACAGATCAACGGTCGTAACGAAGCCCTGGGCACATACTGTGGGTCTAAGCTGCCCCCCAAACTCATGTCCAACAGTAACACCATGACGGTTGAGTTCCGCTCACGGCGACCCTCGCAGACCATCACCGGATTTCTCGCCAACTACGAGTTTGTCACAAGTAATCCACGAAAACTTTTTTAACTTCATAACACAGAGAAAGAAAACATTAATTAATTAATAACTGATTGATATTTGGTATAGTGAACAGATGTACAACTTTTTTTGAAGATGCTTGCGTGTGTGTGTGTGTGTGTGTGTGTGTGTGTGTGTGTGTGTGTGTGTGTGGCTGTGCGTACATGTACAGGTAATAAACATGTCTAAGCGCTTTCTTTCTGATAATCATCAAACCAGTGTAATAACAGAAGTTTGCTGTGTATTTCAGATTTCGGCATCGACACAGGTCAGCAGGACAAAAGAGGAAGTAAGTACATGAGGGTTGCTGCCCTTAGTTTTCACTGGTCACTCCTCTCTTCAGTCATTCCATAAGAGAGAGAGTGTGTGTGTGTGTGTGTGTGTGTGTGAGAGAGAGAGAGAGAGAGGGATTGATTTATTCTTTATTGCTTCAGAATGGCTCGAACTATGTGTGAGAGAGAGAGAAAGAGAGCGTGTTTATTTATAGATGTTTGTGAGTGACCGAGACGGAGAGAAATACTGATGAATGATAGTAAGGGTTTTTTTCTTGCATTCCGAAATAAGAGGATGAATCGTTTTCTTTCTTTGTTCCTGGCAATCTTTTTTGTTTCATTTATGTGTTCGTTCTTTCGTTCCTTTCTTTTGTTTGCTGTTTTTAACATTCACGTGCGTATACGTTCCTTTCTACTGGAAGTATCGGAGCTAATTCCTGGACATAATTCCATAATCTGAAGATAGATAGATAGATAGATAGATAGATAGATAGATAGATAGATAGATAGATAGATAGATAGATAGATAGATAGATAGATAGATAGATAGATAGATTTTAACAGCCAACGATAGTGGATTTTCAAAATGTTTATATGTCATTACCTTTACCTGCTTCCGCTTCAGCTTGCACCTTTAGTTACGTCAGCAAAAATGAACCTGAGGGACACATCAGGTCACCCAACTACCCGGGCCTGTACCCGCGCAATACTGAGTGTCATTACCTGTTCTATGGCAAGGGCAAGGAACGGGTTCACATCACATTTCTTACATTTGATGTGGACGGCATTGGACCAAGGTAAACAAAAAGTGGCAGCCGATTATAAAGCATTTCTTTTGATAGTTGATGCAGATAGCTATCTGTGAACGATTATGTGGATAGCTATCTGTAAATGATTATGTGGATAGCTTTCTGTGAATGATTATGTGGATAGCTATCTGTGAATGATTATGTGGATAGCTTTCTGTGGTTGATTATGTGGATAGCTATCTGTGAATGATTATGTGGATAGCTTTCTGTGGTTGATTATGTGGATAGCTATCTGTGAATGATTATGTGGATAGCTTTCTCTGAATGATTATGTGGATAGCTATCTGTGATTGATTATGTGGATAGCTATCTGTGATTGATTATGGTGATTGAATATCCCAGATGTTCGGAATAATGTCTGCATTTGGAGCAATGGTTAGGTTTTCTGTTAAACATTTTTGTTTTCGTGAAACTAATAAGAAACATTTCCTCATTGTTTTCATCACCAGGTGTGAGGAAAACACGAAAAGCGATTACGTTTCTTTCTCCAATTTCTACGAAACTGAGGACCGGAAGTTGTACCGAATGTGCGGACTGGCGTCGCAGAGCAAACACAAGGTCGAGTCTGACGGCGTCTTCTTCCGGGTCACATTCAAGTCAAATGAGATTTACGACGCACATGGATTTGAAGCCTTCTATCAATTTCAAGGTTTGAGTATGTGCCTTCAGACTCCTGGGGCCAATTGCACAACACATTTCTAATTTTAAACACTTTTAGGCCTTAACTCTATTTAGATAAGTAGTTTAAAGTGCACACCACAATTATAGAATTGTTAAAACTAAAACTGCTTTATGTATGATAAAGTTGTTTAAGTCTGACTTTCCGTTCTGTCAGTACAATTTTTGTATGTTTATCTGCAATGCATTAAAATGGTTAAGAAGAGAATTTGCTTCTTTAGAACAGTTTTAAGGTTTAGAAACGTGCTGTGCAACTGGCCCCTGACCTCCTGTGATTAGCTGCTAAGCTCTACCCACAAAGCAATGGCTAAAGATGAATTAGTTATGAATGTACCATTAAATAGTATTTGCAGATCACCTAAAATAACTTTTAAGAAAATTAAACAGATATATAGAGACAAGCACAAGAAAGAAAGAAAGAAAGAAAATAAATAAATAAAAGAAAGAAAATAAATAAATAAAAGAAAGAAAATAAAAAAAGAAGTAAAATAAAGAAAATAAAGAAAGAAAACAAAGAAAGAAAATAAATAAATATAAGAAAGAAAGAAAGAAAAGAAAGAAAATAAATAAATACAAGAAAGAACGTAAGGAAAAAAGACATGCATCAAGCGGAAGGAAAGAAAATGTAAAGAAACAGAAAAGTATTTATGTGATTAATTAATGAAAGCACGATTTATAATTATTTTCCACTAGTCTCTTACCTTCAAGTGTTTACGTACTCCTAAAAAAGTAGTGAAATGGAAGTGGTTTTATGTCCGTAACCGCTGCATTTCGGGGGATCCTTTATTATTCAGCATTATAAAAGGAAATGCTAGCAGTTCTTACAGATACGATCTGATTACACATCCTTAATTTGGCCACTCTATTTCCGTTAGGTTTTTTCTCATCTCTTTGTTCCTTTTTCTAGCCAGCGCTAATTTAATCTTAAAAGAGCGTCTTCTTCTTAGCCATAAAATGTATTTTTTTTTTAATCTGGCTGTTTTTAAACCCTAATGATGATAATGCTTGCGTGTTCAGATGCTCTTTCTTTTTTTTCGTTTTATCTTGCCGAGACTGATAAGAGTGTTCGCCTGGTGTTTCTTATATCTTACGGTAGCAGGAAACTGCAATTTGCCTGATGGTGGATTGCGACTAAGCCTTTGACGTAGAGACCCCTGAGTAACGCCTTCTACAAGTCATTACAAGTTACTTAATTACGATAAAGGAGAGTGCTATAGATATCTCTTACACATTTTATAACGATACACGCTAAAGAAAAATAATCTAACAAAGACGAGATTTAGAAACCGTTGGGCAACGACCATTTGGGATTGTTCTTGCGCTTATTCATATAGAAACGAATAATATTCTACGACACAGTAGAGGCTTTCTAGCAGTAAATATAAATTTCTTTTTAAAAAAAGAGAGAAGAACTAGCAGTACTCTCTACAGACGATGTTTGCTGAGAATAATGAAAATTATCCATGATACTTTTGTTTCTGTTATTTGCGCAACTGCGAATGCATATGTCCTGAGTATTAAATGCTGAAGAAGTTGCTTTCCTGTTCGCACAGTTAATTTCGTTGGCTCGCCTTTGACATTTGTGTTTTTATCAAATGTTCCTTCCAACTTTCATCATATTTTGGTGGTGGTGGGATTAGTGGGAAAGTGTTTCCACCTTGAGGGTATTTTGCACTATGGAGGATGGAGGGGTGAGGACGCTAGAGTATCCAGAGTACCTGGAGAAAACCCCCGACTGCCAACCGTGTGAACAGGTGTCAGATACAAGGAGTGTCCCGAGACGAAATATGAATCCAGTTGATACAAAGGAATGTTTTAACCAGCACTCCCCCAGCCGCCCCTTTTGTTATATTTTGCTAACAAAGGACAGCTCCAATATATGATGACATGATGTGGACTACCACTGTGTTTGTAAATTTCACCTGAGGCAATTTGTTGCTTCCTTCTGAACTGACTTGCTCGATTTAATTGACTTTGACTTTATGTATATATTGCCACTAGAACCTTGAATACAACATTTTTATAAGTGCTAAAGGGGAATAATTTCATAGGTTTATAGAAAGTTGAAATATTAATTACTGGTACGTTCAGAAATGTTCAGATAACGCAAACAAAATGATAATGCCACGTTCTCTGTTTCCTTACCCAGTAGACCTGAATTTCTTTATTTGTGTGCCCACGTATGTACCCATCTTCACACAGGCTCGTCGCACGCGTACGCACACACACACACACTCACACACACACACATGCACCTGCACATACTTACACACGCTCTCAAACACAATCACACTTCACACGTGGCCACACACTTGGCAAAGCCAAGAAGTTGCTTTATTGCGTTTTATTATGTAACTTTTGTTATGTCAATAAAAATCAGATTATCACTTTTTAATGCTCAGGTGAAAATTCGCTTCACGAAAACTGTTATCCTTACAATTAATAATACAAATTAAAAAATTCAACCTATTTATCTTTATGCTCAAGTTGACGAAAACCCTGGACCTTCCTTTAGCTCGGAATGTTATGTTGAGACTGTTAACCCTAATCGATACTTTGGCTTCACGCTGCATGTGGCAGCAAGTTACCAGACAAACCTGATCTTTGAACTCCTGCCAATCTGTCGAAGCCAACACTTAGTCCTTCGCGAAGTTGTCTCCTGTCAGATCTCAGACAGGCCTTTGACAGCCAATATTCGGAACCGCGCCGAAATGTTTAATTTTCAATAGAATACTTGTAATAAATTATTCACTTTTTTTCTTTATCTTCTGATAAAATGATAGCCGATCTACCTTTTTCATGGCTAAGAGCCAATAAACAGAAAACACGTAGCAGGCCATTAAAGCTTGACCATGTGTACCTCCATCACTAGGAGAGCTCGCATCATCAGCTCCATCTCATCATTGTCTTAAGAGTGGAGGGATTAATTTTTGTTTCCTGTTTTCAGGAGGAGCACCAGGAGCACCAGCTGGAGAGCTGGTGGACCCCACTGCCCTTGACACGCAAACCTGCCTGCAGACATCTCCGTCGATCGTCATACTCGCCTTTACCACCGCCCTGCTGATTATCTCCCCTGTACGGACTCTTCACTTGTGATGACTTGCACGCTCACGTGTTGGCGCCCACTCTGGTGACTGCGGCCCGGAGTGAAAGCAAGCAACACGGAGCAAAACTACAAAAAAAAAACAAAGCAAAAAATAGTGTGCGATTGCGCGTGGTTGACTTGTTGTTCACCGTTTTCTGCCTGAGTGACTCAGCATGCAGTGATCCTCTATCCCGACTCTTGCCCTCTGACATCACTGACATTTGTTTCATGCTCACAATTTTTGGACTCGAATAACATCCAAGCAACAATAACAACAACAACAAGATTCAGTGCATTTGCCTGCGGGTATACCAAAACAGGTTGTGTACTCAATAATCTTTTCTTATGGTGTCGTGACTGACTTGTTTGAGAACTTCATTCTAGATTTTTTCCCCCACACTTTCTGTGAAAAAAACTACAATACAGCTTAGTCATATGTCTGGTTAGATTGTTTAAAAAAAAAAGAAAAAAGAAAAGAGACAAACCTGTTGAATGCAAGCAGGTTCCCGACTACATCAAAATAATCGTGCTTGTTGTTTATTTGTTCAGAATGATTTTGTCTGCCTATTTAAACGTGTGGTTAATCGCTTCTGTTTGTTTTTGTCTGATGTTTATCTTGTCGAATCATTAATTGTTTACGATTTTTATCAATAATACCATTGTTTGCGCTTACTTCGCGCTTGCCTGCTGCTTGTTCTCTAATGTCCATTGTTGTCACCTGTTCACTTCTGTCTTTTTGTTTTTCCGGGTACTTTAATAAACTATTCCTTATTTGCCCTCAGTCGGAACACTGACGAATTTCGCTTGATAAACCTGTGATTCTCAAAACAAATTTTAAGTAGATTTTGTTTTGATATACTGGTTGATTCGTTTGTTTGTTTGTTTATTCGTTCATTTATTTTATTATTTATTTTATTGTTCTTTTATTTGTTTTATTGATGGTTCTTTGTTTGTCTTCTCTTTTATTTGTTTTATTGATGGTTCTTTGTTTGTCTTCTCTTTTATTTGTTTTATTGATTCTTCTTTCTTTGTCTGCTCTTTTATTTGTTTTATTGATGGTTCTTTCTTTGTCTGCTCTTTTATTTGTTTCATTGATGGTTTTTTTTGGCCTTCTTTTATTTGTTTTATTGATGGTTCTTTCTTTGACCGCTCTTTTATTTGTTTTATTGATGGTTCATTGTTTGTCTTCTCTTTTATTTGTTTCATTGATGGTTCTTTCTTTGTCCACTCTTTTATTTGTTTTATTAATGGTTCTTTTTTTGTCTGCTCTTTTATTTGTTTTATTGGCGGTTCTTTCTTTGTCCACTCTTTTATTTGTTTTATTAATGGTTCTTTTTTTGTCTGCTCTTTTATTTGTTTTATTGGCGGTTCTTTCTTTGTCCGCTCTTTTATTTGTTTTATTAATGGTTCTTTTTTTGTCTGCTCTTTTATTTGTTTAATTAATGTTTTTTTTGTCTGCTCTTTTATTTGTTTTATTGGCGGTTCTTTCTTTGTCCGCTCTTTTATTTGTTTTATTAATGGTTCTTTTTTTTGTCTGCTCTTTTATTTGTTTTATTAAGGGTTCTTTTTTGTCTGCTCTTTTATTTGTTTTATTGATGGTTCTTTCTTTGACCGCTCTTTTATTTTTTTTATTGATAGTTCTTTCTTTGTCCGCTCTTTTATTTGTTTACTTGGTCGGTCGATCTTTTGTGACATGTATTTATTTTTTACTTAATTGCTCGGTCTTTTGTTAGTTCGTTGGCTTTATTGCTTCATTCTTTTCTTCTATTGCTTGTCTGCTCACTTATTTCTCAGTTTGTCGTGTGTTACTGGGGTTGAGTAGAACTTTTTCCATTTATTTTAAAATCTCAGCCTCCCGTGCATGTAGTGACAGAATGGTGACTATAATACTAAGAAGATAAAGGTTACAAAGACTTATCCTCGGTCCATTTCTTGTAAAACCCAGCTCACAGTGGTGGCCTGTCATAAGGAAAGCCTTGTATAACACAGGGAAGAAAGAGAAACACGAGAACATGTCCAGCAATGGAAGTGTGGATAAATAGACTGGCTGGACAGATGACTGAGCGAGTGACTGTATGTACGGGTGGAACTGTGGAGTGGATGAAGTGGTCCGAACAGATGAATTGAATAACAAAATAACCAGTTGTAGCTTCAAATGTACAGTTTTGTTTCAGATGTTTAAGGCTGGCTGGCTGTTTGTGATGGCTGGCTGTTTGTTATCATATTATCCTGACTGTTTCAGTACAAAATGCAGTTCCATGCGGTATTAATAAAACCTCCGTCTGTCGCAGTTGTTGTCTGACTTAAGTTAATTTTTATTTACATGAACTTTTTAAATATTATCTTTACTTAGAGGAAAAACTTTAATAAACAGAACTTTACGGAATTCATAAATTAATAAGTTTTAATACACAAAGAGTAACTGAGTATGTAACCAACAACTTGTTTCGAAAATTCTGTCAGAAATGAAATTGAGCAAAATTCATTTAGATTATTCCTTATAGAAAAGATATGTCCTTTTTTGAGAACTCCTTATTGACTGTTTAAATTATTTACGGGTACAAAAAGATTATAAAATCCTGTTACAAATTCAGCATTTTAATTTGCATTACTTGGGAAAAAGTATATTTGACCTGCTGCGGGGCGATGAATATTTGAGCTTCACTATTATTATTATTATTCTTTTGTAAGGTTGCTAGTGAGTTTTATTTGAGGAAATGCTTCATGAAGATGACATATAATGTGTTTTGTTTTTATTTATGTCTGTGCCCCTGTCTCTCTCTCTCTCTCTTTCCACTGCATGATACGACATCTCTATCTTTCTTCCCTCCAGCCGCTAAAGATCGCAAAATTATGTTGTGAGAATGATTTTTATTAATAGAAAAGTTTGCAAAATAATCTTCAATTAAAACACCGACTAAAGGATGACACAACAGAAGCTGTCATCCCAGCTCGATAGGTTCTGTCTGCATCCGTTGTTTATGTATATGGTAAAATGTAAATATTGATTCCTGCATTATTGTTAAAATTATTATTAATATTATTAGTACGCGGTCATTGAAACTTACATTTAAAAGTTTCATCAAAAAAATACAGTCTAAAGATTATGCTGTGCATTTTTTCATCGTTTTTATTTTTCGAAATCAGATGCTCAAGCAAAGAATGAATAAATAAATAAATAAATAAATAAATACTTGATGATTGGTGCTTTAGTGTGTCTAGCAATTACTCTTTGATCCTCGTCAGCAGCACTTTGCTGTAGGTCGCGATGTGTTTCGCCTGATTTCTGTTGCTTAGCAACGTGATACGCGGCTTGCTGTTTATTGGCTACAGTTACCGCACCTGGGCTGGTATTGGTGTCATAGGTCACAGGTCACAGGTCACTTTTAGAGACAAAAGTTAGTAACGGGTTAGATAGACAAAGCCGGTAGCCTCAGACCAATTAATTGATTTCGTGGATTTAATTGTTGCCTTTGTAAGGCCTACAGTTTATGATATGATACAGAGGGGGGGGGGAATAGTCGACATGCTTGACACATCCCAGCATGCATTTTGGTCCAACTGTACCTGCGATAACCTTTGTCCTCTTTTGTCGACTTTTTCTTTTTAGCGTTTTGGTTTTGTTTTTTTTTTTCTATCTATGCTGACAGATTATGCCTGTTGTCTCATGGCAGACAACTGTGAGACTTTAAGTTGGTGATCTTATTGGCTTCATTAAGATATTTCTCAGCAAGTTCTTGATGAGTCTCTGTGTGTAACAGCATTAGACTGGTGAGACAGTGGTGACACAAGGTACCAATGACTTTGGTACTAAATGATGGGGACGCCTTTTCGTCACATTCAAAACCTCTTGAGCAGCATCTCTCTGTATTTTTTACTGGTGTATATATTTGTGTGTTTGTGCGTACGTGCATGTGTGTGTGTGTGTGTGTGTGTGTGTTTCTACAAGACAGTATCAATTGCTATTTCAGGCGCCGTATGCATAGATTACTGTATCAACCTGGTCCTAAATTCATTAGAACGATAGTCATCCTAGAAAATTATGTTCTCTAATAACTTTATTCTAATCATTTTGGTAAAGACTTTAAATAAAGTGAAAGCACGGGTTTGAGTCAGTGTTCCTTCGGTTTAAACTGCATTTCTAAATTTTTTTCTACAAGTTCATATTTCTTTATCTCATTATTAATATTAAGCATTAAAAAGTACAGGTAGCACATGTTTACTAAGAACTAACTCCAACAGTTTCATGAAATGAAGACACCCCCATCCCCACTCATAATATTAACTTCATCCGTGGCGTCTGGTGAAGGAGTCCATTGTGCATGGTATATGCTTTGATGTGTTGGCCATGAGATTACTGTAAAGAGATAAACAACAAACGCCAGCAAAGTTTTCTTTTTTCATTGCTGAGGCTGAGGACTAGCGGCAATGCAGACTGACACCAGCCAAGCGTGTAAACACCTGCAGTTACACACCTCTGACCCCCACACAGGTAACTGTTAGAGGCGGGAGGGACAGTGTTAAAATGCTCACTTGTCAGCACTACTGCAAGAATCGGAAAGTTCTTGGTTCGGATCTTGTATCAGGACTGAGCTATTCAGGTTTTTTTTCCCTCGCCTTATCATCTGCCCATCCACATTGTAAAACTCTTACGATGTGGAAGGACTTTCCTCACAGTACCATAGTCTGTGCTCTCATCGGTAGTAAAAGAGTGACAGAGATATTCACTCTTACTGACTAGTCTCTCTGGTACGTTTTGTAATCTGCTTTTAATTTTAGAAACTTGTGATATGCATAGACTAAAATTATTTGACTAAATAATGTAGAGTGTATAGTTATTAATTCTAGTTACATTTGACAATCTTTGCTTTGAAGATTTCTTTTTCTGATCGTGTTTGTTTAGTACATATTTGCAGGCTTATAGAAGCGTCCTTTTACAGGACTACTGTGGAGATAAAACAGCTTATGAATTTCTAGACCTTACTGTTTAGAAACTGTTAACTATTTGATGTTAAAGAATATTTGTGAATCTGTGTATTTGTCTATTATGTTCATAGCGACAGTTAAGCCCCTTTTCGGTCGATACCTCCGTGGTGATACTCAGTTTTTAAAAGCACCTTAGAAAAAACTATTAACACACACACACACGCACACACACACACACACACACACACACACACACACACACGTACGCACGCTCACGCGCAATGAGATTCCAGACATTTGATTCAAAATTTTGCCTTTCGCAGCTCTTGTAGCTCATTCCTAAATTAACCCATGTAAATAGAAATGCTGAGCAAAAAACATCAATCTGTTATACCCGATGGGGAGAGAGAATCTGTCTTTTTCAACTGGCCAAATTCAGTCAAAACTCAGGTGAACATAATGTCAAAATGCTGTGAACATCTTGTAAATTGAAATCCGTTCGAAATTTTGACGAGACCAGGATAGAAATTATGGACATGAATAATTGAACAAACCTGTGTGTGTGTGTGTGTGTGTGTGTGTGTGTGTGTGTGTGTGTGTGTGTGTGTGTGTGTGTGTGTGTGTGCCTCTGTGTGTGCGTGTGCGTGTGTGTGTGTGTGTCGGTGTGAGTGAGAGAGAGAGTAAGATTTCTCTTCCTGGTGCGCCTGTACTTATTCATCCTTCATCACTCGTATTCCCCGAGTAACTGATACAAATGGTATAAAAGTATATTTCCCACGTTAACCGGTAACATTCTATCTCACTCTTGATATTCTGATTCTCTCTCGTGTACCTTAATTTAGCTCACATCCTACAAGTTTGCATTTAATGTAGATATACCACACTCTAACCTCCTCATTTTTTTTACTTTTATTCTTGCACTGCTACCTTCTTGCACATCCTCAATATTATATTCACATACACTCTTCTTATGTACATTCGAGTCTTCATCAATTCTATTTGGGGGGGGGGGCTAGGTTTGATGTCCTTGTTATTAAACAATAACACTTACAAATTAAGAAGTATTTTTTGTTACTAGATAATACAGTTTATGTACTATGAAACTGAAAAACTTATAGTATTAATCGTAAACACTGATCGTTTATTCTGATTAAACAATAGTCAGAAACATTTAATACTAATTTTGCGTTTTCACAGGACGCAGTTCTGCTCTTTCATTCCTTCATTTCTTTCCTTTTTCTCTTTTTCTGTCATTCTTTCTTCTCGTTTTCTGCAGCTCGTTCAATTACTTTAGTCGTTGCTTTAGTCGTGGATGAGACCTCCATGAAAGTATTGATACCTGTTTGATTTTTCAAGGGATCTCTTACAAGGTAAATTTCCAGTCAGCATCTGTTGAAAGTGTTTATGTAACTGTTGTCTGTCCCTCCTTCATTTACATGTTATCAATTGGTTGAATTTTATTTTATTTTTGAACTTGCTGTTGTTCTCTTTTCTCCATGGTTTACATTTTTATTGCAATGTTTACAATTTTTATGTCTCTAAGAACATATGATTCAGCTTAACAGACTGACATCCATGTTACTGAAACCGCAAGTTGTGTGTCAAGTTTTGTGTACAACACCAGAAAAAAAAATATATAAGCACACTAATAATATTAGGACATTCGTTCATAAACACTCTCGTTCCATATGCTATTGTTGAAGATTCCATCTACAGTTTAACTTAAATCGTTTTTATGTGATTTTAAAATATGGGACTTCGTGTTGGGTGTGTAGCTGAGACCCATAATGTTTACCGATTTCAATATTTAAGACATTTGTGTGTGAGCCTAACACTGTGAGGAGTAACACAATCTCGCCCTGACAAATTTCTTTTGGAAACTCGTAAGATTCTGAGACATTTGTTAAGTCCTGTGTAAGAAAGCGAGCTTGAAGATCAATAAAGTTTATTTATATTTCCATATTCATGGCGGTTTTTGTTGTTGTTGTTGTTGTTGTTGTTGTTGTTGTTAAGTTCTTTGTAAAAAAAAATTGTCGGAAAAGTTGCAGTATGGAATAAGTCTGAGAATGATATGCTGTTGATTCATTGTGTTTTCGTAAACTATCAATATATCATTACTTCATGTTGGTAAGGGTTAGGATAATTAGGTCTGGACCTTGTGGTAACTGTTGGTTAATTTCAATGTATCCTGATTTTTTTAATTATTACAAACAGACACAAAGACAAACATGCAGATGAAAGGAGAGAAAGAAAGATGCAGACCAGCGGTTTTTAAAGTCAGGTAGCGAATGGAAAGGTGGAGGAATGAAGTTAAAGAAAAGAGAACAGTAGAGTGAGTGAGTGAGTGAGTGAGTGAGTGAGTGAGTGAGTGAGTGAGTGAGTGAGTGAGTGAGTGAGTGAGTGAGTGAGTGAGTGAGTGAGTGAAAAGGAAAGAGAGAATAAATTATAGAAAAGTGAAAAAGTGTGTGAGAGATAATTATCAGTAAAAGAAGAAACTAAACAACACCCTTCAGCATCACTGTTTTAAAAAAATTCACTTGAAATTTTCACTGACAATACTTTTCAACGAAATTATATGTCTGGCTTGAAAATTTATCAAGCCCATGAGAAACCAAATTTGTGTAAAAAAATATTAAGTAGGGATAGTTTAAAAAATAAATGGTCTTGGGTGTGAGCCTTTAAACTGCCGGCTTCTCTAAGCACATCAAGCAGCCAGTGTAGAATGTCGGACACCATAGTCACGTGACCTGTGTATAAATCTCCCTATCGTGACTTGCCTTCTGCTTCTCCACGTTGTTCCTGTTGTGTTGTGAGTCTCCTTGGTGACTGCATCGTTCAGAGGGAGTTAAACTGATTAAACACCCTTCCGACAGGTCTGACTGCAACCCCATCCTCCCTGTTTTGACAATTCCGACTGTTTCATGCTTCACTAAGCTAGCGGAAAAGCTTTTAATTTATTCGACTTGAACTTACTTTCACCTGCCGCTGACCCATTAAAGCCGAATTATTGGGCCTCTCGAGCTCAAAACATTCCGTGTGGGAACTCTTGCTGAGATATATTGTGAGTGTTTGCTCATTCATTTATTGTCGTAAATAGTCACGGGGAGAATAGATAATGATGGTAAAAATGTTATGTCGGCGAAACTGGATATATATAAGGAAGCCAGAAGCCAAGGGCAAGTAAGCGATACTTGAACATCACTTGCCGTATCAACGCGAGTTACTTCGCTTTCAAGAAGATCCTTATTCTGTCAGAATGGTAAGAAATGGAAGAAATAGTCTCTCTCTCATTCTTTTTCTTTTCATCCTACTGTTTCTTTCTCTCTCACTCTCACGGGTAACTGTTTCTCTCTTCTCTCTTTCACACACACACACTCTCTCTCTCTCTCTCTCTACTTATTTGTTTCCTCTTTTAATGTCTGTACCCATACACTTGTATTATTTCCCAAAGACTTGGATACAATACAATGTAAAGATCATGATGATTTTTTTTATTTTAGAATCATCACTTTTGAATGCTAACTACATGGTCCGTTCACTCTTTGCCAAAAAAAGGATACTGAAAGATTTTTTGTGAACTGCAAATATTCCTTCTATGGTATCTCAGGGAGTATTGACTAGCTCTTTGTGTGTGATTGTTTGTTTCAGTGAAAGAAGTTAATCAGCAGTATTTTTCAGCAGTGTTGTACCCGTTATGATTATCGGTCAATCATGGATTCTAGGATGAGAAACATTCTTTCTAAAAGATAGGGGTGGCATGAAAGCACCACACAAGATACTGCAGGACGTGCATCAGATTCTTAAACTATAATATTAGTTGACCAATTTAATTTTTGATACATATTATAAACATTATTTTGTTTTCTTTTGGTTTAAAATAGAAGGCGGTGTTGGTTCTGCTTACTGTCATGGCTGCGGCCTTTGCCTCTGACCTCTCACCTACTGTGGGGAAGAATAACTTCGTTGACGGCTACGGGAAGTTTGGCCTCTTCGGAAATGGAGATAACTTGTTTGGAAACATCAAGGGAAACAACTTACCTGGCTTCGGCGATGACTTCCCCGGTAACAATTATCAAAAAGGAGACTACTATCCAGGCGGATATGGTGGTTTCGGATACAACAACGATTACGGAAAAGGCTACAACGGTTACTAGCCTGGTCTGGCCTACCCTGGTAACGGTCATAAATATGGCGCTTACGTCTAAACAGCACAGAACCGAAAAATGTAGACTTTAACATCATGAGAATCAGAAGAGAATATGGATTTTTTTTAAATAAACAACTTTTTATGTACATGTGTCTGTGTCTGTGTGTGTGTGTGTGTGTGTGTGTGTGTGTGTGTGTGTGTGTGTGTGTGAATTTAGAAAACACTGTATTGTGTATGATGGATGATGGTGAAGGTGCTGGTGAAGAAATTGTCGTGACAAAAACTTGTTTAATTTAAACCAGTGATTACAATCAGGCAAAGTTTTATCCAGAGCAAGTTCTGGCTCTGCATTTTCTATTTTTTTCTATTTTTCTTTCTCCTTTTTCTTTGGTTCTCTCTTTATTTGTCGCTGTCCCCCTCTCTCTGTCTTCCTACATATCTCTCACCCCCACGTATCACATTCATACCATTCATCATGAATGTCATGAATGACATGAATTCATCATGAATGAACATAAATGTCAACACGTCACGCTATGTTGTTAGGTTTTGTCAGCCTTTTTACAACAAATATATCAACAAATTCATTAATCAAGACACATTGATTCAGCTTTGCCAATACCAGTCTAGAACACCTCCGCGTTCTTGTGAACAAACAAGAAGAAGGAGTCCGACTGTTTGACTATCAAGATGATAAGGACAGAGATTTCATAGTTGATGTTCACCATCCTTACAGGCTCCCTGTTGTGAGTGTTGGCTACAGACCAACATTCCCCATATTCCCTACAACTTATATCTCCTGATGACCCTTTGCTGAAAGTCAGGAAAGATTTGTTGACTGGCGCCACACAGGGCAAGGCAATCAGTCCCAACCACTACAACCATTGGTGTCATGGCTACTTGGATAAATGTGGGGTCTACAGCCATGATTCGACGATACATATTTATGGGAGCTGTGATGGAATAAAGTGATGTGGACAGTGCCACCAGAAAATATTCTAAAACTAATGGACTGATTTAATCAATGGTACTAGAGCAAGACGGAGGTAGGAGGAGATTGTTAAGTAAGGATCACAAAAGAAGAACGATGATAGAACAGATTAATGGTAAAGAAGAAAAATGAAAGTAGTCTCTTTTTTATACGATGACAATCAGGTTGCCATCGCGGGGAAGAGCTAAGTACCCGGCTAAATTACCCCACTAAACTTTACAGATGTTCGCAACGGGAGAAAAAGGACCGTTAGCAAAGGTTACTTCATGTCCTGTCTGGACTGAATGGGTGATGGAAGCTGTGATGGCACTGACCTTTTCAATGGTCTGCCAGGAAACTGCAGGAAACAGAAATGATAATATCATATTATGTTTGATTTAACATCTGTGTGATTTTGTGTGTGTGTGTGTGTGTGTGTGAGAGAGAGAGAGAGAGAGAGTGGGTTTGCGTGCATGTGTGTACTTATATGTTTGGATGTCTACGTGTGTGTATTCATGTCTGTGGTGTGTGTCTGTGCATGTGTATGGGAGGAGAGGCTCATAATCGATCCAGCTAGGCGACGAGGAAGGGGGTACCACACGCATGTAAAGAAAACTCCAGGCTACATACGAAAGTAGCAAAATTTTTTGGTTGTCAAAAACCCAAAGCTTGCCTTTGTTACATGGCAATCAAAATGATTTCAATGCTGTATATTGTTCCTAAACACACACACACACACACACACACACACACACACACGCACACACACACACAACTGACGACGCAAATTGAGGGTTTGTTGGGGGCAGTGATCAGTCCTACCCATCCTGATCATTCTTCGGAGACATTCGCAAGAACAGCTACATATGTGTGCACACATCTGCGGGGGACATATTACCACACAGTCACACACACACACACACACACACACACACACACATACACACACACACATGCAAGAATGTATTATCAAAGTCACACATATGCGGGAATGTATGCTCACATAGCCGCACGCATGCGGAAATATAACATCACACAGTCACACACATGCAGGATTAGATTATCACACAGTCACACTCGTGCAGGGATATATCATCACAAATCGTCACACAAGCGGTAGTAGATTATAAAAAAACCCACACACATGCGGGAATCTATCACACAGTCACACACATGCAGGATTAGATTACGACACAGTCATACACATGTGGGAATATATTATCACATTCATGCTGGAATATAAATTATTATCAGACAGTCACACACGTGCGGGAATATATGATCACAGTCACACTCATGCGGGGATATACTATCACACAGTCACACACATGCAGGATTAGATTACCACACAGTCATACACATGTGGGAATATATTATCACATTCATGCGGGAATATAAAATATTATCACACAGTCACACACGTGCGGGAATATAAATTATTATCACACAGTCACACACGTGCGGGATTATATGATCACAGTCACACTCATGCGGGGATATACTATCACACAGTTACACCCATGCGGGACGACATCATCAAAATGTCACACCCATGCGGGAATATTTTATCGCGAACACACAGGAGGGAATATATTATCCCACAGTCACACGCATGCGCTGGCGCACACGTGCAAGGCAAACGCGACAACCTTATTGTGTGACAAAGAGAAAGAGACAGTGTGGGACGCGTACCAGACTCCAGACTGAATGCCTTTTCATGTCATTATTAGCGTTTCAAATAGGCAATGACTGTCTCAGCTAACCACTCCTCTTTTAGTGCAGGAGAGCGAGGGGCAGCACAAAATGGAACGACAGTGTTATGCGACTTCGTGTTGACACGCCATCATGCACGTGCGTTCTCCTTACAAGGATGTCCACCGCTTTTCATTAACTCGCGGAATAGTTGTCTTTCTTGTCTGTCTGTCTGTCTGTCTGTCTGTCTGTCCTGCTTGTGCTGTTCGTTTGTTTGTCTGTCCCTGCATATCCTGTCTCTCCAGTATGTCTTACTTACAGTCTATTTGCCTTATGTGTTCTGTCTGTCATGTTTCTCTGAATGCCTGTCTTCCTTAGTATTAGATATAAATGTTTTATCAGTACAGTTCTTCTATGTTTATGTTGTTATTTGGTTTCCGTCAACAGACCCAGTCGTGTATGAAGGACATATCACCCAATTGGCCTCTGGGATGAATAATTATCTTTTCTGATTTTTTTCCCATTACAGTCTGTGAGAGCAACCATAACCTGCTTATATTCACTTGTCTTATCGCAAGTAAACAAAAAGTATAGACATTAAAGTCGCTTGTTATGAAAACTATAAACATAAGAAAAAAATGAGCTAGTATACTTTTTATATATCATTTAACATACAAATATTGCTTGACATACTTTTGATCATATGGCTCTCAGGATTTTGAAAAGGATGAGAACACGGAATGATCCTAGTTTATAATGTTGACGACATAGAAAAAGTGTATGTACTTGTTCATATCTAGATCTGCATTGTACTTATATGTTCTAACATTGTATGCATCTATCGATCTATATACCATGGCATAGCGCAAAGAGTTTCCTTTTGTGTATGGAGACGGTTCAGGGATACATTGGTTAAAAGATAATCACGTCTGCTGTCTTTGGCTTAGACCTTGTCTTAGACATGCTGATCTGTGTTATGCATGTGACACCTTTCTACAAGACCATCTGATTTCTCGTTATACAGTGTTTGTTGTCGGATTTGTAGAAAGCTTTAAATTCCATACTTCTGTGTGTGTGTGTGTGTGTGTGTGTGTGTGTGTGTGTGTGTGTGTGTGTGTGTGTGTGTGTGTGTGTGTGTGTGTGTGTGTGTGTGTGTGTGTGAGAGAGAGAGAGAGAGTGAGAAAGAGAGAGAATAAAAAAAATAGAATTGACGAGTTCTCACAATAAGCGCTGAATTTATTGAAGTCGCATACTTTCTTAGTTTCGCTTTTTGTTCGTCTCTTCTTCAATCAATAGGCAGCTCGCTGCAGTGCCGGCGGTCATTCGGGAACAAGGCGAAGAAGTGACAAACTGTCGTCTGCTTTCTCCTCCTAGGATCTCGTGGTGCAAAGCAAGGACTAGACGTCTAGATGATCCGGGAAGAGTGTGGTATACAAGCGACACTTGCAGAGGAGTGATTGGAGGCAGGACTAAGATGACTACATCAACCCGGAACAGCGATGAGCAAACCAAAAAAAAATAAATAAATAAATAAATAACAGGGAAAGTAACTCCAGTTTCTGTACTTCGTTGACGAGTTTGACTTTTTTATTGCGCCCGGTCAGGCCTGGCTTTTAAGGCTGGATACATTATGGACTTCATCGGCATCGTCGATACTAACCGTCAGCTGATCATCGCCGAAGACAGATTTGCACCAGACACCCTCTGGCTGATGTTTTCCGCTGCTGACATTTTCTCTGCACCTGCGACACTTCTGTGACAAGTGGACGCCCACAAGATGTCAAGTAAAGGATGAAATGGCAAAGCATATATACAGGGCTCGTGCGTGTGTGAACGTCTGCTCGTGCAAAGCTCTAATAACGTGCATTGCTGACTTGATTCCAGTGATTCTTGTAATTTTATCAATTCTGAGCATCCCCGCCGACGCTGGGGAATAAGAAACCAGAGAAAAAGATTTCGAAGGAGTTGCTTTTTTCAGGAGGTAGAATTGTTTCTCTAAGGTATGTACAGCCGGCACGACTTCCTGGCTCACCATCTCAAAGTAATTTTGAATGACATCGTGAATTGACTCTGTGAAAAGAAAAATCAGGAATCTTCTTAACACGATGAAATCAACACCTATTTATGTCGCATTATTTAAAGAAATTAAAAAAATAATCTGCTGGAGTGTAATGTATCTGTTTCGTGAATACTGTACAAAGGCTTGGTGACTTGAAGCAGCAAACACTTCCTAAAGGAGAAAGAGAATCAGGAAAAGAAGAATACTGGAGAATCTGCACAGTTCTTTTTACACGACAAGAACTTTTGATGGAAAAGAGTGGAAAAACAATTCTTGGAAGCACTTGTCGTTAGTGACCAGCCGACTAAAATTACTTGTAATCAGTTCCTTTTGCAAATGGGAATATAAATCGAAAACAATTTTTTACACATCAAATTTTAAACGTGCAATGTGTTGTTGTTACTTTTGTTTTTGAAAGGACCAAAAAGCATCGAGGAGATAAGTAGAAAGATGAGGTACCGACTAGTTACACTTCTTCCCTTGACGATTCTTGTTTGTAGCATACTATACGCTAGAAGACTGGCAGGCATTTCACATCTGTTTAGGGCTACGATCCCAGGAGCAGAACCACTTTCTATAAAACACAAGAGAGATTCCTTCCTGAAACTCCCCTCAAATGACCACTCGGACACTTGCACTTTTTCGGAAGCAACCGAAGAGGACTTTCGGAGTCTCCTCCACCAGGCCGGAGGGAAATCGCAGGTTTCCTCCCCAACCGTCCACTGCCATGTCATCCGGGACTGTCCAACGATGGCGGCTGTCCATGTCACGTGTGTGTCATATTCCTGTACAACATTTGGACTGCGGTTGGCGAAGAAGCTTCAGGTGACTTCAGTGAACCTCGAGGAGATCTCGCGAGAGATCAAGCTGGCGCTTGAGAGCAAACGCTTTACTGCTCTCGACCATGTCGAGGACTATATGTCTGTAATCTGTCTTGACGGCCCGGCAAAGCAGACGACCGTGGAGATTACCCTTCACAGTGTCTCTCCCGCCGTATGTCGAAAGGGAATGGAGAAAAAGTCCTTGGTGTCTGGAGGTACGAAATCGAAGAAAAATATCCATTTTTTCTTCCTTCGATATTTGTCACGGTCAGAGATGGAAACCCGACTGCCAGGAATCTTTTCCTTACTCCAGTTCGTCCGCACTATCGGTGGCTCTAGCCTCCACTTCAAGAAACATCAGGCCACGACCTGGAGGGAGATGGAGAACCTTTCCACCTTCTTGCTTGGACCTAGTCTTCCTAGTGAGCCACAGTCCTCTTTTTTGAAAGATTTGATCGATTCAGGGTACTGCCTTCGATTGGAGGATCTCTCTTGCACCAGTTTTCCTGAGAAAGAGCAGCTCTTCTCCAAGCTGACTTCTGACTCTAAAAATGTTTGTGACCGAAAGTCGCTGAGCCAGCGCGAACTCCGTCTGGACCTGCTGTGTTCAGAAGGAAATTCAACCGACGTCGACTACCACAATACATTGACATCACTGGTGGGCGATGTTCACGGTGTGACTGAGAATGGAAATGTGTTCCAACCCCTGGCGTCGGCAACATTTTTCAATGGAAAACATTTCAAAAACCCAGAGGTTCTCGATTTAGCCTTAAGAAATGTGATTTCCAGTTTGCTGTCGTTTAAGGAAAATATTGTCATTGTTCTTAGCGATGTTGGTTCCCCAAACCTGCTGAGGTTGGATCAGCCTGTGAGACTTCAAACCCAAGCATCCAACCCACTATTTGCAATCATGTCGTCAACAAATCTGTCTCGAGCATCCATTCTTTCTGCCGAACACCTCAATAAAACGATCTTCTCCTTACAGGAAGTGTTTTTCTTCCTTAAAAACATAACTCAAAATGAGAAAATGGCAAGCTACCGTCCTCGTAGCAAGCTAGAGCTTGTATCTCAACTGAACAAATCGATACAAGTTTCAAGGGAGGCTACGTGTGCTAGACTTCAGGTGCAGCCCCCATTAATATGTCTTTGTGAAAGGGAGAGCATTAGCTATGCCAATGACACGGTAATGGTGGGTTTTGCAGAAGTTCTGGTCGGTCTTATTAATGTCAGACTCCGCAAGGGGTTCAAAAGACACAATCAGCCGAGCCGGTTGTCAGGATGTTCTCAAGTCGTCGGGGTGTCCTTCTCTGACATCAAAATTCGCCATATTTCAAACCGGAAGGTGGTCACCATGGAGCTTGTCATGACCCTCGAAGGATCAAACGAGAAAATAACTCGCCGCGCACTTATAATCGTTTGGGATTTGGATAAAATCGCCAAAGTAGATTTTCGTTTGTCTAAAGTCAGCAACACCGTCGAAGACGAGGCTGAAATGTTTACCTCGGAGAGTCTTGACGGACATATTCAGTCTCTGTGCCAAAACGAGGCTGACCTTCTTTCGCACACCGGTGCAGAGAAAACCCTTTTACAGCGCCTGAAGCAGACGAAACATTTTGGGGTCAAACCAGCGGTCATCCACATGCACGACAACTGTCTCTACCTTGTGCTCAGAGATTTTGGAGACAGTGTTAGCGTCCACGCCAGCAACATCTGCCGCGACCGACAGTATGACGTCATGCTCCATCTAAGCTTGATCAACATGGCGGCCCTGCTCCCACTGCCGATATACGCTTCTGTTGGGCATGCCCACACCGAGTTTTTGGTTGTTATTGTGAAAATTTCTTACACCATGACCACGTTTGCATACAAATTGCATCCAGACTTTAATGTTTTGTACGACAAATAGAATTAGTAGGTTAATTAGTTGATTCGTTTATGTCATTTTCAGTTTGCACTGAGTATTGTTATGTTTTGGGGAATACATTTTGTGTTCTTGCTTGAAAGTTTTTCTGTGTGAACGTAGGTAACAGATGTTTGCATTTGCAGCAGCTTGGTTTTGTTCCCATGACTGAGTGTACAATTGATGGAGCAGGAGACGGATAGAGGGCTTTCAAAAGGTTCTTACACAGATGTGCTACTGATATTCAACTCCTTCCACGTTTAAAATATATACACTCATGTATGCACACACACACACACACACACACACACACACACACACACACACACACACAGAGTCTCATGGTCTATTTATTATCTTTTCTTTTATTTAGTTCTCTTTCTTTTCTTACGATAATGTGCGATTCATGTCTTTTTACTTTTCTCTTTTTCTCATCCCATTTGATTATCTTTCATTCCAGTTAACACAAGAAAAATTAATTCGTTTTCGATTGAAGATTAAATGATTTCAATTAAAAATTCAAAACCGTTCTTATATTTACTTTTTTAAGGTAAGCAGTAGATAATTATAAAATAGTTAGAATGGGGTAGTCTCATCTGCTGGTTTTGATTTTAAAAAAAAAAACAACCAACCAACCAACCAACCAGCCAGCCACATCTATGTAAACCATTTTCCTACTTCCATGATTTATTTGCACGTGCAGCTCCAGCCCATGTCACGTGGTTGCTAACGACCCAAAATATTCGGCAACACGCGGAAGGTGTCCTGTGAGGGAGGCTAAGGTCTGACCTGCATCTTCGACCCAACCGTCATAGCAATATGGCGTGAATATTGCCCCCCAGTAAATTACATTGCTCAGAGTTTTTATCTTTCCCCTGCCTCCCGTTGTCTGCAGAAATGTGTTCTGGCGGCTTGTGCCATGCAGTGCCTGTGTCTCTGTTTTGTGAAAGCATCTCGTGCTGCGATTTGAGTAAAAAGAAATACCTATGTATGCATTTTCACCCAGTCTTGTGCATGAGTTTGCAATTATTTCCGTGTATGCGTTTGGAATCATTCTTGCGTGTGAGTTTGTAATTATTCCTTGCAATCATTTGTGTGTGTGCGTGTGTGTGTGTGTGTGTGTGTGTGTGTGTGTGAGTGTGTACTTATTCTTGTGTATGAGTTTGCACGCAGTAATGTGTATGCATATTGTTTGAACATGTATCCTTGGGATGAAAAAGCAGAGAGAGAGAGAATTAGACGATCAAGCGGCACAATCAAAAAATAGTTTCATGTAGTCTTTCTTTGTATCTCTGTCTTTCTGTTATTTACTTTTCCTCTGCTTCGCTTCTTGCTTCATTGTGTCTCTTTCTCCTCCTTCTCTTTTCCTATTTCTCTCTCTCTTCCTCTCTCTTGAAGCATTCTTATCGCTAAAATACTTCTTCCCTAGACTTTAAACTATCTTCTCTATCAAAAGAATTAGACGGTCTCTCAATATTCCCACACCGAGAATCGACCTATTCAAAACAAGCCTGAAATATTCTGGCATTGTTCTTTGGAACAACCTTCCCTCTGATCTCCAAAGAACAGAATCCAGTGTATACAAGTTCAAAGGTCTACAACACCTTTTCCAAACCCATTGATTATCTACAGAGGCTTCCTACCCTGGTTAACCCTCTATTACTCGCACTGACAAAACAAACATATACCACATGTTGCTAGTGCTCTAGCTAAAAAAAAACATCAAAAACAACAAAAGCTGTCAATTCAGATATCAACCATCATGTTTGTACATAATTTCTCTCTATGCTTTTATTGCCTTGTTCTGAATTAATATGATTTTTTAATACTTCTTAAAGACCGAAGGCTAGATGCAAAAATCGTAACTTTTGCTTTTCCTGTTACCCTCGTAGATAAAGAATGTTCTCTCTCTATCTATCTCTCTTTTTTTTTTCTCTCTCTCTCTCTTTACTGCCCTAAAAGCGCAAACGCATCTCCAAGACGCAAACTGTGGACAAGAGAATGAAAAATATTTGCGATGGTTCCGGATGCTCTCTCGTGAACTTCAACACGTGTTGGCCGCAGCGAAAGCAGAGCCGTGCACACAGAATAATGGAGTCTGGTCGAGCAGCAATGTGATTGATTTTCACGACCTTGTCTATGAGTGTTTACCGTGAAGCAGCCGCCCAGACACATCAGAGACCTTTGCTAGTGTAGCTACATCAAGCGACCTGCTCTCTGTCGGGGCTGCATTCTGATGGCCGCAGGGACGGTTGCCATGGGGACTGGCGTGTGTCGTAGCGTTTACTCACGATCTGAATCAGTCATGTAACGGGTCTATTGCCTACCCGTAAACTCGACTGTATGCTCAGTGGTATTATTTGTCCTATTTTTAAAGTATGGACACTATAAACGTTAAAAATGCCAGTGAGTGGGTCTGGGTTCAGATCTCGTCTTGGGATACTCTGTATGTGACACCTGGACGCCGGGAGTTTTTTCCGGGTAGTTCCTCCTCCTTCTCTTTCCCTCCACAGTGCGAAATCATTTCAAGGTGGAAGGATTTTCCTGCTATACTAACCTTTCAACCAACGTTTAAACTATATTTTAGAGACTGGTTTGTATAATTTTTTTTAATCAAGTGACGACTGTAAAATATAATATTTTTGAGGTTCATGAAGAATGGACTATGAAACGACAGAAAATAGAAAAAAAATCTTGAAAGAGAAAACAGTAGAGAAATACAGGAGACTATTAGATAATATCAAGACAGAAGAAAACAAGAAGACACAGAAAGTTTATTACTTAGCTCCTGCTGACTTTCTGGAGAAAGGAAGTTGGACAAAGTAAGTACAGATCGGCAAACAGACAGATGTTGTCCAGTACGAGTACGCTCCCGTACACACATACATGCATACGTGTATGCGTCTATACATACCAACATATACACACATAGAGGTATGCATAGTAGCATACATCAAATTATGCTGTTGATATTTTGTTATTCTATGATTGCTTTCGTGATTTTCATCTCCCTTTGTTTTCTTCTTTTTTCTTTTCTTCGTCCCACTTTATTCACCTTTCCTCTCCCTCCATCTTTTTACATCTTCTTGTCCTAATTTCATTTTGCATCTTATTATTTCGCTTTTTTCTCCATCTTTCCCCATAATCATCCTCAATGGTCTTTCCTTCAACCAGGTCTATCTAAAGTTAATCAGCTTAAATGTTTGTCTGTCTCCACAGATGTCTGTACGATGTGGGAGGAGTAGAGAGCGAGAAAGATCGAAGTAGAGAGAATGTGTGTGTGTGTGTGTGAGAGAGAGAGAGTTTTCCGCGTCTGTATGTTTACGTGACATCGTGATTATGTTTCAGTTTTTTTTCCTAACTATTAGTTTCATTGCAGCTTGCGACACATCTCTCCACCACAGCCAGAAAGCTGAGCTTCAAACGTCTGTGTCAACGGTGCACGTGTGTTCCTGCCAGTTCTTCAGTCCCACGGCTTTCGTCTGAGTAAGGAAACACCTTAACAAATCGTAGCAAAGAATCGATAGGATGTTAGCACCACGGCTCTCCTTGCTTTGCCAGTTATTCAACTGAAAGCCGACCCTCTGTAAAACGTCGAAAACACAGGACAAAACAATTCCATGCAAAGAGTTCCTTAGTTCTTGAGAGAAAAAAAAAAGAATAAAAGAAGATTGATAGACGTCTTGTTTTTCAGTCAGGCACTGTTGTGTCTCGTAAATGGCTGCAGAGGTTGCAAACAATGATGATGATGATGATGATGATGATGATGATGATGATGATGATGATGATGATGATGATGATGATGATGATGATGATGATGATGATATGAAATTAAGACATATTGGGTTTTATTTTTGACATTTGACATTTTTCTTTTAGTTTTCTTTTTCTTTTTTTCCTTTTTCCTGAGATTTTGATCGTTATTTTCCTAGGTGGATTTTTTTCTTCTTTCGCTTCATTCTGTAATAGTATGCTGTGATGTTGGTCTTTATTCATTTATTATTTTTCTGATGGATAGTAAATAAAAGGCCATGACCATGAATTACGTTTTTGGTAATAAGAATAGATTTGACAAAGTGGCCTGTTAAATCAGGAAATAGTGAGCTAAAATTTATTTCTAAAATAATAAAACTGTTGTGAAAGTAAATACCAAAAACTGGCCGAGTTTTAGTGTCAAATCTGTTGCAGCTTTTAAATTGCAGAAAATAATTGCAATATATTATTTAAATATTTATTATTCATAGATTAAATATTATATATTATTGTCACATTGCTAGTCATTTTTTAAGACGCACTCTCTTTGATCATTGAATGCAAGTCCTGTTCACGGACAATTCTGTCTTCAACAAGACTGCGAACAATTATTACAAAGACGGAGGTTTCCATAGGAACATACAGATTGATGATTAAACAAAAGCCACCGATAATTACTGCATCTTGCTAATCGGTTTAACTTTAGTTGTATAATCTTTCACATTCTTTCAGATAAAGTTGGTGGTCCAGGATGACGGGCGATAATCTGCCAGCTGTATTTATCCCGCGGAATTAATTACCTCCCATGAGCCTCCCTATGCATCACCCCTTCAGCTACGCAGATAAATTATGTACATATTTTAAGAAGTCAATGCTCCAATTAGCAAGGTTTTCGTGATATTTGTATGTACGATTAACATGGGGCTATACTTGGACAAGTGAAAAACCTTTAAAAGTATTTTCAGATAAGAGGTATTCATACCTGTAAGACTAAAAGTCCAGTAAATCGGTAACCGTGTTACTCCACAACATTCAGGGAAGTAAATAATGTTGAACAGCCTGTTTTAGCATATAAAAATAACAATACAACTCTATAGACAATCACAAATTTAACAGCTAAAATTTCAGGAAGTGATATTTTTTTAGTTAACATATTGGAAAAAAAACTTGGTGTTTACATTTTATTGCCTTGAATTGGGTGTTCTGACTTAGTATTTATATATATATATATTGCCATGGATGCAATAACAATTACTGTATAATTTAGTAAATAAAATAAATGACCGCTGAGAACCAACTGCTTGGTCTAGGTCTACATATATAACAGATCCCATACGATTTTCTACCAACGGAAATTTACGGCCACTTTTCTGTACATAATTAGCGTTTAGATCCTCTGATAGATTTTTAAAAAACGACAATAAAAAAGTACTAAAATGAGTTTTTAAGCAGTCTAAAATATAAAATCGCAACTATTTTCAGATTTTGTGTTAATTTATACAAGAGGCTTCAAAGAAGAGTCAACAAGAGACCTCGAAAGAAGCGGCCACTTTTACAGACACACAAGTTGTGCTACTCTGTCAGTCTAGTATGTGTGCTCATCACACTCTTGTCTTTCTGAGTAGCACATGGGCACTTTGAATTAACCTATCACCAGCCTGTTTTATTTCAGTGATTGTTACCTTAATTCTGATGATGAACAAATATGCCTGCTTATGTCCATGAATTTTATCTTAACCGATACACCGGTTCAAAGATAAACAAACATAAGCTGAACTCCTGAAATTTTAGCCATATGATCATGTGTCCCTGTGGTCTTCGTCGAGTAAATATGGGCTGCTGTCTTACCATGACACAATTGAAGGTTCCTCTTTTAATTGAAGACGAAACACATACTAGAAAGCGAAGGTCCATTACCGAGGTTTGTGTGTCCGACTATGGAGCATACTGCCGCTGGTTCAAATTTATGGCTGGCTAACCCTCCCCCCCCCTCAACAACTTCCCTAACAACCCATCCGTTGCTTGCCCTGAGTATCTCATTTATTTGGGAAGTAAAATCTGCGATAAAAGAGTGCTGGTCTCCGATTTCCACAAACTGTATCCTTGACACGGTGAACCACGTTCATTCTCAACTTCAGGAAAGTTATTGAACTCTTTTATTATAACTTTTAATTGAGCGTCAATGATCGATTGTAGATGTTACCTGTAAAACTCTGACTCCACCTACTGGAAGGAATGGGCGGTCAGAGAGCTATCTAGAGGGGCTGCCATGTTGGTGGTGCTTTACGCCGAATCAGCATCTGGAGAAAATATGTCACGCCTGTGAACATGAACCACATTCCGAGAGAAATTGCGTGAGAAGACGAGATTAGAACCTACAGACAACACTTTCGTTGTTGTGCTCAAACATCTCACCGGACCGATCTAGAAAGATCGAAAAATAGACAATACTAATGTCAATGCCATTTTTTTTAATTTGCGTGGGGATGGGAAGTAAGATAAGAAAATCATGCTCTTTATACATCTAGTCCTCGCCCTAAAAAAAAAATTTAAATTGCTAGATTATTTAGAATGACATTGTTTAACATATAAAAAGAACGGGCCATTCAAGCATAGTGGTTATTAACTCACATTTACAGACAGATAATGACTACTGGTTTCATACTCCAGCGTCTAAGCTGCTCTGTTTCCCAAGTAAGACATTTAGATAAAACTGATCTCGTCCTTGTCTTCTTCGCCTGATGTTACTTTTTGTTCCAAGATTCTCTCCTCCGAAGTGCGGGCCTGCGGTGCAACTGTTAGCGCCTGTCACAGATACAGTGAAGATACAGTGAAGACTGGCTGTTGTGGGTTCAGATCTCATTTCAGTCATACTGTTCTTTGTCTGAATATGGCATCTGTTTGCAGCGCTGGCTGCTTTGCTGTGATATAGCCTTATTTGCTGGCTTACTGTAAACCACCAATCCCTCCCCCACCCACCTCTGAAAACTGCTTGTAACTTGGTAAATGGATTAGGATGTTCTATCTTTCTCTTTCTCCCCATCCATCATCATCTCACCCTCTCTGTCTTTTCCTCCCTCCCATTCCTCTTTGTCACTCCCTCCTTCATTTGCCTTCCCCTCTCTGACCTTTCTGTCCTCCTTCTCTCTCTCCCTTCCTTCGCTTATTCTGCATCACTTTGTCTTTCTCTCTTTCTCATAATCATAATATTTACACATTATTTCAGTTTTTCACTCGAAAAACGTCCGTTTGACACTGCCAACACCATACAATCTTTTGTCAACAGACAGTAAGATCCCGTCATTATGCGACAACACGTGTCTGCTCGTGCTTTCCCCGACACTACTGGCGACCCCTCTCGGCTGGTGACTTGGCTCAGGGTGAGAAAGATGCCATGTTTCTGCCCCCGTGAGAGGCTGGGCCCTCCACCCACACCGTAGAAGGCATGCACGGCGTGTGTTGGCCGTTTGATGTTTCTGGCGATTGACTGTGAAGAAGAAGGATCGATGTTACAACCGGATTATTTGAACAGCTCAGGGACGTGCAGGAGGCAGGTTTGCTAAGAATGGAGGTTGGACAACAGGGAGGGTGGTGGTCGCAAGATAGATTGCGAGTTTTGTCCTGTTAAAGAAATATATTCCTGGGATGAACCTAAATAAGTTTAAAGCTGCAAGGCGAGTATTCATGGAAGCATGTTTGTACGCGTGTACGTACGTGTATGTGTGTATGTGTCATAGACAAGTTGTGAAAGGCTTGCTAGAAATACAACTTTTGTCGCACATTTTAAAAAAGTTTGTATGACTTCAACGGCAGCTGGTACAGGACATTCTACTCTTGTATAATACAGCAAGCGACAACTACTATATTTCACTCACTTTTACGACTTCAACCTTTGTTTCAAACACAAGAAACCGGTTTGTTACTGCTAACATTGAATTAAACTTTACTGAAACCCACATGCCAGTGTACTTCCTCTTTATTTTTCTTTATTTATTCTTTATTTTTCTGTTTGGATGGTTATTTAAGCTTGTCTTGACTTTCATACCAACGTGCTTAAAATTAAATGTTTTTCCCCGTTTAAGTGCTAGATACTTCGATATGTAGACTATAAATGGAATCTGAACACTGTTGCTGTCGACAAATGTATCTCCGCTGAGGACTAATAAATTTGTCTTGTCTTGTCTTGTCTTAAAAAAATACAGTTTGTTTATTGCATAAGCCTAGTGTTCACGATCCTCCATTTACTGCTCTTGTCACAACTACACCAAACACAACCCCCGTCATTCATTTTCTTACACCACCATTTATCTTGTGGAGTCAGGTGTCCATTCTCGACAACTGGGTTGACTGGGGACAGCTTGCTGCACTACACGGGTTTCGAACTCACGCGCTTCAACTGAGCATGCTTTGTGAACAGACCGCTCAGGAAATATAATGTGCAGAAGCGTAATCCGTCCACATTTTTATTAAAAAAGCGAAATACTAGCAGGCAAACAAAGATAAACCAGTAAGCCATGAATGTTCAACATTAAAAAAACTTTTGATCAAAATAAGCAGGTCTTCATGGAAGTTTGTGCACGTGAATATGCACGTATTTTTGAGAAGTGGGGAGGTAGAAAGAGCAAATAAAATTTTATATTTACATTCCAAAATAATAGTTTTATTATTGATGTCTGCATATGTAACAGCTTGCCCAGCAGCGACCATTTATACATCGATCTAAGCTGTGCTCACACCCTCAACCCCCACCCCCTTCTCAAATCCCTGTGCTCGTCGACAAGAGAATTCTCGAAAGTTCGGCCAACAAAGCGACCATACACTCCCGTCAAATGAACCCAGCTCAGCTGCTGTTCACAATGGAATATCATCACAGTCTGTACTGTTGCCATAATTACTCTTGTCGGCTGCAAGCTATTGTGTTGCCTTTTTCTTTGAAGACCTTCTGCGGTGAGAATTCTGGTGTGACAATATCCTGCTGTGCTAAAATATCTTACTGATATTTTATTAAAACTACTATGGATAACTAACTGGTCTTGCAGAACAAACTGTTTTGGATTGATTTCTCCTGAGACCTTTTTTAACTCTGGTTTCATTGTCAGCTCTGGATCCAGGAGGTACAGTCAAATGAAACGTATGGACCCCGTGCAAATAATTCCTGCTCGTAGACTCCCTACATACCAAAAGAGTCAGGGAAGTGGATGGCCGAGTGGTTAGAGCGCTGGCGTCCGAACCGAGAGCGCGCTGGTTCAATTCCCGATAAGCGCAGCAAACTTCCCCCAGTCGACCCAGCTGACGGGAATGGGTACCTGACTCCTTAGAGGGTTGGGGAAGGTAAGGCAGCGAGGGAGAGGAGATTGGCACCACCCTCATGTAAATGCTGGCCCCGAGAAAAGTGGGGTCTCTAACACCTCACTCCCCTACGACCTGAAAAAGGTTATGGGATGACATTTAACTTTTTACCTTAAAGGAGTTGGCCCCCCTGCCATTGTTGACCTGACTGGAAGCACAACGGAAGAAGTGCCTTGCCAACCATAGGGATTACTAACCGGTAAGTGTGTTTTCATGTCCGAATTTTGTGTCCTCTACGTTTAATTTGACTTCCTTTTATTCACCATAACAAAAGAGGTTCATTCTCTACTTTGGAAAGCTACTCACTTCTTAAAGGGTTAGGTGTAGGCGGAATTTGAACCAGTTGGCTTTGGGTTTTACATGTGTCCTTTGTTTCCGTGACACGTAGAAGGCCCAGGATTACTAACACACATTCGGACAGCCTTCAGGCAATTGTTTCTTTTGTTAAAGTAATATATAAGGGTGACTGGTATATTTTGTAGTGTTGTGACAATGTGATACTTGAATAAAGCTTATTATGTTGAGATGCATTGCGTTAGTGTTGATAAATAATGTAACACTTCTTCCTAGACTGTGGGCAAGACTGGTGCTGGTGCAATCTTCCTCGCTGTCTCTGAAAGATGGAAAGGAAGAGAGACAGACAGTAGAGGTTGTCGGTGTTGCATTTTTCCTGTTACTCCTGTTGTCGTATTGTCGCCACCGTAACCACTATCCTTACTACTGCTAGCCTTCTGTTACCACCGACTTGTTGTTTGTGCTCTACTGCACGGGTGTTAAAGACGCCATTTTGAAAACTCCAAGTTCGCTTTGTGGAAGTAGGCGAGGCGAGTTGTCCTCCCATCGATTGAAGCCCTACCCACTGTAGAGGGCGCTGGGGGGTCGGTCGAGAGGGAGTGAATGGGGGGGGGGAGGGTCTCGGGCTCGAAAATTGAGGAAACTGCGTCTGTTAGCGTAACCATGGCAACCGTCAGGTTAAATGTGACAAGACTTCCGGAGCAAGACCTCTGGAACTGTACAACTCCATCTCTCTTTGCAGCTTTTACTTGTTGCTGAAAACGAAAGGGGGGTACAGGAACTGCCGAGTTCTTTCTACACAACACTGACAGCGCAAAGATCTATACAAGTGTCAAACACACAGAAAAGATCATGTCATTCACAAAAACCCCACCGTAGATTTGTCATAATCAGAGAGTGTGTGTGTGTGTGTGTGTGTGTGTGTGTGTGTGTGTGTGTGTGTGTGTGTGAAGTTTTAGTTCGTAACTACTTAGTATAGTCTGGAATCTGAGACATATTTTGGGGTTAATTTAAAAACTCCGTTATACTGACTCTAGCCTTTCAAGCTGAGACATAGTACACGACTGCAAGAATAAAAACTAAAGAAGGAATGAAGGAATTGAACGCTTAACAAACACAAAGGGGATAGTCAAAAGCCACACCTTTTTTCAGTATGGTTGCTTGAGGTAAAAATTTACCTGGTGTCAGGTACAAAAAGCCACTAAACTTTTATCCTATTCCCAGTAAGCTAATAATAGTCTTTTTTTCGAATCAATTCTTTATACGTTTACCACCCAGCAGTGTGATGTTCTGAGAAGACGTACATCTTTTTCATGCTGTCTCAGAATCATCCCTCTTCTGTCTTCTTAAAACCTTCTTTCACTCTCCCTTCGTTTTCTAAACACTGAGCACAACTCACTCTCCCAGTAAAAAACGGCGCTGATGTAGTCAAACGTGTACAGTGCCTCGATCTTCGTGAGGCGAAATGCCCTATATAAATCTTCTTCTTCTTATTATTATTATTATATATATATATATATGCATAGAGGCTAGTCCCACTTTATTAATTGAAAGCAAATAACAGTTTTGTTGCTGTTCATATTTTGCTTTCCCATGGGAGGGTGATGAAAAACATTTTTCAAACACCAGTCTCTGCCAAAATAACCGAATCGTAGGTCCACAACTCGTCAGGTTAACGGCCATCTTGTTTTTTCTACAAACTTCTCGTCTGCTCCGTCGTTTTGCATGTCCGGTAGCCGAGCGATGGCTGGAACAACAAAGTGATCAGTCCGAGTTTTTTCCTCTACCCGCACGCTCGTGGTTCTAGCCAGTATCGGTGCCGGGCGAGTGTCCTGTTGTTTGTTCAATCTCTCGGATGGCCTGTACCCGGCTGTGTACTTAGTGTCAACCGGCGCCCAAGAACCAGCCCCAAGCCCCTGGCTGGCGCATTGGAAGGTACAAGACCTTTGCTGGAACAAGAAGGCCGATGAGATAAAGACTGCTTCACCAGATGAAAAACCACCTCTTGTTCAACACCGCTGGGAGTATAGAAAAGCTGAGGCCCAGGATGCTCATTAACTCTTATGAAGCTTTCGGTCGGTCGGATCATTTCTAGACACCCTGTCATTAAGCGGATCCCAGAGAATGGCAGAGAACCAAAAAAGAATGAAGAGAGATGGTGAAATGTGGGAAGATGCCCTCTGGCAAATTAGGGGCCATGAGATTGAAGCTGATGGCACTGAGGAGGTATAAGAAAGATGGCCAAGAGGAGTTGAAATGCGAGCATTTTGTTTCTGGTGTACTCACAAAGAGCGTACCAGAATGTAATGAACAAGTGAATGAATGAATGAATCTCTTCTTTCATTCACAAACACACACACACACACACACACACACACACACACACACACACACACACACACATGCAATATAGAGTAGGATAGAGAGAAAGATGGGAGGAAGAGACAGGGAGGGAGCTTAGTGGTTCCTAATTTCGAAAGATGCAGACGACGCTACTGCCTGGCAGACATCATTGACTTGCAGATGAGAACCTTTCAAGATGCAGTGCCATCAAAAAGCCTGTCATCAACATCAGTACGACAGACGGTCGAACACTTATGTGGGGAGTGAAAGAACATCCGCATGGGCCTCTGGGAGATTAGTGTTAGAAATGCCAGCAGAAGTTTGGCAGTGCAAGTATGTGGCACTCTGGAAAATTAGAATATAATTCGCTGGATGTTTGATGATTTCTACAAAGGAAAAAAGGACGTTGCCTGTTCATGAGTTTTCTTCTTGATCCTTATTTTAAGTGTAACAAAATCCTCCGTATTCGAGCAGAAGATTGCTACTCACTAGTGAAACATTTTGAAAAGAGAAGAATGTTGTCTGGTGATAATGGTTGTCACATCATATGCACACAAAGAACATTGAGGACAGTTATATATTGTCATTAAAAACGATTTGATTTTTCTCAGCGGCTTGAGACCTTCAGACCAGACTGGATGAGTCCCCAGATCCTGTCGACCTTTACTCCAAAACGTTAGTTCAGAAAGGTTTTTCGACGCGGGTCACGTGATCCAGGATGACCAAGCGCTGTCGAGGGACCAGGTATAAGTGGGTTCATCAGTATTAATGCTTCTGTCACTAAAAAATTATCGTAGTACTTTAGAGTATGGTTCACATACTGTACTATTTTAAGCCTTCCTAAAAGTGCCTAAGAGTGTATGTGCGTTTATGTGTGTGTGTGTGTGCGTGCTCATTGACTCTTGTTACTAGCTGCTCTAGGTGCCCTTGCAGATCTCAAACACCCTCGAATGAGGGCTGCCTCTTGATCATCCGCCTGTTTGCTCTGGCGGAGCTCTTTGATCGACTTTCCTCCATCTCCATGTTTCAGCCTCCTCCGGCGTTAGCCCCTTCCACTCTTCCTCCTTCCGCGGCTTAGTCGAACGCCTGCGAAGACCCGGTTGAAGCTGTTGTTGCCGCATCTTGGGTGTAATTACACGACGCAACTACCCACCCTTCCCCCCCAGACTCCACATCTTCTGTTCTTTACGTTTCCTCCGCGCCAATCGGTATTGAACTAGCGCAACCTTTTGAGTTTTCTTTTTTTTTTTAGGGCACTGGGATACTTTTTGATCTTATTTCATTCTACCACTTTACAAAAATAGCATGACATCCGTACCCCTTATCCCCGACAATCTCCTCACCCCACCCTCTCACTTTCACGCTCTGCTGCTGTTCTGGTCGGGTACTTGATCACCTCCCTCCCCGCTCCATCTTCTTGTTGCTGTCGGCTGCGGGTTCCCACAAAATGCAAATCAATTCTCGCGTCTTTAACCATCTTTCAACCACCAGAGGATTCATTCTTGGTGTCATAAGCCCGATTTCACCCCATACTCTCGTACCCACTGATGCATACTTGTGCCACAGGCACGATCTTCTCCACCACACCAACGCACACATGCACTTGTGTCAGAAGTAATCTTTCTCGTCTCACCCAACCCTGTCTTTAACTCACTCACAAAACAGTGTTAGCAATCCCAGTAGGCATGATTGGAACCATTTTAGTTTTATTTGGCATACCCTGTTGTTTCTGAGATTATCAACAGGTGACTGTTTTAGAAAGCGTGAGAAAGTGAGAACTGAACTCATTAATGAAGAAATAGTAAAAATGTGAAACATGAGAAGTGAACTTATTAAAGTAGCACCAAAACGTGGCGAAAAAAACAAGAACAAAATGAAGATTCAGCTGCACAAAACAAAATATCTCACTGAATTATTGTTGACTGTGGCTGTGAAGGTATTACAATAATTTAGAGTTTTGCTTTTGGTCTGATTTTGAGATGGTCTAGGAACACTGTTACTGATTTTATATTCTGTATTTTGTAAAAGAACAGGTTAATGCAGTTATGGTTTGGGGGATAGTTATAGGACTTAAATGGTCTTAAGGGATATTTTGGACATTGATAATTTTATCTTTTGTTACCAGATGGATGAATGATAGTCTAACTGTTTAGCCTGCTTCAACTTTTACGTGTTATCTAATTAAAAAATAGGAGAAAAAAAACAAAGAATGAGTTAATGAGCACATGTAAGTATGTAACACACATAGTGTCTAACACACAAACACACGCTTGTGTTGTAAAAGACAGAGAAAAACCAAACTGACGGGGTAAACTCTGTGCACATTCTTACTGACATACAATATTGGCTCGACACGAGGGCAAAACAGTTCTCAGCCACTCACATTCTCATCGATTTGGTGACTTTTCTTTTTTCCTCTCCTCTTTCTTCACCCTTTTTTTCTTCTTCTTGGTCTTCTAAATCTTCCTTATTCTTGTCTCGGTTGAGCTGAATATCACAAATGTTTTCTGTGGGCAACACACGTGGCCGGGTTTCTTGTTTCTCCGCTGCTATCGATCTTCGCGAGGTTTGTTCGTCCTGCATGCTTCGAGATCGACTTTTGCCTCATCAGCTTAAATGGTTGTCGCTCTCAGACCCATGCTAGATCCTGAGATCGTCTTACTGACTACGTGGCACGTTGTCTGTTTGAGTCACCACGTAGTCTGATCGTCTTACTGACTACGTGGCACGTTGTCTGTTTGAATCACCACGTAGTCTGATCGTTTTACTGACTACGTGGCACGTTGTCTGTTTGAATCACCACGTAGTCTGATCGTTTTACTGACTACGTGGCACGTTGTCTGTTTGAGTCACCACGTAGTCTGATCGTTTTACTGACTACGTGGCACGTTGTCTGTTTGAGTCACCACGTAGTCTGATCGTTTTACTGACTACGTGGCACGTTGTCTGTTTGAGTCACCACGTAGTCTGATCGTTTTACTGACTACGTGGCACGTTGTCTGTTTGAGTCACCACGTAGTCTGATCGTTTTACTGACTACGTGGCACGTTGTCTGTTTGAGTCACCACGTAGTCTGATCGTCTTACTGACTACGTGGCACGTTGTCTGTTTGAGTCACCACGTAGTCTGATTGTCTGAGTCGCCGTATGTTGTAGTCTGTTACAGGCGTTCTGTATGATCCAATGCTTTGAAAACACTTTTCTCAAAATTTCTCAAGAACTTTGTTTGAAACTGGGAAATACTGATCCACAGGACAAAAAAAAAACAAAAACAAATGTTAACTTTCTTTCTGTTTCTTTTTCTCTTTCAATTTCTTTTTTTCTTCTTACTTGCTTGCTTGCGTTCGTTCAATTTCAAAATTAACCAGGCAACTCCAAAATATTAGGCCGACATTTCAACAGGTTATTAATACTTACTCGTAAATAGGTACCAACACTATGCGTTCAGTCCAAAACATTCTACACACACGAAACCGGGCACTATACCTTGTCACTCCAGCTATGCCATTTGCAAATAATCAGTATTTCCTTAAATACACGCAGAAAAATAACGGGTCCTTTGTTTACAAAAGCTGAAGAAGAAAGAAGTTCATTTGGTGGTGTCCACGTTTAGAAGACTCAAGGAAATTGTTTATTGTCTCTAAACTTTACAGTCTTCCAAATGCCATTCGTCTTACTTAGCTGCTGTCCTTTATTAACGCTAAAAGTGCGAGAAAGTTTTTTCTATTTCTGTATAAGACATTTCGCATTAGGGACACAATTTCACTGATTACCTTAATAAATGTTTTAAATGAAACTATGTCCTTCGAAACGAGAATAATGGTCCTATTGAAAAATACTTGCGTCTGTCTGTCTGTCTGTCTGTCTGTCTGTCTGTCTGTCTGTCTGTCTGTCTGTCTGTCTGTCTGTCTGTCTGTCTGTCTGTCTGCGCTGATGTCACTACACTGTAGTTATTTTTTCTCAATCTGCTCAATTTATGGAACTGACTGTCTGTGTATACTCATAACATAAAGCTCCAGACTTACAACTGCTATGTCAATATAGTGGACATTCCTTCATCTATAATATAGTTTTCAAGATTCATTATTGATGAGAATCTTCGAGAAATGAATGCCCTGCTTGTTTAGACTAAGTGAAGCCGCGCCACAGACAAGTGAGGAGATGAATCAATAGCTTGCTTAGTCTTCTGCTCTCTTCTCTTCTTCGGTCAATATAATTTTACAGGAAAATTGATCAAAATATAAAGTTCCACTTATTTTTTTATATAAAGCTAATTTGTTCTTGAAAATCTCAAAGTACTGTTATAGGTCTTTATAGTCCCAGTAAATTTCCAGAAAGCTTTTAAGCATTTTTTGACTGGCTGCCTTCATGTCTCTAATAACTTCAGGGAAAATTGAGGACACAGTCTACAACATGATGAAAGTATCGGCTTCAAAACGGTTTTTAGTCTTTTCTTAGTCTCTTCATTGGAAATAATCTGATTATGTTGTCAACAAGCTGTCATCAGTCCCACTGATCAGCTTCAATCAATGTATGTTTACGCCTATCGCATGCTGGCCCTCGCCTGCACTCCGAGACAGTATTATTGAGTCTAAGAAGCAAATAATAAAATATATACTTAAGAAAAACTATGAAATTCTTCCTCTTCTATAACTGTTCCTCCTTTTCATTCTTATATTTCTTTTGATGATGATGATGATGATGATGATGATGATGATGATGATGATGATGATGATGATGATGATGATGATGATGATGATGATGATGATGTAAGATTTGTGTCCTTTATGAAGCACCACTTGCCTTATCTTGATCTTGCAGCTAGCACTTGTTTTTTTGTACTTTTGTAACTAAGCACTATTCGCAAATCATAACTGCCTGCTGGAATGAGTAAAGTTGGTCCTTTGTCATCTGTGTAGGGGAGGTGAATTGGACATCATTTTATTATTTTCTGCTTGACAAATTAAAGGGATAGTTCAGAATATTAAGCCACAGAAACAGTTGTGGTGCCATGCCAGTGATGGATTGACGGTGTTATTAAATAACAGGTCAAAAGAGAAGGGAATAAAGAAAAGAATCAACATTCTCTCTCTGTGGTGGTTTGTGCATCCCACCAGACCAGTGGCTGCAGAGGTTGTGCATAAGGCCTGGCGCTGATTTCACATATTACAAAAATTCTTCGCAATCCCTGACAAAAAGTAATAATATCGATTTATTGCTGTCTTGCTGTTTTCTATTTCTCGTTTTTTCCTTTCTTTCTCTCTCTCTCTCGTTTGCCGGCTTGCTCGCTCAAGCAATCTATTGCTAGTACATTGAACGTCATTTTTTTTTTTTTGACCGTTTGTAAATTGGATGAGCCGATGAATTTCCCCTCAGTTATAAAGGGTCGTTAACCCGTTAGAAAAGACAGTTCTTCTATCTTATCTCCTCTTTGTCTCTCTTCCGAGCACACACACGCACGTACCCGCATACAGACATGCGCACAAATACTTAGACACGCAGGCGCCAAGTCTGACGCTGAACCCAAATCTTGATAGAATCATAACACAATTGTTTAGCTTAATAATAAAAAAAATCTCTGCTCATTTTCTAGCTCACAGACGAACGCTGTTTGACCAGTATCAAGAATCAATACTGAAGACCGTTTTTCTCCAAAAGTAATCTAACATTCCTTTTCAAAACCGATCTCTAGGAAAAAGAACTTCGATTCTTGTTCACAGAAACTGGGTTGCCTCCCGAAGCCGGTTGGCGGCGATCTTCTCACTGCGTGCATCACTGGCTCATCGTCAGGGAAAGCAGTGGTGGGGATGGCGTGTCTGTCGGTCAGCCTTTCGACGACAGCTTCTCCGCGCGTAGGAAATGAGCGAACAAAGTCTGCTGGCCTCGCTGCCTGTACATCGACAATGAACCTCGCTGCACGGCTCCAGCCTCCACCGACGGCGCTGCACAAAAATGCAACGTAGATATTTCTTTTTTTGTTAGCCAGATCACGCAGAAATTAATGCCTGGAGCCCTTTTTTCTGAATGGAAACTTTCCTTTCGTGGCATGTCCAGCGAAACTTCCCCTTTGTGCCGGCTGGGAGGTTGCTGAACTTCTTTTGGTTACGAGTCTGTGTTTGCAGAGAAACTTTCTTCCGATAAATTTCAGTGCTGAGTTCTCAGTATTCTCAGGTTACCAAACCCCCAGAAAATACCAGGATTAGCAGAGCTCCGTGTTTACGCACGTGCAGACTGTTCGAGGGATGAGTATCTAGAGGTGGACAACTATTGTCAAGCCTCCGCCTGCGGCTTCTGCCCTCGCCTGAAAGGGAAGTAAAGCTAGATGACGGGGGGAAAATCCTGCTGCTTATCTCCCCAAAAAGATTTTGTCTGAGCCTCCGACGCACAGAAAGATGGTAATGTGGATTCAATCAATTCAAGGATTATATGGCACTGACCTTGTTTCCATCACAAGAAAATCTTTTGCTACTGTCTTCGAAAATTTCCGACAGACACAATAAGATGATTTTTCAGGCAACAAAAGCAACGTGAAAGTGGAGTCAGAGAAGGACAAAAGCCTGGAGTCAAACATTACGGAAAATCTTCTGCAGAAGGGAGAAAAAAATTTTGATGAAAGTAGCTAAATTTGCCGACAGCTTTATGCCAAAGTTAGCTGACACCAGAGAGTAAACTCGTAGCCATGTCGTCAGTGGCAGACTGCCTGTGTCTTGTTCTGCTCTGCACAGTCAACAGGAGGCTTCTATTGATTGCCTGTGTCTCTTTGGCGGTAAGACAGCAGACTATTTGTTTTCCTTTCGATATTTGCTGTGCTATTTATAAATATATGCATAAATATTTGTGATTATGAAAAATATAGCTATAGAGCTGTTAATCAGCGCTGTGACTGAGAAGCAAAAATATCCATTTATAGTCAAGACTATTAAAATGGTATATGTTTCGAAACACACTGTTTGGCTTCAATAGATAGATAGATAGATAGATAGATAGATAGATAGATAGATAGATAGGAAAGAAAAAAGTAAGTGAATGAATAGGATTGACAGAGCTAAAGTAAAATGCTAGAGTAAGCTAGATGAAGCAATGTAAATACAACAGATAAGTTTCACTATGATAGCCTTTTATCTACATTCAAATAAAGCCAGTCATCTTGCTGCAGAATATATTTTTAACTTCACCACTTGACATATGTTGTTATATCGCCTATTGACATATGTTGTTATATCGCCTATTGACATATGTTGTTATATCGCCTATTGACATATGTTGTTATGTCGCCTATTGACATATGTTGTTATATCACCTATTTTCATGTTAGCTGCTGTCATGACATCCACTCTCGTGATACCATTTATAATGTTGTTTTTTATCAGGTCTCGATAAACCAAGCATTGTCTATTGTTCACCTCGATGTTTGAAACTAAAAATAGAAATCTCGTTATAAAGTGTTCCGACGAGCTTCCCAGACAAAAACGTCCTGTCCTTCTTCATTAAGTTTTAATTTCTCTCCTTTCTGTGTGAGTTTCTGTAAAATGTCTTGCCTCCAAGATTAGAAGTGACACTTTACGTGGTCACGTGTGCAGCCTGAAGACAAGCCGTGTGAAATACAGAAATATTGCTGCACTGAAAAGCAATTATACAAACTGAGCAATTTAGGGAAACCATTTTATTTCTGTCTGTAGGAAAGATACTGTGCCCTTCACATAGACTATCTCCTTGCTTAAGTCTGCAACAAAATTTGTAAGAACGAATATTGCACTTTTACCGTCTGACACACAAAAAAGCATTGCCAGACTTGCATCTTAAACTATGGCTGAGTTCTTTCAGCGTGAAAGAGCATCCGGGGTTCTTCTGCTTAAAAGGAGCACCGAAAGAGGTATAAAAGCAGTTAGGCTGGGAACCTAATGCACCTTTAACGGCTGCAGATTTCGGACATGAAAACGGATGCAATTACGCGCTTTCAGGCCAGAAAAGCAGTTTAAAAAAATCCTTTTACTGCCTCTCTTAATAGCATGATGACTAGTTACAGTGTGCTGTCACCTGAAGAGGGTTTTATGGAAAAAGGCTGGAATCTTTCAATGGTGACATGAAGTAACTGAAAAAATGGACGACAGCTTAAGATTCGGGAAGAATTTCACTATATCTATATTTAATTCGTACAACACGAAGAGATGTGAGAAATATTCAGAAATTACATTAAGAAAAGACAGTAATTGTTACAGACAGACAAACAAGGGTAGATGAAAAAATTGAAATGAGAAAAGATGTGAGAGAGCGGGAGATAAATTTACTTATTTAAGGGCAGCATTTCCCATAGAAGGGTGTAAACAACACAATAGTAATACAATTTTGCAATCACCAATTAAGCATATAGAATTTATTACTAGCAAATACCATCAAACATACAAGAATTAAATTTATATTTGAGTTACAGTAAAATTTACAAAGTTAGAGAGGAAAGGGAGAGGAGTCAGAGACAGAGAATCACTAGGCAACACTTGAACACGTCATCACGTTGTCATGGTAACAAATACAATTATATTAAAGGATCTGTACTGATAGTTCCTTCCAGAAGGATCTTCAAAATTTCGCTTATGAGTTGAAATGGATGTCGACAGATCTCTCTTCTCATGCTGCTGTTTTCAGCATTTAGAGTTGTCACCCTTTGAAATGGCTGCACTGATAGTCTCAAGTTACCGGCTTTTAGAGGGATTGCATTTTGTTTCCTTGGACTTTTGTGTACAATTGCATGGGTTTATCTGATCAATCCCCTGAGGTTTGTTTCATGTGAGGTCTTCAGTCGGACTTAACGTTTAGTTTTTCAGTTCAACTGAGAAAAATTTCCGCTACCTTGTGTACATGCGAGGCATTGAAAGTCTCGACCATTCAGAGTAAACTTAACCAAGTCATCCTGCACTTTAGATCGGCGATGTGAGACATTTTCATGTCTTCCCATAACCAACAGTGAGGTCTTTTACTGCAAAGGCTGTTTTACGATATTTTTGACCATTTGTAGCAAAGTGGTGCTTGAAAAAAGTTTCCTAACCGAGTATTAAATATTAAATTTAAGTTGCTCTTTAACAGAATTGTATACAAATACTCTTCATTTTCTTTGTTTGTTTGTAACAAAAGAAATAAAAAAATGTGAGAGGTCCGATAACCTAGAAGCAGTACTGTAATGAAACTGGTTCCCCGTGCTTTATGCGCGGAATGTTAAAGGTGAAACCCATCCCTCCCAACAGTCTGACCCTGATCAATCAGGTTTCCACTGCGGGCCCTAACCACCTACTTATGCTGCTTCCTCCATCTATTGATACCCACCTTGAACGTCGACTCCTCTTAACATTACTGCTTTTTCAAGCCTGGCAGTTCCCTGGTTTTTTTTTTCATTACTTTGACTCGTTTTCCTTTACCGATAAAGAGCTTGTATATGTAATCTGTAAAAAGTCGAGATGATTCATTCCTTCTTCTGTGCATAACAGCTGAGCTAGCTGCTACCTTTCTTGTAGAAAAATATTCCTCTAATATTTTCCTTTTTACTACCTAAGACCCGCATTTCTTTTATTTGGTGCTAAAATTCCATGAATGTCTTTAACATTATAAACATGTTCATTTTACAGAATTACCTCCCTGAAGCTGATTAACTCATGAACGCACGTAAATCAAAGAGCTTGGACGCATCCACGTTCTTACCATTAGCTTCCTTTTTCCTCCGTGTTTTCCAGTTAGTCTTTTTATAGTAGCTATCTTTATGATTAATTCTCTAGATAATTCTGTACCAAAAACACCTAAATCGATAAAACTATCTTGAAAACACGGTGATGTCTCTCTATGGGTCACAAGCAATGTCAGGACTCCTGGCTTGGCTATAATTATAGGAGGGTCTGACAAAACTAAAGCCAGGGAGATGCCAGACTGCAATGTTGGGTATTGATATTGGTATTACAGGGAGAAGCCCGTATAATGTCCCTCCCAACCCCTCCTCTCGCGAGCAACACACCCCCATCCTCCCACCCAAATCATGTCCCTGCAATCGACCAAACATCCACCCCTGCCCTTTAGCAAAGACACTTTCATTGATTTCCAGCTTCTTGCCTAGCTCGCCTTCTATTCAGCTTTCTTTCCTGTACTTGAAAGAAGAGCTTAAGGCTCGGCCGTAAACATCTCATATAAAAACAAATGTGAGTAATCGCGAACACATAAAAATGAACGAGACAGATAGATAATGTTTGCAAGAGTATATTCTTCATGCTCTCCTCCCGTTTTGTTATTCCAGTTAACGACTCAGCAGTTAGGTTTGTTCCTGTGAACCAGCCTGAACTTTCTTTATCTTCTGGATGGGCTACCCCAACCTACTACCATTTTAAATTTCATAATATCCTATTTTTTTCTAGACAATCGTCTGAAAAGACAAATTCTCTAAAATGTCTGATAAGGATCTCGCTAATAAAATATCCAAACAGTCGAAAAAATGGGGCTTCGTTGAAGAACAAAGAGGACGACGGAAAAAATGGCCGTTCAAGAATGTCTTTACCTCCCTCCTAAAGTTAAAACCGAAATAAAAGGGAGGAAACTGCCATGAGGGTCTCAAGAATATCTAATTTCAATCAGTTTTTCTTGTTTTAGGCCTGGGCTCCATTCCTGTTGCTCACTTCTGCTGATGTCGCTTTCGAAGTGAAGGACAACTGTGTTCTTGGAAACGACACTTCCTGTCCTCATCTTCACTGCTGCGTCAAACATGTATGAGACAAATAGAACTTTATTCCTCTACAGAAGGGGTCTGAGCTATAGCTAGAAAGTGAGAGTGTGTAAGAGAGAGAGAAAGGAGTATGGGTGTAGGTTGTGTAGGTGCTCACATACAGATGCATATTTGTAGCTAGAATGTTTACTTTTGCCCATGTTTGTCTTGTTTGTTACACACTTTTATTTAACTCATTATCCTTGTTGTTGTTGTCTGTCTGCGAATTTTGTAATCGATTTTACACCCACATCCCATTGTCTTCGAGGTCTGAAATTTTCACCGGTTACTCACTTTGGGGGAATTGCAATATTAATTCATTTTCAGCAGTCCACGAGTAGCAAATTACATTGTTTGATTTTAATTTTGTATGAAATTTTATAAATTAAATTAGGCGAGATAGGTAACTGCTTCTCTAAGACTAATAATCTATAATTCGGCTTATAATAAGGGAATAGTAACAAGTCATGGTCATGTTAACGTGTTCTCAGTCATCAGTAACTTTTTGTCTGGCTAGGTCATCACCTACAAGGACCCCAGCAAGACTGCCCTGGTGGGAACAAAATGCGAATCTCTTCTGGGAGAGAATGCTCTTTGCCTGCGCTCTCCCGAGGACTACATGTGTGACTGCAAGCCCGGACTCCACTGTGCAATGGAGAGCTATCAGACCTTTGGCTACTGTAAAAGACTTCCACGGAAAGCGTAGGTGAGGCAGACTAGTGTAGATCGACCAAAAGTGTGTGGTGACTGGCAGCCTCCCGAAGAGAGCTTCAATCTTTTCTAACATCTTCTGCATGGGTTAATAGAGGTTTCAGGAAGGACTACGCAAGAAGTTTGTCTGTCTAACGTTTTCCAAAGACGGTGGCCTGGCTGGATGCGCTGTGGAGCTAGCTGGATCCTAACATTTACTCAGATAAAATCCTTATGAAATATTATGAGCTTAGTTGAGTGCTAGACAGGCAGCATTCAGCTCGCACGTCCGTGTTCCCAGTCTCTAGTGGCTAATGCACTTAACGTGGGAGTTGAGCGACACCGGTTTGAGGCTCGCCCGCTACCGGGAATGGAACACCATCTATTCCCAGCCAGCAGATGGGTTTTATCGAGTAAAGTAAAAGACGGGAAAAGAAACAAATTGGATTTGCCTTCCACAACCCATGACCTAGACATTTAGAGTTCAGTGGCTCAGTGCCAATAGGCTATTGGACTCGTTGCTTTTTCTTAAAGTTATTCTTGGTGTGTGTGTGTGTGTGTGTGTGTGTGTGTGTGTGTGTGTGTGTGTGTGTGTGTGTGTGTGTGTGTGTGTGTGTGAAAGAGAGTGTGTGCATGTATGTGCATGTGTGTGTGTGAAAAAGAGAGTGTGTGCATGTGTGTGAGAGAGTGTGTGTGTGTGTGTGTGTGTGTGAACATTGTTTTATAGACGTTAAGGGCCTGAATGCCCATTTGAATAGGTTCTGATTGTTTAATGAATGTTTTAGATAAGAGTAGTTCGTTCTTTAGCGTTGTTTTTGTAAGTGAGATCAAGGAAGCTGCAACAACCGAGACGGTGTGATGCTCCATTTTCACACCTGTGGCCAACTTGAATATTTCACATTCTCATCTGAAATGTATGCACCATAAACTCTTTACCTTCATGTCCAATGACTAATAAAACAACACATTTTATTTTGTGAACATTCAACAGGGATGTATAAGCTGAACTTTCAACTCAAAGTCTGATGCTGGCTGGATCAGTCACAAAGTTATATATATATATATATATCCTGTGGAAACCCTTCAGAAGGTATGATAAGAAAAATAACTGTAAGCCCAAAAAGACTCACGCATTTAGTGTCAAGCCATTAAGGATGGATTTATGGTTCTATACCGATTACACGAATATAGTTTTGTGTAATAGTTTCTTTTCTTAGCTTCCTGAACAATTAAAATATTTTTTATCATGGTGGGGATCAATGTTGTTTTCTTTACATCTAATAACTTTATGAATACGCTAATCACGTTAGAAAAATTATAATAATAATAATAATAATAATAATATACAGCTAATAACATGGTTTTACGTTGTTTGTAAAATGTTGTTAACTTGGAAGAAACACTAAAACTTTGTTGTTTATCTCTTTTGTGTGTATTAATTAGAATATCTTTAGGTGAGACTGAGTGAGTGAGAAGAGACTTTAAGCATTTTCGGCAGGGAAGGTGGAGAGAGTGTTTATACAAGCAAATTCATATACGTATATCCAAGTAAAAGGCAAAGAACACCCTGCTATTTTTATTTCAGTAAAAATCCCCTGCCTACATTTACAAGAAGGAAAGAAAAGAAAAAAAAGAATGAATTAAAGAACGAATGAACTATCGTTTCTTTTCTTTTTTTTTCTTTTTTTTTTTTTTTGCACTACTACGCAAAAAGAACAAACAGTCTAGAACGTGTTGTGAGTTTTGCAGTCTCATGCTTTGTACAAATAAATTCTCATTAACACAACAATGACTTGACACCCGCATCACCATCATGCGTGTTTAGCCGATGTCAGAGGCAAGGACACATTTTCCATACAGAGACACAAAAGTCGCAGTGTCAATGTTTGGGCGACATGTCAGACCGCTCTGGCAAGGGCAATCACTCGAGGAAACTTCTCTTCTGCATCCTTCCCCTGCAGCACCCATCTTCTTGCAGTACACGTACGCGGAATCGAATTCGTCGACTGCGCAGCAGTAACCCGTTGGACAACCTTCATTGAGGTGGTCAACCCTTCGAGTACAGTGCATTTCTATTGTGTCCTAAAGAGAAGAACAGATTTGTTTCAATATTCTTTCTATTTTTCTTTCCTTCTTTCTTTCCTCTTAATAGAATAAATATAAAAACTGATAAATAAAAATATATAATATAGAGTATTATATAGAAATATAGTAAACAATATCAACGACTTTGATTGTGTCGTCCTGCCCCACAAGTGCATTGTTCCCACTCACTTCTGCCACTGACTTGTTCTTCGGATGCGCTAAAAGAGAATCCGCCCAATAGAGGGCGCCAGTGTAAAAATAATCAACAGCCTAACAAATATTCACCTGTACCGAACCCTTTGTCTTCACACACACACACACACACACACACACACACACACACACACACACACACACACACACACACACACAAAACAGAAAAGTAGGACAAACATGGGTTCAAATAAAATGTAAACCATTCATTAAACTTGCAAAGTTTGCACTACTAGTGGTTCACTTTATCCACTGTGTCCTTGTGACTACGACCAAAGAAGTGACCAGTTAACCTGTATATGAGGTACTACATTTTCACTACACATCATAAAAGGCAATCTACGCATGCGTGAAGAATATGAGTGGAGAAGAATCGTCGTATCTTGCTGCTTATTTACTTCAACATCATCTCCTTCACCAACCTCAGTCACCGTTGTCGCCATTTTCATCAACAAACATAGCGAAACTTACATCTAATATTATTCACAAGGTTCTCACCTGCGCTGAGCATAGTAGGAGAAGATTCAAACCGACAGCTGCGAGCACAACTGACGACGACACAGCCATTTTCTCCTCTGTTACCGATTTTTTAAAATATTCTGTATGTTAAATATAAGTTTCAGTAAAAGATAAGGCGAGGCTTTGGATTTTTAAAAAAAATCGAAACCTGTACACATCCTTTATTTTGACTGCACCTAGACAATGATAAGGACAAAACTTGATGTTCGGCCAATCGTCCTAGAAATGCAAAAGACTTGTAACCAGGAAAAAATACTCGACATCGAAAAATCTCATAGTTAAGATTGCATTTAATCCACAAGGATAATACTGTCATTGTATATGGTGTTACCGAATTTTGGTTTTGCCAAACTTGACGATATTTGCACGGTTGAGTAGGACCTTTATGTGCGTAAAGCAATGAGCTCATTGGCTCTTCAAAACTCATAATTACATTTAGAGAATGTATTAGCGGGCACTGAACGATTATCTTTTTAAAGGCACATAAAAGCTTATCAGTATCTGTTACCAAGACGGAGAGGTGGGGGTGGTACAAAAGATTTGAGTAACTGACAAAATATATCATGTCCCATTAGCCTGCATAGAACATTCTTTTCAAAAACAGTGAACTTAGTTTAACCTCTGATAACGCTTAGTCACAAATGTGAGACAAAGGCAAAACGACAGGTGCTATAGCTAAATAATTTTTTTAAATTGGTGTTTTACGCTGAGCCAGCAACTAAGGCTATATCACGGCAAGGCAGCCAAGCCTGTAAACAGATGCCACATGCAGAGAAAGAACAGCGTGCCCGAGACGAGAACTGAACCAGGACAGCCAACCTTCACAGTATTGGTAACAGGCGCTAACCGTTGCGCCACCGGACCGGCCTCTATAGCTAAATAACTGAAGGAACATTTAATGTAAATGTCAACATATCTAGGCCGTATTTTGTGAATAAAGACCAGTCTAGTTTAGTTACCAGAGTATTATACCTTCCGTGATCAATTCAGGTTCCCATCATTGCTAGTTTTCCGGTCACAGGCGCCAACCGTTCCTAGAAATGTCGAACTCACCGGTCGAGCCTTCTTAGCTGAATGGGTGGCAAACCTTGGAACCGTGGAAATCTTCCTATCGCTCTTTCAGTTCGCAATAAACTTAAACCAGTCAGTTGCCAATACGTATGGTGCTTACTGAGATATATGCTCATCATGAAATAATTCAGATTACTTCATTCCTTCTGTCACAGAGTAGGGACATGAGAGTTAACAGCCGATACACCGCGGGTGGCCGAGTCGCATCTGGTGCATGAATAATAGGTTTTTTTGATTGTGGAAAGAGAATGGGAGAAGATTTAATTAACTGTCGCCAGCCAGGGATACTACTTGTAGGGGAATGGATGTTGGTTGGGTCTTCCTAGAAAGGTGCGGTATTTCATATTTTTGTGTTACCTCGGATTTTTATAAGTTGACTTTTTCCTGGGTTTTTTTTAAAGAATAGATATATATTAGTAATTTCTTTTGTTGTAACTGTCAATGGACGCAGTCTATGAGGCCAGGTGATGGGCCGTGCAGTCTACGGGTTTTGGAAGATGCCCTGGAATGATGTGAAAGTCTTCTTCTTGTTGTTTTGTGAGTTAGTTGGAGTTGTTTGATTTTGCATTTGAGTATGTTATGGTCACTCGCCAGAGGCAGCAGCATCTTGTGTCCAACAGCGTTTATGTTGGAAGGATGTTGGGTCGCTAGTCTCGAGAAACAGCTCCATTGTGTGTGCAATCTCTGACCCCAAGAGGCAGCACCGAGTTGTGTGTTGTAATTGTTGTTACCGAGTGGAATCGTTTATGGTTTAGGTTATTTGTGTGTGTGTGTGTGTGTGTGTGTGTGTGTGTGTGTGTGTGTGTGTGTGTGTGTGTGTGTGTGTGTGTGTGTGTGTGTTGAAGATAATGTGGATTTTGTTTGATTCCTGGACATTAATCTCCAGTGACTGCTCTTTTTACAGTGCCTAAAGTGAAACATCAGACTTCAGCGACTACCATTAACAGTATACAAGAACATTATCAAGAGTGAATAGTAAAAAATTACTTTGGGACAGGTTTTATACAATAAAGTAAATTAGAGTTGGTTAAGTTTATTAGTCAACGTAGTAAGCAGTGCTTACAATCAGAGATCTTAGTAGTAAGGATTGATTGACGTATATTTAATGATAAATTATTTTTCTAATTTTCTTGTGTATTTTATTAGTTACTCTAATATCATTAAATGTATACAGGTCTGCAAAAGAGGCAGAGATGTTTTTCTCTGTGAAGAAAAGAACCGGCAAATGTCCAGGCGTTTACGTTAACACGAGTGTCTGTCACCTGCTCAGACTTCGACAAGTTCATGAATTTCAAAGTTCTGTGTCAAAGTATTCTGACAGGTAGCTTGTATGCTATAGGGTCCATTTGCTGGCTACACAGATAAATGCATTTGTCAAAGACCTCGAGAATGATATTTTTAAACTATGTGCAAAGATCGAAACGAAGGAAGCTCTAGGCATTTCGCATTAAATTGTTTTTAAAAATCGCGCAAAGAAAACGGTTCTGACAGCCGAGCTGTGAGGGTGAAAAGGATCAATCTCATCCTCAGCTGTAAACAGTTCTGGTCAGTTTTGAACTATAACCCATCGAGAGTTTAAGGTGAGGAACTTGCTTCTTGGATGTGTAAGGGGTTATTTTTGACAATAAAATGTATTGAGAGATTTTTCCGTGTTTTTGTTCAGTATTCTTCTTCTTCTTCTTATCTTTCTTCTTGATTGTATGTTGTTGTTTTGGGTTATCTCTCTGTTTTTCTTGGAGGGGGGGTGTTATTGTTCCTCCTCCTCCTCCGCTTTATTTTGTTTTTAAATTTACAACAGTCTGCGTATACAAATACACCCGGCATGGGTTTTTTCATGGCTCTTGCTACCATCTTATCTCCTTATCTTTCAAGGCCACACTACTTCTAGGCACAGCTTGTCTCCACCCAGCTGCTGTTGTGTCGCATACACGCCGCTTGCCATGTCTTCCACAGCTTTTCATGTCTGCGTCTTTACTTTTACAGCCTGTGGTTTCTCCTTCCCCACCACCCTTCCCACTGTAAGGTCACTGACCTTGCGCCAAAATCAAAGGTATCTAATGTACTTGTTTACTTAGAAACATCCTTGCTTCATTTGGTTTCAGTAAGTACAGTGCTGATCTTTCAGGGGAGATAATGGATGCAAGGTTCCTAACAGTGGACGTGGCAGTTCTGGCTTGGGAAGATCACTATGAAAAGCAGAAGCAGGAACTCGCCGTGGCTCCTAAAAGTAGGTAATGCCGTCTGCTAAAGCTGCTTTCTGGGGATACTAAACCCAGAAATATATTACATTGGCGAAACAAAGTTTTCACATATATTCCCTTTATAAACACAGAAGAAAACGGCAGTTCAAAAACATCAAAGTAGGATCTCCTTGTCATCAAAATCAGCATTGCGATAAGATAACAAAATTTCATGTCAGTCTTGTTGCCAGGATGTGAGGTACACAACGCGGATCATTGCATGTCTTGTTAACACTGAAATGGGTGATTGTTTATTAGTGATTATCATTATTGTAATTTACACACGAAACATTTTTGTTTCAGAAACGAATATTTTTTTTGTAGAAGCTTACACATACACACTCTCTTACAAATTAGTTTCATCGGCGCAGCTCTATAGACTGCTGCTATTCTGAAGAAGAATAAGACAAAAACATATTTGTAACAATAATTACATGCAAGTGAGAATGAGGGGATTATACACAATGTCATACATCCGTCTTGGTCTTAACCGTTTAATAATGAAACTATGAAAATGGATGACGAGTCATTATACCCGATCACTTAGAAATCATTCCCTGTTGAACTCTGATTGGTTAAAAGCTGCCTGCGGCTGATGTTGATCAAAGCCCTGCTGTTTGGCGAGCTATGATTGGTCGCGCCTTCGATCAAGCTCTTTACACGTGACCGGAAGTGAGCGAAGCGTTGACGCACTTCCCGTACAGGGACGTGAAGGTGGGGCTCTCCACGTTGCCCTTGCACCGGAGACCCTCGTGGCACGGGCATTCCGACTCGCTGATTCGAGTAGTGCATGGGTCATGAACATTCCCGATCTTCTTGCAGTAGACATAGCTGGGGAGGAAGTCGTCACGCACGCAGCAGTACAACGCAGGACAATCCTCAAAGCGACGGTTGACGTGAGGGTCACAGTGCATCTGGATCGTATTCTGCAACGATTATTGCATGTGAACAGTATTCTGCAGCCACAAGAGAAGATGAAAAATGTAATGTGGGAATAAAGACTTTTCGCCATGTTCGTTGCAACTTCATGACATCCCCGGGTCACGTGATGCCAAAAAAAGTCAGGATTGTTTCTTTGGTGTAAACTTAAAGTTGTCATTATTCACGGATAAGGGAATATGTCCGACAAGAAAATACGAAAAGGTTAAAATCTGAAGTTAATTAAAAAAGGTGATAGAAGATTCGCTGAAAGAGGATAAGCAGAAGAAAAAGAAATTAAAGAAAATGAACAGCATCAACTTACAACAAAACCAGAAGAACATCTAAGAACTGTGTTTAAGCTGGGATGTGTATGAGAATAACGCTTTTTTGTTTTGTTTTGTTTTTGTTGTTGTTGTTGTTGTTGCTTGTTTTTTTGTTTCTTTGTTGTTGTTGTTGTTGTTTTTTTTTTGTTTGTTTGTTGTTTTTTTTTTGTATTTTGGTACACCAGCCTAACACAGGGATCACAGCTAAAGAATGTTGTTAATTGTGTTATGCTTTGTCAGTACCTCAACTACCTACCCCAGCTTCTTAAACTGGATGGGCTGTGAAAATAACAAGAAATATAGTGCATAAAAATAGGGTGTGAAAAAAAAGACTAAAACAACGGGGTCAGATTTTTTTCTTAATGAAAGAAAAAGCAAATTTTAGATAATCTGTTTTTAAAAGTTGATAGAACACACTGACCTGCCCACAACATACAGCCACACAGAGGAACGCTACCAGTAAAGGAAAAATCACTCTACACATAAAAAGTTCCATTGTCTAGCACTCGTCTGATTTCTGAAATGATAACAACTGACATTCAGGGTGTTTTTATTATAAGGTCACGCGGCGGATCGTGCTTCTCTCGGGTCACGACTTCCATCGTCCTTATCGCTTAATCTTTAGCTTCCAGATAACATGTTTGCTTATCCGTCTTTCTCTCTCTCTGACTGACCGCCAGCCTGCATTATCAAAATATAATTTATATTATAAATGTCTCTCCCTTTATTCTTCCGTCCATCCGATTATTTCTCTTTCAGATGGATGATGGAATTAACTCGTAACATATTGCGTTGAAACTACACAACGTTCACCGGAATCCAAAAAGACATGCCACTACTGAAATGAAGCAAAAAACTTTATTCCTTGAATAAATGTTCTCTCTTTTTAAATAGATCACAAAGAAACGCAGCAGCCCACAATAATAAAATATGGCATCATTCACAAAATCAATGAAAGAAAACATTCAACATCACTTCCTTTTTTTTTTTTTTTGGCAAAATGTTGAACATGCAGACTTATAATACAGAATTAAGCTAATACATTAAAGCACTCAGTGAGATTAAAATTGCATATCAAATAATGAAAATCAAAACAGCTGATAGATGAAGCGATTAAAGATAATAGCATTACAATAGGATTCCTCTGTGTTCTACGAACTAATCTTAAATCTGAAGAAAGTTGGTTCTTTTAAAGTTTAATGTTAAGACCGTCTCCATTATGTGCACTTCGGTCATTCGTATCTCAAATTGATTAGCTCTTATATAGCTTCCCAGTTAATTAGCCATACAAGTTACCCAATGAAGCTATTACTTACGTCCAAAATTAAATGAAAATATACTGGATATATATATATACTGGAAAAGTAAAGGTTGCATTATCTACCACATTCATTAACATGGCAACAAAGTTAAAAGCAGAGACGGGTGGTTTGAAATTTACAGACCTTCGTATGAATGAAAAAGGGGGCTGTCACATGATATACCACCCATCCCTTTGTGCTTAATTAATGTTAGGGTTGAAGTCTCAGTCCATTTGGCAGATTGATTTCTCAGGTTAATGAACACGGCTCTCTATGAGGCGCCGACCGGGGAATCCATCCCAAACAAGGTCTCACATCTTTCGACTAACCGTTGCTACAGTTTAGACTGAGCCTCTATAAGTGATTGATCGAATCGAAAGCCACATAGTATGTACTACACCGCGTCTTTTAGTTTCAAAAATTAGTTTTACAAAACTTTCCCTTAACCCCACCATTAACCCCAACACAGTAAATGTTTTGTGTCGTATGCATAGTTTTATTTCTTGTCAGCACCATCAGGAATTTGGTTGTTTTGATACAGAGGGCCTGAATGGGATGAATTTCACTCTTGGTGCCGCATAGAAGGGACCTTGTTATAATCTCGACTGGAAAGGTTTTCTTAGAAAGAATGGACGACCTCCGTTGTATTGTGGCAGCGACCGTACAACGACACAAAGCTGGCGCTCTGAGCGTTGGGGTGACAGGTCAGACCGGCCAGACACGGACACCCAGACTCCGAGTCCCGGGTGGTGCAGTTGTCGTCTACGTGGCCCAAGCGCTTGCAGTAAACGAAGGAGGGGAGATACTCGTCCCTCACGCAGCAGTACCCCTCAGGGCACCCTTCGAAGCGTCGGGCGATCCGCGGGTCACAGTGGGGTGCAGCGACTGTCATCTGATGAGATCAGCGGAAATAAAGAATGATAGGGACTGCGAAGATTTACTGTCGGATGGCAAAATAAAAAAATGAGCATTTGGAAGCGACAACGAAGAAGACCAACACCGAGAACAATAACGAGAACAGCAAGAGTAGGATGATCATTTACGTACTTTAGTACCGCAATGGTACCACAACGCATGACGAGAAACTACAAAACACGTGCATTAACAAAAATATTAAAAAGATTACGAAACGTGCAATAAAAAAATAACGAGAAACTGAAAAGAAATGTATTATATTATTATAGAAAGTGTAATGATGCAGAAATGGCGGTCGCAGCTGTGAATGATGCTACTTTAGTTTCCTCACCTCCACAGCACCTGAGCGCTCACAGGCAAGAGCAAGGAGAGACCAGAGAACAACGTAGGAGAACAGTGAAGCCATCTGGTACTTCGACACACCAGCAGGGAAATCTACAGCTGCACTTTGCTGCACATTGTACTTATAAGTCGCTCGGCAAGTCGCTTCAGAGGGGCAAGGAGACAGTCACAACAGTGGCAGAAGCGTGGGACTAAACATGGCATGATACTGGGCACCTTGCAGTCTGTGGTATGAAGAATACTTAATAGTGGACCAACAGTGTGTGTGTGGGGGGTGTAGGGGTGGAACTGGATGCATGCGTGTGGGAGGGATTTTCTGCGTGTACGTTTGTGTTGTTGGGAGAGGAGATTGTGGCGGGGCACTGATATGCAGGGGTTTTTTTTTCTTTCTTTTTCGAACTTTATTTCGGGAGTGGGTTTTCTACGTGCCGTGATAAGATGTTACACCTGTGTATGCTCTCGTTACAGCCGCTGTCAACAGTACATGCAGCACTGTACTCCTCAGCCCACGGCTGGCTGCATGTACGATTTTTGTCAGAAGACTTTCGACGTTTCTTTTTCAAAAAGAAGGAAGGAGGAAAAAGGTGATGCAGATGACAGGGGTCGACAATCTAAACACTCCATCAGCTAAAAGTCAGTACTGTCAGCTAAAGCCTACTCTTCTTTCGGCAGTCAAAGAGTTGTAAATACAAATCTCGTTATGAAACTGTTGAGGAACATATTTCATCGGTTATTTAGCCCTGGCTAGCCGTAGGAGCACTTCACGATACTACCACTAACTCTCGCCAGCTTTCTCGGTTATCTGCCCTTCTCTGAGATGCGCCGAATGAGAATCAATCATATCTAAGATAGTGGTTGTCCATTTTTTCTTTTCTCAGCTTCTACCTCGATCCTTGTACTGTTCCCTGCAGAATCAAAAACCCTGATTAGTTTTTTTTTATTAGCATTAAGCACATTCCACTTCTTTTTGAAAGCAAGTACAGTAAACCTTAGTCCTGACGAGGGTTGTGTACACTTACAGCAGAATGCTCCGGAACTCGGCCATGCAGCTCATTGAAAAAATGTCTTCTCTTCGTTGTCAAGGTAACGACAGTATTTATGAATGAGGTCGGCGTCATCTACGCGCGCGTGTGACAAACTAATGACGTCACTTTGCTAGATACCAAGATAGTGAGGTGACGTCATGTCTGCGAGTGTGACGTCGACGATCAGTTGGCCACGGAGCGAGAGAAGGAGAGAAGGAGAGAGGACGGGACGCGAACCAACAAGCGTGTCTTTGAAACCACCAGACGCTGCCAAGCGATGATGCCGTTCTATCAACAACAGATCAGCCGCAGGGACAAACCAACCTCACAGTGAATCGAAAAAAATCACCGAAGAAAAACAATTTTAGAAAGAGTTAGGTGGCCGAGAAACTCTAACGGGTGCAGACAGTTACAAGGAGGCATAAAGGGCTCAGAGACTTACACAGAGACATTTCTGCCAATGCGGCTCTCACGGGAAACGTATCAACAAGGAAAGTTTGCTTCAAAGGAAAGGATTACACGGAGTTAGCACAGGAGCCAGGCTACAGAAGTTAACAATTTATTTAACAGCCAGGTTGGAACTTAACGAAGAGCAGACCGCGCGGCACCTCTTTGGTGCTGTGGTCCAAGGAAGCCTTGGGATGGAAGAGTATTCCAACGAGATGGGACAACACCTGGACAACCTGCGCAAGGCCGGGCTCTTCTGTGACGTTGAGATCGTGCTGCCGGCCGAGAACAAGCGGCTGCATGTCCATCGGAACATACTGGCAAGCTGCAGTCGTTACTTCCGATCCCTCTTCACATCTGTCATGGCAGGATCCGGACAGATAGAGGTGGAACTACCAGGTACAAAACGTTCTGGCAGTTTTGCTTTTCCCTACCTTCTCGCTGTCTTATTAAATTTCAGGGTATTGTATTCTTAAGCCCCCCTCCATATACCAAAATAAAAGTCAAGTAGCGTTTCCTCCAAAATAGTTCTTGTTCCGTTTATTACATCTACAGTTCCCAATCTTTTCGTAGAAAGTAAATATTAATTTCCCAGTCGTGTTTTTAAATACAAACTTAATCTGGGCATGATAAATGAAACTTATCTATCGATCTAAAAAGGAATAAATTTGCGTCAACGAGGTCCCCAGCAGAAAGTCCGTCCAACCTATTTCACGCTAAATGCAAATAGCGGAGCAGTGGTCAGAGTTATGGTCACCTCTGACCCGCCCATTCAATGCCAAGAACTCTTTCATATGTCTCTTTGGCTTTGTGGTAGAGATCTTATGTATTCTCTTTCTTGCGTTATATGCGACATTTTTATATTAAAAATGCGAGAGAGTTTTTTTTTCATTCCATGTCTTTGTGTGCAATGTCTCATCATTTCTGTTGCAGGTGTCACATTTACCGACATGGAGGCGATATTGGAGTATGCCTATCTGCAGCAAGCTCATCTCACGCCGGACAACATTGAGTCGGTGATGTTCACTGCTGACCGCCTCAACGTCTTGGGGCTCCTCAAGCAGTGTACGAACTTCCTGGCGATGCACCTCAACGATGAGAATGTAGTGGGCATCCTGAAGATCGCCAGACATCTTCACTGCAGGTCACTGGCTTACTGTGTCACTTTAGGTCACTGTGTCTCACTGTGTCATCGCAGGTCACTGGGTCTCACTGTGTCATTGCAGGTCACTGGGTCTCACTGCACGTCACTAGCTGTCACTGTCACAGCTGTCAGTTTTTCTGGAGTCTGTATTATATCTGAAATTTGAGAATCCATCAAAATCCCCGTCTCACCCACAATGATGAGAGTTGAATCTGAAATCTGTGAAACCTGCAGTATCCACGCTTTGACGTAACATTAAATTTTTTGCATCATGTTAAGGAGTATGGACGAAGAGAGAAAATAAGAACTAGGAGAAAATAAACAGAAAGAAGGAAAGTGGAACAAAAAAAAGATAATTGGAGAGAAACAATATTGGATGATGATGATGATGATGATGATGATGATGATGATGATGATGATGATGATGATGATGATGATGATGATGATGATGATGATGATGATGATGATGATGTCTTGACTTTGTGACCTCACTGTCTCCGCAGGCAGCTGGAGGGGAAGGCGCTGCGTTACGTGCTGGTGCACTTCTTGCAGGTGGTGCAGCGCAGCACCGAGTTCCATCTCTTAACAGAAGACGATCTTGTCGGGCTTTTCAAGGCCGACGACCTCAATATTCGAAGTGAGGACGACGCGTGCAGAGTGAGTTCCGCTCACTAAAGTCTCTCACATTCATTCAGCTCGTCCACAGCCATGGGATCGGTTACGCGTGTGAATGTTTGCAAGCGAACCAACATGTCTGCAATTCACGGCGTGTCTGTTGTGGCGTGTGGGTTTCGCTTTCTATTTTTCTTGGCTTTTTTTCTTCCTATTTCTCTGTCTTCCTTTTTTTCTGTCTAGCCAGGAAGTAGCCGAATCTTTTTTGCTTGTTAGGCATTAATCCAGGAGCCTGTGTTCTGGTGAGCAGCCTTACTCATAAGTTATGTCGTTCATCCCTCTTGTAATTCTGCTCACCCAGGCCATGCTGAAGTGGGTAAGTTTTCGGCCTGAGACCCGTACATGCAACTACCCACGTCTGCTGGGAGCCATCCGGCTCGGGCTGGTCAGCAGAGCTACTATTGAAGACACCCTGCTTAGTGACCAGCTACTCACGGAGAACCCCGTGGCCCGGGAGCTTGTCCAGAGAGGTGAGTCTCACTGCAGCGGTCACTGTAACTGTAAATCTGCCATCGGCAGTGGCGGCTAAAATGAAATATTCAAAACTTTTAGGCCATCCCAGACTTCTCGCCAACGGGTAATTTATAAGGACTTCTGCTGTACATGTGGTCCCAGATAATGTCAAAACACCAGAGATGGTTCTTAGTCTAATTCAACACAAGCGAACAGTTTGCATAAACTGAAAAACCTTATTAACAGACCGACAGACAGCTCAAACGCGTATGTAATGTAGACTATCACTGATAAGAGTAACATCATGGTCACTGGCAACAACAAAGCAGAGAACTACATGAATGGATTATAGTTCGAAGAGGTAAGCAGCTTAAAGTACTTGGGAGCCACTTTGTCCATGGACGCCTGCTTCACGACAGAGATTCACATCGGGATTGTGGTGACAGCAACATTGGTAATGGCTAGACTGGACAGGGTCTGGATGTGCTCAATATTGCCCAGGACAGGCCTGAATGGCTGGCCTTGTCAACTAGCGCCTCTGTTGATGTACTTCCCCGACGACCGGTATCAGTCAAGGGACACATGACTAACAAGGCACTGGGTTCGTTACCCTCTAGGACTAAGTAAATCTGAGCCAGACATGAAAACAAACTCTTGACTTCATGCGCTACCTTGTCCGACAAGCCCTGCCCTCTGCTAAGAGCTAACGGTCATTGCACGTCAGCTACAGCACCTAAGATACTGAGGCTGACTGTCCGTTTCTATGGTGACGTCACAGGGCTCAGCCTCAGCATACAGCGCGAGAACCAGGGCAGCGAGTTTCTGGCGGAGCATGCGCTGTCGGTGCCAATGCTGCGACCACGTGTGCCGGCGGACGTACTCTTCGTGCTCGGGGGCTGGTCACGTGACGGTGTCTGCTCCATCATGGAGACCTACGACGACCGGGTGCATCGATGGTACAAGGTAACCTATCGCATTGAGAGTGACGCTCTTCCAGGTGTTTAGTCACGTGTCGTGACATGTAGGGAGAGGGGCAGGTGGAGTGTGATAGCAACGTGACTACCACCCTGATCTTCAAGCCTACGTGGTGGGAAACCCTGAACCGAGACGAACTGGAAACTGGCTGTAAACGAGGACGGATTACAAACTGACAGCAAGACTGGGGAAACGTGAGAATGGAAACTGGCTGAGGCCGACTAAGTGGGAGACAGGCAAGAAACTGCTCGTACATTTATTATGATAATTTAATTAAATGCCACTCACAAAACGTAATCTGTTCTTCTGCCTCGCCATCGTTACCATCATCATCTTCTTCACCATCAGCAGCAACAGAAACAATCTCTTACCACTGGGATCGCTTTCTCGGTCTGTGCTTGTGAGTTACTCATGCAGCTGTGCGTACCGCTGTGACGTGTGTGCAGAACATCCCCGAGTCGTACGAGCACTCGCTGGCATACCACGCAATGGTGGCGCTGGACGGCTGGCTGTATGTCGTCGGTGGCTATACGGCCGTCCGCTACCTCAGGTGAGACGGCCAGGTGTGCCTCGCTGGTCACGTCTCATGTGCTCTACAGATGATTAGCTTTGATGCCGGTATAGATGGATCGGTTAAGCCAGATTTCAAGATATTTCAGATTTGTTACCTGATTGTAAAGGTAGTCCCCTGAGTTTATGGCTGCGGGAAAGCGAAGTTTTACTGACAAAACTAGACAACAACTCTGAAGCCTGACGTGGACAAGGGTTCCATGTATAGATCCCCCATGTGTTACAAAGTTAAATACATGTCTCGAAGTTTATTCCCCTCTTTCCTAACCAAAGGAAAGTCCTAAACAGTGAAAACAGCAGACGTTTGCCACACATAACACAGTAACATTAGATAACAGCCTTGTCAGCTAGAGGACTGTAAGCACAGTAGTATAAGGTTTGGTGTCGATGTCTTGTAATAGTGACGTATCGGCTGATCGTGATATGTCAGATGATGTAGATAATGTCATTGCCCCACAATCGCTGGTGGGATCCTGGATCCTCTTCCCACAGCCACCAGTCGTCACACGCACGGCACTGGGTAGCACAGTACCCTCTCTTCCTCCCTAAAATTATTCTTACACAAGGCCTTTAATTTTTTTATTTCTTTGTTCCTCCCTCCCCGACTAATCTGTTTTTTATGCTGTGTCCTCAGCTCCGCACGTAAGTTTAGTGCAGCTACACGCACGTGGCACGAGATCGCTCCAATGCACGTGAGCCGCTGCTACGTGTGTGCCGCCGTGCTGGACGGAAAGATCTACGCCTGTGGCGGCTTCGATGGCGTGAATAGGCACAAGTCAGCGGAGAGGTACACGCCCGCCAACAACCAGTGGAACTTCATCGCTGACATGCTCATTGTCCGCAGTGATGCCGGGTCCTGCGAGCTAAATGGTAAAGTGTGACGTGTGACTGAACTAACTGGTAGAGTGATAAACGTAATGTGTCTACACATGTAGACCTAACGTGTCTATACATGACAAATTTAATACATTTACAGATAGTATATGTCATTTCATTTGTCACGTCTTTGCAGGCAAGATTTATGTGGCTGGAGGATTCTCTGGACTGGAGTGTCTTAGCTCTGCCGAGGTTTACGACCCTTGCACGGATCAGTGGACCTCCATAGAGCCTATGAACTTCCGCCGAAGTGGAGTGACCGTTGTCAGCTTTATGAACTCACTCTTTGCGATCGGGGGCTTCAATGGGATCCACCGCCTGGACCAGGGTAAGCAGGAACAGGGGAAACTACCAACCATTGGTGCTGCAGTTGATGCATGGAGCGTGAAGCAGGTGCAAGTAATCATCAGCCAACTCTTCGTTCTTTCACCAGACTTTGTTGTAGCGTACACGTATATGATTATGCTCGACACAGATTTGATCAAGCTGTGAGAATATAATGATCACATTTGACTAGTGAGGTCTCGAACAATTTACTCTCCAACAGCAGTAAGGTCGAAGGACTTCCTTTACCCACTTTAAAAAAAAAAATTGATAAACATAAATGTCCTACAACCATAGACACAATTTTCTTGCAGGCATAGACACAAGTTCCCTACAAGTTATAAAAGTCCACTGTTGCTTTGTTTCTTTGTCCAGTGGAGCGATACTACCCTGAGCAGCGGGCCTGGATACAGGTGGGGTCCATGAGAAAAGGTCGCAGTAATTTCGCAGCCGCCGTCATGGACCAGCGCATCTTCGCCATCGGTGGCTACGACGGTGAGTGGCTTGCCTCCCTTTGCTTCCCCTGTCCGCTCAGAAACATTTTGCTGTATCTTCTTGTCGACGTAAGAGGCCTGCAGAAGATTTACAAGTGGAAAAGTGACAGATTTACAAGTGGAAAAGTGACAGATTTACAAGTGGAAAAGTGACAGATTTACAAGTGGAAAAGTGACAGATTCATAACGCATTAGTTGTTGTAACGGGCTCTCCCTCATGTCTTCTGTGGAAGTGTTTTGCCTAAAATATAACCAACCCCCAGAACATACATTGCGACACCTGTCATCATTGGCACTGTTACAATCAATCATTTGATGTTGTCCATTAAGCGACCGCAGAACGCATAGATATCAATAGGTGACGATAAACATACATGACTGTTGACGTCCCTGGTTAATTACCCCCTCGACCTTACCAGCACCTGGCGATACCAGGTGTGTAGGTATCGCTGCTACTGCATGTCCGCATTTGTGCTTTTATTTGGGAGTGTTTGTTGTCGTAATTTAATATTTTGCTTTGGCTTGTGCTGTCGTGTTTCCTTATGACTGTGCGTGGGGGACATTTTTGGGGGGAAGGGGGGCCTAAAGTTATATCTGCATCATGTAGTTAGGCATTGCTGCATGTCACATCGTTAGATGTTGCTGCACTGTTCACCTCCATTCACACTGATGCTCTTGACTGCCTGGGTCTACACCAGGTCTGGGTACCACAGCCCACGTTGAATGGTACAACTGTGCGACAGACTCCTGGTTGGAGACGGCCCCTCTGAGGGTGGGGCGAAGCGCCGCCAGTTCCTGCACTCTCACCGCCCTCAGTAATTCAAGGCACTTCACGTTTTATGGGAAGGAGGACAAGGCCGCAGTCTCCGCAGTGGACAGCGGCGACAATTAGACCTGCGAATTTATAATTCCGATAAAGAAAAGTTTGTAGAGACCTTACCTGAGCCTTCTGATTGACCACCTGGCCAGTCGATTGTGTCAAGCTGTCAGTGTTCATTTCACATGCGGATACACCAAGCTATTATTGGATCGTAGTTTAATATTTTTCTTTTGAGAATTTAAAAATTTTGGCTTATAGCCCCCAAGGCAAATCGCTACTGGCTTCCGGTACAGGCAAAAAGCGTCGACTTCCTATAGTGTCATGGTGATGCAAACACTGAAGTCTATGTCGAGTTCTTTATTCCTGCGTGCCGTATTAGTCTAGCATCGACTTTTAAAAGCAGTCTGTCAGATAAGATGTGAAGAAGTATCGTGTTATATAGATGGTTCTACTTATTTAGTATTTATTTTAAAGTTACGATAATGTCTTCAAAACAGTGTACAGTTCACTGGAGCATGAACATTGTCATGATTGTGTATGTGAACTTTTTCAAAGCACAGGTGGCATTTTGCGCTTTGAAACGGGTTTGAATATGATTGGGTTGGGATAAAGTATATTGATTTAGCAGAAATAGAGTGTCACACCATACGGTTCGACGTGCATATTCGTACAACAAATTCAAAAGAAACCGTTTTTCTGTGGGGCTTCCCCGCCCAGAGTGACAATAATATATTAAACACAAAAACAAAATAATCAACAGAAGATTTAACTAATTATAGTCCACTCCCTTCATCCACATGGTGCATTGGTTCATTGTTCGCCATCTCAATAGTCATTCCAAATCCAATGTTCTTCACGTCCGCACCGTCTGAGGTTCCTCACAGACAATTCTAGTGGATTATACACCAACACTTCACGGAATAATGTTACTAAAAGTTATGCGCCAATACTTCACAGAATAACATTTCTGGTAAAATGTTTATTCGTCGGTAAGGACACTCGGGTAATCAAGGCGGGGGCTGGTCCATTCCCACTACATTTATCTCTCAGTGGCGTAGGAACAGGGGGGGTGGGGCAAGGGGGCAGCCGCCCCCCAAAAAAAGATGCTGGGAAGGCAAGAATGTGAACGTTATTCATTGTCAGCATGGAGTTTGCCCCCCCAAAGCCGAGGATCTTCCTACGCCACTGAACTGATGAAATGTTCTTACTTTGTACTGGAATACTGTTTTCAAGCTAGTTCAGGGTGTCGGTGGTCGGTCGACAACACTGCCCGTAGCGGTTTACTTGGCTGCCACAGGGTGGCGGCCCACACATTCGGTAGGACGCACATCTGCGGCGATGCGTCATCGGCACCGACTAGTCAGGTTGGTCCACTCGGCGACTGCCCCCAGGTTACGGTCTGGTAGCCCCCGCGGTACGTCTCCGTGGTCGCTGACAACACACGGTGTAAACCCCCTAGCCTGGTCCAACGTCGCTCTCTTCTGGAACACGCCAGCTGCCCAGTGGCTCGGCACAGGGTTCTCACCTTATAGCCGTGTCGACGGTTCTACTTCCCGCTGCTCTAACTTCGCACACTGCTTCCGGTCAGCCTCTATAGATGCTCGCTCAGCGACCAAAACAAAACCCATCAGCCCACTGGCTGCTGATCGCGTCTGGCCTTAAATTCTCACCCTGGTCAAGCTTCACACGGGGTGAGCTTGACTCGCCACGCAAGTGGGGCTCAACAAACGTGAGCTTTCACGCCACACGATTTCCATGAAAGAGGGGCTTTGTACACAAGGGAGACACCCCCACCCCCCTAAATACTGACTGTGACATATAGACTTGATCTACTCCAACCCCACACACACACATACAAATTTATTATCTAATAAGAAATTGTTTTACATAAATGAAAAAAAGCCAATCCCTTGTTAAGCTGATCTTAATACCCTAGCATCATAGGAAGAAATACATGATAGCAACAGCTGTGCTCGTACCTCATCAGACATACAATTAACTAAAATAAATATAGGCCAGTGACACCTTCAAACGACAGTGAGGCCTACCACAATAACCTCTGTAATAAGTGCAATTAACTAAAATAAATATACGCCAGTGACACCTTCAAATGACCTGTAAAACCTACCACAATAACCTCTGTAATAGGTGATTCATTATCTAGGAATCCTGCTCCAAGATTAACAAATCTAGCCATCTTTAAGCTTTGTGGATCCCAGTCCAGGTGTTTTCTAATTGTCATGCCATCAACTATAATGCTACAATAAGAGTAAATGGTAGGTTCTGGGCCTTTTCTTCAAGTATTTTTTAAAACCTGCTGTGATATCCTTGGCTTTGAGAAAATACAGCTGAGCCATCTGAAAATAATTATATAATGAAAAAGGAACAATTGAGATTTTTGTTTTCTTATCTTTCTTTATGCTATTAAAAGGGATTATTTCTTTATACATAACATTTTTCAATAATTCTCAGTTAGAAAAAAAGTTTAAAATTAGTAAAACTTGGCATATGTACATTTAAATTCTTTAGCTCATTCCATCAATTGAAAACAAATCCATATTAGTGTTTCTCTCGTTTTGCCACTCATTTTTGGTTTTCCAACACACTCTATTAAATGGTATATTGGTACAGTGTCTTAATTCTTTTAAAATAAATCTCTTTCCTAGTGACAGGGACATAAATAAAGGCCACTATTTTTCGTATAGTAGCCATATGTAGTAGTGCCAGCTTGTCTGAAAAACACATTGGCATGAATAAGTGTTGTAAAAGAAAGTACTATAACATACTAGTCACTTGCTTTCTCTCTCAAACACACACACCTGTCCCCACAAAAAGTGTACAAACTATTATAACTATTAGACATTGATAGAAAAATCTAGACAACAAGAATTTCTAATTTTACAATCTAAAAAACTTAACCATGAATATTTAATTATTAATAAATGACTGTGTGATCTGCGTCTAATGGTGTTATAAAATTTGCCGAGATAGTTTAAAATGTTGTCTGCTTTCTGCAGAATGCTCTCTAAAGTCACCATTGCTCTCTTCTCTTTCTTGGTATTAAGTTGATGTCTTACCATTATAGACTATTTTTGTATTCCTTATAATACATGTAATTTTATAACTGCAAAATGTCTGCCAAACAAAAGTCTGCACAATACTGCTGAACATAAAAAACTACTATGATCTTAAATATAATCAGTAAATGCATCCACCTTTAATTAGTGGTACCTGCCATGAAAAAAACTGATGGCACTGCAGACTCCTTAAGCAATTTGAATGTGCCACGATTACAAAAGGCTGATTATTTCCTGGACAATTCCTTTTTGAACCTCTTAGCCACAAAGCCACCCATGGTGGATTTGAATGTAAAATTATCAACAAACCTTAGCATGTGAAAAAAATCACTTGGATCAAGTGCACTGTCTAAGTGGGCAATATTCTTAAAATTCATTAATTTAGTGTACATTAACTTCTGCTACGTAAATCCTTCAATGCTTTATCGTGTTGTAAACTTCCACCTGAAACGTTTTCATCAAATATTAACACTATATCATATATTATAAACATTGCATCATATGTAATGCAAATTAATTAAACATGTACTTTTATCAGATTTAAAATAACAATTATTTCTTGAACAATCTTCAAATGTAACGTGCATGTGTTCTGAAGTGCTTCGCACTGATCGATCTACAAGCATGTTTCAACAAGTGTTTACACTTTCACTTACAAAATACGCAAAACATATCAAGATGCCTAATTACACATAAAAAGACTTGTCACGGACGTGGACTTGTTGAATCTTTCGGCTGTCGGTTGATGCAGCTATCTGCACAGCATGTGCTGACAATTTCTACAAATGATAAGAAATGTTGCGGTGCTGTGGTTACGTAAACAAACATACTCTCCGCTCTCTTGCGGCCTGTAGTTAGCTCCCCATACGAGATCTTCAGTCTAGAAATCATAAAAGTCTGTGTCTGGGGGACACCGCAATCACGAATGTTCTGTCTGGGATCATGAGATGTACAGACAAATTGTGAGACATCTTAAAGTAGTCACTAACGTTCCGCTGCTGACGCCCAAATCAGGTAGTTTAAGTTTAAATAGTCGGAAAGACTAATTTGTGTTTTAGCTTCTTGGGACGCGCCGAGACACTTTCACTAGCCAGAGGTAAAGCATGTAGCTCACTTCCGGCGATAAATTCACGCATCTGCACAGGCCTGTCTTTTCTTGATACCTTAATCACTTTTATGTTGTTGAATCTTTGCTTATCTAGTGCTGTATATAAAGCATTGTAGCATATTAAGTCATTTGCTGTGTTTAAAAAAAAAATAGAAAACGACTGAGTCTTATTGCTCAATCTTTTTTAAAAAAAAATAATTGACTGGCAAACAGCTTCTCTAAAAAAAACAATAATACCACGTTAACCAGACAGTTTAAATTTTCAGAAAAGATTGAGAAATAAGATGTAGGATTTTGGTAAAGTATTTTAATTTTGATATATCTTTTGAGCTGATCCCGTCCATTTACTGTTAGATAAATTCACAAATTTCACATATCACATCTCTGTCTCACACACACATTAAGCAAAACGAATTTTTTTTTTTTAGAGTACCCGATATCAACACTGGTTGGCAAGGTAGAGATGAAAAGAAAGACTTTATTTATTAATTTATTTCATGTTTATTTTGGTATTTTTTAATAGCTTATTGCATTGTTTTGTCCAACAGGATTACCTACAAAATTAATGGCAACGTGTGCTAATTGTCAAATCAACAAGACAGCATGTCAGTCACATGTACACTGCATGGGGGAAAACACTGATAACACAAAAGCATTAGCAAGTGAACATGTGCAAAGTCTTTCCCCAAAGAAGTTACCAGTTGCAGAACAATTTTATCGCAGGCCTTTACCAGAAACTTGTATACCATTTGCATCAGAGGAGGGGAAGAAAATTTTTATGGAAGCCTTGTCCTCGGGTTATATGAACTGCTACTTTCGACTTGCATCACAGTTTCGAACTCAAGATGAGCCTGCATACTGTGGGCTGGCTACCCTCGTTATGGCACTAAATGCACTGGAAATTGACCCAGGCCGTGTGTGGAAAGGACCGTGGAAATGGTACCATGAAGACATGCTAGACTGCTGCATTTCGACAGAGCTGGTTCGCGTACAAGGCATCACATTTGATCAGTTTATTTGTCTTGCAAACTGCAATTCACTGGATACTGATTGTGTAAGGTGTGATGACTCAACAAACGAGAAAGCCTTTCGAGATGCTGTACAAACCATGACACAGAAAGAAGATGCCTTTCTCATCGTCTCCTATTCACGACATGTGTTGAGGCAAACAGGGGATGGGCATTTTGCTCCAGTGTCTGGTTATCATCCTGGCCGGGACCTGGTTTTGATTCTGGACACAGCAAGGTTCAAGTACCCTCCTCATTGGGTTCCACTAGCTCTTCTTTTTCAATCAATGCAGGCATTGGACAAAGAAACTGGTAAATCTCTCTAATATGACTTTATCATTTTCTTCTTACCCAGTTCCAGTGGAGTTTCTTCAAAAAGTAAAATGTGTTTTATTTTAAACAATCAGCGTTTATCATTTCAGTGGCATTTCACTCTCAAATTCATAAATGTATCAAGGATGAAAGAAGTAGAAATAGAACTAGAACTTACCATCATGGGTGTCTTGATATTACCATCTTCTTGTCCTTAAACTTGTTATGTTGCAAAACAGTACTTAATGTAGAGTAACATATGCATTCCATGCCTTTTTTTATTATAGTGAGTCACTCAGGTGGATCCATCTAGTAACTTTTCTAGTGACTTTTCTTTGCTCAGAGGGTTTATTTAGTCTCTTTTATTTATATTCACAGGATTGCAACGAGGCTACATAAAGGTATGGCCAGCGAAAGATGCAAAGGCCTTACTTCTCTTCAGAGTCTCAGAAGGACTTAGTGTCAACTCCAGTAGCAATGCTGTACAGAATATCCAAGATTTTCTCTCTGTGTGGATCCAGCTCTTGACACAATCCCTTCAGCAACCAGAGGGCTTCACCCATGATTCAGCTTTGACAGAAGCAGTGCAGGGCATGTTAAAGTTTGCATGCACTCTTTCCCAAGAGAATCTCATCTTAACCACTCAGCAGCATATCACATGCAACAAGTCAGGTCGTGTGCAGTGCATCATTGAGAATTTGCTGGTGGAGCTGGAGAGGACACCATTGTTTACTTCACTCAACAACATTGTCGCTATGCTGTCCCAGTCAGATGTTCAGAAACTGGAGAATATCTTTGGAGTCTGGCATAGCACAGTAGTTGAGGGGCAGAAGCCCTTGGTTGACTGTGAACAGATGACCAAATGCAGTTTAGAGAGTTGTGATTTGACAAACCTAGTGTGTTTGTCCCATTTGATGGCCATCTTCTTCTTGTCCTGGCCCTATACGTTGCAGCACAGAAATGTTGCTGGTAATCTGGGAGGAGTACTGCACTCCTTGGTTCAGCAAACACTGTTTAGTTTTCATGGAAAATACCTCTTTGATGAGGTTAGCACTCTTCGTCGGCAAATGACAAAGCTTATGGGATTTCATGCACCATCTCCATCTGGATCTGCTAAAGTTATATGTGATAGAATTAAGGTATAGGCTTGAACATTTCTTCCATTTTTTTTTCAAGAAACTTTTTTTCTTGTGTTGCCAAGATCAAAGACCTTAGCATTATTTTTTGAAATATATGTATTTCACAGTAAAACAGGGTAGGTAATGTGCTGAGATATTCTGTGGTGTCAAGACACGTTTCTCAGAAGTATTTATGTACAGAGCTGTACCAAGTCGAAATTCTGTATCACAACAAAGCATTGCGTAACTGACTGTACTTGGATTGTATGCATTCATGCAATTTTTTCTTCTTATAATTATGGTATAAAAATGCTACTGTGTTGATTTCAAAATTCAAGAAACTTTAAGCAGAAGGTAATTTATATTGATATAAAGAAAGAGGACTACATTCATTAGAGAAAAAGAACTGTATTTTTATTTTCATTTCCCCTCAAAGTATTTTCTCATAATAAGGATTCTGAACTTGTCTGTCACCCTTTTTTTGAAGTTCTGATGTTGCACACTTGTAACCTAGTTTGAAACCGGTCAAGAGCACAAAAAAGTATTACATTGTTTTCAAGTTGTTGAAATGTGAGAGATGTATCCTTAGTTCTATATTTTTTAAATCCAGTTTAGCAGACGTCTGAAAATCATATTAAATAAATAGCAGAAAGTTGGCTATTATACAATCAAGTGTTTTATTGGATACGAAACTGTTAAAGTACTACATCAAATGTTATTTAAATCATCCATTTTAAATGTTTTGGGTCTTTTGTATAATTATGAACAGGTTATGCTTACTGTTTATAGAAAATATTAAGTATTTCTTGTGTGTATATATATTTTGTGTGGAATGTACTCAACATTTAAATCTTTTTCTCATTGTCAAATAGAGGATTCAAAGCATTTCAGGGCTGGCTTCTTTTTTGTTTCAGTATTATTACTGTCCATAGTCTCAGAATGTTCAGTTCTCTTAACCCTCTTGGTTCAAGATGAAAATGAACATTACAATGACTGGCTTATAACTGAAGACTGTGAAGACGACAGTGGTGAAGTTTGTTTTTTTATTATTGCTGCTCTGAGATAAACATTAGACCAAGAAACCTATACATTTTTGGAAAAGAGAAAAGTTGAACTTTGCAATAAAAAGTAATGAAAATCGCCTTGCCCGTGCTACCCGGCAAAGCCACGATCGTGGCCTCTCAAACCAAGAGTTAAAATTGCATATTGTTGATCTAAGTCTTTTCCAATGCCTGTAGCACTAATTCTATCCAAAGTAAATAATTATGGTGTTACACAAACAGAACAATGCAAAATATTATCTGCACGTTTATTTCAAACCTCCTCAAGAAAAAGACAAGAACAGACATGGCCACAAAACATCTGACATCTATTTGCATAAAAGAAGTTTGAAGTTTCTATGCTATGAATTCAGCCAAAGAGTAAATATGCATTTTAGAACTCACCGAAGTGAAAAATTAGACATATCATAAATGACAGTTAACACCTCGTGGCACACTAACATCAGTTGTTTTGGACACTGACAGCTTGAAAGAACTACCTAGATGTTCTCACAAGAAAACAAAAGTGCCAAAATTGTTCACATGCAATTACTGATCTAACCCCTCTGCCTAGCCACAGCGAGCTCATCCTGGTAGTGATGATATGCAGTCTTAACATTGCATATGAATCATTGCAGAAGTCAGATGCATTTATAAGTTTCAAAGGATTTTTTTTTTAATGTTTATCTCAATCAATGATCTTTCATGAGTGGTCACGAAATAAGCCATGGTGAAGCATAGTATAGAAAAGATGGTCTAATATCACAAGACTTTGTAGAGCAGGCAACAACTCAACATCACTATTGCAAGATGAGGGAAACTGAAACTTTCCAGAGAAACCTGATATCATTTCTAAATCACAGAAGTGAAATTTTGTAGACAGCTAATCCACATCTCCCATTTCTAGCATTGTCACATCACCCTGACAAATAGCACATGGCTGGCTAAATCTCAGGCTTAGTGTTTTCTTTCAGGTCTCTGCATACATATTGCTGTCAGATTTTGCGTAATGCATGGAGTAGATAGCCCAGGGCATAGCTGGGGTCCTGTTTCAGTTATCTCGTGTAAGCAATTTTCTATTTCTAATATGGTTTTGTGAGAAGTCTTTCCCAATTGCAGGCAATGCAGTGTCATCCACCATCTCAGTTACCCACTCCTCTTGTGTCACGTGATTGCAGAGATCGCAAAATAAACACCGCAGGTGTTAGATTCCTTTGAGAGAAGACAACTAGTTGGACTTGCTGAACCTACATTCCAGTTCCATGTTCCACTTTGTTTTGCTGTCTCTAGTTACTCAGATGAATTGGTGCCACATTTCCATTAACACCGACAGCATGGATTCTGTGCAATTCTAGATCAACTCTTTAATTGCTAGTCCACCAATTAGACATTTTTCAATCATATGTTGAAGTAGTCTGTAAAGAGTTAATCCTATCTTCTTCACAGACATCTTGATATTTTTCTGTTTTTTTCTTTGACGTTTTTGTCCTCTTGAAAGCTCACATGCACTCATTTAGGACTTCTTAGATATCTTTCGCATTTGTGAAAACTGCTGGTAGACATCTGGGTAGTGGCTTTCGACAAAATCTTGCAGCTGCCTTCCTGTGGTTCCAGTCTCAAACAAGCGGTCAATAGCCCAGACTTCCTGCTCCTTCGCCTGTAACATCCAGATCAAAATGCTGCGAAAATAAGAGCTCCTTTCTAGATAAAAAAAAACAAAACGTCCATCAATTTTATATCTTACAGAAAAATGATAAACCACCCGGATATCAACGATGCTTACCTTTACATGTTATATGCATGTATTCACAAATTCATGTAATAAAATCAGTTTTGAGATTTTGATTTTATCGGAATGTCAATGCATCATAACCTGATAACTTCAAGGCCATAAAAGGCCTTTCTTATCTTTAACACTTTAGTACAATGGTAACTAGGATCCCCAGAACTGGGTGTAGCATGACTAGAACATTTGGTGTTCACAAGTGCTACAAAAGATGTCATGATGCCGGTAACTCACTACCTCCATGCACTGATATGGTCGGTCTACCTGCAACTTCCTCATTCAGTCCAACTGATGCCTACAGCAGGAACAGGCCTTTTAAAGAGATTTTATCTAAAAACTGCAAATGAAAAACACTAACTTTTTTAATCTTTACTGATTTGTGCCTAAAGTTTTAAAAAGAAAGGTTTATTCTCTGCCAAGTATTGATATTTAAATGTGCAAAACCCCCAGGTATCCATTATGGGTTAAATGCGTTTGCATGCAAACTAATGTGCCCATGCCATGAAATTCACATCATGCACATCCACAAACACAAGTGACTCAACGGTTAGCGCCTGTCACCAATTAATACAGTGAAAGCTGGCTGTCATGGTTTCAGCTCTTGCCCCGGCACACTGTTCTTTCTCTTCTTGTGGCATCTGTTTACAGGGCTGGCTGCCTTGCCGCGATATAGCCTTAGTTGCTAGCTCCACATAAAACACCAATCGCCCCCACCCCACCACCACCTCATGAACATAGAAGATCCTTACAAATGGATTTCACACTGAAATAACCTTTTTTAAAAAAAACGTGCTATACTAGTGCTACATAGAAACTCATTTATTTCAACTCGGAAGGTTACACACTGAACAATTTAAAATGGTGCAGCTCCTCCCCTAACCACTTTTTCATAAGTCACTGGGGGTAAGAGGCTGTAGAAACCATACTTCCCTCAGTATTGGCATTTTATTTTTAACAAGGATGGTGCTGATTTCCGTTTTTTTTTCATAATGCTTTACCTTTCTCCAACCATACATAGAGTAAGGCACCTATTCCTGAAAGCTGCATGGACCAGAGGAAGTTTGCCTTGCCACACAAGAATGGAGCTATAGTGCCCCTCCACGACACCCTTGCTTCCCCAGACAATTTAAAAACAGGATAACGATGACCTTTGTATTAATCAAAAGACTTCTGAAAAGAGTGGGACATAAATGACGAAATTGGCACAGCAACTTATAAATTATATGCTGCAGTCTAGTTTTTTTTTCTTCTGTGGATTAAAACAGAAGACATCCAAAATTTTTATCCTGTCCGAGTTAACAAAAAAACCCAACTGAAAGAAAACAGTAGACTAAATTTTAACTGGCAAAGAATACTAACAGTAATACTAGGGACTTGAATAGCAAGCTTGTTCCATAAAACAGTTCAAGGATATTGTCACTGTTATTTACACCACCAATACAATATGAAAAAAATCATCTTTAGTATTAATAAAATTTCGCTTATGGAAACTAGGAGAGGGACTTTATAAAGATCACCATTCCAAAAAAGGCTAAATTCAAATGAAAAGAAATTGTTGCAAAAAGATCATAATATGAACTTTTGTGTAATATCACGGTATTAATGACATACAACATCCCCTACTATTCTACACATACCTGAAGCAGCATGTGCTGAATACACACTTCTAAAACAGCATAAAAATCTTGTGAATGAAATTTATGTACATATATATATATATATGAGTTGAACAAAAGCAACTATATTTTTACAAGAATAATCTTTTTTACTATTTGCAAGCTCCTTTGATCTTACAACTGTTTGTTGTGTTAGTTGGGAAAACAAAAGAGATATCAACAGAAATATAGCAGTAAAAACAGTAAAACACTTGTGCTTGACAACAGCAAGATCTCCAAGCAGAATGCAAAAGCCCTGCTATGTGTGCTTATCCTGTGCAAGCTCTGGACAACAAGCTCAGCCCAACCTTAATATATCATACTATTAACATCACAGGTTGGAGAAAGTATATTATTTTAAAGTAAAAACGATACTACTTCACTTATTTTGTTTTATGTCATCCTTCAACAAATCTTCATTTCGTGATTGAAACAGAATGTCTAAACTACAAAGAAAAAAAACCCACATGAACTAAAAGTAAAAGCAATCTTGAGAGAAAAGGGGCTATGCCTATGGATATATCTGTAAATGAGTATATGTCTATGCATGTATGTTGCATGCATATCATGATTATGCATAAAATGGATGTATAACACTCATGGGTGGTGTACTTGGTTTTTGGTCTCCTTACTGCTTGTACCTTCAGGGTTCTGTGCAAAGCATGCAGCTTCCTGGCTCTAGCCACCTTTGGCTCCAACCCTCCCATCTCCATGCTGGTAATGTGGCGAGTGCGCCTTTTCTGAAGGCTGGCGCCATCAATGGACAAATCTTGGTGCTGTATGGCCCTCAGAATAGTTCCAAGATCCTCCATACTTTGTGAAAACTCCTCTGCACAAAGAGGGGGCTGAGATCTTACCCAACACTACCTTGGGTGCTGGTCAGTTGCCTTATGCACTTAGTACATGTTCTATGACTGGACCTTTAGTGATGAAAGGAGCATTAGCAATCTGGATTACAGTTTTTCAAATTAATTGTGCATGCTGGAAGCAGCTGCTGGCTACATATCTTTCATCTCATATGACATTCTATGTTTGTTGCATGCCCCTGTGTGTCTGTGTCTTTTTTCTGTAAAGCGCCATAAGCCTACCCATTGGACCGGGATATGGTGCTATACAAGTTCACTGTATTATTATCATAAATGTCCAACATTCAGTACTGGTCAGATAACTGGAATGGTTAGCATAAATACTCCACTGAATGGAAATAACTCCTTGGTTTGATAACTTTTAGGCACAGTGTCAGAAGATATTTCATCTGCCGGTGTGATTACAGAATTTCTGTGGTCACTACAAAATGGCTGCTAGAGTCTATCTGAACAGCTGCCAGCCCCTTTGTGCCTAACTGGCAAAAATGATATTTGGAATGCCACATATATGTATAGTTAATAATCCAATGCTGGCACACTGATCTCATTCCAGCCTGTCTAATGTCACAGTAAGTTATCAGACCTTAGCATACACAAGAGGTACAGGTGCTGACAGCTGGGAATGTAATACACACAAGCCATGAAATGACATGCCTGTAGAATTTATATCCACTTCAATATTGTATTGAGAATATATGCAACTCCTTGCTTTTGTACTGTAGCAATGGAAGTGAAAGCAGAAACAAACCAAAAAAAAGCCAAACCAAGTCACACATCAAATGCTGAATTAATTTTTCATTTAAATGTATTTTGACTTTCTTTTTTTTTGTAGTGGAAAAGAAGCAAATGAAAACTGACCTAAATTCTAATTTTTCGTGTAATTTAAGGCGACAGTCAAAACTAGTTGAGGCATTGCCATAACAGCGCTACTATTTCTGTGATTTCTAGGGAAATGGCATCTTGACTTCTTTACAAAATTGTATTCAGAATTCCTGTCTTCAAAGGCTTAACTCATAAATGTAGAGTTATTCAGTTCGCATTTTTGAATGTGAGCCCTTCAGTGAAATAAGCCTTATAGTTATTTCAAAGTAATGTTGCACTTGGATTAGCCTTTAAGGCTAAAGGGAAGATTTTAAATGTGCACATCCAGCTATGTAAAAGCAGTACAAAAAAGCAATAAAACCTTTGTTTGACATGAATAACAAAACACTACTGTGCTTCAGAAACAGACCTTTGTTATCTCTACTTCCACTAAAACATCACTAAACCACTAAGTGCTAACTTTATTTTCACAAAAAGACCTTTTTGGTGCCCCAAACGATATTCTTTTCTTACCTTTAAGGCATATAAACTATGTACTTAAGACTTTTTTCCAAACTGCTGAACTGATCAGACACTTTGGTTTACATAATTATTACAATAAGGATATACCCCTCTTAAATTTTTTTAATTAAAATCTACACCTTCACATACACATGCATGTACATCTGGACACACACAAATACATAAGCCCAGGTGCATGTACGTAAAAATAAACAGCTTCTGATTAAAAATTTTAATTAACTTTGTCCCTCATTTCAAAGGATGACATATTCATCTGAATACATCAAGTGGTTTCTTTGTGACATGTTTATCCACCTAAGAATACAATAAAAGCACAGCCAAGCATTTAGGATGCTGAAGCAACAATGATGTTCAATATTGGCATATTGCAGTGCTACAAAACTGTGGGCGAAACTTTTCACATAAAGGAAAGCTATGCATGACATGAGAAATTTGTATTTCATTTTCACTTACTGCACAGGCATCATTTTTTATAATTATGCCTAAAACACAATTGCACAGATATTAGTTCAATTGTATATGTCTTGCATTCTTATAATAATCAGAAATGTTATTTTCATGATAAATGCTACATTTCATACTAAATCAATTATTTAAAATTTTAAAAAGTATGCTAGGAGAAAAAATGAGAGTAAAAAGGAGAACTTTTTCAAGCATATGCTCGAGATCCAAGCAATTAAGAAAAGAAGGGTTGGGGGAGAGGTTAAAAGTGAGGTGCAAAATGGATGCCAAGGTCTGTGCTAAACATAAAATAAACTGCATGAAAACCTGACATTATTGCAAGATGCAACTATTACACTACATGCATGTATGTGTACTTCTGTAACAATAAACACACTCATTAAGCATTCCAAAAACTAATAACAGCAATATCAAACACCATTCACTAAACCAAACGAAACAAAAGAAAACCATGTTAACTCTTTCTCCAAACCAAACCCCACAAGCAAGCACTCTGTATAAGCAAGGCCAACTGAAAACAATGCAATACAAGAAAGCAGAGTGGCACTACTTGATCCTACCTTTGGAGTCCTGAATAGCCCCTTTGGTGCCAGGCAGCCCTGCACCATGGAGTGAGTGATCTACAAGACCTGCTGCTCCTTGTGGGCAGCTTCTGCTGTCCCCCAGCACCCCAGCTCTTCGAAGCCCTGGAGGTGATGAGTGGGTGGTACTGGTACTCCCCATAGAAGAAAGACTGTTGAGGGAGAGAGCACTGCCATGGTGAGCTAAAGTCTCTTCTATTTCTTCCTCACTCTCACTGTAGTATATGTCTGCAAGCAAAGAGTGGTGGACCTATGTTGACATCTTTCCAAGACAATCTGTTTGGACTTCCTTAAAAGGTAAAGATTGTCCCCTAACCTTGTCACGTGGTTGAGGAGTAAAGTGTTAGAGTGTGAAGGTTTTACTGCAGCTAGAGGTAGCAGCCTATAGCCGGAGGGGGTAGGGGACACTTCTATACAGCTCGTTCACTCGCCACCCTCCTTAACCCAACTACATCCTAGCAGTAATCCTGCACCTCTACACGTGAATCCCAGCAACCGCCTTCCATACACGAGCGCACAACATGAACAACACCTTGGTCTAGGAAAAGAGACGTTATTAAGCTAAAACAACGATTAAGCCATTCACAACATACACATAATCTCTACACTGCTAAAATTAGGTACTCATACATCAAACTCTCTCAGCATTAGTTCTGTACACGCCAGTTAACTGAACCACCTGTCCTTCTGTGATGGAAGGTAAATCTGTTGTCCTCGAAGACAATCTCAAACTGTTCCAACACACTCACCGATGTTGTTCCATGGAACACATACAGTGCTCCTGATGAACTCCTGAACTCTCACAGTCCTCCTCCGCCCGTGGTTTCTGCCGTCTCCTAGATCTGACACCTCTGGAACTCCGTCCCTAGACCTCCGGAACTGTACCGCAGGTACAGTCCGGTCTTCGTGAGACACATCGCCTAAATCCACGTACGTGACTGTATGCTCTGTTCTTAGAGCGGGCTTTCTTCCTTTTCCCTGTCAGGCCGTATTCCGTGATCCTGTTATCACTCCCCTAGGCCCGAATGTTACTAGCTGGTGGAAATACAGATCACTCACAGGTAGAGATGGTTATCAACTCTAACTCCCTTGTGCCTGGCACTCCACTGGCGGTACACACGTCTGGTCCCTTCAAGGTATGGAATCGAAAAGCGTCTTTCCCTGTCTCATTCCTTTGTTCACAGGGTCACGTGTGTAAGTGGTTTTTCATTGGTTCATTCGTTCTCGCATTCACTCATGGTAATTCCATTACTTAACCTAACCAATCGTGCATCGGTTTACACAATGTCCATGTGGTGCCGCTATACGCCCTTGACTTATGTGTAGCCTATCAATCTTTGACTAAAGTGACCACATCCCATTGTGCTATACCCAACATCCCTCTTTCTCACTGTCGGTCACATCAACATCACGACGCTTTCACGACATTTGTCTAGCTCCCTCGCTCAGCACTGGCGTCCAGTCAGTGGCAATGAAAACAAACGCTATTGTCTGGTGCTGAGTATACCGTTCTTCCAATTAATGGTGTACCTCCAAGGCAACGATGACGGTCTCCCTTACATAAGCGGCCACGCTTCCCAGGCCCAACTGATACCAGGGGCGACAAACGGTGGTGAAACACTCTTAGCCCCATTGTCCACCCGACAGCCTGGTATTGCTGAAGGGTGATCGTGGTCTCTCTTTAACTACATTTGGGACTCGACCATTTTGTTCTTGCCTTGAAGCAGGCTGGTTCATGACATAGAGACCTCCCTTTTCTCAGGGACAGCTTTACGTGAGGGGCCCATCTCCTCTCCCTTGCTACCATATCTTCCCCAAACCTCTTTGGAGGCAGGTACCCATTCCTGCCAGCTGGGTCGAACGGGGTAAGCTTTTTATAAAAAGAGAAAACCACATGAATGGCCTCCATTCTAGCTTGATATTATTGAAGACTGAAGCCTATATGAGAAACATGAGCTCATGACAAAGATCTTGCCTTTGAGACATAGAATAAAAGTTTAGACTGCTTTCTATATTGCTGGTGAGAATTCCAATGTTTAAAAGTCAGCATCTCACAAAAAGAAAAAGCAGTTCGCTAAGATTTTGGAACCCCAATGGCTATAAGAAACAGTACTGTCTTCCTATTTACTGAGCTATATCTAATTACACAGTAAATAGGGCAAATCTACATCTACTTAAGCAAAAAGCATTTAAAAGACGAACTGGCCATTCCAAGGTGGTTTGACCGCGGCTCTGGCTTGATAAAGCCACCAGTTGTCACCATGTTGCTGGTGTCAAAGCTGATAGCTGCCAGTCCCATCTTGTTCATCCACCTATAAATACATCAACTGATATCTAGACAAGGTAATCGCCAATTTACAGATGCATCAAATTATGTCTCTATAACAAGTCCATACACCTGAAAATGCATTTAAGTGATACATATATGATATTCATCAGAATACATGAAGTGGTTTCTTTGTTTATCATGTTTATCCACCTAAAAATACATCATGTCCAGTCAGCAGAACAATCAAGTCAGAAAGGTAAAAGTGCAAAGTATAACACTTGATGTGTAGCTTTGGCGCATGCCTAGATTGAAAGATGAAGACATGCACAGGAAGGTACATCAAAAATGGGAAAGTAGCAGACAGCTTGTTAAAGAGGATTGTAAATGGATGCAAACATTCAATCCTATGGTGTGTTAGATCAAAACATTGAACAATTTCTTCAGTTCTTCACTTTTGGTTTTCTTCTGACAGATTTTAAAAAAATTGGGAGGGGGAAACCAAACTGACAAGCTTTAATACTTACTTGCTCATGTCATCCTGACGTTCTGATGCAAAGTAGAATGCTGTTCCAGAATTGTGCACTTTAAATGCACTGCAAAAATCAAGTTTGCATTTAATACAAGTGAGGTGTGGATAGAAAAATGTAACTCTACCATTGGGAGGGGGGAGTGCGTGATCAACAAAGTGAACAAATGAAGATATAACTCTAGTTTCACACCCAAAAGCATCCGCAAGAATATATTTGTCTAGAACACTGAAGTTTTCTAGTCATCATCAATGTATGGCTTATTATTTATATTTGTCTACAACACTGAAGTCTTGAAGCCATCATGATTGAATGGTTTGTTATCATCATGACTATACACTAGACAACTGTAAATAATATTCTAAAAAGAAAATACACTAAACTTTTTTATCATGATGCAAATATGATTCAATAACATTACATTTTGAAGTTTTTTTTATGTCTAAAACAAAATCTGAAAGTATAAATGATTGACAATACTTTCTTAAACAGCCAGCAAGTAAACAAAATGAAAGAAAGAACAAGAAATGAAGGCTTCCCCGACATATTCTGCACATGCAATTCACTTTTGTGTCATCCTGCACATTCACAAAAGCTGTTTCACCCACAAAACATCTAAAACAAGGAAGCACTTAATAAGAAGCAGAAAAAACACAACAGGAAAATGACATATCCACCTTCATATCTGGTATAATATGTTTCACTCATATGAAAGGCAATATCTATTTCTGGTATTCAACATATTGTCAAACACATCATTCGAGTTTTCTTTTGCCATGCTACCTAATGCAGGCACGAAAACTGGCCATGCATACAACTGGTCAAAAATGGCTCAAACTAAGCATGACCAAGTCCTCTTTTCACAGTCAGCCCACCTAGGAAGAAAGGCATGTAGCGAGTTGAGTGGCATAATCTTACTCGGAGATTGACCTGAAAGTTTTATATTCTATGAACTGTCAGAAAATGTGCTAAAAGCTTCGGAAGTGGCTGATGACTACTAGTATGAACTTGCTACCTTAAGGAAAGGGAGCGAAGGCCATGTTTCTCAAAACAATGTTGCAAAACAATTCACAACTAATCCAGAAGACCACACAACCTGCTAAGTCTAGGCTATGAATATGGCAGAGATTTTAAATTTTGGTGGACATGTATTATTGTTCTTTTGGTGGAAAATTTTACAATTCTGGCAACAACAAAAAATTGCCAATATGACAGCTGTCATGCCTGGTAATGGCTCATCTGATAACCTTGTTAATACATTATCAAGAAGACTGCACACTCTACAAAACGACTGAAAAATGTCAAACCACCTAACAGTGAATGGGTACCTGATATTTCATAGAAGCTCAACAGCACCTAGAGGACATGATTCATGTCTTTTTTTCATATGCCATTCTCAAGATGCAGTAGACCACAAGCAGCTTGTTTTCCATAATGTCACTCATCCATGGGGGGTGGCTTTTATCTCTTTCATGAGCTATTACTCTGCCCCCCCTAACATGAAATCATCCATGACTTAGTCCTACACTTCTGTGCGACCAACAACTGTGCTGCACAATTTATCAATAGCAGGCATTTGTTGAGATTGCTAGTAGGCAGGGGAATGGAATGTATGGATTATACACCAGTAAAAAAATAGGTCAAATGGATTATTCACCAGTATAAATAGTAGGTCAAATGGAAACATGAATCTGATTTTTATAAAATGTTAACAAGTGCTTCACTTCAACCCCAATACAAATGTTATTTCATTAGCTCCAGACATAAAAGTAATTCAACCAAGGACACTGATGTACAGAATATTAAGACAAAAATTGGACATAAGCTTCAGAATAATAACAACAGGGAAATCAACAAGTAAGAAAAACCAGTATTTTGACAATGTACATGCACCACACAGATATACACACACAATGAAATGAAATGAAGAAACATTTAAAACATATTAATAAAAGATGACCTGTTCACATCTTCTGGCAAGCTAGAATTAAAAGAACCCAGGTGTATAGAGCTGGAACAATCTTTCACCTTAATAATGGTGAAGATTTTCCCATAAAAGTAACAAATAATGGCAGCTATAAAGATGTTTGTATGCATGAAACCATGTTGTAGTATAAAAAAAACTAAAATAAGCTACAAAAATAATGATTTGCAACTTAAAGAATCTTTAGTTAAAAAAAGACCTGGCATGGCTTCAACCAACTCTAAAATCACTAGCGTGCTGCAAATCTTTAACACATATTCACACAGGAGCTTTAAAATGTTTCCCCACTTCTCAGCCACATTATATATATAAAATCAAAACTCTTTTTTTTCCTACTGTAGAATTTACCCTAAGAATTATTTAAAGTACTCAAAAGAAGATTACAGTTAAAAAATGCTAAACTAAACAAAATATATTTCTTTTTGTCAAATATATATAAAAACAAGAGCTAAAGAAGTGAAGACTCTTTCATGTGTTACACTCTATGAAAGTCAGCAGGTCTTGCTGCCCACAACACAGTCTTCTGACTTACAATTTTTTGGTTTTCAGGGTAGGCACTGGTGACACTTGGAATGCTGGGAGATAAATAACCCCTTCTGCTTTCAGATCCTGAAGAGAAAGATATCCAAGTTTTACAAGTTTTTTTGTTTTACAAGAATAATGCCCTCAAATATTAAAAAAAAGAAAGACAAAGTGGCAAGCAAACAAAACAAACAGCACACACTAACAAAGCTGAGTTTATATGAAAGGTGAGAAGGCATCAAAGAAGGGGTTGCTATTTGACTATTTTTATTTCTTTGAAAAAAGACTGAAGCCCTCCTTCCGCCCTCAACAAAAAGTCACTGTGAAATTGTAAAATTTCCTTTGTTGCAAACATACTAGGCCAAGGAGTGGCACACTTACATTCTTATCTTTGTAGTAGTAGAGATTGAGCTCCTTGAGGACACACCACCGCTTGCTCCAGTGTTTGGCCAAAACTCGATCTTTCTCCTTGCGTTTGTACAGCCAGCCTTCACAGTCACCTTTGCCAAGGTCCTTGCATGAAACTCTCCGATCTGCAGACAATCTTCATACTTCAAAAGGACGTCAGAAATAATTTCTCATTAGCAAATATTATTACCACCACCACCACAGACCATGACAATAATGAGAAATCACCATCTTCTTTAAGCGGAACACACTGATCTCACAAAATAACAAGCAGGAAACTGCTTTTTGGACTGTTTTTTATGGCGTTAATTCGTAAGCCTATTGTATTTTTGATGTTTCTTCAAATGAGGGTGAATGCCTGTATCAAAACAAGCTTCACAAACTGCTTCTTAAACCAGTTCAGAGACTGTCGCACTTACAATGTATGAACTGTTACCCCTGGCTAAATCACATTCCCTACCAGATGTATGTAGAGTATGTGTACATAAAAAAATGTGTTTTTTTTTAAAATAAAGATTACTTAATACACAACAAAGCCATTGTTTCTCATTCTTTGTGGAATTAGCAAACTCTTAACTAAAATGGACATTTTTCTTCTGTAGCATGATTCAGGATCTATTGGATATCTATGTAAAATGTTCACAGATCAATATCATATCAATACAAATATGAAAGTGTACCCACACCCCAACACACCCATTATAAAGCTATGAGCTTTGACATTTCTATTAGTAAACTAAGATTAAATGAAATACCCTTAAAATAACAGCTAACTGGTAATGTTAAAGCTTGTTTTGCAGATTTCACCATGACATGGATATTACTTACAACTTTTACTGCTGTTTAATTCACATCTGATGATACTTCTGCATAAAAACTTACCAACAAACTCACCTAGTCTTCGATTACCAGACTTCTGTCGCATTCTCACTGGTGGTGACTGCAAGATCAACAAATTATTAAAGTTTTTCTACTAGCAGATAGGTATCATAATATTAAAATTAACTGAAAATTGTGAGTAGCATTGCCTTTTCTATTAGTAAAGTATTAATTTACAGAGCTAAGACCATTTTCCAGCATAATCAAAATACTATCAACTAGTAAAGGACTACACTGTAAGGTAATTATGAACCTTTCTTGGTAGCTTCAAGCAATCAACAAACATTAACCAATAAGCTATTCTCACTTCTGCATTTCTGTATTTTAGCCAAATGTTTCATTGTAACTGATGGCAATTTTTCTTTCCTTCCTTGAGATTAAGCTCTGGTTGAAAGCACAATAATCCTTAAATTTAAACATAATCTATGAAAATTCATTATTTCAACCTATAATACAAAATACAATGACATGATGTTCAGAGGCAGTTATATTTGGCCACATACCTGCATCTTTCATGAGACGTAACATTGATAATAAGGAAAAAGACCCTTTTCTCTGCTTAGTCAAATATCACTGTAACTAGACATACAATGTAAATGGAAACTGCCTCATTATTCATTTACAAGAAAGTTCTAACTAAGGGAAGAGTTGTGACTATAAATAAGTCAGTTCAATAAATATGCTGCTCACCAGGAAGGATGAGTAAACACAGTACTACCTATAATGCAAATAAAGTGGGTGGGAAGTTGGTGAACGGCAAAGTATGCCAGAGGTGAGTGTGCCAATGTGTGTGCAATATCTGTCCCTCTTATATTCTACCAAAGATCAATTCTGTTTAAAGAATTCAAATACTAAAAACCTAGTAACCCAAAAATCCTAATATGATTGTACAAGGAACAGTTAATAATGGGATATTTCTCGCATTATTACAGCACTTGACCACGCCCAGGGGTACAAAAGCCACATTGTGGTAAATGCTGTTTCTACAAATTATATCCTCCACTCACTCGTCACATAGCACTGCAGTCACTGCTGACCAAATAAGCTCATGTGTCATGTTCTGTGCAATGGAGATGTTTGTGGGATTGACTTTAAAATATGCTGTGACCACCATGACAGTGACCATTACATAACCTTCTAATTTAATTTTAAGCACATTCTACAAGTTACAGTCTAAAAGTAATTTCAGAAACAACAGTATTCTGCAAGCAAAAGCATTTAAATCTGCCTGTAAGCAATTAATTTATCTACACTACATGGATCATTAGCCTGAAAATGCCGTGATTCACACACACCAAAGAAATCACATTTTCAGAAAAACACCACCATGCTACTTCACATTATAACCTTTCTTATTTTCTACTCCATCCAGAATCCAAGATCAAGATCCAAATGCACTTAAATCCTGACAATAACAATGTTATTACACCACTCCCATCACACCCCTCCCCATCAAATCCTAATAAAAAAAAAATGAAATGTTAGTTTTCACAACAAAAGGCTTACCTCTACTTTCACTGAATGTGCCTTATCTGTTGGTATCTTCTGAACTACTCCTCCAGCGATGATGTGAGTGTAGCTAATGAGCAAAGAGGTTAAGCCAGAGTAAGCACTCCCTGTCAAAGCTGTTAACATCAGGATAGCATGCCATTCACGCAGGACTGCTTCTAAAAAGATGTAAGAATCCATGTTAAACAATATGAAATTTTTAGGGATGTGAAAAGGTTTTTCTCTGTGGACAGTAAAGTACCATGATTCTTTTTTCTTCCTGAGCGCATATGTGCATGCTTGCTGGCATGCTGCATCAACTGTACCTGATTTCTTGGGGACTATTCTCCTTCACGTCAACAGAAAACTCCACCCTCTTCTTTCCTTTATGATTGGCATCATCTTGACAAGCACCAAAGGATGGCTGTATAATGCAAACGTATAAATTTATTTTAAGATATACATAAATTATCTATATTGCTGTAACAGTAGCAATAAAATAGTAGTGCTGACAATCATGTATCGCCTCAAACATCAGTAAGAAATCCAAAGCATGTACTTATTCTTAGCTAGAAATGACCAAAGATTGTAGATGTCATACTAATTTTTTTTTAACTACGATTTATCATCATTTGGAAAACAAAGAGGACAAATGAGAGATTAAGGTCCCAAAGTACTACATCTGAGTCATATGCCTATCATAAGTCTCCTGGTTCAACAATGCTTATCAAAACGACATCTGTTCTACTTTAATTTACTCCCAAGTTTCACATATGAAAAACAAAATGTTGCCAGCCACAAAATTAGCTGTGCTAAAATGTAAAAGCAAAACTGTTAAGCTCACTGTAGGTTCGGCTGCTTTTGGTGAGTCCAGCTTCTTTATTTTCTTCAGTTGCGGCATGTCCTTAGTCTGCGTGTCCGTGGCAACCTCTGTGAGAATACCCCGCTGTATATGTAAAGGACGGTTGTCAGGGACAGTTTCAGGGGCCTCCAGCACCACTGACTTGGACTTGTCTGCATCACCACTTTCTGAAGATGGCAGTCTGGAACTGGTGTTATCCACAACAGTCATGTCTGCAGGAAAAGATGCTGTTCTAGTGACCTGGCTGACAAAAGGTTCAGCCGCTGCTGCACCAGCAGTGCTACCCTTGGATTCCAGCACTTGATGTTTTCCAGCCAAAGCACTGCTTATTATGTTGGCTGCTTCAGCATCTGGTGGCAGAGACATGGTAGCTCCAGAACTTTCCACAGGATAGGCAGCTACCAACCCAGAAGCAGAAACATCGGCAACAACAGCTTCTGACGGCTGCAGCTCCATCCTCTTCTCCTCAGAAGATGAAAGCCTCTTTATCACCCCTTCTTTGGGCGACATGGATGCAGTAGATGGAGGTTTCTTGCGTTTCGGAGGAGCAGAAACAGGTGACGGGGGTCGGTTCTTTGACCTTGAGGAATGAGAACTGGTCAGGTACCCAGCTGATCTTGGAGCTTCTGGCATGGCAGAAGCCTTGTTGGAAGGCATCTCCAGAAGTACAGGCTTGGGCTTTGTCACTCTAAACTCCTGGCGCTTAACCTCTATAGAGGTTATTGGCTTTATTCCTGGTGGATCTTTGTCTGCGAATTAGAAATCCAGAAAAAAATGTTAGTGTGTATGTGCTGTGCAGAAGGTAGTTGAATGGTATAGTGTCGCTGCACAAGAGATAAACTACAGAAGAAAGATACTGCAAGCTGCCATAAGGTCAAGCTCTGTGAGACAGACACCATCAACATCATTTAACAAAATAGGTACATGGTGACCCAAAACTTGAGTAACAGTTCTAGCAAATATGTGTAGTCTAGAAACTTTTAACTTAATTCAGAACTCCACAGTCTTATACAGTCACATTATCAACGGCAGACAATTTATTTACCCTCTTTGTCGGATGCAAAAACAGAATCATCAGTCTCAGATTCTGTTGCCACCTTGTGCTGATCCCCATTTTCAGAAGCTGCAGAGATTTTCCCATTTCCCACATGCCTGAATGTCTCTCCCTTCTTGTCATCAGCCATGCTCAGTTTTAAAGTATTCTCAGCTGCTGCGAGTGCTGCCAGAGCAGCATGCCGTTCAGCTTGGTTTATTGCTTGAGACTTTGGTCGAATGACAGCATCAAGATCCTCAACAATAAGCAAAGGTCGCTCAAAGGTTGGGGAACCACCACTTACTGTTGCACGCCGATGTTTGGCATCTGGCATGACAGGCAAAGTGTACTGGGGGGACTCGGAGCCACTCCGGAAAACATCGTTATCTGTGTCATTTCCATCGGCTTCATTTGCAGGAGAATCTCTTGCAAATATAAGTAAAACAAAACTTACATTTTGAGTACTGCTGCAATTCACTGAAATATGTTCAAAATTTTGTATCTAAATTCTTGTTATGTCTACAATACAAAATGACTTTTTAACCTATTAAAAAATTATAGTAATGTTTATATTTATAATAATAATAATAATAAATGAAGATTTTTATAGCGCATATTCACACTCAGAGAGAGCATGCTCTAAGCACTTAAAACGGCGAAGAGACATGGACTAAATGGAGAGAACACAAAGGACATTTGAATAAACAACAGTACTGACGACAAACAGAAAACAAAGAAAGCACAAAAGGCACCAAGTAACAGGAACAGAGAATACAGTGATTCTGCAGAGAAAGATGGGTAGAAAAGTAGCAAGAGCGGAAAGGGGGGAAGGTAATGATTTTGTCAACAGCACTATGCTCAAAGAGTGTAGTTTACAGCATGCCTCTGAAATACATGATTAGAACAACAATAAAGATGTGTGAATACATCACTCTCACACACAAGCAAGGGAAATAGCAGCTGCTACATACAGCAGGGGAGTAATATGAAATCGGTATTTGTGTCTAAATGTCTGTAGTATGCTCCTAAATGCACTACCTTTACATCTTATGGGGTTACCCTGGTGTACTCCTACTACAAAGTGACTGACAGCAGTATCTAGATTTTGATTGCTGTACTGCATGTCAGTGCAACAGGGCAAAACTTCAAATGAATAACAGCATCAATAATACTTCAATCGTTGCAAGCTTGAATGCATTCTAACAATGCAAAAAAACTGGTCAGCCATTTCTTAGTCCAGGAATGTATGGTAAACTGCACTCAACACACCACCATCGAACTGTACAAGTGTTTTACAAGGCTTTTCAAAATTGTCGTATGCTCTTTTTATTCTATTTGTTTTTTTATGTTTAAATCTGTTAATATTGCTTCAGTTTATCTGATATTACATATAAGAAAGAACTATGTATTGTAAACATACTTAATCATGATTAATCAACAAATTATAAATCAGCATACCCTATTCCCCAAACCCACATCCAGCATACAAAATGTTTTTAAAATGTAAACATTTTAAAGCAGAAACATATTACATCAACATATCTCTACACACAATAGCTCAAAAAAGGGTGAATATGCTATATTTTACTTTTAAAAAGCTAACAAACCATATTAAAAAAGATTATATAAATGAATCTAAATATGTAAATACAGCTCATAGGTAGGACATCAGCTAGATCAAGTTAACTAACCATGAGTAATACTGAAAAAGTGAATTTTAGGCTGTAACTATTCTTTTTTTTTCTCCAATAAAACTTGTTACTTTCAGCTTCTTGTTTACCAGCTTCAAGTGTCCACAGAAACAAGCAATTGATAAAAGACTACATGGTTTGTAAAACATATACACACACACAGCATGCAAGAGAGAGATGGGGTGAATGCACAAGAGAGAGAGAGAGAAAAAAAAAACCAAATGTGTGTATCTAATGATAACAAGCCAAACACCACTTAGCGCAATTCTAACATTTACTTACAAATTCTCTGAAGGCAAATGGAGATTTCATCACAAGAGAGGATATCCTCTAAAACCTGAACCACACCAATTTTTGAAATCGTGAATTTTTGCTTCCCCAAACAAGCTCAAGGGCAAACAGGATTCTTTATCATAGGCTGTTTAGATGTGACTATGTAAAATAGGAGATATACTTCCTTTTCATCATGATAAATAGGCAAGAAAACCACTGCAAGCACAGCACAGAGCTGGTAAAGGATTTGAAATGCTAATTCTGCCCACTCAAGCAGATAGGTGCACATCAAGACTAGGAAGTGTATCCACCCCTCTTCAGGGTGTAGCAGTACATGATTAGAAAAGCCTTTTGATGTGGCCTAGACATGGCAAAAACAGATTGACACAAAAAGACCTTAGGTGCAGTTAGGGGCTGGCTGGCTGCTTTGCCCTGATATAGCCTTAGTTGCTGATTTGATGTAAAACACTACCCCCACCCATCTTGGGTACAAGGTACAGGAGAGAGAAGATGATGTGTGTGCAGTTACAAAATAAACAATATCTTTATATCTATTCAGGAAAATGTCTTGCCTGCCAACAGTAACATGAGACCATCACTTCACATAAAATATTAACACAGGCAACAAGGAACACAAAACTGATTACATGCAATTCATTTAGGCTGGCACTTAAGTTTCTCACAGTTATGAAAAATCTGCACACATCCAGGTTACCACTCAAAACAGGAAAAAAAAATTCAATTCAAAAATATACATATAAGTGGAGAGTATGGAAAGGGAGCAAGCAATATAGCTATCTATATTCATGTGTGTTTGTCCTATCCAGGAGTTGATCACGCATATCTGAACTGCAGCCAGGATAAATGAGTGCAGATAACATGTGGTTTTAGTGTGTGTGCGCGCATGTGTGCAAACATGTACAGGTGTGTCAGAACAGAGACAGGCAAAGTGAAACCATCAGAAACAATACAATAAATGTTGCCCAAATGTATCTGTTGTCAGGGCACAGACAGAAGAGCAGGAGAGGATAGCAGTGAAATACAGCACACACACATATCAATTTATGAGAAAAAATATTGGCACTTTATAGTTTACATGAACACCTTTGGTCACAGGACATCTCTTTTGGCAACTGAACAAGAAACCTGAACTGTGAAATGTCAAAGGTTCTAGAAACCGGGAAGTTGTATTTCAGTTTAAGAAACACAGTGTCTCGGATCTATAAAATGGTGCTTTATATTTGAACTCTAGTTCTATCTGATTTCTATACCCAGATGAAATTGTTGGGGATTTCAGACCCATAGACAAAATTACTGGGGATCTAATGGACCAGCTGTACAAACAATAAATATTAATGTACATTTAAATTAATCTAACCATGAGCTTATCACTGTTGCTCAGAAACCACTCTATTAGTACTAATATTTCATCAACAAAAAACTGTCAACAACCTTTGACATCTGATCTAAACTAATGTTTTAGGACTCACAACACTAAGCTGTTTACATTCTGAGTTTCCTTGGCCAATTTTCTTTAAGTGTTTGGGATTTTTATTATGTGGTTTACACATACACACTGGAAACACTTTTCAAATTGTTTGATACAAAAATAAAACCTATACATTTCTGTGCCACAGAAATCTAAGGAGAGAAACAATTTAAGGACGTAAACAAAATGCATACAAAATTTTTAATGATTGAAGAGATTTGAAAATGACCTATCTCTGGTTGTGATACACTTCCAATTTTGATTAACTGGTTTCTGTGTGTGTCACACTATAACTAAAAGCAGATCTGTAGCATCGGTACTGTACATGCATGGCAGATGGCTCATGTGAGCGTGTCTCCACACACAGAGGCCAACACCGAGACCAGGTAATGAGTAAGGGATGCTATGCCAAGGAGCACTCCAGTTGTCACAGGAGGAGAAGGAAATTGGTGTTTTGTGCCAAGTCAGCAACTAAGGCTATATCACGGCAAGGCAGCCAGCCCTGTAAACAGATGCAACATGCAGAGAAGGAACAGTGTGCCCGAGACGAGACCTGAACCCAGGACAGCCAACTTTCACTGTATTGGTGACAGACGCTAACCGTTGCGCCACCGGACCGCCTCTCCAGTTGTCACAGAATGGTACCAAGCTGTTGTGAAACACAAGCCAGTGAATACCCATGTTGCACCTTGTCTCCCCAGGAAATAGGCCATCACTGGTCAAGTGCTTACCATTACATGTTCTTTAATTATAAGACTGTGTGGGAAGTACAAAAACTCTAGCAGTTTGTGTACCTGGTGCATACACAATAGCTGAGTTAATGTACCAGGTGTAGGCCTTTTCTAGTGCATAAGAAGCCTGACTTTGTGGCTCTTTCTCCTCCTGTTGTTTTACAGGCTGTAGGGAAGGGGATACGCGAGCATGGGCTGTGTGATGGGCAGTGGAAAGCCAGAATGACTATCTACCTGTCTTGTACTAGATAGGTAGTGACTGGTCATAGTAAATGGAACAGTCTGTGTAAGTGTATGGGTGTAGTCAGTAGACATTGCAATGATCATCAACTGCACATGAGTCTGTACCAAAATTTTATTTCTAGAAACATGATATGCCTAATTTCTCTTTAAGTTATAAAACAAAAATGTGCTCTTTCACAATGGAATGAGGTAGAAAAAGTTTCTTTCTCCTAACTTTGAACTTTAATAATTATAATTTTATTTTCCTGTCATGTTTAATTTTCGATATTTTGGAAAATACTTCAAATTCGTGTGTACCTGGATATCAGAATCAAAGGTCAAGCCCAAGACTCAAAGTGTTAATCTGTACAGTACATATTTCATGTCTTAGTGCAGGTGCAAAGGCATCAATGATTGATGAGATAATCAATGGTCTATGCTTCATCAAGTTCATCAACGAGCAGCCGAAAGAGCCTCTGCACCATAACAAATAATTGTGGTTAATATAAAGACATCAACAAGTGCAGTGTGCAGTGTGTATAGGCTAAGTGGTGAACAAATGCATGAAGAAGTGCAGTGTGTGTAAAATTAAGGGTCGGCATTGACCAACTTGTTATATGCATTAGCCATTGGAAAAATTAACAGGAACCAAGAGAACTAGCAAAGGGAATCAATGTATTAATGCATTAATTCATTGTGTGAAAATTTGTAAAAGGTCTAAGCCTTGCATTAATACTTTGTATAACTCTACACTCAATTGTAGAAGTTTACACTAAGTTGTTTATTGGGAGAACAGACTGGAACCCAGAATCAATAATGAAATCATTAGCTACACATTATCTCATCAATCATTGCATACACATGTGCTGGCATGAATGACAGAGAAGTCAAGAATGTAATCAGCCAGAGGCAGTGGCTCAATTGCAACACCTCCATCCACTCTGCATGCATTTTCCCTGAGGTTCATGTGTAATCAAATATTGCCATAAGACAAATAAAGCAACATTAGTTACTTGTGCAATAAGGCTGGCTGGTCCCACTGTGCTGCCTATGTTAGATTACCCTGTGCAGCCATGATTTTTGAATGTGTATAAGAATTGAAGTTGACTTCCTTTTATTATCTATTTATCAATGCAGTGAATAACAGATTCAAGGAATCCTATCCTGGGCATAATTCACTATCTTTAACTGACGATGGTGATTATATATCGTTCAGCTTTAATTAGAGCACCATTCTAACCCTGAATACTAAGAATGCCATTTTTCCCTAGTCCGTAACTCTACTCAACAGATATATCTGTAATGTTCAATGTATAGAGGGGGGATTGTGTCACCCCTCTGTTCAAAGCCCCCCCCCCCCCACCCAACACTTTACATGTAAGACGTGTGGCAAGCAAAACTTTGCAAGTTTGTTGAGCCCCACATGCAAGCTCACCCCATGTCAATCTCGTACAGTCTGTGGGTTGGTGAATTTTAGCCAAGGAAGCACCCAGTTGGTGGGTTGTGTTTTTCGTGGAGCGAGCACCTGGAAGCGGAAAAACGCAACACATGGGAAAGCTGAGAAACCTGTGCTGAGCCACTGGACAGCTAACGTAATCGAGACCAGAGCAACTAGGGACCAGGCTAGCAGGTGCTACACAAGGAGGTACCACTGTGTTGCTACCAGCAACCACAGGGAGGCATCATGGGGCTACTAGATCACAACCTTGGGGGTGGGGGTGGTATTGGTGTTTTACGCCACGCCAGCAAATAAGGCAATATCATGGTGTGGCAGCCAGCCCTGTAAACAGATGCCACATGCAGAGATAGAACGAGATGAAAACTGAACCCAGAACAGCCACCCCTCACTGTATTGGTGACAGGCACTAACTGTTGCACCTTTTTTAGTGGACTGTAGAGAACCTCCTTTTGTTTTCATTTTTAGGAAAATTATAATCATGTACCTGGTGTGGGCCATGCTGAACTCAGTTACCTGCCTTTCGTTGCAAGACCAGGTAGCAGGGTCGTTATAATCCAGCTCTGTTTCTTTTTCTTCTCACCATACGTATTTTCATGATCTATTTGAACATTATCCACACTGGTTTCGCTGTCATTGTTGTTTTGACTTTGTTTATGAGGTTCTCGAGTAACAACAGTGTGATTCTGACATTCTGCAGTGGAAGTTGTGGAAGCTACTGGAGCAGTGGAAGTAGTGAAAGACACAGGAACGCTGTAACTTGTCGAGACCACAGGATTGCTAACATTTGTTGAAGGCACAGAAACAGCGGCAGTACTGTGGCTCTCAGTGACACTGTTTTTGGCGAAGATATTTATGCAGTGACTTTTCTTGTTTTGCCATCTCTTTGGCTTTTTCAGCTCTTCGCTTCCGATACTGAGTTCCAGACAGTCGTTTGCTATCCATTTATCAACACAAATATTGGAATAAATATACCTTTAATTCTATTTTTAACGAAACAGCAGGCCATTTTTGCGTCCCCCCCCCTTGATGACTGCGCCACCATCCCCTTTGCCATCCACCAACGCTGCCCCTCTCACCGCCCTTTCACGCCCCTCTGCCCTCTTCTTCCCTGCTGGTTAGCTGGTCACTGCAAGTGCGCCCTGGGATAATGGGGTTTTCTGTAATACATGTACTGAGAAACTAGCGTGGTGGTCAGTCTACAAGCAGAGGAAAGGTGTCCTGCTAAAATCATTCTGTGAAAATGATATTTTTACCTAAAATTATTCATCTTAACAAAAAAAAAAAGAAAAAAAGCAGCAGGCCATTTTTTGCGCCCCCTTTGGTCGCTGCGCCCTAGGCAACTGCATAGTTCACCTAATAGGTAGAACTGGCCCTGTACACACACATTCATGAACAAAGACATCTGAGCACGCTAAAGGCTTGGAAAACATGACAAGCCTAGCAGTGTTTTTCGAAAACAATGGTTTGCCAAACCCACTTGCCAACTGTTTTACAAACCTATTTTTAGGACTGCTGTGCATTACAGTAGCTGATGGTGGAATTAATGAATGCTGATCTGCTCATCTTAGCATTATATGTGTATATATATATATACATATGAAGCAATGAAAGCAATGAAATTAAGCAGCGAAGGAAAAGGTGGTAGATCAGACAGAGGGGTGAGGAAAAAAGCATGGCGCAATTAGAAGTAGAAGCCAATGTGGTCTTATCGTTAGTTCACGCATTAACACTTTGAAGAACCAATATCTGTCTTTTCGTTTGTTTGGTGCATATTTATTATCAACACTTCTATCAACAGACCTCCATGGCATGATTTTGATTTGATTTTTCTTCTGATATAGCTATATTCATAGACCAAGAAGTGATTTATAGTGTGAGTCTAGAAAGGCGGCACTGTTCTAGAGAGAAAATCACTGCAAGACAAGTAAAATTCATCATTTAAGTAGTTCTATCTAATTACTGTCTGCTGCTGGAATCTTTTTTGTATGATTGCAAATTTGCTGGTGAATCATGTCGAAGAAAGCATTATACTTTATATGTTGTAAAGTTATAGCCATTTAAAAAAAAATTGACGATTTGAATCTGCATACTCCTGAGGACTAGCCCATGCAAATGACAACTACAACATACAGGTTCAACATTTGACTCCCCAAAATTGGCACTTATTACCTAACTTTAATGATAAACTGATGGGTATATGATTTTTCTTTTCAGCGCTTGTTTTACAACTTTATAGTTTGCCAAACCATTTAGGGAAAGTTTGCCGAGTAAGTCGCCCAACAAACAGGAAATATAGCTGTTTTGGACAAATTTCACACTTCATGTGTCCTAGCCTTCAGCCACTGGCCCCCAACAGTTTCTCTTTTTATGCATCATTAATGTGACATGACTATCTTTACAATGCACATTTCTTCCTAGCAAGAAACACAAGATCAACTACAGTAATCATTGACAGATAATTCAGCTTTATAAAATAGTAAATACTAAAATAAAAAGAATATATAGAAATCAGCACCTCAGAATGTTTCCTAGAGAAAATAAGTGAAAACTGGATAAGCTGATGAAAAATGTCACCGAAAAACTGAAAGGACTGGTGAAACACATGCAGTATGAAGGTAGGGCTTGAAGTGCAGTTTATCAAACATTACTGTACTAAATAATGGCTGATTAGTGTTTGCACTGTTAGAGTGAATTCCAGCTCCTACTTGATCACAGCTTGTGTTGGTTGAAGCAACATTAAGGTTGTGCTTCAGCTGACATTTTCACTCTGACTATAGCACTGCCATGCCCCACAGTAATCAAACAGTTGATAATGCATTATTGTCTCTAGAAAAATGCCACTTTAGTGATTGTAATGCACCATACACATTATTTAAGTTCTAGTACAGGATAATACAGGCTAAGTATAATAATGTCAAGGAAATTCACACAAGAGTGGGAGTTCCTAAGTATACTGCATTAAGCCACAATAACACTGATCCATGCTAACACATACAACATTACAACATTGCAAAAGCACAGAGCAGTCCAAAAAAATATTACTGCACAGCACACTCCATTCAATAACCTTACTATATCTTACTGAAATAAGAAAATGTATGGTCACTGGTTTTGCACAATTTCATGTGAATCCTTTCTTTAGAGTGCCTGGTAGTCTTAGATCAAAAGTAAAAACTAATCCGTGATGAGAAATCCTGTAAATATGGATTATGTCTCTAACCTGTGAACTTTTAAATGAACGTTTCTTTAAATAGTGTGATCTTCAGGTATATGGCATAGCATGACATTTTAGAAATAATTTAGGGCTCTTTGGTTAGCATTTTTAATTGGCTATTTGAGGGGGAAAAAATGCCTCATAAATCTAAACTTTTTGGGTAGTTGGAAAGTAGCGATAAGCGGAAAGAGGGTGTGTGAAAAAGGACTAGCATTGTGTGGACTGTGTTAGGAGTAATGCTCAAGGAAGAGGTGTGTTTTCAGTGCAGATCTGAAGGATTCAATTTTAGGTAGGTGGCGGATATGAAAAGAGAGAGAGAGTCTTATTGTTTTGCTGTAAAAGTAACTAAAAATCCTGTGATCATCTGTTGTTATTCTGGTGACAAAGAGTGGAGTTGTCTGGCTGGGAGAAGGAGAAGTTCGAGAAATAGTCAGGGCAGAAGCCTGCAAAGAAATTAAAACATAGCACAGACAGTTTGTACTGAATGTGAGAACGGATGGGTAGCCAGTGCTGAAAATGAAGGAGAGGAGCGACATGGTCCCGTTTCCAAGATCTAAGCATCAGACATGCAGCGGAGTTTTGTACTTCCTGGAGTTTATGGACGAGGTATGAAGGGCAGCCTGCGAGCAAGGAGTTGCAGTAATTAAGCCTAGAAAGAACAAACGTGTTGATATAGCATGTAGAGAGAAAGTGATGGATGGTGCTGGTCTTCTGCAACTCATAATAGGCCGACATACACACAACTGTAACTTGTTTATCAAGGGTCATGTCTGCAGTGACAATGAATCCCAGATTCCCAACAAGTACTGATGACTAATAAAAGACAAATATAGAAAATGCAAAGAGGAATCAGAAAACAGGAATTAAGAGTGTTGTGATTCAGCAGAGGATGATGAGTAGGGAAGTAGCAATAAATGGAAAAGGGGTTGTGAGGATAATTCATGAAGGAGTAGCAGTGTGTGGACTGTTGTCAGGAGTAATGCTCAAGGAAGAGATGTGTCTTCTGTGCACATTTAAGATAGTTGGCGGATATTGAAGGGGAGGGAGTTCCATTGTTTTACTGCACGTAACTAAGAATCCTGTGACTATCAGACGTGCAGTGGAGATCTGTACTTTCTGGAGTTTATGAATCAGGTATGATGGGCAGCCTGTGAGCAAGAAGTTGGAGTAATCAAGCCTAGAAAAAACAAACACACAGACAAGAGTGTTGGTAATGCTTGGAGAGAATGTGACTAAAAATGTATGATGTGAGAAATTTGATCAGTTTACAAGCTCTTCGATTTAAAGCAACCAGTAAAACTGAAACATTACATACTTGGTAATGTAAATGTCACTTGCAGGGGCAAAATCCTGAAGCAAAGGTCGTGCTTGTTTTGCATCGCCTTCTCGGGATCTCCGCTTTTTCAATGACTTTGGTAATGTGGCAGCTTGCTGTGTGTGCTTGGCTGCCAGTCGCTTATGGTTTGCCATAGCACCTAGAGGGTTGATGTGGCGAGGTCGTTTCTTTAGCAATAGGGTCACCTCTTTGGGCTTGTCCTTCAGGATTCTGACAAGCTGCTGAAGCTGCCAACCAAGCTGTTGAAATGAGAGTATGGATCATCCAAAACACAACTACTACTTCAAACAGTTTTAATTATATACCACTGCAAGCCTCGGCAAAAACAGTTGTAAGCTAAGGACAGGAAAAGACAGGAGCTGTGACTGTCAGTTCAGCTACAATGATATAGAACAAAATAAAACTAAACACAGAATCAAAAGATGGACTATTATTCTAGTTTAAACACGTTTGGTGAGAGAAAAGGGCACTATCAACTCTTTCATTTGAAAGGAAGTACTACAGGTAGCACAGGTACCTAAAAACTACCTCCAAAGCAGATATTTTCAACAAATCTGCAGAAAGCTAACAAACAGGTAACAACTGTTACAGACAGCAAATAAAACAGATGACAGTGACAAAAGACAGCATATTTAAGACAAAACAACAATTCTTTAAAAGAGATAGGGTATTAATTTCTAGGTGGCGCAATCAAATGAAGACTGTTATAACAACTAATCATAATGGCAGAACTCTGTTAACATCAAGATATTGCCATGGACCACATCACGCACACAGTTTCTGAGTGCATGGAAAAGAAAGTGGATTGGCTAGAGAGTGGGCAAAGGATGACACAGAAACCATAACCCCTGAATGGTGTTAAGCAGAACAAATGATGTAAAAAGGATAAGGACATCAAGAGTAGTCTGCTGCAGATGAAAGAGTAAGTACAGTTGCGTAAAAAAAAAGAAAGAATTTTAATCAGTTGTATGTGTGTGATCTTCATGAAATTGATTTTTTAAAATCAAAGAACAACTGCTTCCATTTTTAAAGTGGACTTGTAGTACAGGGGAAAAAAACCTTTATATTTTGAAGTTTATTTCAGCATTTGTCATTTGAATGATGTTTAGCAAGATGACAGTTACACAAGTGACAACAATATAAAATGTTTGCTGACAAGGTGTATAAATTGAAAACCATAAGATGCTTGTATACTATCACATGTAAGAAGATAAAGGTTGTCCCATAACCTTTTCAGGTCACTGGGGAGTGAGGTATTAGAGACTTCATTTTTCTCGGGGTCAGCTTTATGTGAGGGCAGTGCCCATCTCCTCTCCCTCAGTGCCATACCTTCCCCAACCCTCTATGACGTCAGGTATCCATTCCTGTCAGCAGAGTTGACTGGGGGAAGTTTGCTGCACTATTTGAGTAACGAACCATTGTGCCTCTCTGTTCAGACACTAGCGCTCTAACAACTCGACTAATATCCCCCAAATATCAAATATATCTGACCTCATTTCAACAGTTAGGAATTGAACTTCAAAGCAGAGGTTTGAATCAGACATCTCTCAGATAATGAGCAGGTGATAGACAACATAAATTCTGGTCAGTATGAAATCAGAAAGTACTTGGTTACATTTGAGATATGGCAGTTAAATTCTTTCAAGATTGAGACAGACCGCCTTGCATATAAACACATCAATCAATGTTTTTCATAACCATGATAGTTTACTCATACTTGCAGGCCAGGTATAGGAAGTACATCACATCTAATGAGATCTTGCACATCACAACTCTGACAACTGACAAGCCTACCACTGACTATATATATGAATTGTGAAATTTTGCACACTGTGAAATTTGGCATGCATTTTAATATATTCTGACAAATGTAAATATGATAACTTACCACTGTCTGACCATTAACCTGCAACACTTCATCACCTTTTTCAATCTTACTGCACATATCAGCTGGAGACTGCAGATAAAATATGCACGTAGTTGGTCAGGCAATCAATCACATCAATGACCCTCTGCCCCCCCCCCCCCGACGCACACATAAACTTCATAGATAATTGTAAAGATTTATTGAAGTTTTCCTTGCATGCAGTAAACAAGTAAACAGATTTACAGAGGGCTCCAAAACATCTACCATTTATCTACTATGCTCTAATAAGAGTTTTGTTGATGGAGCAATATTTCAGACTATGAAAGTTAAGCAACTGCACCAAAGATTGTGGAAGGGAAGGGGGTGGGGAATTGGTGCTTTATCCCAGGCCAGCGGCTAAGGCTATATCATGACGTGGCAGCCAGCCCTGTAAACAGATGCCACATGCAGAGAAAATGTGTGCCCGAGACGAAAGCTGAACCCAGTACAGCCAACCCTCACTGTATTGGTGACAGGCGCTAACCGTTGCGCCACCGGACCGCCCCTAAAGATTGTGAGCTATGTTTCGCATCATGATAACTTTCAGAAGCAGAACACTTTATTGGCTTGTCAAAGATTATATTCAAGGCTGCAGACAGCATCTGTGCTGAAGCCATTTAACTACTTCTCAACATAAGTGGCTTTACAAAAAGGCATGCAATGAACTTTTTGATACCAGTTCTCATCATCACCATCATTATAATAATTTCTTTTATGTTTTTTTACTTTTTCAAAGCCTTTTAAGTGAAGCTTTGATGGTACGGTAGAGCCCTATATATAATATATATTATTTTTATTATTCAAATTTTGCAAGACTTGTTTGAAGACAAAAACATCTACCAGTACTTTCAAAAGTAATATCTCCATTTTTTGCATTATGGTGTATCAGAAAACTTCAACCCATTCCTTTACTTGTCACATTTTCTCCTGCTTCCATAAAATGCTTACCAATTCCTTTATACTGCTGATTGCATGGACCCCATTGTAAGCTGACTGAATGTTCATCCCCTGTTAACAAAAAAAATAAATAAATAAAAATAAACTGAAAATAAAATAAAATAAAATACAAGAACACTCCAACTTAAAAAACTTCTCAGTTTAAAATAATTTTTCAGATGTAATCATTACTACCACTTTCATCACTGTCACCATCATCAATATTTGGGCAGTTTTGTACCATGAGGATTTCTAAGCTTCAAGAAATCAGTAAATCTTTGACCAATTCTGTACCTCGCTTTGAGTCCATCTCATGCAATCTTCTACATCTAAAATAGGTGAAAAGTTCCACAGCCCAGGAACACAGGTGCATGGAAGTGTAAGTAATTTACAAAATCCTCTCCTTCTGCTGCCACTTACCTCTCCTGAGAAAGGAGGTTCTGTTATGGGAGTGAATGCACTAGCTCCAGACTATGGTGCCTCAACCACCTGCGATAGGCTTTTTTTTTAAACTCGGTCCTACTTGAGATACAGTACTTCAGATCATCTGCACCCTGTATCAGCCTTTACTACCCCACTGAATTTTAGTTACACCCCCATGTGTGATCAGCCTCCTTGAAAAGATACACAGAATCATTTATGATGTTTTGTAACACAGTTCCATCAAGTGCACAAAGTCACCTCAGGTACAGAGACTGCTATCTACAATTTTTGAAACACAAGGATTTTACCAGTTCTTCCCCCTGCTTCTTGCGAATGATAGCTAATTCAAGTGATGCTGGCTGTACAACCAAGGGATCTTTTGAATTCATGACCAGTCCATCACATGTCTCCATGACAACTCGGCACTGATCCAAACAAAAATCAGATAAAATAATCAACATTTTTTAATGCCCCATTCCCTAATTAAATCTCCACATTCTCATCAACTACTGCACCTATAAATGTAAATCATTATTTACTATGAAGACAACACTGGATGAGAATGATCGAGAAACAATTTTTTCATTACTATATATGTACTCCCATATAAAAACCAATCACAGAATGATATAAAACTACATTTACTGTGATCTTTCCTGCACTATCACTTACAGTTTTCATGATTGCATCTTCAGGGTCAACAAAACTTGATTCCCTCTGTGTGACAATGACAAGATCCAGTCCCAGTTTTACAATGGAATTACGGAGTCTGCAGATATCATAGATTCCTTCAAACGGTGCCCTGTTCATAAAAAAAACAGCCAAAAACAATGGTGCACCTTTAAATAAACTGTCTAAAATTGTTCTACCTACTGCCAATTTTATACAAGCTTGTTTCACTGATAAGGAAAGATAGGGAAATTTTGTTTCAAACCAAGATAGTGAGATTGTATTAAAAACAAAATCAATAAATAAAAACAAATCATTTGACATTAACACCTTGTGTAGTACTAGTTATAATGACTACAATTACTGATGGCCTCTAAAAAGAAAAAAGGCAAAGAACATAATCTTTAACTCTACCCACATCCATACTCCAAACTGACAGTTATTCAGGACAGAGTGAAACTACAAAAGAAGTCCACTTGAAACTATTCTTACCTGTCTAGCCATGAAACAAGATGTTTAAGGGTAGAAAGCAGGTCTGCTATGTATGACAATACTGTGATAGACAGACGCTTAGCCCTCATTTCTCCACGTAAGATGTTGGCTCTATTTTTGTCATTTTCACCATGTCGCGCCTGAATCTCATTCAAGAGACTACGAGACTTGCAGCCTAACTGTAATGCCAAGGACTGAAGGTTCTCTGTATCATAGGTGTAGCGCTGAAACAGACAATAATTTAGTTGCAATTCTCAGCTTTAATGTAAAATTTTATCCCAAAAAATCTCCATCAAATTGTGATGCGAAATAAACCAAAGAACTTATTCAGATTTTAACTGAGTTCTTCAATTAAATTATTTTATTTTCTGTTTCATTATTAAAATGGAAAAGAGAGCATTCTCATCTTTCAAATGTATCATATGTGAATTTATATAGGCCTAAGAATAAATAAAAAGTAGTAAGTATACTTACAAATGAGCGCAGCAGATCAACTGCCTCAAGCACAAGTTCTTGGTGACCAAGTTTTCTAATTCCCAGCTTCTCTAGGTCGGCATGATTCAGCATCATCAGTTTTTTGCCATCCACTCCCTTCTCTTTAAAGCATTCAACATATTGTGACACAGCATCGTCCAAACCTAAAAATATAAAATGGAGCAGTTCAAGCTTACAGTAAACAAGAAACTGAAAGCAGTTAGGACTAACAGGTGTGCAGTCATTCTGTGAATAAATTTTACTTCTTGTAATCATTCCTATTTATTTTCTTAAATTCCTAATTTGTTTTTGTTTCAAGTGAAACTATTGTTACTTACAACTAAACTGTTTTATCAGTTTAACATTGCTAAATTAGTCAAATTAGTCATAAGGTAGAATATTATTTCTTCTTTCACCTTTAGCTTTAAATGAAGTGTTTTAAGTGGATTAAAAGTAACTAAATATAGTTCTACAGCAAAATTAAATTATAAATAAATAAGACGTAACTTAATGCTTTGGAGGCACACCTGCTCGTTTGTTTGCAACAAACAGTTTGTTTTTCAGTGCACGTCACACCGTTGGTTCTCCAAAAGGTACCAAGTATTATAAGGAAATAAAAAATATTTTACCACTTAGCCAGCTTGTGACTTCTTGTGGCGTCCAGTTCTCAAACTGTATGTACTGAGCCAGAGAAGACGCCATTACTCAATCACAAATGGAGAAAACTGAAAGTCGGCTGCTGTTGAACTTCCGGGATTTTAGTAGGACGCTATTAACAACACGGTGTTCAGTTTTTCCAACATTGTTATACTGTCACAAAAGGAATGTGATTAATAAAGTAATCTCTACAAATTCGTGGTCTGGCACAGCCAAAGTTTGGAAAGACAGTAATACTTTGTGATTAAGTATAAGGGAAACAACTCTTGACGCACTCTGACGAAGATGGAAACGTCTGCTAGTCTGGGCCGATTTGATGGCAAAATAGCATTAATAACAGGTTTGCCGCTTACAGATTTACGCAACTATACAAGTTTTGGTATTTATCCAACTTTTGAAATACTGGCATCACAACATAATGTTTTACTTCAAAGTCATGACAGAAGTGCTACGTGTAAACTGGAAGAAAACAGCAAAAACAATCACTGTCAGTGCATAAAATACTAAAGATACTTTTTATATATTGTTTATTTTTGTATTGCAGTTTATGATATCTTGTAAATATTTTTCAACAGATGCAAGTTCAGGTGCTGCTGTAATATTTGCTGAGCTGGGAGCAAAGCTGGCATTAATAACTGGACGACAGACTGCATGCTTACCTTGAAGAAGTTGGCCAAGAATGCGAACAGATTAGTGGCCACAAAGTAAAAAAAGAATTTGTCAATTTAGTCTTTTATTAAGGAGAGATCAGTTGTGCACTTTCATATAGTTTAGCGAGTTTTAATGCAGTATATATTTTACAATTCTATGCAGTAGGATCCCTACTGTAACTTAAATAGAAACTGCAGGAATCATGCACAGGCAAAGCATCATGCTAAATGTTACCATCAGTTGCAGTGAAATAGTCTCAGTATCTCACATAATCTTAATTACATATAAACTACCATCAAGAATCACCATTATAGATTGGTAACAGTCTTCCACCATCACTATGAAACTTATGTAAGGATCCTCACCACCAATAAATATTGTATCAATGTTATAAATACATCTATTAAATAATTATTAAATTGCATGCAGCCTTTGTTGATCACTGCTGATCTAAGCAAGGAAAGTGACACTGAGTACGTCGTGAAAACAGTGATCGAGAATTATGGGAAGCTTGATGTTCTGGTGAGTGAGCAAATACTGTCTGCATCATATTATTGCTAAATGGAGAACTTCAGTCTTTGGCTACTCATTTTCTTTCTTGAAATACAGTGTACTGTATAATATCTTCAAACTAAAAGTCAAAAGAAAGGATTGGAGTGGTTTGAGTTGGGTTGGATTATAGTCTTCAGTCATTTTCATGCAAGACCTGAAGTTTGTTTCCATATTTGGGCTGCTGAAAATATTCTTGTATGATGGAAAAAGTATTACATTAATGATAATTTCTATGCATGCATGCATGCATCCCAGCACATGCCTGCACACATACTAACTTGAAAATAGTTATTTTTACAACAGCTAGAAGAGATTAATGGGATTAACTCGTTTCCAGGTAAACAGTGCAGGCATTTTGGCCATGGGATCAATAGAAGACACTTCGTTGAAACAATTCGATGATGTCTTTAACATCAATGTCAGGTAAAACAAGCAGCTTCCAAACCTATCTTTTGGTGTAAAGTGTAGTGCCAAGGGCAAATATTGTGAATCATACTTCTCCATAAATCAGACTTTACTGCAGATAACCAGGGCTTGTATTTCGTAATATGTTTTTAAGGATGGTTTTAGATTTAAAAAGTTAATTTTATTGAAGGATTTGTGTATAAGATTAAGTGAAAAGAGTATACCAAACAATGAAGAATCATGATAAATCGTAATTAAAAGATTAATTCTAACCTTAAGTAAAACACAGCCATCACTTTCATCATTATTTAGATTATGTATGGTGTCTTGCATGGTATGTTATGGTCTTTTCACTTCTCACCAGCAAAACAACAGCTTTTATTAGCCATCCCTAGACTGCTGCTTCATGGGCAGTATATTCAGCTCTGTTGTAAGACTGCTATTGCTCACTTTTTTACCCAAGGCATTACAACCTGACTTAAAATTTATCTTCTTTTGGTTTAGTATTTGAACATAAAGCACACAGTGCCAAAACAGATGTCCTGTTACAGATCAGAATATGCTGAAGGACATTTTATTTATTTACACTTGGTGAGTATTTAGCAGCACACAGAAACAAGTTTTGTGTTTCTCTTGTGTTACAGAGCCATCTACCATCTGACAATGCTGTGTTCCTTACATCATTCAAACCAAGGGCAACATTGTTAATGTATCAAGCGTTAATGGAATTCGATCTGTGAGTATAAGGTGTTTTTTCCCCTAAACCTTAAGTAAAGGAGGATACTGTATATTTTGCTTGTCAGGAGCATCTCGGACATATCAAGATCAATATATTACTATAAATTGATGCACTGAATGAGCTTTTCTAATTCATGGATGAGCTTAACTTCTTAATACCAACCATGCTTTAGTTTACTTACAAAAAGAGGACTTTGGTTCTTGTGTGTCTCTCATCTTTTGCATAATTTGTTTATCATGATATTGTGATTAAAATAAAACTATTATTTTGTACCAGTTCCCCATTGTCTTGGCATATTGTATGTCTAAAGGAGCACTAGATCAGTTCACAAGATGCACAGCTCTAGGTAAGTACGACACATTTTATGTCAACTTTTTCATTCAGTAGAGGGTGAGCAATGAAATAATCATGATCAATCCATGTGTCTCAAGCACTAGCGTACATAATCCAGATTGAACCTTATTGTATCGTCCAGCCTTTGCAGGGTTGTAGGCTTGGCATGATTACAAACGCCAATTGGTAACTATACTAATAAATCTTGCAATCAATTACAGAAGGATTAATAATCATTTATGGCATCGAATTAAGTGATACAGAAAATAGATAAGCATTTAATATTAAAAAACTGGTAAAATTAGTGTTTGCCTGAAGTTTTAGAAATTATGCCAAATAAATTTTCTCTGTTACAGAGCTGGCTCCAAAGCAAGTGCGAGTCAACAGTGTAAAGTGAGTAAATAGCCCATTCATTTAAAAGACTTTCCTTTTAAAATGCTCATTGCATAACTGTTTTCTGTTTGTAGTATAAAGTCAAAATATAACTTACATCTCAAAATCTAATATTTTCTAAAAACTGATCTTTGTTTCTGGTTGTTTTCAGTCCTGGTGTAATTGTCACTAATGTCCACAAAAGAGCAAGTCTCAATGAAGAAGCCTATCAGACGGTAACCATTTTTTTCTGATGGTATTTGATTGTGTGTGTCTATGTTTGGGTGTGTGTGTTTCTTTTTTTAATGTCTTCGATGTCTGGAACCTTAAAAATGATCACATAATGATATTGTCATTATTTAATATGATTGCTAAATGGTGATTACTGAGTTATGCTCTTGTCAGATTCATTAGAGTAGTATGTCTATGCATGAAAATAAAAAATAATAAATGTGAATGAATTGAATTGCTGCATGCAGCAGTTTTTTATCACAGAAATGTTGAGAAATATTTGTCAGTGTTATGACCATGTCCATCAGTGATGTTTGGTACAAACAAATAATCCCACCTGTAAGCTAATCTTGCAAGGACATTGCAGCCAAGCAGCAGTTTACACAATGACAAGAGTGTCAAGATGTTTGGGGGAGTTACTGATCTCATTAGCTTTTCTGTTTTTGGTTTTTTATGCTAGTTCCTTGAAAGAACAAAGACTACACATGCACTCCGTCGACCAGGAACAACAGAAGAGACTGCAAATGTGATTGCCTTCCTGGCTTCTGACTCAGCATCTTTTACCACGGGTGCTACCATCCCTGTTGATGGTGGCAGACATGCAATGTGCCCAAGATAGCATCCTGGCCTACAGCATCATCACATATTTGTTTCCTTATTTTGAGAATTTTCCTGAGTAATATATATTATCCTACTCTCTCAACAAACATCTGGATGACCTAACTTTGATTTGCTGCTCTGCTAATTCTACATAAGTATTTAGCCAGTGCAGTAATCACAAAAACCATCCATTGTACACATAAACGTTATATTGAGATGAAAGATGCGTGTGATGAGATATTACACTGTTCAGTAGTACTTTGAGAATAGATTCTTAAATGGTGCATTCTCCATCTAAGCCTGTATGATATTGTAAATACAAATTGGTTAAAGTTCAAAGAAGAAATAAACAGCATGTCCAAACCTACTATATATAAATTATAATAGACTGTTGATTGTGTTTGAATGTGTGGTAAGTGATGTACATACATGTCTGCTTCTGGCATTGCAACAAGGAGGGCAGCCGCCCCCTCAAAAAGAATACTGAGGGGACAAGATTGTGAAAGTCGTTTACTGTCAGCATGGAGTTTGTCCCCCGCCCCCTCCCCAAAGCCAAACATCTTCCTAAGCCACTGACTTAGTATGCAATTATTTTATGAAACTTCATTTACAAGTTAGACACATTTTAACGTTTATACAAACACATCAATTTAAACAAAACTAAAACCTAATAAACTTACAGATGCATAAAAAATGTGCTGAATCTAATCAAAAATATGATGACAACAATGCTAGCTCTAACATCTTTAACAGATAAAATGTGTACTGATATAGCAGTCAAGAACACACTACTAATGATGCTACTTTATTGTCCATTAAAACATACATCCCATAGGAAATTTTTCTGTTGCAGCAAAGGAATAGCAATAAATGTTTCAGGAGAAGAAAAGTAAACATGAAATAATATATGGGACAAATAACAAAAATCTTGGGTCTGCCACAGCAAATCTACCATTGCACACCTTACAGACAACAGACACGTTTGATTCAAAATTCATGAAATTAACATCAAACAGCTAGTGGTAGTATTAAAATAAAGATAATGATGCAGCACTCTGCATGCAATTACTCCGATTCATCACCCCCAGAAGATCACGTACTGTACATCAAAATTCTAAAGGAGTGATTGGGGGCCGGTCATTTCGCCACAAGACCATTTCGTCACTACCATTTCGTGATTGTGCAATGCAACTGGTACATACTCTTGAAGCATTGGGTAGGATCAAAAAAAGCGTAACCATTGACTATATAGTTTTTCTACCAATTTTACACAAAAATAATCAGAATAAGTGCTAAAACTAAAATACTCGGCAAAAATAATGGCAGAACTTTGATATGGGGTAAGACGCTACGTCATAGGCCGGTCTATGTTATTTTGTCAGAGGTTTGGGGTTAGGGTTTGGAGTAGGGTTAGGGTTAGTTTATTAGGTAGGCCTACATTTGGGCAATTGAGTGGAGGGAGCAGACGACAAATACCGCGAGCCATTTTTGTTATGGCCGTCGCGTCTTACCCAATTTCAAAGTTGTACCAAAATAATACCAAGGTACTTAAAACTTACGTATTTATTCAACAACTTCATTTCTTAATATACAGCAACGATACAAAATATTCCTTGCTGCTGAATTTCAGGAGACTACACTGTCTCTGGATAAAGATAAACTACGGAGTAGTGTACCCTTGTTGGGATCATGGCGGAGAAAACAGTGTGGATGCTAGTTCACAGGCTGGATCGCGACGAAGGTTAACTTACTAATAGATTTTCGACTTACATTACTAAACTCAAATTTTTTTCTAGTTGCTTGAAACTTATTGCCAGCAAAATACAGTTATAAAAGTGCAAAGTAACGTTGAAAGCAAAAGAAAGAGAGTAACGAAACGATTGTATGTAGTTTGTATTCGATTGTAGAAACACGAAATGAAGTTTTTGAAGTACATAACGTTGCACAGTACGTATCTGTAAGACTGAACTGAGACTTTTTAAAATACTGAAAAATCATAAGTTTTCTTTTTTTATTTAGAAAGTGGGCTTTATTCTGTACTTTTTGCACGGTTGGCGCATCGTTTAAAACCACCATAGGGCGGTGGGCCACATTTATGGCTTAGCCGGGTAGCACGGGCAAGGCGATTTTCATTACTTTTTATTGCAAAGTTCAATTTTTGTCTTTTTTTTTTTTTTTTTTTTGCAATTTAGTATTGACTTTGGATGTCTGGGCTTTACCGATTCCTTTCAGATCCACGGAGTAGCCTGCTCTGTCTGGAAATCCATGAAGGAGAAACTGTGAAAGAAGTCAGCAAGAAAGTTACATGGAATCTAAACTTAGAAAAGACGGGAGTAATTTTTCAGGTCTGCTTAGTTGCAAAATAATGCATTTTTATTGTGTGCATGTTTAAAGGTAGACAACTTTACAGCAACAAGTCTGTATCAAATAGTGGGATATAGCAGAGCCGGCATTAGGGTAGGGCGAGCAGGGCGACTGCCACAGGCCCCATGCCTGAGGGGGCCCCGCGAAAGGAGATTCTGTTATACAGTATGTAGCCTAAACTTACAGCAGGGCCCTGCATATTCCTAACGCCGGCTCTGGATATAGGTAGGTACATTTTATATATAATGTATCAGTATACTCCTGAAAATGTAAAAATAACACAAAGGAGTGTAGTGCCTTTATGATTAGATGATTCTGTCATTGAGTGTTATAAGCAAAAAGCACATAAACATATTTCTATTGCAGCTAAGAAACCAACGGGGATCATTGATACCACTTAACGGAAGACTGGAGGAAAACTCAAAAGATGTGTAAGACAGACAATATAATTTGCATATTAAAAGATGAACACTTTTTCTTGTGTCACATTAATATAGTACTAAAACATAATACAATCTTTGAATTATGCTTTAAAATAGATAATATTAACTGCAAAAGAATTAAAACAAAAGTAATTGCAAAAGACATTTTTACAAGTATATTTTAAGTTCTGTTTTGTCTTTGTTACAGACCATACACATTGGATATTTTACGTGAATACCAGCGAGGTAAGATAAGATCTATGAATACAAATGAAATTATTTTACATGCAGCTATGAGTGGCATATTATTTTATCATTGATAACTGACCCTTGATTCTTCTCTTTTAGAAATCACTTTTTTGTTTAGGCAACATGGATTTGACAGACCCAATAGAGTTATCCATAAAAAACACTATAATTTCTGTGCTTAATTTTGTTAGCTCTTTACCTTCTTAGTTTGAAGATGGTTATTATTAGGGAAAATCATTATAATTTTAGAAGCAGGTGATCCATAAAGGTTTCTTTGGAGTTAGATTGTTTTAAAGCTGTCAGAAATGTTTTACAGGTACGTTTAGATCTACTATAATAGACAGCCATCAGTTATTATAAAATGCAAAATGATAGTAAACTGCCAGGAAGATAAATTGCTGATATGATACTAGTCACTGTATGTTTTGCTTAGTTCATCCCAAACCCAGAAGTGTGAAAACCAACACCTACACAACCACAATTCTTAGGCAAATAAAGGAAATTTCAAAAAGGGTATGTACATCTTTTATGGTGCAGTGATAGAGAAAAAATACTTCCAAATGCCTTTAATAGACACTTGACTTTCTTTATGATTATAATTACTGTCATGTTTGGATACTACTTTTTTTTACTTCTTAGTTTGCTTAAAGATAAGTCTAAAATATGTTCTTTCTGATTTTTTTTTTATCAAAGAAAGACATTTTTTCTGAGTCTCAAGGTTTCTTAGCCAGATTTAACCACTATTTTGTGCTTACCTATGTTATGAAAGTGCACATAGATAAATCCTTAATTTTAGTATACACGATTTAATAAAATAACCTTGATCATGTTTTCTGATGACTTTTAGGGCTGCTTAAAGCTGAGGGTTTTATTGCTTTGAATCTTATTTGTTTTAAGATCTCTAGACTAGAAGAGAGCATTCCTGAACTCAAAGTCAAACGAGAAGAGAAAATGAAACAGGCATGTAACAAATATTTTATTCTTGGTTTTTGGATTTTCTATATTTTTTCAAGTCATAACATTATTGCATAAATAGCATTTTTATTCTTTGGAAATAAGAAAACAAGTGTTAAAAAAAAAACTTACATATTTATCTGAATTACAGCAATTTACTTTTGATGCTAAAAATTTTGTACAAACAATATTCTTTTGTTTACCTTAATGGTGACTGTTAATGGTAGTTAACAGTGTATTCTGATCCTCTCAGATGTATACTTACCTGCCGTGTGGCTTCTTTTTCAACATTCAGGGCTAGTGTAAAAATAAGAGAGAAAATCTGTTCAGGAATTTATGAGAGGGATTTTGTTTTATTCCACAAATAATGAGAACAACTTAATATGGCTTTTGTGATCTCTAAAAATTCCTATATTTGTAGCTTTAACAAATTATTTATTATGTTAATAATTATTTATTATGTCCACTTTTGGGGACAATTTACGCTGTTTATTAAATTTTGAGATTTTTCCTTCATTTTTATTGTATAAATTATTCACAAATGAGAACCATAATCGCATTCAGCCAGTTATCTCCCTTTGCTGTTTAGCAGTGGCACTTTCAACCTTGGGTATACTTGGTGAACCCTACTTTTGGGTTTTGTAAATTTCCCCAAGTTTCTTATTTTCAAAAGCATACTACCATTAAAATGAAATCTGATTTGTCTCATTTTCAGGAAGTGGATGAGCTAGAAAGGAAGCTGAGTTTCTTGAAAAAGCGTTTGAGTGAAGCTGACAGAACTCAATGGACTGGTATCATCAAGAAAAGTCCACTTTGGTAAATCCAGTCTGCTCTGTGAGCTATCCACATATCTTTCCAATCAAAGTGATTACAAGAACAGTTTTTTAACAGAGACTAAAGCCAGACTGCAGTCACTCTTTGCAGGGCCACTCCCCTCTTGCCAGAGTAAATGCAGCTAACTGCTGCTATTTGCAGCGCCTTTATCCTGCTGTTTGTATACTAAGAACATAGGTTTAGAAGAAAATGCAAAAGAAAAATCTACTATCAACATAAAAGGACACTAACACACACAAAGAGACAGTGGCATGTGCACACATTTGCATACATATGTAAAACTTGGAAATACATTATCCATTGGTATTTTTTTCTATTTTTCTATAAAATACATCCAAAAAAGTTTCAAAATTACAAGCCGTACAGTGTTGAAAAGTGTCCCTTTGCTTCAAAGCAAAGTGCCAGAGCTTATTTAAAAGTAAGCTGTCTTGCCTGCAGTTGCGCCAACTTGATCTTTTTCAAAAAAGTTTCAGATATTGAGCTCTGACTCCATGTAGGACATCAATTCAGATTTCTCTAAGTCAAATATTCAGATTTTCTACTTCCCCGACAACAATCACGAGCTAAATGTTTGGAGTACTTACCATAGGTAGTTGTCCCTAGTGTAAGAATATTTTCATTTATAGTTCCCTATATCCTTCCAATCATTACTTGACACTGTGTATTTGTCTGTGCATATTTCTCCAGACTTTTCTCAAGATATAATCAGCAAGAGTTAAAGCATTTTCTTTCAGGACCAATAATTCCTAGGCAGAATTGATGAAAATAAAGAACAGCATTGAGACTTTGCATCCTTCGTTTGCTTATCATGCCTTGCATCAACGGTAAACTGGTATAGTGTTTATTCACTGAGCTCTTTGCTGTAACTTGACAGTTGGTTCTGATATTGGGAAGAAAAGAAAAATCTTTTTGTTCAAGAGCTGTGACAATTTAGTACAGAACATCCTTAAACACAACTGCCTGATAACTGAAGAATGATGGACAGTCAAAGTTGGAGTGGCCATGCTGGGATGTGGAGCAACCTGGCTTTATTTTCGCACCTGACTGGCCAATCATTGAATTGAATTTGTGATTTTTTTTATGGTTAAGGAACTGAGTATCACAAGCCTTGTCAGGAATGCCAAGACTTTACACATTTCAGACCAATTTCATTATTAAGTCAGTTCCATGATATTTATTTGTGTACATTTTTCTTTTTAGTATACTCCAAAACATTGATGTCTGACCCTTTAATTTTGTTACGATGTTAACGTCACCCAGAGAGTCATTCTACATGTGTTACTGAAGCATGGGAATAAATAACTGTGCATCTGTATGCTCGGAAGTGTGTGTGTGTGTGAAAGAGAGAGAGGCAGTGAGGTAAATCATGCATGAACTAAGGTTTGTTAAAAAGTTTTTTCAGAGGATTTTTTCCCTCCTATTATTCTCACGTCCATCAGGGTAACAGACACTTTGCCAAAAAGCTGTTTGTAAGGGATTCTGAACAAGCCTGAAGTTATATTCTGTTCATCCCCTAAATCTCAATACTTTTAACAGAACTGACTCATCAGTATCCATCTCATCTGTAATGGAAGCTACTAGATTCCCCCCCCCCTTTTTTTTTTAGCTGTTGTGTCTTTTGTTACTTCTTTTGTCTGATCTGCTTAAGACATCCAAAGAAAGAAAAAAATAAAGAAAGGTATCAACACAAAGGCTCTTCACACTAGTCAGCTTAGCCAGAGCTACACAGTGCTGTGAATTTAATGCATATTTGCTAGCTTTATTATTTTTTTATTGTATGGGCAAAATGTACAAATCATAACTTGTTCAAAGGTTCAACAAGCATATAAGAATTAAAATAATAAAAAAGATAATAAATTTGCCTTAAACCCCTCAAGAAGAAATTGTCATTTGATGCAAATTGCCAGAATTGTTCAGCAGAAAGTCTCTAGTGTTTCAGTATTTTTTCCATCATGTATATGCTAGAATTTTTGTAAGGTTTGGACTTTCTCAAACATGTTTAACGTTTTAAGCTGGATTCAGATCTGTTTTTTTGTGTACTGATAAGCCAGTTTGGTCTGTGATTTTCTTAAACATCTAAGATGTGTTTATTCTCACTGTGATATTTTCATCATATATCCTGCCATGGAAGGAAATTGTGTAAGCCTAGTATAACGTTTTGAAGAAAATGTCAACCAGTTCTGTTGTGGAAAACCAGCAAGGGAGGGAACTTTTGTTCTGCTGATTATTTTTTTTCTTCTCAAAAGTAATGTAAAAATCATGACTAGTATAGAAAATCCACAAAGAATTAATTTTCACAACCAGGGCTACACTGATGTAATCACTTTGATAGCTTACATCTGATGTAATATTCTCCAACATAGGGAAAAAAATAATATACACAGAATACGCAAAAAAGTACAGCTGTACTGACAACAGTGGAGTCATTTTTTTCGTAAGTGTCAAGCATAGGTGTGATTCAGAACCCATAACTGTGTTTCTGGAATATTTTGGCATGTTTATGTTTGAATTTTGTTTAGTTTCTTTACTGTAAATGTCTCCTTTCGTGGCATTATGTGACTGGACAAATTATGTCTAGTCTTTGTCTCCCTTTGCTGGAGAATACACCAGATCTTAACTATCAGGGTGGTTGCATTAGTGTATCCATGATAAAAATATTTTCTTTGCAATAGCTTTATCAGTAATTTTTATTTAGACTGGAAACAATTTTGCAAATAATCCTGTGTCAGAAGAGTTTGGAATGATGGCAAAGCCTCTAGTATCACGTCAGTTCTTTACTATTATTCATCATGTCTCAAGTAGTTAAACTAGTAACACTACCAGTCTCTTTTTTTCAGTCCAATCTGATGCTGTATTTGACCACAGTATTTCAGGAACACTTTTCAGGCACTATTTTGGGAACAATTGTTGCTTCAAAATGTTTGCTTAATAAGCTGAGCTGTTTGAAATTGTTGAATTTACTTGCAACTATAGTCTGCCAGAAAATTTCTGTCTTTGGGGATGTAATCTTTTGAATATTGTGGATGTTGCATTACAAATAAATAAAAGCATGTTTATCATAGTCATTGAAGCATTGAACTTAGCTCTCAAGATTGTAAGAAGTTAAGTTACACAAGTTACCTTGCATGATCACATGGCATCCCACTTAAGTAATCTTCTCATATCTCTGCAATCTGTACATTCACATCTTTAGCCATAGGACTGGCATTCCTTTTGTTATCTTCTCATGTCATATTTTGTGTTTGCACTAGTTTGCTTCACCATTTAATGTTTCTTACCCATTTGCAGGAGATCCAACAAGGCGATGCTTAAAAAAAAACATGATTCAAGGGAAAGTGTTATTTATTTATTTATTTATTATTTGTTGTTTGAAACAGAATATTGTAAGGAAAAGAACACTTGAGTCTTATACCAAGATCTTTAGTCTCTATTGATTTTTTGTTGTTGCTGTTGGTATTTTTAGAGGTTGCTAAAAAGCTCTGTGTGTGAGTGTATGAGAGAGAAAAACAATTTGCTAAAAAGAAGACTGCAGGCAAGTACCAGCTCCAAGTTTATAAAACTAAGACAACTTTTATGCGCTATGGCTGTAACATCAGTGCATATTTACTCTGTGTGCATATATGCATTGGTGTGTGTGTGTGTGTACACATTCTCCCATCCATACACATGTAAAAATGACATTTTATGATGCTGTAACTACTCTCACATTCTTGCTGAAGTTCGGTGGATTCTGCCAGAGAAGTTGGGGAAAAATTTGTGTTGGTGGGGGAAGATGGGGCACTGTGTACGCCTGTCCTTGCTTTTTCTTGACGATGGTATGTGGGCTGGCACCACAGCTCCTAGCCCTCTACCTGAAGAATGCCAAAGTGTGGCAGTACATGCTGTACACTCCTGGAGGCCTCAGGCAGGGTCATAGCTGTCGTAGTGTATTATCCTGGTTTCCACCCATGACTGCTTCTGCGTGTGTGTGTGTGTGTGTGAAATCTTCCAGATTGCAATACCTAGGAATCTTTGGCTTTCTTACCTGCAGACTGTGTGGCTGATCGAGGAACTCCTAGAAATCTGCTAGAACCTGTAATGTATTTGTCACACAACATGTGACAACACAGTGATATGATATGAAGGTAATACAAAGTGTGAAAAGAAGACATGCTGTAGATGTAACTTTTATGTGAGGAACATAATGCAGTTATATCAGATGCACGTACGGGCGATCAAAACTAAGGAACCGGTGATGACTAGAGCAGATGGGTAGGTCAGCTCTGAACCTGGACAAACGCTTTTATTTATAACCGCCATTTTAAAACTTTGCCACAGTTGGTCAAACGTCTGGCTTAGAGCCTCCTTTGGCGAGGTAGAAACCATAAACTTGCACAGATGTGCATGTACGTGTATATGCCTGCACGGGCAAGCCACAGAAAATAATGTCCAGGTACTCAAATGCACACAGTTGCAGCGACTGCTTGGCAATGTGCCCACCTGCATCGTCTTCTCCGCCTGTCGTGCAAAAACTGCTCGGCCTGTACATCAGCAAGCAAACAAGAAGCGGTTTGAGGGGTGGGTGGGTTTTTGTTCTTTCCCTCGATATTTACGACTGTTAGCAAAGCAGGATGTGTGGAAACTATCATTTCTAGGGAAAAGAGCTCGTGTGTGTGTGTGTGTTAGACAAACTATTTAGTAAGGCCTTGGCCCGTGGCATATAAAATAATACATAGTTCCTTCCCAATGCAATTTAAATCGCCGAAAGAAGTGTGTGTGTGAGAGAGAGAGAGAGAGAATTTCGAATTCTTTATTCAGCCTTTAGCATGCATGAGACAAACACACTGTTAAAAAACATGACATTCATGCAATTTAAAACTCTAAATCCAATGTGTGTGTGTGTCCTTAGAGAGAGAAACAGCAAAGCGTTTAAAGTCTGAAAATAACACACGCATTGCTGGGGGCTCCTTCGAAGCCAGATGAAAGCCTTGCATCCACTTTCTGTACAAAAGGCCAAGTGCAGTCTAACCCACCCTAAATATAAAAAGAATGCACACCTGTATCTGAGAGCGCGCATCAAGGTGCGAAACAGTTTGCACACTGTCGTCTTACTGAGGAGACGAGGATTGTTGATGGAGTAGACTGAATGACATAGCTGTGCATACTTATCTCCCTGACAATGTCTTCACAAGAAATTCGATCATCTTGATGACTTCACTGTGTTTCTGATCACGATGTGGGAAGACATGACAGTTTATGTCACATCTGAGTTTTACAAGTTTTGTTCTACCATGGAGGTCGTAATGACAGAAACTCTTCACCACCACCACACCTAGCTGCCATTGGGAAAAGGCCTACATGTATGTAACCTGCTCTTTGTAGACATCAGTATGTACACCCCAAGCTAAATAAGTTACTGCCGACGGCACCACAGTAGTTCTGCACATGCCCGGTGGATTTTTTCCCCATTCAACTTGTAGATATTCACGAGCGTAGAACGGTTTTCAAGCGTTGAGTTCCATGCAAGTTATTATCTCAGAATCTCTGGGCGACTTCCCTCCCCCGCCATCTTTGAAATGCAAGCTACAAACAACACGAACTATATATAAAAATAAAATCACAGTGTCACACACACACACACACACACACACACACACACACCAACCCACCCACCCAATTAAATACAAACCTAGCATTCCAAATTCACGGATCCGTTTAGATTCGTAAAGTTAGTGACCCCCCTGCCCCTCCAGCTGTTCGTGGCCAATGTAAGTGTAGGTGAATGTTCCCAAACAAGTTTTAATCTCGCCATGGAACTTGAATTTTCTTTTTAAAAAAAGGACAAGACAAAGCATTGAATAAGCTGAGTAGAAGGTAACGTGAATTAATCTCCCCAAAACAGCATGCAGGAATCTTTCCATTTCCCCTCGCGTTTGCTGAGAACGGTGGACGAAAATAGAGGCGATCAGGTAAACGAATGGAGAAAGGTCAAAACACAAAAGCCAGGTGCGCCTGCAGGGAAGGAGAAAATGGAAGAATGGTGGAGTAGATGCTGGGGAGGAAAGGACTGCAGATGCCAGAGACAGAGAGGGAGGATAGCCAGACAGCTGGGGTCAGCTGTATGGGAGGGAGGTTACCATGATCAGACAAGGTAGACAGCTATAGACTGCGAGGTGCAGCAGGAGGGGAGTGGAGGCTGGGATGGGTTTCACACAGAGAGAGTCTTGACACAATTGCAGCAGTCAGAGGCAAGGAATAAACTGGTTTAGTGCACGTGAACGTGCATAAATGTATCTGCATGTGAACAAGAAAAAATAAGTGGTTTGTGTGTTTATCGTATTATTATTAATCTGTCAATTATCTTGAGTGTCTGTTTATTGGTATATCATTGTGCTAATTTGTTTATATGTTTTTATTAATTTTTCCCATATAGAAAGTAAATATGTCAATATTTAATACAAATGCTCTTATGTATCTTGTCTATACTTTTTTGTGTAGCTGAAACGATTCAGTCCGGTCAAATTACCTTCAGCTGGTTTGGAACTGATATGGTGCGAGCACACACACACACACACTGTCTCTATTTCTCTCACTCATACACACACACACTCTCTCTCTCTCTCTCACACACACACACACACACACACACACACACACACACACAAAGAAAGAAATTTAGGTACAGACATAATCAATAGTGTGGTTGAAATGTACGTCACATCTCTGGGTTCAGAGCTGGGAGGATGGAGAAGACGGAGGATATGCAAGGGGACGAAGGCGTGGGGCTGAGCAACGGTTTTGGGAGGAATATTGATTGAACGTCCCGTGGCTGTCTGGCACGCAAGTCGTCTGCCAATTCAGTAAGCTTAAGAAATGAGAGATCCCATATTTTCTGCTTTCCTGGAGCATTTTGTTGTTGGTGCTGTTGTTCACATCTCTTTCCTCGCTCGTGCTTATTTATTACATTTTGGTCGATCGGACGCTGCAGCAGAGTTTCCCGTCCGATCTCAATTTGAATTGTTCATATTCCTGAGCATCAGATATTCTTCGATGTACGAGAACAAGGTATAGTTGCTCATTTTCCACACAAAAGACATAAACTGTTCATACTAACGATAGTCATAAGGACCAGATTTCTTGCATCTGAGCCAGTCCATCTTAAAATCATTTTGTTTTCTAATCCTAACCCAAAAATCTTCTCAAAAAGAACGATAGTCGTGTACTAGTTGCCAGAAAGGATTTAAAACATTTGGTAATGTTACTATTACTCTTTTCAGTCGCCATATTTGACTTCAGGATCAACTAAACTTCAGGATGTGGAGCATCCTCGGTGTAAGCAAACAAAGCATGAAGATTTTTCAATGTCGCAGCTGTTCTTTGTTAGAATCTCATTTCTAGAATATTATTTCACCACTTGCCATGGGTTACGAATAACTTCCTCGATCTCTGTGACTTAAGGAGGGCCTTGAAGAGAGAAAAGAAAAACAAACCCGAAGCAGCTTCCAAATAAAAGTAAGTGAACTGAGAAAGAGATGAAGGCAGCTAGGGAGAATTGGACTGAGAGCCAATGCCGGGACAGTGCCCCCCACCTCCCCCCAAAAAGAAACAGCAAACAGTGCCAGAACTACAGAACCATAAGCTTATCAGCCACCCAAAGGTCATACAGAACCGCATCAGCACCACCGCGAAGGAAATGCTAGCAGAAGAACTGGCTGACTTCAGAGCACGTAGAAGCAGAGTTGAGCATCCTTAAAGAGAAGCATCTTCAGCATCAGCGGGATCTCTATCACAACTTTATAGACTTCAGGAAGGCATTCAACAAGGTCTGACACGAGGGGCTATGATATGTGATGCGACAACTCAGTATCGAAGAACTCGTTCATCAAAGCGCCATATAACAGCTCAACGAATGTAGCACTGCTGGAGAAACAACTAGAAGCTTACTTTTGCAACACATTAGACTACATCAAGGATGCCCCCCTATCGCTGGTGCTGTTTAATATCTTCTTGGAGAACATCGTGCATGAAACTGTTCAGATCTTGTCTCGGGACATTTTTTGGATGTGACACCTGTTCGCAGGGCTGACCAGGTACTCTGGTTTCCTTCCCCTCCCTCTCCCTTCATAGTGTGAAATCACTTCTAGGTGGAAGCACTTTCTCGCCAAAGTAACCAGAAAACGAATCTCAGTTCCTGTATATTAAAATAAAAATTAAATTGTATTGAGTATAAAATGTACAGAAACTGAAACAGTTCAACTGATGAACAGGTCTCCCGCGGTCCATTGTGTGTAAATCATCATGGTTCTTTTTCCCTGCTTCTCTCCGTTTCTTCGCCCCTCCCGTACCTTACGTGTACCTTGCTCACCAGACCACCAGCGTCTTATTACCTAGGGGCGGTGCGGCTACTATAAGGTGGCAGGAGCAACAACATCTAGCTGGATCTTTAATTAGAAAGCTGGAAGGACACGAAAACCGATTTATTGCCAAATAAAATAAAACGAAAAGAAACCAAACAGTGTTTCTCGCAAACGAAAGACATCTATACATAGTTTTGGTAGAGCTGCTGCCCCCACTTCCTTAAGTTCTTTTAACCCATCCAGTGTGACAGACAGACAGACAGACAGACAGGCGTGCGTGTGTTGTGTAGTGGAAAGGGGAGTAACGGTATGTGTATATGTGGAGGGAGGTGTAAGTGTGTGGGTGTAGGTGTAGGTGCGTGCGTGCGTGCATGCAGGTGATAACTATATTTTACGCCCGTGACCCTTGACGTCAGCATGCTACAAGAACGCGCTAACCGTTTGCTTTTCTTTTCTTTATTTCGGCTGACGTCAAATCTGCTGCAAATGACGCAAAAAGAACAGCAGCTTTCATTGGTTCAATCACGCACGCCTTCTGTCCATTTTTGGAGCACTCAGCCGTTGCCATAGAAACATACACCATATACCCCCTCTCACTTTTTCTCTTCTTTTTCCTTTCTCTCTGTTACTCCCCCCTTCCCCCCCCCCACAAACACACATACGCACACGTACACACGCGCGCACGAGCACATCCCTGCTTGTCGGCGTCTGCGTGTATGTCGTCCATCTACTCCGACCCCTTTCTCTTCCTCTCTGCCTTTTGCACACTTACATGCGCAGAAACACGCACAGACTTACACGCTCCAGCACGTGCACACACACACACACACACACACACACACACACACACACACACACACACACAGAGGAACGTATACAGACAAGCCCAAATCTATATACAAGTCAGATTACAGATTATGCCGCTTAGTTTGAAGGGAAGTGAGACTGCTTGAGCCAGGTATGTTGCCAACAGTCGGGAAATGGGCCAAGAACAGACACACACACACACACACACACACACACACACACACACACACACACACAAATACATATTGGCACAGCTGCTGAACATCGGAAACTCAAGAAGAAGAAGTGACATTATCGTGCTGAGAATAACTTGGTTTGAATTTTCAAACCTCCTTTTCCTTACTTAATACATAACTCCAATCTGGCAGGAATCATGATTATATTTATAATTGTTATTATCCTTGGCCATTATTTCTATCTTCCTAATTCTCAGAATCTTCCTCCAGCTCCTCGCCTTCTTTTAGTTTGACCTTACCGATATGTAAGTGTTCAGGGCAGGCTGCATGTATTGGAATGTGTATAACAATTGAATGTACACGCCTATGCACTTTTAATATGTCTATTTAAGTAAATAATTGTGGTAAATATTTTTGGTGGTAGCAGGTGTGCAGCCTCCATTTCCTGACTGAGCCATACTTTTTCTTTTTATGTTGCATAATCATCATCATCATCATCAATGTAGTTCAAATTTATTTTAAACATCGATGTTCCCTTTGTTTATCTCCTAATATAACTTGACCTAAACACATGTACAGTTCTCGCTATCTTTAACGAAGGAGGCGCAGTTCCAGGTAACAATTATAACAGCCCCGCCTCTTGTTCCCAGTTGCCGCATATTTGAAACTCCGGCGAGACATGTAAGCAAATATGCGACTGGCTGAATGACCAAAGGCCGTGTCCAAACTAGTACATTTTCACTTCTATAATCTCACAGAAGTCCAAGGTTGTCACTGCATATCTTGTTCTTCTTCTGTGCGCCATATAATGATTTTTCGGTCAACGAGGGACAGTATGTTATCTGGTGTTGGCCTCGTAAGATTGCAATGGAGCTGAACAATCCCTATCTCCCAGTGAAGTCTCGGACTCCATAACCCTGAAACCCCCATGACGCAATACTACGTACACACACATATATATATATATATATTAACACTCACACACACACACACACACACACATATGAAAGGTCTCATGTCAAAATCAGACCCTATCCTCAGCTACAAAATTAATACAAATTTATCAATAACACGTGTAACTATGTGTTAAAAAATGATACTGGATACAAAATAATAAAAATGTAAGAAAGGGAAATTATATAGGTATTTACCCCACCATCAAAGGCTAGCTCAAAAAAAATATAGCACACAGAATATTAATGGTATTATAATAATTGTATTCTCTTGTTGAGAAGAAGGGGAATGCTATCAGCAATAATAATGCTCAGTACCAATACAAAATATCCATTTCTTCTTATTTTAAACATAATGACCACTACCCAAGGTATATTTTCGTCCACATTTGCAGATTGAATTCACGCAATAATATAGTCCTTATCCCCAGCGAAGAGCAGTGGCGTAGGAAGATGCTCAGCTTTGGGGGGGCAAGCTCCATGCTGACAATGAATAACGTTCACATTCTTGCCTACCCAGCATCTTTCTTGGCCCCTTGCCCCCCCCCCCCCTGTTCCTACGCCACTGAAGAGTAGAAAATGCGCCCCGACGTTCACTGAAAGCCAGGTATGCCAAGATCTCGTTACGGCAAGACAAAACTAAAGATTACTAAAGATTAATAGAAATCGAAAGGTGTGGTTTCGGAGAGAAGAGAGAAGAAATATTTGCAAATGTTTAATAAGCTTCTCCAGTCAGAAGCTCGACAGCCGCATGTGTGAACGCATCGCCCTTGAGTCTGACACGTAGACGCCGGTGAGTCACTGGGTTCAGGTCACGTGACCGTCCAGACCTGCCCTCGCACCCCTCTTTCTGCGCCCTCTTGAAGCTCACCTGCCGTTTCTCTTGTCAACAGCAAGGAGACGAAATACCCACCCACTCCCCCCTGTCATCCATCTCACCCCACTGCTAACACGTTGATGTCGGCACGTCCGCCATGACGTCCATCCACACTTGTCGAGAGGCAGGCCAGAGTGCTGTCTCCTTCCGCAAAAAAAGTCCACTCTCCCTTCGTCTTCGTGCTCTTTACCAGTGGCATTCTTTGCTTATTATGTCACGTATCTTCATAAGATTTTTTCTATTTTAGAAGCCAGTAACTATTTAACTTTTAATTGCTGTCGTCATGTAGAAATGGTTATTATTTGTGTCTCCTTCATTGCAGATCCGGAGACAGATGTCTGAACTGGGAGGAAAATCCATCTTAATAATTATATCCACTACCAGGTAATGAAGGGCTATGACCACTAATATGATATGATGAAAGCTATTTTCCTATCACTGTCAGTAAATAGAGGGGAAAGCCCTCTGAAGCTGTCTTACTACTCGAAGAAAACTGCTGTTCCTCAAAGAAATTTTGACGGAATTCATATTACAATGCGTGGAAGAAAAGGCTGATATTATTTTGTCATGTATTATCTTCTCAAACATTCTGTAAATGTTACTTGCTCTTATTTTGCTGGGACTCCAGCTGCGGTATTAGTAAATTCTTTCCTACTTACTTGAGGTCATTTCTTCACACCTCACTATAATTATTTCAATAACTATCCTTTGATACGTTTTGGGAAGTTATTAAAGGGGGCGAGACAGTTGAGCAACATATCACAAGTGAAGAAATCTTGTTTCACCTCTTGACTGACTACATATCGTCAGATGCTGATAATTGGTGAAAAAAACAGGTGATGTGACTTACAGAAATATTATGTATGGCTATTGCCCAGATGTAAATTACGGCATAGAATGATTTAACAATCTCATTACAACACAAACATGTTGCAACAAGAATGGATGTTGCTATGAGTGGGTGAATAGGAGGAGAAAGGGACAGTTTTTAGAAGCTGTGATCCTTAAAAGTATTGTGCAGCAAATTTCTGAACACTGATCGCGTTGACAAGACAATAAGTCTGCAGTTTGTAAAGACTTGGGTCCTAAAACAAAATGTATCATAATAAAGATGGAGTTAGTCAAGTGCTTGTAGAGCAAAAGTGTGAAGTTTTTTTCTCTCAAATGCGAGGGCAAGAAATTTCCAAAGACATACTTCAAATTACCAAAGGTTATAATCCGAAGTCTGCCTTTTACAACACTTGGAAAATATTTCAATGTATCAGTTATAGTGGCTGCTTCTCTGATGTAAACGTTTCAGAGAAACAATTCAGAGAAGTAAACAACAATAATTTATATGTAGCATGTTGCATGAGTCGTTTGGCAGCAAACTCTTCGATGAGAAACTGGGAACGCTTCCGATCTTAGTTTTATCTTAAGTTTTATATCACCGAACAATTTATTATGACTATGGCTTTCTAAACAGCCTCTAAGTCAAACTTATCTGCAAAAATGTATGATTTTTATTTTTATTTTATTTTTAAAAGGAAAATTGAGAAAGAAGAATTAAACAACAAAAATATAAAATTGTTTGTGTATATGAATTCAGATATATTTATTATATTAGTCATAAACTAATTTATATTCTGATTTATGTGCTTCTGTTTATACAGTGGCGTGGATGCAATGTTTTACAGCTACTTCAAACATATAACATCTAGTTGTAAATAATATAAATATTAAGATGATGATTTGTGGACTAGATTATTATCGACAATATTTCTTCTTTGCCGACAATGAGATGTTTTCTGTCTTCTATAATTTCTGTGAGGTATTTAACAACACTTTCTGACACCCAGAAAACAGGAGCCTATCCTAATATTGAGACAGTCATAAACCTGCGGCTCTCTCCAGGGCACCGTTGAACTCCTGACACCCGAACCCCGATAACACGTGCACTTGAGTACAAGGGTCATCAGGGGCATTCTGAGGACTTTCAACGTCCTTGTGAATTTTTTTAAGGCGCCACAGCGGACAAATATTTTCACAGGAAGCAGCACACAGAGCGGGTTTGGGTTTTCTTCAATGTCAAGTGTGACCATGAAACTTGCTGCAGATGAATAAACACACTGTGTGCATGGTTTGTGGTCAACCACCGTCTTTCTCTCTCTGTCCACAGGGTGCAGTGCAGAGCATGTTACAGGACCCTCTTGCATTCGATCCGATCTCTGTCGTTGAGACTTAGAGGTGATCTTTTCCATGAACACTGGTCCTCAAAGCAGCTCACATAATATTAATCTACTAACCCAGTCCATAAGCTCTGGGGCCAGTTGCACGACACATTTCTAATTTTAAACACTTTTAGGCCTTAACTCTATTTAGATAATTAGTTTAAAGTGCACACCACAATTTTAGAATTTTTAAAACTAAAACTGCTTTAAGTAAGATAAAGTTGTTTAAGTCTGACTTTCCGTCCTGTCAGTACAACTTTTTGTATGTTTTTCTGCAATGCATCAAAATGGCTAAGAAAAGATTTTGCTTCTTCAGAACAGTTTTAAGGTTTAGAAACGTGTTGTGCAACTGGCCCTGGTCTTTGATTTCTATTGATTAGCTTGTCCTGGCGAAGGTAAAAAAAAACTCGTTCAGCAGACTTTACAGGTTGTGTCAATATATTAACTTGCTCTAAAGCACACGGCAACATAATAGCAACTATACCTCATTTTCGCTCTAACTGTTTGTTGTAAATAAGTTAGTCAATAACAGGTAGAGAACTTTTTATGTACCGCAATCTTTATTTTTAAGTTTTGGTGTTTATAAGCAGATTAAGCTTGTTAATTAATACATCTTTTAAAAAGGAAAATTATCAGGCTTTCTTGGAAGTCTTTACTTTTAGTGTAGCTTGACCTTCCGATTATTGCTCAGCTTGTTTTGATGTATCGCCATACAGTTTACGAATCTTAAAGATAAATGAATTGTCTGATAATTGACTTTGGATATTTGAGTAGTTAAGTCAATAATATGATCAGGACTATAGTTATAGTAGGTGTAAATAATCTGAAGCACTTTGTAAAATTAGGTGAATAATTCTTGAGACAACGAAACCCAATAATTCAACTGGAATTTGTCACGGGTACATTGCGGATAGACTACATGTACTTGATAAAAAGCAGAACATTGAATTATATACAAAATAAAACGACAAAAAAACGAAAAAAAGGAATGTGGGTCTCTGAGAAGGCGGTCTGTGTTGAATGTATTGGAAATGACGAGGGGAAGATGAAAGCGTGATTGATCGGGCGTCTTCGATCTCTTTGACAACCCGAATGCAAACCTCTACCACTCCTAAAATTGAATTCAGGCTTACAAAGTCCTTCTGGTTTCAAGTACTGCTTAATGCTGCCTGCTCTACCATTTTGGGGTCGTCTCTTACTATATTTTTGTCTGTGATATGTGTGGAACGTAGTATCATGCTATATTTTTGTCCATTTGGTCTCTGGTCTGTGAGACGTAGTATTATGCTATATTTTGTGTTAATTAAGTCTAAGGGACAAAGTATCCCAAAGTATTTATGTCTATCGAGTGTCACGTGTGCGGGACGTAGTCATCATCAGTCCTCATTGTGCCGTCTGGCACGTGAGGCGATAGCTAGGGACCTCCATCTGGTTGCGGGACGTTAACCTAGCCATATTTTGTGTCTGACAAGTCAGAGGGACGAAGTATCATACTTTCTTTTGTCTATCGGGGAGTAGGTTTATGCCGTATTTTTGTTTATTACAGCTAGGCTGACATCGGTTGCCTCAATCAGATTATTTGTTTCTGCGATATACTTGGGTTTTCTAGTTTCATTCTTGACTTTTACGTGCGGGTTTTTTTTTCTCTTAACTGTGTCCGCAGTGTAGAGAGCTTTACAGCTTCTGGCAAGGTTACCCTGACTTATCGGCAGGGGAAAGAGTTTTTAAAGGTTCGAAATATCTCAGCTCTTTTGTGCAAAAACGTCGGGAAAAATCGGCAACCTTCGTCCAAATGTCCTCGAAGTTTGCAATAGCGTGGGCTGTGACTCTTCTCTGTTGCATTCATTCATGCTTGACTTTATTTTCACAGCCTTGAAGCTTTGTGCTTCAGCGCAGCGGACAGTTTTGTCTTCGTCACTTAAAGGACTAGTGGGATGCAACTTTTTCTTCTAATAACTGGGTAAAGCTTAGCGCAAGAGACTGTTTCCCCATATTTTAAGTAATTACCTCCCTTTTCAGCTCTGGAGACTCACGTCTACAAAGGTCACCATATCAAGAAGGGGACTAAACTCGGGACATCACGTTGGTCCACAGACAAACCTAATTAACATATGGTTCCAACTCTTTGGTATGTGCTGCTGACCTCACTCTGTACATATGCTGGTGCTTGTAAGGTGTTTGTCACAACAGGAAGTAGAGTATTTGCTCAGAATTTGGGCAATAATACCTCTTACTAAGCTTTAGCCAGTCATTACAAAAACTGCTCTTACTGGAACTTTAATAATTACCAATAATCTCGTATTGAATTTAGACTTCATGACTGGCGCAGTGGTGTGGGATTCATGTCCGCTTGACCGTCGTTCATCAGTGAACTTGAGCGTGTGCTGGCGCTCATTCGTCGTTCCAGTGAAACTTGTGCCTTCTGTTGGATGTTGCATTTTCTGTGGAGTGTATAACATGTTTGATATTTGTTGTATGGAGTGTATACCGGCTTGTATGCCATGTTGGATATTTGTTGTATGGAGTGTATTCCGGCTTGTATGACATGTGTGATATTTGTTGTATGGAGTGTATTCCGGCTTGTATGACATGTGTGATATTTGTTGTATGGAGTGTATTCCGGCTTGTATGACATGTGTGATATTTGTTGTATGGAGTGTATTCCGGCTTGTATGACATGTGTGATATTTGTTGTATGGAGTGTATTCCGACTTGTATGACATGTTGGATATTTGTGCTGAGGACTGTGTTCTTGCTGTGTGTGACGCTGCCCTGTGACGTGGAGGATCCACATTTTGTCGTCATCTTATTTTGACGTCAGCTCCTCGAGCTGTCCACAGGCCAGGATTTGGCGCTTTACAAGCCAACATTATTATTATTATTATTATTATTATTATTATTATTATTAGTCGACGGGAAGTGTGAAAGCCGTAGAGTAAAAATAAAAGTAAAAAAGTACTGCACACCGACGACGCAAATAAAAACAGGAACGACGAAAATCCAGCTGTGTTGTCGTTGCTCTCCTATATTATATGCACTGTAAAGACGAAGATTGTTAGTTGTTACAGCTCAGAACTATAGCTAGGAAGCCATTGTACCGTCTGTGGGGAATGCAGAATACATCACGAGATACTCGGGCCAACAGAGATAAATCGCCAGAAGACGATTGGTATCAATGCAATCACAAAGCAGAGAAAAAATGCAGGAAAATGTTAAAGTAGAGGACTGTGTGATCTTCAAGTTGTGGATAGTCCACAGAAGGCCCCTGTATAGAGCAATATCTACGAAACAATCAACGTGATAGAAAACAATGCGAAGACTAGCTGCGTTCCGATAATAAAGGAAGGTCACTGCATAATAACAGTGAAGACATATTACCGAAACCTTTAATTACTTTTTTATTAACTTTATGAATGACAAGCTTATTTATGTCACTTAGGACGAAGGCACAAATTAGTGAAATAGTGAAATATTATAAAGACATACCTGGATTATTAGGTAGACATTAATTGCTTCCTATAAAAAAGAACTGTTTCACGACAAGAGGCTGAAAGATGGACAAGCTAATAAAACATTCCAGCTTTTTTTTCAGAGTTTCGCTAGACATGAAGCTACATATGATTAAAAAAAAGTAAGCCAGAGCAGCAAACGCACAATCACATGTTCGCATAAACCAATACCAGCTCTGTTCCAACGGAGATAACCGGGTATCGAAAGACCGAGATATCATTGACCGACCCTAGGGCACTTTGGTATTAGGTTTCATCAGCACTTTAAAAATCAATGTTTTGTGCTGGTCTGCGAGATGAAGTGATTAGCTGGGTTCATCATCATCATCATCATCATCATCATCATCATCATCATCATCATCATCATCATCATCATCATCATCATCATCAAGCTCACGTTAGTGTTACTCACAGACACCTTGATGTCACACTGTGGAGCTATTTGGTTAGCAAGACGAGAATGTTCTGGTTTCTGTTTGATTTTACTTGCTTACTATGCAATTCAAAGCAAGTGTTTGGTGGGTGGTTCAGTCGCGACAAAACGTCTTGCACGAGATGGAAGGTCTTTTTGAAACCACGTGATGTGATGTCTGCAAGCAGCTACTTCCTGCTCCTCGTCACTGAACAGACACTAAAGATGTCCTCAGTTACACGATGGTCTCCAGCGTTTTCTTGGGTTACTTGTTTCTTGTCATGTGATCGATACCACTCATGTTTTCCTCTTGTCCTCAAAGCAGCAAGATACCTTGCATTGCAGCAAGCAGGGCGCTGGAGGTGGTCACTTCAAACACACATGTCCAACAGTTCGTTCTGTTCTTCCTGTCCTCGTTAGCCTTCTCGACGCTCTCGCGCGTGTGTGGTCACGCCCTTCAAAGTGTTAATTCACGTGTGTGCGTGTGCGCATGCGCGCGTGTGTGTGTGTCTGTTTATATATCTATGTACGTGAGTTTGTGCGTATATGTGTATGCTTGAGTGTGTTAGTTTGAGTGTGTATATGCATATGTTTGTGTGAGTATGTATGTGAGAGAGAAAGAGAATGTGTGTGTGTGTGCGTACGAGTGTGTGTCGTGGGGGGGGGGGAGAGGCTCACAATATCATGAATATCCTCTTATAACTGTCGTAAGGTTCGCTTGTTTGCCGATGTTTTTTTAAATAAACATTCGCAACAATGCTTTCGTAGCGTGTGTGGTACTGTAAGCTGGATGTTGTTTTAAATATTAGCAACAAAAAAAAATCACACACTCTCTCTCTTTCTCAGGCCAACGACTTCTAAAGCCACTAACAAAACTAGCCGATACTCTGCTGGGCGACTGAGTCGTTTTACACTGAGAAGGGGAATTCACACCAGCTAGGGGGGGTGCCCTTGTCTCCACTACTTCTCCAACTTTGCAAGTTCGCTGCTTTATCAGCTCAGCCTCGCTTGCTATTCTCTCCGCTTCTGAGCGGTGCGCACGCGAGACAAGACGAGAGAATGCCACCGATTCGTGATCACCATTCCCCCTTCCCCCTTCAAACTTCTGTTCCGATCCTCAAATCGCGACCTCGGCTGCCTTGGCAACGAAAACCGAAGTATATAAGTTCTCTCCCTCTTTTGCACCATCGCTCAAAGCGACAGCATCGACCGTAGGGTGGCTGGTATACCGCAGACACTTCTGTCTTTTTCACCAAGTGGTTCGAATCCCGCTAATCCAGAGTCGACAATGAGCGATCTTCCAGAGCTCTACGCCAAGCTTCAGGCGGCTGAGTCCTGTAAGTCTCTTCTAAAGAGGAACCTGACGAAGGAAAGATATGAGGAGCTAAAGGACAAGAAGACATCCTTCGGCGGAACTCTGGCCGACTGCATTCGCTCCGGTGAGTGGCTCATCCCTTCTACTGACCCATTTTTGCAAAACGTCGACACCGCCTTTCTGGACGATACTAGTTGCACTTCTAGTAGCTGTGGAGGAACCCTCTAAAAAGTTTGAATCGATAGACGAGAAAATCCTTTTAGAAATGAAACCCTGACTGGCTTTCAGCTGCCATTCACTCTTTCCTCACTTATTTCGTGCGCGTGGGTATGGGTGTGTAAGCTCCAAAATTGCATGTGGCCTACGAGGATGTTAAGTAGTATAATGTTATTTAAAGTAAAGTGCTAAAATATAATATACTCCTCTATTGCTGTAAGTCTCTCATTTGCACACGCATACCCTATTGTTCGCAAACATACACGCACACACGCTAACACGCTCTTAGGAAACAGTGTAAAGATTTAAAAATGTAGCTAAAATATTGATTATTATCTACTCACTCCTGGATTAATCAAAAACCGAGATTTACAACATGCAAAAGGTCACAGTTTCATTTTATAGCCCGGTCTGTAAGTACACATGATGGTGTAAGTGGGCGAAAAGCTGCTGAGTCCAGCAGTTTAGCCGCAGTAAATATACAGTTGAAGTTGAGATGACATGGTTCCTTTTCCATCTCCGTTACACAAACTGTCCATGTTGTTGACGAAAGCCGCAGTATCTGGTCTCGATTAAACACAGAGATCGCACCAAACCTTTTTGTCTGCCCGCAGAACGGGACAAAATCAATAGCGGAGACAGAATTCCTGCGAGAAGAGGAAAATTTACAATGGACGTCCTCCTCGCCCGTGTAATGGCAACAAGGTGGCAGCTGTTTTTGACTGTTGATGAGCGCATTTTTCACTGCATCAGCTGTGTCCTTGGAATCTCAAGGAGCAGACAATATGCTTGACACATGCAACACATGCACGTGCACAGCATCCTGTGTGTGTGTGTGTGTGTGTGCAATGGTTTATTTGCAGTCGTGTATCTCAAGATCGAAAGGTGGGGGATGCTCACCAATATTTGGGGAAATATCTTGTTTTACCATTCATTAGGAAAACAACGTGCACCCCACTACTGCTCGAAGGCGAGAATTTCCATGTTCGCTTGTGCAAGGGTTTAGGGAGTAATTATTTTTTGGTTGCATTAAGGAGCAATCGAATAGCTGCATTGTAATCAGGGAAGCCAGTAGTCGAGTGGTTAAAGCACTTTGCATTGTCATTAATTCAAGAATGATACGGATACTATTACTGAAAGTTTAGGGTCGGGAGAACATTTAACTTGTTAATGAGAAGGCATGTAGCATGTAGCTCAATATCAGCTTGCTCAATGACAATGACAATAACAATGACAATGACAATGACCAACTTTATTTGTCCCAGTGGGCAATTTGTGCTCTAGTTCAACAATGAAAAAATAAATAAATAAATGAATAAATAAATAAAAAATTGAAAATGAAGAAAAAAAGAAAGAAGTGGGCAAGTAGAGAGAGAGTGAGAAAAAAAAGCTAGCGTTAAGCAGCGAAATCACTGCCATTGAAGAAGTTGCAAAACTTCGTTGCAATGGAGACTCTTTAAAAATTTTTGTGCAAGCTGTGCGTATTTGCTAGCCTCGGGTGAAGACGTGGTTTGAGGGTCGAAATCCGCAGGCACTTGTGCCCCTCGTGACTGGAGAGTGGGCCAACTGACGTCGTGGCTGGCAAGGCGGGGAGAGAAAAGTGGGAATGGAAGTATCGAACCAGTTTCCTTGGCATGAATCGCCAAGGTCAGAATATTGATTTGATCCAAACTGGGATTTGGGCTAGCGGAGTCAACAACAAATTTGGAAGTGATTCGATTACCAGGCGATAGTGTGTGTGTGTGTGTGTGTGTGTGTGTGTGTGTGTGTGTGTGTGTGTGTGTGTGTGTGTGAGCGCGCGTATCCATCTTTTCCTTCTGTCCCTACTCCCTACACTTCCAACAGACACCATTGATGACCATTGTCAGTGGTCTGTGAGATGGTCCAGCTTGGGGACTAAACTCAGGCAGAAACGAAAACGCTGCAGATATCTCGAAACTCTATTATGGAAATCAAGTAGTCTACAACAAGGATACAGTATGAACACCAACAGATTACACTCTGAGAAATCGCGGAGAATGTTTCTGTATGCTTGTAGTCTAAGACCTAAAAAAAATCCTAGATAATAGTATGATAATGTTTATGTGATGCTGGCCTCACAGTTAAGGTCAAAGAAGCGTTTGCCCTGTAAATATACTCAGGTGCGAGGGAAAGAAAAATATCCAAAAAATAGTCTTTTATTTATTATTTTTGGTCTAGATTAAGGACTGATAGCTGGTCATGGATAAAACAGAAAAAGGGTTTACTATTAATATCAGAGCAATGCAAAAGAAAATTCATTGACTTTAATTTAGATTGAAGTATCAGTATGGTTGCTTCAGGGGTTAATTGATGTGACCATGTCTCCCTTACGCGCTTTCTGAAGTATGTTTCTGAGTTCTCAGTAAGAACATTCCAAGTTCTTAGTCGGCGTTTTTGTCTTCTATCAGTGCCATCTGCCAACAGTGCTTCTGTCCTGAGAATGGAAGGTGGGGTGGAGGTAGAGGGAGAGGGATGGGGTACCTGAGCCTGAGGCACCGTGCACCTGCCCGTATATAGTCTGGAGCTCTCTGTCGGTGCTCCACAGATTCCAGCCGCTTCCCACCCACCCTCGCCCGCAGTGTGGCGACCGCGAGCGCTATTTGCACGCGCTGTTTGCACACGTATGCACACGTAATGCACATACCTGTTTTTGCGAAGGTAAGCCTTATCGTGCTACAGGACATTATATTCTCTACCCGACCACAAACCCTAGGCAGCCTGTGGCATTTAGCAACCACTTTGTGGCAGGCTAATTAACCCCCTGGCTACTTCGTTACATACCAAGTGCAGTGTATCATCTACTTGAAAAATTAAAACTCGTATCTGGGTTTTGGTACTGTAACACCAGTGTTTTGCATTCAATATGCAAATAGGCAAATGACGGTTCAGGACCTGCACGTGCCTGTTACTTGAAAACTCTCCATGGCTATCCAACAAAATTAGGAGATTAAAGGAGAGTTGAGCTCCATTCTTCAAAAACTGTGTTCCAGATACGCTGAACCAAATACGTTTACTGTCTTCCCCCTCCCACCCTTTGTTTCCTCCAAACACCAATAAGAACTTTGTTTGTCAGAGAAGGCAAAAGATTGCGAGGTATGGCTTTCGTATTCAACGTCTTTTTCTAGTTACAGTCAGCCACTTACAACCCACTGCTTCTTTATCCAACAGAACCTTCGTGTTATTTGTTATAACACTACCTTCTGAAGACTTGTCCGTAAATTTCCATTGCATTTAATGGTCTAACAAGTGTTATCTTTTAAAATGGAACATTTATGAGAATACTAATTTTTCCTTCCTCATCTTCATAGCCTCAGTTAGAATGGCTATGTCATAGACAAGTGAAGGTTTCAGTGTAAGAATGGCATTCTACCTCCAGAAAGAGTCTAGTCTTAAAACTGCTGACAGCAACTGTTTAATTAGGTTGTTTCTAGGTTAGTCAGTTATTTGTATGTCAAGGGGATTGAATCAGGCCAAGGCCACTGCAGTAGGTTTGACGGGGAGTTACCGGAGGAGTCACCTGTCAACGCGCTGGGTGGAACACATAGATGGTTAGGTTAGACATGTAAGGTTTAATCACAGTCATATCCTTTCAACAACATCAACTGTTTCTGTATAGTTACTGGTAGGTGAGTTTTCGGAATAGTCATCCTTTTGTAGAAGACATAAAGAATACATGTGATTCCACTTTAAAAGTCCCATCAACCACAAAGGGAACTATCATGCCATTGTCCCTGTCCTTTTTGTCATGTGTCCGTGTTTGGAAATTTATGAATTCTGTCGTCAATAGTATTTTTGTTTTATGACAAACGTTTTATCGTTGTGGTATAGTAGTGTCTAAATTGGAAACAAAGGTTTTCTTCAAATTCTGCTTATAATAGAGAGAGAGGGGGGGGCTGGGGTGGGCTTATCTCTCTTTTCTCAGCTTCATATCTCACACGATGTATTCATACTAAGCGAAGCAGGTCTCCGATCAGTCACGGGCAACAGTGGGAGCCTGTTTCTTGTCAACCCAGGCCAGCTTGTGTGGAATTCGCTGTGCACGCTTTCCTCTGTGTTAAAGTTTGTGAAAAGCAAACGTTTGCTGAAAGATGGTGGAAAGAGACGGGGACAACCAGTTTAAAGAAGAAACTTAGGAGAAAACCACGCTGTGTTTGAAGAGTAAATATCAGTGACTGTAATTTCAAGAAAGAAGGTGAATAAAGTACTTACATGAAGAGGTGATGGATATAGTCCTGGACTATGCAAAAAGTTCCTTGCCACTAAAGGAAAACTGAGTGCCAGCCATCCACAAGTCGCTTTACATACACACGGGTATAATACTAGAACAAAACACAGATGTATCAGCACCTTCATCGCTTTTTGGACTTCAGCCACAGAGAAAACATGGTGCATCCCGCTTGACATTAAAAGGTTTTCCGACAGTGACTGGTTAGAATATGTCGGGTTTCGGACTTTAAACATTTTACTGCTTCATTCAGTAGGTCTCTGATATAATTGAATCTTTCCTATTTACTGGTTACAAACCCACTGGTCGTATGCTTTAAAATTTTTTTTATTTTTCCTGTGTGGAAGCTTGCTGAAATCACGACGGGGACTTTGTATTTTTGAGCTTAAGACAAGGTGAACTCAGTGAGGTCAGGTCGAGAGGAAGAGGGACAGGGTGCACAGACGGCCAAGGTTATCATTAGGCGCAGCAGATGACGGGAGACAGAGTGAGTGAGTGAGGGGGGGGTGTACGTGTGTGTGTGTGTGTGTGAGACGGGGTAACTACTGCAAACTCCTGCCACACCTATGTAAACACCAGGCTGAGAACCTCAAACCAGTTCCCCTCCATTGTGTTTGGGGAAGCAGACCTCGAGCAAACGTTACCGGGAAGGTGAACAGGGTACACTGAACACGAAAAGGGTAGTGTGGGTGATCTCCCTTGAGGGAAGAGGGTACGGGGTGGGTGGGGTGAAAGGGTTAGACTTTGTGAAGTTCATGTAGCACGTAGCGCTCTCTGCCGATCGTTAAAGTTTATCATTGAAGGACAGATAACCCGTGCAAACAATCATGGTGACTCACAGGTACTTCACGTACTTCAGACTATGACCGCCCAAGTGATAAGCTCCACGCTGACATATGAGTTTTCGGTGAGTAGCCACGTCCCTATGGCAGAAAGGACACAGGCAGGTCGTCTGAGGTCGTTTTCAATGAAGTTGAGTCTCTCTTTTATGCAATGATTTCATCACCAATGTGGGAGATCGCGCCGTTCTGGAAGCTCGTATGCGTGTTCAGACAAAAGCCGAACGTAAAGTCTTGCTTACATTCCTGAAAGACCTGATTCAGATCAGCTGAAACAAGTGATAGTGGGAATTTTGCAATATGTGGCACACGGGTAATGGTAGTACAACAAGTGATAATAGGGACTTTACAATATGCGACACTCGGGTAATTGTAGTACACCGTTGACGTCACATCTGAGAGTATATATACTGTTTCTATGTTTGCTAGTGCTCTTGAGCTTGTGATTTTAAAGATCACTTCTTCTAATCAGTAAAAATGGACTCTTTTTCTTCTGCTTATTATTATTTACTTTAATCTGTTATTCACTTTATCAACTAATAAAATCACGTATTAATTTATTAGTATTCTCTATTTATTAATATTTTAATAAAATTCTTTTTATCGATTAGTGTATGTTAAATACGAAAAATTTATTTGTTCCTTTCTCAGTCTACCATATTTTATTGTAAACATAATCCCAAATTAGTTTTATTGTGAACATAATCCCAAATTAGTTTTATTGTAAACATAATCCCAAATTAGTTTTATTGTAAACATAATCCCAAATAAGCTGTTTTATCGAGGAGATTGCCTGTCTTTTAAATGGGTGATACAGTTTTAATTACGACATGGCCTTATGACAGAAAGTCTGATTACCGTTTTACTGTGATATAGTCTTAGCTGCTGACACCTTGTAAAAAAACAGTAATCTTCTCCCTCCTTTCAAATTACTGTTGGCCAACTGAGAGCTTGAGTAGCCCACGTGATGAAAGTTTGAGTGAAAAGCAATAAGTACACAAAAAAGAGAGAAGGGTTATGGAAAGATAAAGCTTTGAATATACTGGGGACTTGAACTGACTAGCTTACTATCCCACTAAAGTAGGTAAAAGCTGTTTCATTGTCACCACAATCGTTGAATGAAAATCACTTGTATTTAGCGATGCACCTTCTGTCTTGATCCGCTCCACTTTGTCAAGGTGAGTCAAGGACCGAGCTCGAATCTTACCTGCACTCGGCCAGGCTTGGTGCAGTCAAGAAGAATGAGAGGAGAGTGGGGCAAGCATTGTGGTGTGGGGAGGGGGAGATTGTTACCTGCCTGACAACGGCGTTAAGGCTCGCTGTTTATGGGTAGCAGGAGTCAGTCTCGCCTTACATCCTAACTCTTGGCTTTCTGCCATGACGTGTGCTCCACCACAGCTGCTGATTGTTGGCTGCAATGACAAGCAAACTCAGAATATTGGGATTTGGCTATATTCACCTTCGAGAAAGGAGACTTTTTTGTCTATCGGTTAGAAGAATCATTCATGTCTAGCAATAAGTGTATCATCAAAGCTGATAATTTTAATATGAAGACGAGGCCGTCGGTGGTGGGCTGACACGGGTAGGACACCGTTGCCCTGCCCATAAGTCTATAAAATAACACAAGTGCATGTTTTCATTACATCTGGACTGGCCATCATAAAACATTGAATGACCCTTGGCAGTTATTATCTGTAAAAATAAAATACCTGCCGCTGGCAAAGGTGGCGATGTCCTTGTTCTGTTACCAGTTTGGCATGCAAGTTTATACCTGCTTGTGGGTGTGCGTATAATTATGTCTGGGTGTGGGTGCTAGCACGAAATACAGAAAAGGCATAAAAATAAAAATTCACTTATATATATATATGAAGAAAAAGTAATATAAACTGTTTATATTTGTGAATATAATCTGTTTTTTGTTCTCTCTCTCTTGCGCGCGCGCACACACTCACACACACAAATAAAAATATGAACTCGACTAAACATTTAAAATAGCATCTTTGAGAAATGCTTCCAGAGTTTTCCAACCCTGGAGTGGAGCAGCGATTCTGACTTTCCTGACGCTGTAACTAAATTATATGCTGGACTTTTCTTACTGTGAAAGGACTAGGTTGAATGAAAGCGAGGGCTTTTTAAACGCAGGTGCCCGCTGTTTGCAAAAAAAACTCTGCAAAGAGATTGATTTCGTCATCACTTCGCCCCTGTTGTCCTGCACGGCGCCCTCTTATCTGCATGTTTGGTGGGGGGTAGGGAGTGGGGGTGGGGGGTGGGTGGGGACGACCTCTGGCTCGCTTCAAAGTCACTCTTCGCAGCACTGCACGATGACGTAGTCAGTCTATTAACGGGCGGTCGAGGGTGTGTCGTGCATGTCCTGCTACATTTTGTTTTCCTTCTCATGTCAACGAATGCATGCATCCTAAATTTATACTCCATTTTATAGCATGCCAACATTACAATAAACATGCGAAAGCTGCTATTCAAAAAGATGCTGTAAAAGAACAGAATGAGAGAGAGAAAAGAAAAGTTAATGACTCGGCAACTGCATTGTGCTACTTTATGAAAAATTACTTAGACCGACATGTGCAAGCTAAACTATAATTATTCTGTCAGGAACTGAATAAGTTTCCTAATGCTGCCATAATAATGATTACCTATACAGTGATTGAGCATAGAAATTCGTAATTAAATAAGACAAAACGAATAAGATTTAGTAACATACTTTTTCGACAGAAATGTTCAATTCTTGAATTATATATATATATATACTTAAACTATATAATCTGGACGGGACGAGCTCTCTCTGCTCTTTTTCTTTTATTTCGTGTAGTGCTTTTGGGTTTTTATCGTATTTGGTGTTTGCTGATAACTGTTAATCTGTGCTTTTCGCTGTGTTTCACCTGTCGCTGGTCTGGACTATTTTCTGAGCCTGTGCCCCATTTTTGTCTTCTTTATCGTCTAACGGTCGTGGACACCATATCTACATCATCTCGACTCTTGGACTTTTGTTTGTTGATTTAAATCATCACTACCCTGCAGTTTGCTGAACACTTTCTGCTCTACTTCGGTACATTTTCCTCGCAACATTCTTTCCGCTGCTCTAGATGCTGGAAAAAGGCGCTATACAAATGTGCTTTTTATTTTTTATTTATTTATTTATTTATTTATTTATTTATTTATTAAACAGTCTCTTCTCCCCTTTTATCAGAAATCAGGCATCGCTTACAGTTTACAACTGTAAAAGCTCAGGCATTATAGTAAGTTGAGTAGAAACATCTGTTTTAAAGATTTTGAGTGTTGATGGTATCATTGCGAAAAAACATCCGCCTTCACCTGACTGCTCACACGTGTGCAGCATAGTGGAATGTGCACTGCCTGCATTTACTTTCTCTGATGTCCCTTAATGAGATGCCTGCCTATTGGAGAGCCTTGCAATAAAGTTTGTGATGTTTACTGGCAGCTTGCTGTGACTGTGGTAGGACAGGTGAACCTATACAGGTGAACCTGAGTTTTTTTTCCTCTTTTGTGAAAGGCACTGAAATATATTATAGAAAAAAAAACAAACATCCGCCTTTTGGCAGTAACAACCCACCATCAACGAATTTCTAACAACTAATGGCCGCGTCACAGAGGAGTTGGGAGGGAGGTGGTGTGCAACCCTTACATTCCTCCTTTGGCAACTCTGTCTCACCCTCGCGTCGAACAGGGTTGTGACCTCTCCTTCCCTGCTGGTCAATAAAATCACATGTCACAGCGACATGCAGCGTGTGTGCACCAGGCAATAACTGCAGATTGATATCAGCACGTCAGTCCACGAGACAACCAGCGTATAAAGGTTATTCAGGCTGCACACCAAAAAGCACCGAGTGGGGTCACAGGAGGTCAGCTGAAGTACAGCTTCAAAAGTTGAAGTCAAAGGAGGTGATGATTGAGGTGGTGGGAGACGCACACGGGTTCTGTGTCAGTCTAAGGAGTAAAGGTTTGGGGGAATTAAAAGGACTTTTCAAAGCAAAGAGAAGGTTATAATCCATGCTGAGGAGAAAAAAAACCCAGTCTTTTGTAAAGTACTTTTGTGACGCCAGTAACAGTTGTACTCTTTAAAAAGTAATACTTCTCTGTGTAGACGTTTTCCAGTAGCAAAGAACGATTTCTTTTTACTGACATGGTTGTCTTGTTGCATTTAGCCGTGTTTTCATGCATTGTGTGGCTTGTGGAAGGAGGATTGAGATGACAAAAAGTAAACCAGAGGATACAAAAATCTACCTAGTTCTTGGATCGAATGAAAGTTCTCCCCCCCCCCACCTTTTTTTTTTCTCTACGTCATGTTTGCCACAAACAGGGGATCACGATGAACCAACCGGCCTCAGAATTAAAGGCTGAGCCAAGCAAACATTTTTCTTTAACAGATTGGAAGCGTATAATCCACAGTTTAATTAAGTTTTAATAATATTCTCATGAAATTTATGTTCTTTATGTGCAATCGAACGTTTATTTTTATTTATTATTTTTCACTCTCTATCAGTAATCAGTTTCAGGTTACTAACGCTTTGAAATAATAAATACTCAAATAAAGTTTGTTACTTTTTACATAAAGGTTTGACTTCCTTAACAATTTTACTTGTGTTAATATTGTTATATTGGTTCGTCATTTAATTATTCTTCTCTAGTCTTTCTTTTCTTTTCTATTTGTATAAGGTTATTTTTCTTTATTTGTGAGATTTTTAAAGCCCAGAATAGAAGTTTCAGACTGTTTGACAACAGTCAGTCCACGTTCACAAACACACAAGCAATACCTGTATTGTTGAGATTCCTTATTTCAAAACACAAAGTAACTGGCGTGTTTCCCGGGTGTATGTTTCAGTAAGTGTGTAGAACCCTCATCAGGCCTGGTCAGTAATCAATGGTGTGGGCCCCAGTGGGCGGCTCAGTTTTCATCGCTTTTGGTCGTATTTGTCAGCGGCTATTGTCTTTCTTGAACAAATAATATAGGATCAGATATACTAGTATTTCAAGAACACGATACCTATTTTCTTAATGGGATTAGTTGCTGTCCTGTGTGTGTTACACACTAACTCTGTGCTGAATCAACAGGCGGGCGCAAGTCACGAAATGCATGTCCACGCTTGTAGTTAGAGAACTTGCAGGACATGAATCAGATCTCTGAACTCAACGTAGGACAGAAAATGTAAATTATTGTTCTTAATGTATGAATTGCAAGCAGTGGATACATTTGTAATGCATAACAGCATGAAGATAAAATGCTTAATTGATGGATAGAGCCGTCTTAAACAAAAAGGCGTAGTTGACAATTCCTCCCGAACTTGTATTTCAGCTAGGACAACTCGACCTTAGAGGTTTTTCCACACAACTTGTCTCTGAAGCAAAATACTGCTGTCGTGGTGCAGGTGGAAGGAAATCCCTCTGCTCACACGTTAACTGGTTGAAATTAAGATGAATGAAGTGTTAAGCCGGGACTAGAGAAGAGACCCGGATGTTTGCACGAGATAATAACTTGTGTAAGATCAGATTTTTTTGTAGACGGGATCACTGCACCAGAAGACAACATGCACACCCACACAGGCACACACACACACACACACACACACACACACACACACACACACACACACACACACACACACACACACACACACACACACACACACACACGGAAATCCACAAAGAGAAGACTTTTTGTCTTTTTTTAAAATTGAGTTCAGAACTTGAACAGGTTAAGAAAGGAAGACAGCGCAATGGATTGTGATTGAGAAAGAAGGGTGGGTGTGATCCCTTTAAGCTCATACTAGGGTGCTGTTAGTGGCTAAACTTTTGAACTTACAGGTACCTTTATTAAATCCACCACAGCCACAGTAAACAGCTGAATAAGTGTTTTTGTTTTGCCCAAATAACTTAAAAATTATGCTGAAGCTCAAATTTGATCACTCTTTGTTTTTTCTTTTCTCTTAATGTAAGAGACAACATGTGAGCATAAGGTATTTGCTTTCAAGTTTGCAGGTTTATTAGGTTATCAGCGTTAACAAAGGTTTGAATACTTATTGCTGATAATATAATAATGGAAGCGCCACTTGTCTTGATGGTATATAGTCATCTGCAATTTCTAAAGCTGCTATTTGGTCTCAGACTGAGTTGTAGACTATCGTGTGTGTGTGTGTGTGTGTGTGTGTGTGTGTGTGTGTGTGGAGGGGGGTGCGAGTACGAGAGAAAGAGTGTGCATGTGCTCTGTGCGTGAGGCGTGGCCTGTGCAATAATGACCCCCGTTGCCTAGCAATGCCAGACGCCAAACTCGTGTTGACATCTCGTTCCGGCTCGAGACGAAGGTGGCTTGCAACTTGTATTTTTAGAAATATCGTCACCTCAGAAGAGGCTAAAAGTATGTTTACTGTCTTCGGTAATCGATCTGAGTCTACTTAATCACACAAATCAAAGGGCACATCACCCAGCATGTACGCAAAGTACAGTCGCGAGGTAGACGAAAATAGGGGGAAGGGGATAAAATCGGTCTTGGTCACCGAAAAAGACCTAAAGACACTTTGGAAATATCTGCAAAACCCGCCACCAGATATCGTCTGCAAGTCCCTCCTGAAGCGCCATTTGACGCATGAGAGATACAAGGAGCTGAAGAGACGAAGGACCAAATTTGGGGGCACCCTGGCAGAATGCATCCGATCCGGTGAGAGAAGTATTACTTCTTCACAACATCATTGCACATGCGCCATGTTAACATACAAATCGTCTGGCTGTAGTGATTTCGTTTACTTTATTGCGCTGGCAAAAATCTCGTGCATATGTAGAAGCAGTAAAAAAAAACATTTAGCTCTGTTCCTTTAGGTGTCTTCTGTATTATCAATACCATCCTCACGATGGATATAGCGGAAAGCTTTCTAGTTGTCTGGATTTTATTTGTTTTGTTTTCTTTACATTTTATTCTTCTATCTGCTGTCTTATTGACAGATTTCTGGCCTGGTTGCTTAAGATGGATGTATGTGCTGGAAGTATACATAGGATGATTGGTTTATGTAAATATTTGAAGTGCAGACATGCACGAATCTGTTATGTAGTTACCATTATTACCGTACCTTATTTTTCCTCTTTTTCTGCTGCTGTCTTCTTTTTTTCCCCACCATATTCTGCTATTGCAACAATCGCCACAATCCCGCCATCAGCGCAGCAGCAAGAATAAAATAATCACCAAGGTGGAGTATAATCCCCTTCATCTTCAAACATCTGCTGTCTCCATGCAACGTCGACAACAATAACAGAGCAGAAAAGATTAGAACGTTTTTGTCTGGACATGCTTTTATTACTGAAGTCTCTCTAATAAAAGGAAAAAAATTAAGGAGACAATTATTCTTCCTTTTTGATAAATTTCTTTTTAAGAAACTGATAATATCTACTAATGGTCTAGTAGCTGTCTAGTAATTGCTTAATAATCGCTTAGTGATTGAGCACAGTTCTTGCCTAAACTTGGGCTTCAGCGTGCATTCGGCACATCCAATAAAAACTCGAAAATCAGTTGTTCTTGATTACAATCTTCTCTCGGGCATGCCGTTTTTCTCTTCATGTAGCCCTTCTTAATTCGACAGGCTTGGCCAAAAACACCAACCTTTCTCCCCTTCCCTCCCAATCACACACATTGTAGGAGGGCAATGTGTCTCCACCTGCAGGCTGTTGGACTGGCTGGTTGCTGGCGTGTCCTGGAATACTGCCAGTTGCCATGATCACAGCCAGACATTGCTTACCTCGCAGTTTCTATGTGAGCAAAATACACGTAGTTCTACGTGACCTGGATTTGGCTCCAGTATTTTTTCTGTTTTATCCCTGTCACATGCAGCGTTGTTCCTCGTGCACCCTTCGAAACCCTGTCACAAAATACTTTACGAGATAGAGTGGAAGTGCAATAAATTTACATAGCATCTCTCTTTCATCACGAGGTACTTATTATTCGAAACCATTGTCTAACACAAGCTTTACACTTTGATGGCTCTAAACAACTTCTTTTAAATTCTTTTTTTATTTTATTTTATTTTATTCTTTTTTATTTTATTCTGCACTGATTAACCTTATCTACTTCGTTTTCTTTAAGTCCTACGGTGAACAAAAACGTGTAAAATCTCACGGGTGGTTTGGCCTTACTCCAAGATGAATCAGCCCTTATCAGATTAGTGTTAGATTGAACAACAATTATCTTGCACCCATTGCAGCTCGAAAGAATTTTATATCTTGCTTTGCAGCTGTCAGCATATTGTAAAGTTTGCAGTACTACGGTAGGTGTTGATAATCATTATGTTATTGCCTATTAACGAATGTTGTCTAAAGTAGACCTTTCTGAGGGATCTGTTCCTTTCCAAACGAACAATATGGGTGAACAAAATTGTTCTGCTTCAGAAGGGATTAAAAAGAAAGACGCTAGCAAGAGGAAACCAAATTTGCTTTGCTGCACGCAGCTGGACGCCAACCATCTTGTTCAGGGGGAGGTCAGATCTAAACAAACAAGACGGCTCGGGCAGTGAAACAGGCAGGATATTTTTTACACCTGCATGTGGTATTATCCGACATACTTGAAATGGATGCACGCACGGGGGTGGAGGGGGAAAGACAAAACAAATCTGCTAGACAACGAGGAAAGGTCAGACGACGAAATGGCTCATTTAGCATGTTTGAAGGGCGCTGAAGGTAACACACAGCTTATCAGCGTTAAAGACAAAAGCTTCGGAAAGCTTCGGACCGATGTCGGTAAGCAGCGCCAGCCAATCAGGCCACACTAGCCGCTCACCGATTGGTCAAACACACTCGGAGAAACTAACGTCGTTTGTTTCGGGAACGAAGCTGTACCGAAGGTTGGCGACTGCTTATCAAACAAGTCCTCCGTCCGTTTGTGTCCTTGTGCAGTCACAACCTCCGTGTCGCGTTTAGTCCCTTCAGGTTTGTCTGGGATAACCTTTCCTTGTCGAATATGGCTGACGTGGAACAGCTGTGGAAGAAGCTTTCAAGTGCAGCTAACTGCAAGTCCCTTCTAAAAAAACATTTGACTCCGCCTGTGTACAACCAGCTCAAAGGATTGAAAACGAAATTTGGTGGCACCCTAGCAGATTGCATGCGATCAGGTTGGAGCTCTATATCTCTTTTTTTACATATGCAGAAACTGCCCTTCTAGCACGATAAAGATTTACGTGATTTAAAGAGATGACAAGGAAAAATAAAATGGCATACGATCATGGTACACGTAGGCGCAATCGGAGCGGATTTCTCACTTAACCGCAACGTCACTACGGTTTGAATTATGACAATTACATTTTTTTAATTTTCTCTAATGACACTATTCACACGATTTTATCGAGGAAGCTATTTATTTTAATAAAATAAAAAAATTTAAAAATCGTTGAATTCGAGGTTTGAGAATCAGGTACACATCAGTAGTTTTATCAATGACACCAAGGTTTAGATTCTACATCAAGCTCCTCGTCGTCATTTGTATAAATTGGTTTTACGTGGCTTCGTGTGTGAGAGATAACAAATTTTGGAAAAGATTACGATCGTTATTAATATTTTTTAGTTCTATTTCACAATTTCCAGATATTTTCTAACAAGCATGGAAGAAAACACTTTTTTCCCACCACAGAAAAAGATTTCGGTGATGTGATGTCGGTTGCTACAATGTTTCAGTGTCAGTCATGTACAGATGTCAACGATAAGTACAGTGTACTGAATGTAGGTCACACATCTAGATAAGAGGTGCATGCAAGGTGCAAAAGGAAATGTGTAATGCAAAAGGGGAGAGTACGATGCCCGAAATTTGCTTTGTTGGGGAAAACTAGTAAGGTGATGAGTAAGCGCTAGTAAGCGCTTATGACAAAGAAAACAATAAACGCAGTTTTATGAGAAATTATGACACAGGTACACAGGAGAAGTTACACATTATTGTGTAAAAGTAAATTAGACATTTTAAATTCGACTTTTATTATTTTATGTCTCGTGTCAGTATCGTTACCCGGAATTAAAGTTACACTTTAATGTTTCTGTACTGAAAGACACACACACTGGTATTGAATCTATTATTGTTGTTGCTGTTGCTTTGTTGTACATAAGCTAGAAATGACTTTTTCCTATAACTTCACCATTAAAGTAAACTACAAGCCCACTCAGTAAAGGAGTTCAGGTTCTCATCTTTCTCACATTCTCTTTCTCTCTCGCTTTACCTTAATCTCTTTCTTCTCTCTCTCTCTCTCTAGTTCTTTCTTTCCTTGTCTTTTGGATTCACACACTCTCTCTCTCATACATACACACAATCTCTATCTCTCTTTTTTGTACCTCTGTAGCCAACATAGAAGCACTTCTTGCCTCCGATACCATTTCAACGAAAGAGAGAAAATAAAAATGTCTGTCAGTTCTTGTTATCTAACTGCTTTATTTATCTCGTTTAGCAGCAGTGTCAATAACAGCACAGACCCTCTATGTTTATGACAGGAATGCTTTTAATAACTTTTTAATACCTCCAGGACGGTTTAACGAGCACGTGGGTTTGCTCTAATAATCAGTCCATCAGTCACCAATCCAGGAAAAATACTACCAGTCAATGTATTTTTCAGCTAATTAAATAAAATAATGGAAATGCAGATGATACCGAAAAGTGAGGTGTCCAGATCTATGCTTGGACTGTGGAATATTGGTTTTATTTTCACAGACCTTGTCGTTGTCTCAAATTGTTATTTTTCAGTCACATGCTCCAGATCTTAATAACAGCGTTTTCTCATTCCTAGCAGATATCTTATTCGAGTAAGTCAGCTTTCACTAGTCGTCTTTACCATTATTAAATTTTTTCTTATTTATGGGTATCTTAATCATATGTTGCTCATTGTGGCGTAATATTTATGTTGTCAGGATGCGAGAACCTGGACAGCGGAGTTGGTATCTATGCCAGCGATCCGGAGGCTTACACTGTCTTCGCACCTGTTCTGGATGCCGTCATCAAGGACTACCACAAGGTCGACAAGTTGGACCATCCGCAGTCAGACTTCGGGGTCGACAAGATCGACTTCGGTGATCTTGACCCTGAGGGCAAGTTGATCGTCTCCACCCGTGTGCGCGTTGGTCGTAGCCATGCCAGCTATGGCTTTCCACCCGTGCTGAATAAGGAGGTATGAGAAAATGTGCGAGATGTCTTAGGTACCTTCAGAAGGTTCTGGTGTGAGTAATGGAGGGTTTAAAATACTATAAAAAAATCACGGTCCACATTTTTTAAACATCCCAATCTGTGAAATCAACTTCGTTTAAATTATTTGTTTATTAGCCTTTTCTCTGATTTGCTGCATTTTGTTCTAATTAAGCGTTTTGAAAAATGCGTTTTAATGATCTCAATTTAAGACTAATTTCTGGTCGTATTTTCTGAATCATCACTGTTGATTTTAACTGATGCTATATCTCTAGTGTTAAATCAACATATTATTCAAAAATACTATCTGTCGAGGCCCGGATCAACAACAACTGCTCTCTCTCTCTAGCGGCAGGCTCCAGGATGGGTACAGCGAAAAATTGGATTCTGGAGTGGGTACAATTTTCGTAGAACGTATTTTCCTTTGGACAAACATAAGCTGTGCTTAGCGAGAAAGTTAAGAGAATATAAAAGCATTCTTGTTATTATTTATTTAGGACCGTCTTGCCATGGAAAAGGCCACTGTTGAGGCCCTGAACACCCTGGAAGGTGAGCTGAAGGGTACCTACTATCCTCTGACGGGCATGAGCAAGGAGACACAGAAACAGTTGACAGAGGACCACTTCCTGTTCAACGACAGTGACAGGTGAGTTATAAGACTCTTGAGGAGTCAGTGTAGAATATATATTTCTTATCATTTGTTCCTAGAGTGGGTTTCCTTTTCTAATATTCTTTGATGTGTTAGGGTGTCCCCATGCTGCTTGATTTCAAAACGTTTCCTGTAAAGAATCGTTGAAAGCAGGTTAAAGCTGGACTACGTCAGCAGCTTTGTTTAAAAGCACGATATACGTTAGCGGGTGTGAGACAGCAAGGCAGACAATTCAACTTGGCTACGTAACCAACTGTACACCTGAGTCACTTAACACTGAACAATACAAGGCTAAACCACACAAGACCCACAGAGCCTCCAGGTTTTTAGTTTACCCAACGTCTTGTTCGCATGCCTTTTAGAGTGTCCATTATTACTTAAAACGTTATTGAAAACATTAAAAAATGAAGTCTAATTTTAATCAGATTTTTGATAATTTGGTTTAATATTTGCGGCGTTTTTACTCAAATATTAATCGGAGAATGTATGGTTTTTCAAAAAAGGTGTGTTTAAGAAATGGATTTTTGTTTTGTAATATAGAGGTAATGTGTTTGCTGATGCCTGCAGGTTCTTGCGGGCAGCAGGAGGCTACAACGACTGGCCCACAGGCCGTGGGATTTTCCACTCGCCCGACAAGAAGTTCCTGGTCTGGGTCAATGAGGAAGACCACCTGCGCTTCATCTCTATGCAACAGGGCGGAAACCTCAAGGAAGTCTACGTGAGACTCGTCAAGGTGAGCGTGTATTTCTCTGTGCTAATTTAAAATATGTCACGTTCCCATTTCGTTAAACCGAAGACATGAACATGATTTGCCAAAAAGAGATTAATTTTTTTTGGTTGCGCTTTAACTGGCGCGGGGTAGGACGGACAAGACCGAATAGTTTCAAAAGAAAACTGTGTCCTTATTTACATTACTTGGCAATCGGCTACAAAGAACTTTACACATTTGAACAGGGATTAAGTTAGTGTTTCAACAAGTTAACTCATTAATTTTAATTTTAATTATTTCCTTATTAAATCAAATTTATAAATAGAGACAGGTGGTGTAATTCAAAGTCTGATACGATAAAGAGGCTGAAGAAATGGGGACAAAAGTAGTTCATAATAAGTACCTTTAGAGTTTCAGATTTGTACGTTTATATCAATGGCATGTCGACAAGAATATAAAGCATCTTAACATCCGTTATAAAAAGCGCGACAGAATGGTGGTTTACGTAATGATTTGTGTAAGACTGTTGCAGAATCTATTCATCATAATATACTAATCTGTGAAAAAAATCTTTATGGTTTCACTTCTGAAACTGAAGCAGAAAGATTTATTTTACTTTTGGATCACATTTTCTTTATTACTGTGGTAAACTTGTTTTTTTCTTTTAAATTGTGTTAATTGAGGGAGCCTCGGGCTGTTTTAGGATGTCTTGCCTTATTTTATTACATACAGCGAATGTTTTCCTTAACAGGCCATCCAGACCCTGGAAAAGAAACTGACTTTCGCCAAGCGCGAGGGTCTGGGTTACCTGACCTTCTGTCCCTCCAACCTGGGAACTACGCTCAGGGCGTCTGTCCACATCAAGATCCCTAAACTGTCTCAGACCCCAGACTTCAAGGCCTTCTGTGACAAGTACAACATCCAGGCACGAGGTGAGTCATGCTCCCGAGATTTAAACGGACAAGAATACTAACAATGGCTTGATGTTTGGAACTATTGAGCCTTGAGTATAACCGACGTAAACACGTGTTTCTTCTTTTTTAAGGTACTAAGTAAGAATTGAAGTTTACACACACCAATAATAATTCGATGTTAAAACTTTTATGCACATTTCTGTCAAAAAATAAACTACGTTTTTCTTTTTCCGTATAACTTTACAGATCAGTGGGTGCAGAATTTAAATCAAATAAGTAAACAATATCGAGGATAAAAGATAAGAAAATAATACACTGCAGGTGATTCCTTAATTACTAATATCTCCAGTAGAAAAACTAAATATCGTTAAATTTATTTAGCAGGTAGACTTGGTCTTAAATGACAATTTATGTTAAAAGGTCAAAAACACAGAAACTTTAGGATAAAACCTTGTCATTGATTTTCATTTACATTAACTGTATCAGTACTACTCTGAGACCTAGCACTTGCGTCCACAGGTTTTTTTTACTTGTAATATGAACAAAAATAGTTAAATGCATAACTGTAGATGTCTAAATCATTCGAGATGACGTGCTCGAAGTTGCCTATTGATTCCTACTGTCGAAATCATGTGCGTATTTTTTTTTACATTGTGCACGTGCAGGTATTCACGGCGAGCACACAGAGAGTGTTGGTGGGGTGTACGACATCTCCAACAAGCGGCGGCTGGGTCTGACTGAGTTCCAGGCCATCCAGGAAATGAGGAGAGGAGTAGAGGCAGTCATCGCTGAGGAGAAGAAGTTGTCTGGAAAATAGGCAGCAGCAGCCGTCACCCCTCCCTCCACTACCCAATCCAGTGACCGACCCTGAACCTGTGTGCGCGTGTCAGCCATCTTGTACGAAGAATCGTGGTCCAGGCCCAAGAATAACATTCTTACCACAAGCAGAAGACAAGGGATGTGTTTTTTAATGAAAACACTGATTCGTCAGCATAAAGAAATTTTTAAAAGATAAAGGGCAGAGTCTGAATGTTGAAGGTGGCACAAAAATGAGGTTGTATGACTCCTGCCGAGTAGCTCAAGAACTAAGTTTTGTCTTGCCTTTTACTTTCAAGCAGTTGAACACAAGAAAGCTGAAAAAACTTTGATATTGCCGTGCCTTCTCTTTGCGCAGTTTAAAGATCTCGAGAAACCCCTTTGGTAGTTAGTTCTCTGTTCTCACGTGACGCCCTGATAATCAGTAGTTTATAAATGCATCCGCTTTTAATTAATTAGTCATACCTATGGCGACCGTAAATAAACCTATCCTGCTTGAAAGATGTTAGAGTTCATGCAATCTGTTACTAGCACGGGTTAATCAACATCTGTAAAAAGAACAGGTTAATTGCAAGAGTTATCTGTCTTAGGATTTTAAAATGTAATTTTCTGTCCATTCAAAAGGCAGAACCTAAAATTTATAGACCATCGAGATGAAATGAGACTAAAGTTTTTCAATTTAACTTTGCTGTGGGTTTTGTCTCTTACAACAAATGTTGTTCTTTGTTCTTCTGACACGGTATTTCAGGCGTCAGCATTAGAAAAGGACAGATGGCGGCTTTGCAAAGAACTGTATTCAAGGTTTCTTGTGAGTGTGTGTTGTAGTTACAGAGGGAACTCTAGTCCACTTCCGGTCGTATTCCATTCACCCTGTGATAACAAGTTGTACAGCTTCAGGACTTGAATCTGCCCTCCCGAGTTTTGTTAACCCCAAACCACAGGAGATAAAAAGCTGAATATATCTTTACGTTTTTATTTATCTGTTGCCAGAAAGAATACTTTACAGCATGCGTCTTTTAGGCCATCTCGGTTTTGTCATTTACAACATTGTTTTGCAGAACAGCGGAGGAAACGCACAAGAACAGCACACCTCACTTACAGTCTCCATAACACTGAATTTTAAATATCAAGAAATAGATAAAAACTGATGAAAAAAACAAACAAAATGTATGCTGGTGGTGAAATACAGTTGTAAGCGCCCCTCATAATACCATGGTGTAATCAAAGAGGTGACAACTGGTAGACGACAACAAGTTGTCTGACTTTATAACCACCTGTTTGTCAAGGCAATCCCTGTGTCTAAATATGTTTACAAATAAAGTAAAAAGAGTCTGCATGTGTGCATATACCAAAAAATTAATATTAATGAACATTGTCAATTAATTAAAATTAGAAAACGCAAGCTTACTTGGGTTGTAAAATCCGCAAAGCACACATGACAAGCGTAATGGTCTATAAATAGCGAGGCTAGAGCAGTGACCGCAGCACAAGGGCTTTTGGGAAATTCTTCCTACTTGGGGTCTGGCGAATTCACAGACACGAACGGAACAAGTTTATGCATATCATCCATGTGCACAAAAACGTATCTACGAATAGATGTTTTACTTGCTTGGACAGCGGTTTCTAACCCTCTTGGTATATTCTCCTTCCCTTCCACCTCAAGTTGCCCATAGTTATATGTTTCTTCTCTTATCTCCGTCTACCTCTACATACACAAACACAGTCCCTGTTTATGCATGTGCAGTAAGCAGGCGAAGACTGCATTACTCATCGCTTAACACACGCACACACACACACACACACAACATGCACCCGGCCTGTGCCCCTACTAGTCATACTGGGGAGTCGGGTAGCAGGGAGACCGGCCTGCAGAAGGGTAGCGCCCAACAGGCAGGTAGAAACAAGAAATATCTTGAACGGGTCATGGACTTTTTTGGCGCTGCCCTGACGACACGAACAGGTGAGGGTGAATGCGAAATGGCCTGGGAATGAGCCAAGTAGAGGACTGACAGGACATGCAGGGAGGGAGGCTCAGCAAGTGGGTTGAGGGGAGGGGGTGTAGCTGACGGCACTGCAGGGGTACATGACAATAAGCAGACCTCACATCAGAAAAATGATTTTTGCGACCGATAATATCAAGCAGCATGCAGCGAACTAACCAGGTAGTCTCTTCGCATCTTATTTTATTTTGCTGCTGCAGTCGATAGCGGAGTGACGTCAGAGCTGCAGAGGTTGCAGCTGGTTGTGCAGGTATTGCTGGCAACTTGCTGCATCGTCTTAAGCAGGTTACCTTGAAAAGTATTTATACCTCGAGGCAGAATGAGAAAGATATAGTGGGGCCGATGGATGAAGGGAATCGTCATTGACAGTTGGGTTATGGTTCCATAGGTCTTGGAGAAGAAAGGTTCCGGTAAAATCTTTGAATTTCCCAAGTGGAAGGTTGCCGCTTGCTAAACTTCCTGTTTCCTCAGTAAATACAGTTTATACAAGTTTTGATTCAACTTTGATTGGCTTGTTTGAAGCCGTGTGGGCGCCGCTACTACAATTTTTTGCGTCTCTAAATGGAGTAGTAGGTTGATTATATATTTTTGTATGTCTCAGATTTTTCTTATTTAAAGGTATTAATATATTTTAAACCACAACAGAAAGGCTTATTTAAGACAGTTTTTAATTTTTGATTCAACTTTAATTGGCTAGATGAAGAGGACACTACCATTTTTGTACCATAATCCTAGCCAAGGAAAATCGTGCACTGCCTTGGGGGTAATGTTGTGAACGGAAAGGGCTATGGGAGTAAACCCCTACAGAAAATCTTGATGCGAGCATGACATCAACTGGTGAAGACTTTCCATGAGAAAAATACGGGCCAAGGTCCAGTCTTACGTGTTCGTGACCAGGCCGATCCACCGGCTGTGGTTCACTTAGGGAGGAGATGGGCGTTTCCAAGTGTATAGGTTATGAAGGCAGTACCAAAAAAGGACATCATCGTTGTACTCGGTGACTGGAACGCCAAGGTTGACCCAGACACCTACCAACAATGGGCAGGAACGGTGGAAAAATTTGGCCTTGGTGAAACCAACGACAGGAACATCATACTTCTAGAGTTTGCGAGGAGCTGTCGACTCCCTTTAGCCAACACCTTACACCCCCATAAGAAATCAAGGGCGGGTACGTGGCGCTCACCAGATGAATTCTTCCATAGCCAGATCGACTATATCCTGTTGCCGAGACGCTTCATATCCAGCATCAGCAAGAACAATACAAGGATGTACCCAGACCCAGGTAATGACCTTGACCTTTTCCTAACAAACCTTAAACTGAAGCGACTTTGAGACCCCCCCCCCCGATTTCTCTTTGAGTTGGAGAAGCTTCAAATCTAGACGTTGCAGGTCTTCAAGGTCCCATTTTGAGGAAAATTTTCCGCACTGAACCTGTCAACAGTTAAGGAAGTTCTAGAGTTCCAAAGGAAAAAGAAGAACAGGCTGGTTTCAGACCAGGTAGAAGAACAGTTGAGCAGACCTTTAACCATTGTCTTGTTGAGGATGTCGCCTATAACTGGTGTTGTTTACTATCTTAGTGAAGAACATCATACGTGAAACCTTTCAAGACTATTACACTCCGTTTCCATTGGTGGAAGGCTGATCTGCGACCTACGCTTTGCAGACGACATAGATGTGTTAGCAGGTACTAACAAGAATTGCAAGACCTCACCAACAGAGGGACAGACAGTTCGAACGCATATAAAGCTGACCAGCACTGAAAAGAGAAAAGTGTAAATAAAAGCAATCTTTTGTCGACTTTTTTACAGTTATTTTATTTCAATTGATCTTTTAATTATGCTTTATTGGTATTTGGATAAAAAAAGTATTAGATATCCAAACAATAATCGAGTAAATATTGAGCAGATAACATATCGATCTTTCTTCACTTGAGGATTCGTCACACACACACACACACACACACACACACACACACACACACACACACACACACACACACACACACACACACGCACACACACACACACACTCGTTTACACACATATACAAAAGCACTCACACACAGCACTTCCTATGTGCGTACTCGCCAATGTCTTATATATAATGTCTTATGTATAATGTCTTATATATAATGTCTTATGTATAATGTCTTATATATAATGTCTTATTTTTTTATTCCATGCACTCTAAATGACAGGTTAAGGTGTTTGAAACGCATTTATTACTTAATTATCACTCACATTCGGATGTCGTTACCACCACCAACCAAAACCCTTTTCAACATCTTTATAAACATTCATCCTTCGGCTGCTTCCGCCAACTGTCGGTGCAGTGCTCCGAGTGCTCAGCGAAGCTCTTGCAAGTAAGAGACCACGAACTTGTATTAGTGGACTGCTTGCAGACGATATTCTCAGTTAAGTTATAGAGCGAGGCTGTTGTGTACAAAGCTTCTGATTTAGCCACGTTTGAGTTTAACTACTAGAACGAGGCTGGTGTGTACAAAGCTTCCGGCTTAGCCACATTCATTGTTGAAGCTCGCCGAGACTAACAGCGGAGGCTAAGCGTTGGTCTCGGCAGACAGACAGCAGTCCACCCTATACACGTCCGTGAACAGGGGGGAGGCGGGAACAGAGAGACAACTCGCCTCCAGGGGGCGGCCAACTCTACAAGCCGTAGATCATTTGTGAGGGTTTTAACTGCAGCATTCATAAGACAAAGTGAGTATTGACACTGAAATGATATGAATTATCCCTGCTATTATCCTCTTTAGTAGCGCTCAGCTCTCGTCTCGGGCACACTGTTCTCTCTCTGATTGTGGCATCTGTTTACAGGGCTGGCAGCCTTGCCATGATATAGCCTTAATAGCTGGCTTGGTGTAGAACACCAGTCCCCCACCATCTTTAGTAGCGCAGTTTCTGATTATAGATTTTTGCATAAGTCTGAAATTATTTCCCCAGAGATAAGACAATAAATTTAAGTAAATAGATATGACTTGCGAATCTGCTGTATACATATTTTTATAAGTTTTTTAATAGTTATTTTTTTAAGATTTAGTAATGGTTGCAGTAAAAGCGTTGGAAAACCTAAACATGATGGTATCGATTGTAAAATAAGTAAGATTTTGATTATTATCTTACACTTGCTTCTTTCTTAATATTTTGTACCCTAAACAAATTAAAAGCGAGAATATCTGCCACGTAGCATCAGTGAAGGAATACAGGTAGTAGGAAGCTGTTAGATCCTGGAAAATAACAAATTAGTTCTAAAAATAAATCGTGCAGAACATGTAACGAATAATTTCAATTCTGCATCACCTCTTACATTATTTCTATTTATATGTATAAATAAATCTCATAATATATCGGTGTTTTTGTTGTAAAGGTGAAATGTTCAGCCATGTTATCGAGTAGACTGATAGCAAATGCCTGTGTTGAGCGATTCGTATAGCCACTACCAACCACAAGTTTTTTTGTTTTTTGGCAAGCTTAACCGCGTGTGTGTATGTGTGTATGTAGTTTGAATTCTACAGTTGTTTTCAGGGCATACGATAGAAACATTATTCGACACTATTAGACACTCATTATTGTCAGTGAATATTGCTGCACACTAAAGTGCAAGATTTATCGAGGCAAGTGAATTAGGGTCAAAGGTATTCACACAGATAAGTTTTGTTATCGTTATCCTGATATTGAGGTGTTACTGCTGATTCAGATCCCTCTACCAGTCTACCGAGACATTTCACAAATACATTATGTAGTGGTAACAAGATAAGGCTTTGTAAAAAGTAGTTTTAAGGACGGATTTGCTCAGTAGGACTGAATAAAAAAGATAACAGAGGATATGGGTCATCAGCAGTGACACGAGACTAGCAACTGTACACAACCTGTAAAGATAATTAAATGTCTTCCCTATTCAATGATGCGCTGGATATCCTTTAACTTGTTTTGTTCCTGGGTTACTAACATGCCTTTGTAAGTGTAAGAAGTGTTGCGTGTTGGCAACATAATATTTTTCCCGTTTCGGAACTAAAAAAGAAGCCAGTTGTGATGACCTCAGTATTCATGGGACAAGATATATTTCACACAGACAGGTAAACACTACTGATTTAAGGTGTCATTACGTTCGCACGCGCGCGCACACACACACACACACACACACACACACACACACACACATTCACATAAATACATCCATGAGATGAGTACTTTCACGTTCTTAATACTCTTATCCAAACACCATTGTTTCAGATTAATGCGTTAAAAATAAGTATCGACGTGTAGAGTAGCCATATAACCAGCCTTCTATACCTTGACAAAGTCTGCGATCGAGATGGCAAGCGACAGTGAAGCCCTCTTCCAGAAGGTGTCCGAGATCAAGGACTCGCTGCTGAAGAAGCACCTGACCAAAGACAAGTTTGACCAGCTGAAGGACAAGAAAACCTCGTTTGGAGGAACTCTGGCAGACTGCATTCGCTCAGGTAGGTGAGGCAAGATTAAATTTAGCAAGTACATGTCTATGTAATTATTAATTTGCTTACCCTGCAGATTTGGGGGAAAGGACATTGGTCTGTTTGAGTCTACTTTTATTTATTCAGCGTTTGCTGCGTCGTATGCAACGAGCTTCAAACTAATTGAAGACATTTCCGTTGCATTTTACTTTTACCATCTCTTCTAAAATTTCTGTTTTGGATAAAATAATACAAAGGTGTAGTTGTTGGCACACAAGGCTACAACACTCATCACAGCACGAGGAGATGAAGAGGGGACGGCTTTTAGGGATGTTATGGTTCTCGATCAACAAAGGTATTTCAAGCGTTTCCCCATGTGCAACCAGCTTGCTTGCTTAAGTATATCAATGATTTCTCGCGCTGGATAAATGGACCAAGTATTCCGTTTTAATGGCTCCTCTTTTGTAAATCGACTGCTGGGGCCCAATGTGAAAGGTATATCCCTTCACAAAGTCTTTAATCACACATTGAGCATCCTGGTGTTTATGAAACAAAGATCGACAGCATTATTACAGGTCAGTCACAGCTTAATCTTTGGCTAACCATGTCGGCTGATTTTCTTTCGATTTTGTTTTTTTTTCACACTTTGATTTCACTCACTTTGTCTGTCTCTCTGGCTGGAATTTTGTAATTGATTTTTCGTCCAATTCGCATCGTCCTAGAGTTCTGAAATTTTTACCAGTTACTCATTTTCGGTGACAATGCAATGTGGAGTCATTTACTGCAATTCACATGTAGTAAAACAATTGTAAACGCTTATTGCTTTTCAGAGAAGTAAAATTTCAAGAAATGTAACTCTGCAGACTCGATTACCCTTTCGCATGCAATAAATTCTTGTCTTGGATTATTGAATTAACAACCATAAGACTGCTATCCAATAGGCAACAAGACCATCAAGATAAGACCGAAAACCTAAATAAGACTACCAGCATAATAGATTCAACACTCGAAAAACACAACAACAACAACAACACAGAACTAAAACGTTTGTGAGACCAGTCAAAGATTTGAAGTAAAAATTTGGCACCTGTCATGATTTAGGGTATCAGGGTTAGGAATGTCTCAAACTACCCAACAGATTTTCTCTTTTTACACACATTTCTATCTGGTTGGGATTGTGTAAGTGATTTGTCACCTGCTTTCCATCGTCGTAGATGAAATTCTTCTGATAAGTGATAACGTATAGGTTGAATAAGTAAAATCCACTGTTTTATAATCAGCTTACTCATCGCTCGGCTTGTTTGTCGGTTAAAAGAGATTGAAAATACCCACACAAAATTTGTTGGGTACATTGTATCAAATAGCGAACAAGAATGTAAAGAGCAGGATTCTGAAAGTAACGCGGAGTATATGCTAGTCATTAAACTTAACCTCTTACTTACAAATGACTATCTTCACCTTCGCGTTATGTTATCTGTTAAACCCAACCATTAGTTTGACATTTTACGAAGAAAGCTATTATGAGAATTAGATTGATGACAGATACAGTGCCATTCTATAAATATTTAATATTCATAATTTATATATAGTTCATCTTGAATTCAATAAGAAACTAAATTTATAAATTAAAAGAAAAACAATTGTTAACAAAGTTTAAAAAGACAAAAAAAGTTTAAGATAAAAAATAATTATTTTTAAAAACATTCTTACTTAAAGAGTACTAAAAAAGGTTAAAAAAATTTGTTACTTTAGGTCTCTGGATTTTCTTTAATACATATAACTTAAAATATAAAAGTGTGATTAGAACTCTCCCGAGCTAATAACATTTTGATCATTACATATTTGAATACTGCTTCTCACACTTTTATATTGTAATGTAACTATAATCCACTTTTGTTTTTCTTTTTGCCGAAAGGATGCGAGAACCTTGACAGTTGGGTTGGCATCTTAGCAAGCGACCCGGAGGCTTACACTGTCTTTGCACCTGTTCTGGATGCCATCATCAAGGACTGCCACAAGATCGACAAGTTGGACCATCCGCAGTCAGACTTCGGGGTCGACGACATCGATTTCGGTAATCTTGACCCTGAGGGCAACATGATCATCTCCACTCGCGTGCGCGTGGGGCGCAACCACGGTAGCTATGGCTTCCCACCCGTGGTCAGCAGGGAGGTAAGTGATAGTTCTAATGAACAGGCTAACTGAAAATTTTAAAACGTGCACATGTATACAGTTCTATGTTTTAGAATGTCACAGCGTTTTTCTTACATGTAGAATACGCAGCTAGGAAAGCTGAAGAATGTTTCTAATACTTCGTCCGCTAAAACTTTATAATAATATTAATTATTATTAATATTTCCACCTCAGTAATCATACCACCACTACCCACTCCTGTAGGAACAAAGTACAATAACATAACATGGAACTGCAATAATATTCAGTGAATTTAACATATAAAAAATGAAGTAAGGAATTGGAAATACGGAGAATAAGAACAAGAGGGAGGGAGAGACACACACAATATATATATATATATATATAGAGAGAGAGAGAGTAGTGGAAGATTGTCAGCTCTAGTAATCAGGAAGAAATTGATCACTGATTACTAATCTGTAAAACTTGCTTCAGTTGTGTGTCCGTGAAATCTTAAACTATTCCCTCCAAACAAATACTGAATAATGTCAGGATCGCATTACCATGGAAAAGTTGACCATAGAGGCGCTCAACACCCTAGAAGGAGAGCTGAAGGGTACCTACTATCCTCTGACGGCCATGAGCAAGGAGACACAACAACAGTTGACAGAGGATCATTTCCTCTTCAACAACAGTGACAGGTGAGTGTCTTTAGTGTCATGTATTTTCATTCGTTCTTCGTCTGTTTCACTCTTTCTTTTCATAAAACAATCTGAAATTTTCACCAGAGAAGTAAATGTCCTTTAGTTTCAAACTTCTCATTTACTTCCGGTTAACTCTAATCATGTTACAGACTTGTCTTTTGCAGGATTATTTTCCCTTCATTTTCAGTTAACTCCTAACTGCGTACACAGGTTTCTACGTGCAGCAGGAGGCTACAACGACTGGCCCACAGGCCGTGGGATTTTCTACACTCCCGACAAGAAGTTCCTGGTCTGGGTCAATGAGGAGGACCACCTACGATTCATCTCTATGCAAATGGGCGGCAACCTCAAAGAAGTCTACCTGAGACTCGTCAAGGTGGGCTGAGACGTGAGATCATCTTCTGCAGGCTTAAAAAGCGAACGCTGCGGGTATTATCAGAAAATTAAAATTAGCTTGGGTGTGTGCTGTAGATTCTACGGTTTATTTTCTTCTTCTGCCTACCATTATTGAAAAATGCTGTCATTTAACAGGCCATCCACACCCTGGAAAAGAAACTGATGTTCGCTAAACGGGAGGGTCTGGGCTACCTGACCTTCTGTCCTACCAACCTGGGAACTACGCTCAGGGCGTCTGTCCACATCAAGATCCCTAAACTGTCTCAGACCCCGGACTTCGAGGCCTTCTGTGAAAAATACAACATCCAGGCACGAGGTGAGTCATTCTACCGAGCTTTACTAACAATTGCTTAATTCTTGGAACAATCAAGCCTGAAGTACACAGTCTTCAGACAGAACAGAAAATTGAAATCAAACAGTTAAGAATATTGAGTGTGATTCATTCGAGATGACGTGCTCGAAGTGGCCTATTGATTCCTACTGTCAAATCATGTGCGTATCTTTTTACATTGTGCACGTGCAGGTATTCACGGCGAGCACACAGAGAGTGTTGGTGGGGTGTACGACATCTCCAACAAGCGGCGGCTGGGTCTGACTGAGTTCCAGGCCATCCAGGAAATGCGGAGGGGAGTAGAGGCAGTCATCGCTGAGGAGAAGAAGTTGTCTGGAAAATAGGCAGCGACAACCGTAAACCCCTCCCTCCACAACCCAATCCAGTGACCGACCCTGAACCTGTGTGTGCGTGGCAGCCATCTTGTCCAGCCCCAAGCATTACATTCCTAGCACAAACAGAAAACAAGGGGTGTGTATTTTAATGACAACATTGAAATGCCAGGAACAATTTCCTTGTCAGCATAAGGACATTTTAATGAAGACATTCGGGATGAAGTGGAAGAAAATTATGTCATCAATTAATTTCTACTGTTTACTTATCTCTTATAACAAATCTTTTTCTTTGTACTTCTGACATGTTATTTCAGACGTCAGCATTAGAAATGGGCAGGTAGATGCTGGGTAAAGAACCGTATGAAAGGTTTCTTGTAAGTATGTGTTATAGTTACAGAGGGAGCTCTAGTCCACTTCCTGTCTTATTCCATTCACCCTGTGATAACTATTTACAATTTGTACAGTTTAAAGAATCTGCCAAGTTTTGCTAACCCAAAACCACAGAAGATAAAAATATTTCCACGTTTTTGTTTATTTGTTGCCAGACAAAATTCTGTTGTGTGCGCAAGTCATACATACCATGCTGCAATCAAAGAGGTGACAGTTGGTAGACGACAACAAGTTGTCTAACCATAACCGCTAGTTGTCGTCAAGGAATGCTTTGACTACTCAACATGTTTGTAAATAAAGAAAAATAGCCTGGTTGTATATTTATAACTTGATATTAATGAAACTTATTAATTAAAAAAATTAGAAAGCGCACCCGTAATTGGGGTATAAAATCCACATTGCACTCATGGAAATGTAAAAAACTTAATGGTCTATAAAACGCAAGGCTGGAGCAGCGACTTTCAGCAAACTCTGCCAGCTTGGGTTCTGGCGAATTCACAGACACGCGAACGGAAGAAGAAGTCAATACGCATAAACAATCCATGTGCAGGAAACGTACTTATAAACTGCTGCTAAACTTTCTGGTTCAGCGGCTTGTACCCCTATTACTCTACCTCCTCCCCCACTTTGTTGATAGCTATATGATTCTTTGTCTCCGTCTGCACACACACACACACACACACACACACACACACACACACACACACACACACACACATGTAGCCCCTGTCCACGCACAAAGGAAAACCTGCAACCAACCTGTGTCCCCTTGCTGGGGGACAGGCCAGTAGAAGGGTAACAAAGCAGCACGCAGGTAGACAGACAAATCTCACACGAGCAGCGGTGACAGACTTTTGTGGCGCTGCCCAGACGACACGCACAGGTGAGTGTGCGTGCGGAATGGTCTGGGAATGAGCCAGGTAACGGTCTCACAGGGAGACTCAGCTCTGGAGGAAGTGGGTAGAGGGGAGGGCGTGTAGCTGACGGCACTGCAGGGGCACACGAGAAAACGCAGACTTACAACATTAAAAATAAAAAAAATGATTGTAGCGATCGATGATATCAAGTTATTCTCTTCCCATATTATTTTATTTTGCTGCTGCAGTCGATAGTGGATTGACGTCAGAGCTGCAGACGTTGCAACTGGTTGTGCAGATATTGCTGGCAACTTGCTGCGTCGTCTTAGTCAGGTCACCTTTAAAGAAGTCGTTATTGACAGTTGGGTTATGGTTCCACAGGTCTTGGAGAAAAAAGGTTCTGATAAAATCCTTGAATTTCCTTTATAGGAAGATTGGCCTTTGCTAAACTAGTTTCTCAAGTATATATACTTTCTTTATCTCTTTTCTTTCTCTTACCTGTGAGTATCTAGATCATCCATCGAGACTGTACATTTCAGGCTGTCCACGTATGTGTGTGTGTGTGTGTGTGTGTGTGTGAGAGAGAGAGAGAGATTCACACACACACACACACACACACACGACTATAGGCGCTCGCTAATGTCTCGTCTTTAGTTCAACAGGGACACCTTTTATTTTCTGCACTATCAATGTCAGGATAAGGAGTATGGCACGCATTGACTACTTAATTATCACTCACGTTTGGCCACCACCACCACAACCCAAAACCCATTCGTAAATCTTTTGAAGCTTTCGTCCTTCGGCTTTTTCCGCCAACTGCTTGCGTTGTGCTCCGAGCGCCCAGCGAGACAGTTGCTAGCAACAGCGAGACGAGAACAGCGAGACAACTCGCCTCCAGTGGGCCACCAACTCTGTGCGGTGACGGTCATTGGTGTCGGTCATAACTGCAGCACTCTAAAGACAAAGTGAGTATAAATATTGAACAATATGAACGATACCTGCTTTTATCCTTTTTTAGCAGCGCATTTTCTGACCATAGAAATGAAATTATTTCCAAATAGATAAGTAAATAAATTTAGAGTAAATAGATATAATTTTGGAAGCTGGCAGAGTTATATTAAATATTGCAATTTTGTAGTCATCGATACTTGCATGTAGTATTTTGCTGCTTGTATCAAACCTGAGAATGCACTCCACGTTTTTTTTAAAAATTTATATATATATATATATTTAGTTATAGTTGTAATATATAGCCTTTGGAAAACTGAACAAGCGTGCGTTAGTGGTAGATTAAGTAGGATTTTTTGGGGAATATTATCTTACATTCACTGCTTTTTAATATTTTGTACCATAATCGGATGACATTTGAGAGTATTCTGCCACGTATCATCAGTGAAGGATTGTAGGTAGCAGGAGGCTGTGAGATCCTGGAAAATAACATAGTGGTTATGAATTTAAATTGTGTAGAACACGTATTTTCAGTTCCGTATAATTTATTATATTTTTTTCAATGTAAATATAAATATAGAATATTCACATTGAAATGTCCGTCATGTGATGTCAAGGTGAACGGTTTCAGCCATGTTATCAGGTACACTTATAGCCAATGCGCGTGTCAAGCGATTTGTAAGCAAAAGAAACAAGATTTTTGGGTAAGATTAAGCGCGCGCGTGTGTATGTATGTAGTTTGAATAATACAGTTGTTTTCGGGGAATGGGAATGAAACATTATTCGAAAATTTTATACACTCGTCATTGTTAGCGACTTTTGTCTCAGACTAAAGATTTACCGACACAAGGGAATTAACTCTAGTGTCAAAAGTACATTAACCGATACGTTTTGCTATCGTTATCATGACATGGAAATGTCACGGCTGAGTCAGATCCCTCTACCCAGCCATTTCAGAAATACTGTACGTAGTAAATGTAAGAGAAGGATTTGTAAGAAGCTTTGTTAAGGAGGGATTTGCACAGTGGGATTGAATAAAAAAAGACAACAGAGTTAACTGGGTAATTAACGGTCGACGTGACGCAAGACTAGCAACTGTATACAAGATGTAAAAGTAACAAAATCTCTTCCCTGTTCACTGGGGAGCTAAACTGCCTTCGACTTGTTTATGTTCCTGGGTTACTATCATGCCCTTGGAAGTGCGAGAAATGTTGAGTGTTGGCAACATTGTATTTTTCCCGCTTTGGAAAAAAAGAAGTCAGTTGTGATGACGTTTGTGTTCGCAGGACCTGACATATTTCAGACACACAAAACCATTCCTGTTGTAGGGTATGTGCACGTTCACACACACACACACACACACATATAAAATGCATACTTTCAAGGGTTTAGAGTTCTTACTGCACCTATCCAAGACCACTGTGTCAGACTAATGCGTTTAACTTTAAAACAAACATTTGTGTCAGTGCGCAGAGTAGCCATATAACCAGCCTTTCTTTACCTTGACACAGTCTCTAATCAAGATGGCAAGCGACGCCGACGCCCTCTTTAAGAAGCTGACTGAGGCCAAGGACTGCAAATCTCTGCTGAAGAAGCACCTGACCAAAGACAAGTTTAACCAGTTGAAGGACAAAAAAACATCGCATGGAGGAACTCTGGCAGACTGCATTCGCTCAGGTAGGTCATCGCAAGTAAATTTGCATGTGCTCAGTGTGTCCTGTATCATGTGAACGAGCTTCTAACTGAAGCCATTTCCGCTGCACTTTATTTTTTCATCTATTTTAAACTTTGAGTTGGATAAAATAATACAAAAGTTTACTCCTTGGCTAAAAATGAAAGAGTTAGGGTTAGCAGTAGCAGATAGAGAGGGAACGGTATTTCAAGTATTTCACCATGTGCGACCAGGACAGCAATGACTTCTCGAGTTGAATGAATGCGCTTCGTATTCCGATTTTATTGGATCCTCCTCTTTTGTGATTCAGGTGTCTGGGCCCAATGTGTAAGGAAATATACAGTGTTCCAAGTCCTGAGGTAGACTAATAATATCATGTCATTGCCAGAGAACCTCAGCATAGATAGCGAGCAGCACAGTGTCTTTCCCTGTTACTGATGTAGAGGAGTAGACATAAGACCATGTGCGTTCACAGGGTCCTTAACAATTACATGGCATTGCAATGTGTCCAGTCCTGCTTCACACATTAGGCCCTCTGGTGTTCATGCCGCAAGTTTTGAACACCATCATCGGCAGCATTATTACTGGTCAGTCACAGCTTTAATCTTTGTCGTGCCATGTTTACTGATTTTCTTCGATTTTTCTTTTTGTTTTATTTTTTTTTACCGGTTCTTTTCATTTCACCGTTGCGAGAGCATACATCGGATCATCTTGTTTCTCACTAAAATGATCTCGATCAAGAGTTTTAAATTTTCAAGCACTTAGGAAACATTCACAAGTCAAATGACGAAAGCAACATGTCACTACTTCACTACCATGTCGCAAAATATTAGCAAATGACATGTCAGTCAGAATAAATGCACACAGAAACTAAACACAGATAGGAAAAACGACTTGCAAAAATATTCGTTAACTCGTTAAGTCGTTAAATGGGGATTTAATAAAAAAAAATGAAAACCATTCTGACTTTTGGTTTTAGAAAATATAAAATTGATACGGCTGTGCAGTCAGTAAACGACGACGAAAAAAATATATAAATTTATAAAAAGGAACTGAAGGGGAGTAATCCACTTTGTTTTTCTTTTTAACGAAAGGATGCGAGAACCTGGACAGCGGGGTTGGTATCTACGCCAGCGATCCGGAGGCTTACACTGTCTTCGCACCTGTTCTGGACGACATCATCAAGGACTACCACAAGGTCGACAAGTTGGACCATCCGCAGTCAGACTTCGGGGTCGACAAGATCGACTTCGGTGATCTTGACCCTGAGGGCCACTTGATCGTCTCCACCCGTGTGCGCGTGGGGCGCAGCCACGACAGCTATGGCTTCCCACCCGTAGCAAGCAAGGAGGTGAGGGATAGTTCTGATGAACAATCTTAACTGAAGTAGACGAAAAGCATATTTATAAAGTTCTTTTTTTGAAAATTTATTTTTTTTCCGCTCAGGGCGAATTTATTGCTAGGACATAAGAAAAATGTTTCTAATTTTTCGGATCACCACAACCAGCAATATTAAGATATACGGTATGTAGAAGTGAAGTACAATGAACGAAAATGTCAAAAAACTCAGAAATTCGAATTCAGGAGAACAAGAAAAAGAAAGAAAGGTATATATAATACATAGAGAGAGAGGAAGATTGTTAGCTCCACAGCTATTCCCTCCAAACAAAATTCTGCATCGCAGAAAGGGAGACAATTGAAATGCACTTAGGTGACTGCAGGCTTGTGAGGATAGCCATGGATTATAAGGAGAAACACTAGGTGACTCAAGGTGAGCTCGGAGAATCTAAGATAACCTAAGAGGATTGCTGATTAGCTTCATGCTGCTGATGCGATATTTGAAGAATGAAAGGCATTGAAAGTCACCAGGGAGAAACTGCACCTGTAATTTAGGAAGAAAGGATGTAGCGTTTGAGTCTCGGGTGGCTCTACAGCTGTTTTTCGGGTGGTGTACATTAATGAAAAAGATATGATTTCTAAGTCGTGGTACACGGAAGTTTGCCGAACTGTGTACCTTTAGACGAAAATTATTTATGTACGTTTGAATAATACTACTGGTTGGGTACAGCTTTCCACCAACAAGCTCAATCAGGCATTGGAACTAATAAAGTTTCATCTTTACTTACAATATCATTATATAATTATTAACAAAATATTTTACCATTTGTAAAATTGTATTTTTAAACTAATTTTAAATATGATGGCTATATAAGTGTGTGGCTAAATGTCCTTATAAAAAATAATTTTGAAAATTACTATCAACAAAAGCCAATAAATAAAATTGTGACGCCGGAAACAGTTGCAATACTAGTCTGCTAAGGATCGTGCATTAACTAACGCAAATGAATTTCTGTATATGAAAAACTAACGCAAACTTTAATTAGTAAGTAATAAAGTCTGTTGTGTGCACACAATTTAAAACACTGATTTGACATTGTCTGTGAATAATGTCAGGATTGCATTGCCATGGAGAAGATAACTGTAGAGGCACTCAACACCCTAGAAGGAGAGCTGAAGGGTACCTACTTCCCTCTGACGGGCATGAGCAAGGAGACACAAAAACAGTTGACAGAGGACCATTTCCTCTTTAACGACAGTGACAGGTGAGTTTTTTTAGTGCCATGTATTTCCATACTTTCTTAGTCTGTGTTGCACGCTTTCATTTCAGCACACAGTCAAAATTATCACAAAGAAAGTAAATTTTCTTTAGTTTCAAAAATCCCATTTGCTTCCGGTTAACTCTAAGACTTGTCTTTTGCTGGCTTTTTTTCCATTTATTTTCGATTAACAACTGTGTACACAGGTTTCTACGTGCAGCAGGAGGCTACAAAGACTGGCCGACAGGTCGTGGAATTTTTCACACTCCCGACAAGAAGTTCCTGGTCTGGGTGAACGAGGAGGACCACCTACGATTCATCTCTATGCAAATGGGCGGCAACCTCAAAGAAGTCTACGTGAGACTCGTCAAGGTGGGCTGAGACTTGAGATCATCTTCTGCAGTTTGAAAAAGTGAAAGCTACGGGTATTATCATCCAATTTAGTACTTGCTGACATTTATCCAATTCATTCTCTTTTACGACAAACTAGCTCTCTCGTGTCATCTTTTCCTGGTTGAAAATTCGCTTAGGGTTGTAAATTTGGTCACATTAAATGAATCACATTAGAAATGCACTCAAAATAGATCGGCTTGCTTCTAACAGGCCATCCAAACGCTCATGATTGCAAGAGCTGACTTTCTTATTTCTTGAGAATCCTTTTTGCACTATGCGTCGTAAATTTTTTTTTCAAAAATTGTGAAAGGCAATTGGAGTTTGGGTATTTTTTAGAGACTCTAAGCTATATTTTCTTCTTCTGCTTATTAGTATTATTTTAAAAAAATGTTTTCATTCAACAGGCCATTCAGACCCTACAGAAGAAACTGTCGTTTGCTATGCGTGAGGGTCTGGGTTACCTGACCTTCTGTCCCTCCAACCTGGGAACTACGCTCAGGGCGTCTGTCCACATCAAGATCCCTAAACTGTCTCAGACCCCAGACTTCAAGGCCTTCTGTGACAAGTACAACATCCAGGCACGAGGTAAGTTCCCTTTCTTTCCGTTTGCAGATTCAGGTCTTTTAGCACATAACTCGCCAGGAAAGAAACTCATCACATAAACGTACTGAATTAATGAGCTCTAGTGTAAAATGATAAAAAAGTAAGAAAGTGTCACATGTTTTGGATGACAGAGTAGAAAAAGTATTTTGCGCTGCTAGCAAGACAGATAATAGGTTCTCGTTACATAGATTACTCTTTGTTGCATGAATAATAATGTGAAGAATGACTCATTAAGCAGAAATGACGAGTGCCTAATCTAATGACGGAACCGTAAGAAATAAAACGGTTGTAACCGTCAGTCAGTTCTATTCGACTATTCGACTGTGATGGGATTTCCACGTGCAGGTATTCACGGCGAGCACACGGAAAGTGTGGGGGGTGTGTACGACATCTCCAACAAGCGACGGCTGGGTCTGACTGAGTTCCAGGCCATCCAGGAGATGAGAAGGGGAGTGGAGGCGGTTATTGCTGAAGAAAAGAAGTTGTCTGGAAAGAAGTAGACCCGGCTGGCTTTCCCTTGACGCTCACGGCACCCACACCTGTGGAAGCCATCTTGACTTGTACGCAGTACGGTCACACATTCCTCAGCACTACAAACTAGAGTTTCCAGACTAAGTAACCAGGTGTGCTACACTAATTCCGTGACACATATGAGGACAAAATATCCGAAGAAAACTGTCCCGAAATTATCAGTTGAAAAGAACATTTAGAAGGTCGATCTTAAATTGTAATGTTTTTATTCTATTATTGCAAAATTAGGCTCAGTAGCAAAACTATGTTAAGGTTAATTAAACAACTCAAAAGAAAAACTTGCAAACTTAAAGTGTGTGTGAAGTTCTCATAGTGGACATAGTGAGTTGGTCGACTTATCGAAATTTCTTAGGTAAAGTCTTTCTTTGGTTCTTCGGGTTTTCACCCCTTTTTTTCTTTCTTTCCTCCCTCCCTTCATTCTTTCTTTTTTTGTATATAAAGTCTTGTGAAGTGGATTGCACTAGATTTTCCTATAGGGAATAAAGTTATTGATGTTGTTTTCAACATACTTTTTTCTCTTCAGATGTGATTTAAGGATGAAAATCCTAAAAAATAAGATAAATGGAGTGATATATTTTGTTGTTAAGAGTCTTTGGTTTATGATTATTAACAAGTCAGATGGTAACATCTAACTTATGCTCACGAACTTTTAATATAATTTTTGAATGGAAATAAAGAGTGGTTGTAAAAGGTATATTTTGGTTGAATGGTAGTGGTTGAATTCACGCAAACCGAAAGTCGTCTTTTATTTAACAATGAAGTCTACTCCAGTGCTGTACACAAAAACCAGAATAAGCCAAAAAGAAAAAGATAAAATGAAAATGACATGAATTCAAACAGCAGCAGGCAACAATTCGTGCGGAAGCAGTTTTGGTCAAAGGGGGATAACAAGGCAGCGTTCTCAATAAAGTACGATTATCTCTCCATAACGATTGTATAGTTGGTGTCAGAGATACAAGTCTCCTTACTCTAATCAACTATTTATTTATTCTCGCAACATTTTCAACGCCTTTGTCGTGGTAAGTAATTTCGACATCGCCTTATTTGGTGTTGATTTTTATTCTCTTTTCTTGTCATTCCTTAATTAAATTTATTAATTTGTCTTTATAGTTTTGTAGTGCGTACATCCACCTAGTCGATCAAATAATCACATTATGCGAAATAAATAAGAATATTGACCAATGGCGTACAATGGCTCTTTGGGAATGCGGATAACTGAGGGGTTAAAGCAGTGGCATCTGAAGTCAAGACTGCGCAACAAATTATTTCCTCTAATCAACCCAGATGCCGGGTGTGGGTACCTGACTTCATAAAGGGGTAGGGAAGGTAAAGCTGCTAGAGGGAGAGGAAATAGGCACCGCCCTCACAAAAAAGCTGGTCCGAGAAAAGTGAGGTCTCCAACACTTCACTTCCCAAACAGTCTACAGACCTTTACTTTACTTCACAGGCCCTTCCACACAGAGAGTTAATATGAATATAAGATTCCAGCGAGGTAGAAAGGGTGTTCTTTGAAACAAGTAAGCCTATATGGCAGTGTTATTCACTTTTTAAATCAGACCCTGTGTCTACCTAGGTTCTCCTCCCCAACCAACCCCCCCTACCCCCTACACACATTGGTACCAACAGCACTGGCAAGCTGGTCTTAAGCTGGTATCAGTAAATGAATCCCTGAATAAATATTTTTAATACAATAAAAATTATCTTAATTATCAACAGAAAGAAATATGAGAAATTTAAATTAAACGCGCAGAAACACTAAGACAAGTAGAGTTTGAGACAACGGCAAGTAAATATATCTGCAGGATGTACGGCATTTATTTACATAGAAGTTTGGGAAATGTGAACAATATTTACTTAACAGAACAATTTCTGCCCCTAATATAATGATGAGAACAATGTGAATGTCCTGACACTTTCCATACTGTTCGTGTTTTGTTATATTTTCAAGAGTCATTGCCAGGTGGCTAAAAATTATAGTTTTTGTCAAATTTGAGGCTAAACAAATTTATCTATCTATCTATCTATCTATCTATCTATCTATCTATCTATCTATCTATCTATCTATCTATCTATCTATCATAAAGTCGTTGACCAGTGGGTGAACACCCTTGATATTTTACAGTCGTCATATAGATTAATAGATACATGAGAGAGGCTATGGGCAGGCTTCATCATCGAGTAAAATCTTTGCTGTTTGCTGCCATTTGGAGGTCCCAGACCTTCTCGAAAGCTGTCTTCATTCGATAGTAATTTATCAGTAACCTTTTATATGCAGGGAAAGCAAACTGTAAACAAACTACCCACACGCACATTTCTAGCCTGTAAGGATAAAGTTGTATTGTATTCTTCCTCATGAAACATCGAACATCACATCCATCAGCACAGTTATCACCCGACTTCTCCCTCGTCTTCCTGACTAGAAGAACATGCGTGTAGAAAGAGAATTTAAACAGTTAAAAGGAATTCTTGGAAGGACTGAGTCATGTTGGCAGACAACGAGACATCTCTCAGAGGAGGCAACTTCTGACACCAAGCCATGATGTATTGCAGAGTTCAGATCCCTGATACCAGAGGGCGTCTGAGTGCTGCATTGGGAAGCTGCTTTCAACGTGCTCTCACTATCAACATCAAAGCACTCGCAACTCCTTAAAATGAAAAAAAATACTTGCTTTTAATCTTCATTTTGCTTTATTTTGTTTGGTTCACAGCGTCACTTTTGACCGTTAAAAACTGTTATGCTTTGATGTTAGTAATGTCGAAGATGAATTCTATCCGCATTGCGTTTTATCTCTTTATTAAAAATATAATTAAAGCTTTGGACTTTGGAAGAATTTTCTCTTTTAGCATTTTTGTTTATTTTTTTTTTTGTGGTCACTGCTTCTGTGAGGTGATTAATTAGGTGTTACATGCTAGATTTTCCCCCAAATCTGAATCTAAAGTGCTAGTACATGTTATATCAAGAGCTATGTTTATTACACTTTAATTACAGTGCAATTAGAAAGTGCCACAAATGGGTAAAGAATGAACATGGATGAAAGTTTTAATAGAGAGGTTTATGATTCTCTGGAATGACTGTTGAAGCTCATTTCATAATTTCCTAACAAGCCCCTAGTGTTTCTTTAAACAAAAAACATGCTGATTAACATGAAGCAAAACGAGGGTAAAACTGGATGTAAAAGGAGATAAAGAGTATACAATGACATTGAAATTTTGATGCAATAAACAGACAACAATTTTTTTCATAATTAATGGATAACCTTACCCTGCAACTCTCTGTCTCATATAACATTAGTCAGTCACCTGACTCACCTTCATTGAGAATATTTTGCAGTAACCTTATTAAATATTTTTCTGACTTCACACTGTGCAACAGCTATCCACATTGAAACCGAAATTAAAACACACACACACACACACACACACACACACACACACACACACACACACACACACACACACACACACACACACACAGCCATGCTTGGTTCGGTAGATCTCTGTACTTGTTGAGTGAGCTAGGGGCTTCTTAAGTCTTTGGAAGCCAGAAACACTGCTAAGAGCGACATGCCAGTCCCTCTCAGCCCTCCTCCTGCCTCCCTGACCCGCCGTAAATTGCGATGTCTGGGGGGCCACCTTCAACAGAATAGCGATCACCTTTGACACGGCGACCTCCGTCCTTGACCTGCCTTCCACTGCCCTGTGAAGCCTTTTCATGAAAGCGCTTTCCCTCCCTTAAAATTATTTTTTCCCCCATTCCCCGTAGCTTCTCCTTCGCACTTCAGTTTTAAATAGACATTAAGAAAGTAATTTGAAAGTTTGGGAATGCTGCTTGTGGGTCCTCTTGCATTTCACCATTACGCTCCAAGGTTGATGTATCTCATGTCGAGCCAACTACCCTTGGAATTTCGTTAAAAAAAAATAAGTTAAAAAATGCGATGTCGGGTGTGTCTTTTTCCTAAAAAAAAAAAGACTTTGCTGCCTTGCATTCTCAAGAAGAAGTTGTCATGAACGACGTTGTGCACGGGATGAATGTGATAATCTTGCACACATAATGCCAGTATGTCCACAAATAAAGTTGTGTACAAATTCACGGATATTCATGAAGGACCCACAACTAATATGCGTAAGTCTGAGCTCAGATAAACCATGAAGTGTTGCTGCTTTTTTTTTTAAAGTGATCATCTTGCACTTTCGACATTTCCACCCCCCCCCCATGACACTAGCGGCGACAGAGGGGTTGACATTGCATACACGAGCCAGTAAATTCTGAAGCCTACAGCGTGAAGACATCTACAAGTGTCCACAAAATATGCAAACAAAACGCTGGATTAAAATTTAAATGAAATACAAGAATAGACAATTTCAACATTAAGCAGGTAGATTAGGTAGAAAGTCAAGTATGGAATGAAGGACTATATAAATATGTAATAGAATAACATCCAATAATAATGTTGTTTCTGTTTGTTTTCTCTCTTTGCTGCCTTGTCAGAATAAAAAAATATCCATGGCCTTTTCAAAGTAACAGATGCTTTCGAAACATCTGAATAAAACATGAATTTGCTATGCTTGTGTCATGGGCTGTCTTCACTCAATTTGTCACGCGTGTGCCTGTCGGTTGTTGTGAGAGAGCTCAGAGCCCTTGTTTTCTTTCCGTAAAATATCACGCAATATTTCAAAAGCACAATCCCCTGTTCAGAAGAGCCATACATCAAACGCACACGCAAAATGAACAAACACGTACGCATTACCAAGACACACACACACACGCACACACGCACACGCACAGATCGTGGCCTTTAACCAGTCTGCTGTTTCTACGTCGTCCTCTTGTATCGATCACTAGACACCGTCCCTCGTAAAACCTTCGAGAAATTCCGTCTGATTTCTCGTCGTCACTCGGCTATTTCCGTCAAACCTCCGGAAGGAGGGTTAGAGGAGAATCTGTCGGCGCGCCCTCGCGTTTCGACGTTGGGAAAACGCCAGCCTCTACACACACACACACACGCACGTCGTCTGCGCGCGCTGCTAGCCTCGTGAGCAGTCAATATTACGAGACGACTTTTTACATACTGTTTACTGTCCAAAGCCCTTGAACTGAGATTCGTTCTTGTTGGAGGAAATCATCATCCACTTGTGCATCAAATTATTCTTTGATAACGACACTGGAAGCCATCGTTATTTGACGACAGGGGGAGAGCTGTCTGCCTTGTAACACCGGCGGGAGACTTGTTGCATCGCGCGCATCAGTGCTGAAAGGGAATTTTAAAATCTTTGAAAAACTCAGGAGAAATTTACTTTTATATTATTTTTGTCTACCTTGTCTGTGCTGGAGCATTGTTTTTAAAACCAAGTAGTGTTAGCCTGGTGATCCCACTTCTCTCGTGCGCAGCCCCAGAAGACGAAACAGAAGCAAAAGTCTTTTTTTTTCGGCAAGCAGTCTTAAAGATAAGATTTTACGAATTCTTCCACCTTTTCCACTGCTTACTGTGGGACTCTGCGATCGTCTTATTTTGTTGAATCTTTTCCTTCTCTTATTACAAGCAGTGTACATCACCATGACAACGGAGGTTGAGGAACTTTACCAAAAACTTACCGAAGCGGAAAACTGCAAATCGCTATTGAAGAAACACTTGACAAAGGATGTGTTCGAGAAGCTGAAAGATAAGAAGACCTCTCTAAATGGGACGTTGGCAGACTGTATCAGATCAGGTAAGAACTAAATTAATATTCGTTCATCTGAACTCTTTTTTCATCGCACGTAAGTTCGCTAGGCAACCTGTTACTATCTCAGTTTCAATTACATTTTGGTTTCTATTTGTTAAAGGGTTATAAATTCTCTTCAAATTGATGACTAATGAAAAAGGTGTAAACTTTGTCCAAAGCTGAGCAAGCAAACATGAACATACATGCAGTCTGTGTATGTAGATGTGTAAGGTGTGTCTGCGTGTTAGGATTCAATGTAATCAATACGTCCCTATCAATATCATTCTACATACCTCCATTTCGGTCATCTCTCCGCTGACCTGGCAACAATGCCCTCCCTTCAATAAGCCTTTGTGGACAGCATAGTTACCCCCCAAACAACCCACAACAATGTCGGCCACACTGTAGCAACATGTTGTAGCACGTGGTGCACGGTGGGGGACAATTGGTGTAGAACATGACACCACACGTTACCTACCCCTGAACGGGTTTAATCGCTACTTGCACATGCACCCCCTTTGCTGTTTCATCCCTTTCCCAACCCTTCTTTCTCCAAGGTCAGCATTCCTTCTTTGTAAATCAGAAAAAATAATTGTTTCTTTTAATGGGGAGAATGTACCCGTGGTTGTTAGGAATGAGAGTTTGTATTATATGCGTGTATGCTCGTTTTTATTTCTCTTTATGACTAGTTCATGGATCCACCCGTCTGTCTGTTTGTGGGTTGTTGGTCTTTCTGTCATTCTGTTTTCATTCTTCTACCAGTAGACATCTTCGTCTACATATTATTCTGCCAGTCATCGCAATTACCTTGTACTGGTCAATCCCTGGTTTGGTTCATCATGTATTCTTCTATGATTGCATATTTATATGATTTTGTTTATTTTTTTTTAATAATGCTGAAGTAGCAGTTATGTTAATTCAGGAAAACCGTTAGTCACATGGCAGGTTTATTGAAAAAGCTGTAAAAATGTTCGCTGTTGTTAGAAATCAACTGTGGAAGGAGGAATGGAAGATGTTTCTGTCTTGTTGATAGACGCACACACACACACACACAGAAGTTGATGTTAGGTGCAGGCGATACCATTTCTTCTTCTTGTCTGTTGTGTGTGTGTGTGTGTGTGAGATTGCCATGTGTAGAAACTAAAGTCTACAAGTTTTTCTCGCACTTAATACGAGGAAATCAATGGGTTCTGTCATCGCTGCACCCACACGAAGGACAGTCACAGACATCAGGTGCACACCTGGCTGTTGACACCAAGCTGTCCAGCAACTCCTACTCACCTCGTTAACATCGAATGACGATGTGAGCAACTGTGTAGCCTGAGTTCCGCTCAGCCATCACTCGTCATCATTACACACGAAGTCTGTTTGTTTATTTCTGACTCAAGTCTACTGTGGTTTCTTAATTACCACTTCGCTAATCTCGCCATCAGCTTGTTAACACGTAAACTACCGCGTGCGCAGTTGGGGCCGTTTCTTTGCATGCACGTGACAGTCTGGTCGTAACTCATACTTAAAGTTAACGAGAAAAGGTGTCGGGCGGTACCCGGATGATGTCCCTTTGCCTGGCAGGCTGTTGGCACTACGTGCGCTCGGAGACCACATCAAAGAGCACGGGGGGGGGGGAGGAGACACTGTCGATAGTTATCAATGTTTCACTTTAGCCTCGCAACCATTTGGGTGACAGAAGAATGCGCAAAACTAGTTGAGAATGCGGAACCCGAGGCTAGTCCCCGACTCATAAGGGAGCGCTTTGAAGGCAATGCCGCAGCATCGCATTCATCCCTTCTCGTGGGATGCTGTTAACTGTCAGCTTTACCACCAGAATCCGAGCGGCAAATTGCGTCGTATGCTTAGGCTGCCTGCTAGTCGCATCCTGCACGGACGGGGTCAGGGGGGGCAAGGACGGGCGACGAGAACAGATAAACAGCAGATTGTAAGCGGTCGCTGTTGCCACGCCAATACAAACGTAACATTATTTTTTTTTAACAGCCCACAGAGAAGACTTTCTTTTTGTTGTCAACGATGCCGTGCATTGGAGTGAGGGAATATTAATTACAAAGACGATGACGATGATGATGAGAACGACAAGTAAGGGGATTATATTCTGAAAACGGTAGATGGCCCTCTTGTCTGTTACACGCATGTTATCAGATTAATGCTTAAAATATGTATTGCAGTCAACGGCAATCGAGAAAGATATACCAGTGATGGGTCTTTCACAGACTCTTAGAAGATCTATACTCTGGTGGTTAGTTTGCCTGGAAAACTTCCGCCGCTTCTTTCCGGTGCCCACTCTGCGACAGAAAGGGTCCCTGGGATGCCTGAGTTACCTGAGGGATGGTAAAGTAGACGAAAGAAAAGAGTTGCCCTCTGTCTTCAAACGTAGAACCGTCGAACCACTTACACTGACTGCCATGACGGCTACCAGTTTGAGCCTCTTTACCTTTATATACCAACAGGAACTGGACAAAAAGAGTATTTTGGGTCTCGACGATTAGTTTCGTGTTTTGAAAAGCAGTGTTGTTCTCGACACACGGGTGCATCAGGTGGTAGAGGCTGTGGTGCAGGCTTCGTGACCTCAGCCAGGAGGCTGACCTCGCAAGGTCGGCGAGTTGAGGGCAAACACTTTGCCTACAGACAGTCAAACACTCGGCTTTGTCAGCTGGCTTGGTGGTCCCTGACTCTTTACTGAGTGCTGTTCAGGCTTAACAACATCACTCGACAGTCTGTCTCGACAGCTTTCTGCCTGAGCTTACACACGACTGTCCGCTTATCCTCACCCCATCGTCTGAGAGGATTTCTTCTTCAAGACGAGTCTTGTGTGTGTGTGTGTGTGTGTGTGTGTGTGTGTGTGTGTGTGTGTGAGAGAGAGATGTTACTTGTGATTTTTTTGTTGTCGGGGCACTAAATATTTCGAGTACTGAATGGTACAAAGGCTACTAAGCATGAGAACGAGTTACGAAAAAAACCGACGAATGAGACTGGATATCAGCCATGTCTTACTGAATACCACTCACTCGCAGTGGTGCCTGAAAGTCAAGTTCGCGAAATATAAAGTTAAAGACATAAAAAATTGAAATATCTGAGTCAACGAGGTAAATGCTTTAAAAAAGTAACAATTTAAAATCTGTAAAGGTCTTGTCAACGAACGCTGTGCCCCAAGAAGTAACGATTGAAAGTCTGCTGATGTCTTCGCGCTTCGTGACTCAGTATTTTATATATATATATATATGTCTGTACCTTCCCTAGGTTATTCGACTTTTTATGAAGACCATCACACTTGTGATATTTCTGTGACATGACATAATCGATAGTGTATAATCAAATATACCATCTCCTTCCAGTTTCCTCATGTGTGTGTGTCTTAATGGGTCAGAAAAATGCAGTCAAATGCGAATACAATCAATGTTTTAGATGACTTATCTAATCTCAGTATATGGGGTAAAACAGTCAACGACAGTTCGGTCGTCAAGTCCCTTGACCTTTGACCCTCGTAAAGGTCCCTGCCTGTGGGTCGCGTGACTGACAAACAGTAACAGGAGAGGACTCTCCTGACTATGACGACAATGCTCTCCTGCCAGTTCCTTCTGTCCGTCAGCCGTCCGTGTGGCCACCAGTCTGAACACGAGGACTAGGCGCGTGCCCTCGCCACATTTTCCAGTCCCCCTCCCACTAATCTCACTAAAGGATCTGCGTGAAGAATTGATGATAATCTTTCTTTTAGTATCGATGACTCTTGCGGAAAAGAGGTCCGACCTTTACGGTATCCGAATTATAGGCTTTGTTCCCCACTCTCTGTGACCATCAATGCTCCCTGGCACTAGGAGCTAGCAACAGTGTCACCTGTGGAGAAAATCACTGGGTATTTTGGGGGGAGGGTATCAATCATATTTGTTTTGTGTCTCTGGCGTGGACGCCTTTAGTGCAACAAATTGTATATAAGCTACATAATGTCGTCGTCGTCGTCGTCGTCGTCGTCCTCCTCCTCCTCCTCCTCCTCCTCCTCCTCCTCATTTTATTCTAACTTTACTAATCAACAAAAGGGAAGAGGGGTTACTGAGTTTTGATTCAAAGATTTCTAGAAAGCATCTGGTTCACGTTTGATCTTCGTTATCAAAGCCGATATCTAATTAAGTGCCTCTAAAGATAAAATATTTTTATCGACTGCAAAGTGTAAAAAAAAACTGGACGAATCAAAACATGGGCTTCTAATTTACTATTCCAAATGACGAATCATAAAAATTTAAAGTAGGAAGTTTTAAGAGGCGTGAAATTAATAAAATACAGAATTTAATGTCGAATTTTATTTTTGGTTTAATTTAAATTTAATCATTTTTAAAATGTTCAATACCGATTTAAAGGGCTAAAAACATTTAGCAGAAGTTTATTTTAGCCATTAATAAGCAAAAGAAAGAAAAATGATTTAGAAAATGTCAACTGCAAGATTTTCTGTGCTTGTGAACACAACCTTCATCAAGACAGGCTCTTTGTTCAAGGCCACTTGGTGACAGACATTATTCTTGTCATAGCACACAAAATAAAAGAAAGCCGGTTTGTATTCCAAGCACTACTGTCTTTGTAGTCATCAGCTGAGTGTGGAGTGTTGTCTTGCAAAAGATTCGGCCAAAGATTCTCGACTGAAATAAGATGGTCGGTGCGGTGGCGCAACGGTTGGCGCCTGTCACCAATACCAAGAGGATTGGTTGTCCTGGGTTCAGATCTCGTTTCGGACACGCTGCTCTTTCTCTGCACGTGGAATCTGTTTATAAGGGTGGCTGCTTTGCAGGGACATAGCTTGCTCGGCGTAAAACACCAGTTCACCGATTCACCAGCATTAAGATCAGGTGACCCCGCGGGCCAGTCCACACAGCTAGCTTGCTACTACTGGAAGACGGCTTGAGCCCTGTAAGTGTTGTGCTCTGGCATTGTCAATCTGATCATTGACACATTGCAGGCAATACAAGAGGGCTTGGAACACCTGAAGTCCAGGTCAAACAAGCTGCATTGCACTCGCGGTGGTTCATTTTCATTCCTTGGACCATACAATAAAGTGATCATACTCTTTTATATTGGCAGCCGACTCTCCTGTCACCTCCAAACGCCATTTTTGTGATCGTGAAAGTGCAACCTGAGGTACTGGATATGAAATGGTGCTGTGGGACGTATGCACCTTGTCCAAGCCAGATGATATGGAGCTAAAGGTGTTCTAGAGGCGAGGTGTGACGATGTCACGATGTCTACACAACGGGTCCTGGGTTCACCTTTCTCAGCCTCTTCCCAAAAATGTATTCATTGTGATGTATCACTGGCCGCTAGCAGCTGTTCCCCTACCCCCCTCAAAAAAAAGTTGTCAGCAGTTTCGAAGCCGACAACCTGTCTGAAAGTCTGGGTGCCTCCGCTTGGCAAAACTTACGGTGTTGTAGCGGTTTCCTCAAGGTAAGAACGACTGCATGAAACGGCGATAATTATCTTTATTCCTTTCTGAAACACGCAATGACCGGCCCTCGACAGGCTTCACGTGTTCTTGGAGACATGATTTATTGTCTGTGACAGAACCATATGTAGCTATCAGTTTCTGAACACTGGCTAATGTGTGTTGACTATACGGTTTGCACGTGCTTTGAAGTCTTCATACTGCTCAGTTCGTGTGTGCTATTGGGTCACGTTTGATTTGAATTTCTTACTGATTTTTGTAACTTGCATGAAAGAGATTTGATTTCAGATTAAACTCAGCTTTCCCAACAAAATTTAAACTATACATTTAGGCAACATTTCATGCTGTTCAGAAAGACATTCTAATGAGCTGACCTACTAAAGTGAAGTTCTGGTTTTTGAAATCGTTTGAGCTACAGGTCACGGAAGACCTTTTTTATTAATGAGAAGAAAAACCAACCTTATTGTTAATTATCCACAACAATACAAACACATATCAAATCACTGCTTCCTCAAGAAGCGCTTAAAAAGTTTTGCAAGAAGAAGTAATGTGTCCACGGAAAACAGAGGCTGTTTCACAAAATGGTACTGAGCCATTTTTAATTTCTAGAATCCCTTACAGCAGAAGGAGGACACAAGTTGTCAACTTCTCTTCCTGTCGATCAATGGCTACTCTGTCACTCTGTTTCCCTATCATTCGGATTTTCTCTCTCTCTCTCCAGGTCTCTATGTATCATCTTTTCTCTTTATATCTTTAATTGTTTGGTGTCCATTATCGTATCACCTGGACCTTCTTGAGCGCATTAGCGAACTTGAGACACAGAAGCAGTAACCAGGAACAGCTTGTTGTTAAATCACACTAGTCGTTGAGATCACACTAGTTGTTGAGATCACATTAGTCACTGAGATCGCACTAGTTGAGATAGCACTAGTCGTTGAGATCGCACTAGTTGAGATAGCACTAGTCGTTGTGATCGCACTAGTTGAGATAACAATAGTCGTTGAGATCGCACTAGTTGAGATAACACTAGTCGTTGAGATCGCACTAGTTGAGATAGCACTAGTCGTTGAGATCGCACTAGTTGAGATAGCACTAGTCGTTGAGATCGCACTAGTTGAGATAACAATAGTCGTTGAGATCGCACTAGTTGAGATAACACTAGTCGTTGAGATCGCACTAGTCGTTGATAACCCTAGACTCTGTACAGACGATTACTAACACCCACGTTCATACCTTCATCCAAGGCCATCAACTCACCAATAAAGAGCGAGCTGCTGACATATGTTCACCCAAGGACCTATTTGCACGAATCTGAGATTTCAACAACAGCAGCAGCAGTAAGCTCGATATAAAAACGAGGGTATTTGCGCGAGCAGAACAACGTCTTGGATACTTCAGGTAAAAGGCGGCTTACGTCACTCGCGATCGTTGTCACGTGTTAATTACGTCTTCCGCCCCGGCACCAGAGGACGTGAGCACGGTGGGAATGTGCCTGACCTTTAGTCTTTATACGTGGCATAGTCTTTGTCTTACATAAGTAGTATTAATGCTAGACGTGCGAGTGTGTGTGTGTGTGAGAGAGAGAGAGAGAGAAAATGAAAAATACCAGCCGAAATAGTTAACATAAATCAGCATCATTCAAAAATGTCGCTTTGGAGAATAGGTGCATTTGATTAATATGGTATTATACAAACACTATCGTAGAGACTAGCAGAGAGAGAGAGAAAAAGAATAAAAGGAGACACATTGGCATGCACATGTATCTTAATTTTTCTGTACGCTCTTCTTATAAAAAATGAAATCGGAGGAGAGAAACTAGAAAGGAAGAACAACTGTGGCTATAACAATGTCACCTGCACGTGGTGTGACACAGGGCTGTGTACCTTGGCTAGTCACACTGTCAGCGCCTTCCCGCCCACTCTTCTTCCCTTTGGACTTTCCCCGCCAGACAAGATAAACAAGGGCCACAGCGGGACCTGGCAACAACGGTCTAACCTGTCACCTTTCAAGTCCGATGGTGAGGCAGATCTGTCTAAATTTTCCAGTTTAAAAAAATGGGTTCTATCACCCCCAAAAAATCAATTTTTATTGGTAAACAGCAAGCTTGCGTACTTAGTAACCTAGTCCAGAAACACTTTGGACATTTTAAACCCTTGGACATTCTTCAGGCGCAGCTTTGATCATAAAACTTTTGGATGTCGGTGAGGAGAGGGGTAGGATCCTTCAAGAGAAATAGAACAGTTTCACGATGTTTCCTGAAAGATTTAAAACAAATTCTCGTAAACTTATTCAATTCTTTATGCTTGTAGAAGATAGTAACAGTTTCCTAGATGGCAACAAGGATTTCTCCTTCCCTCCGACATAAAGAGTAACAGTTTGTAGTTATGGCGCAGGTATGGACCAGTGGACAAAGAGAGAGAGAGAGATTGAGGGAACGACACAGAGAAAGAAAGTTGGATTGAGGGACACAGAAAGATAGCAAAAAGATGGAGAAAGACAGACAAATGCGCCTTGTCACAAGGAAACGTTGTGAAGTCTGTGATGTTCTTACCAATGTGTAGCCTCTACACAGCCACTGCGCATGTCACACCGGTGGATGCTCAAGGTCCGCCCGTGCAGCTTCGAGCAGGCTCGAGGAATGTCTGGTATTGTCACGAATCATTACAAGATGTGCCTACAGTAACTGCTGCCAACAGTGAGCAATGTCAATGACTTACTAATCCTCGCTAAAACCTATTTTCTGGCCAGAAAGCAAAAAAAAAAAAAAAAAGTCTTATCGGCTGATTTACTGATGACCGCACGCAGTCTTCACCACCTGCCCTGATTTTTTGTCACCACAAAGTAGACTTTTGCACATTAGAAGATGTTATCAAACGACAAACGATTTTTTTTAGCAAACCGTTGGAATACTTCTTTTTACCACCTAGTGCAAAAGTTGCTTCAAACACATCTTTCACGAAGCATCTTTGACATCATGAAACAAAGCAAAATAACAAATTCTCATTACTGGTCACACGTTTCTTACATTTATCTTCTGATCCTTTCTGTGGGGATGTTTCCGAAGAACATGGCTAGAAGAAAAATGCATGTTTAGTGTTGAAGGTAGTCGGCGAGGAAGATGATCACTAAATGTTAGAGATGACGCAAATGAAGAAAGTCCCCGCCCTCGTTTAAATAACCGCCTCGGTGCCTGTTTTGCCAGTCATGTGTCTTGCTGTTCAGTAATGAGGCATGAAGAACTACTCACGTTTCACCGCAGTTTCAGAATAAATCTCTCGTCTGCTTCCTTGCATGCGTGTTGCCCATCGTTGCCCGCCAGGGGAGGAGGCGTTAATGTAGCCATTTCTTCACATTTACTTCGGGTATGTCATAAGTGGATTGGTTTGGTGGGGAGTCCATCAAATATGCTATTTTCAGATGGTGGTTCATCTACGGGGTAAAATGTATTTCTAGATATTTCTATTTATTTTTCGTGTTTTTGTTCTTTGTCGAGCCATTCTTTTCAATCAGCGATAAGTTTGGATTAAAGAACCAAAATGTTTGCCTTAATTTGTTCATTTTTCCTCGGCGTCTTGGCATCATAACCACTGCCCCGTAATAACTACAATTTTACACCCGCTAGCCGCCACTTGTCCCTTTTGATTGTGACTGATAAGTCCTTCCACTAAATTATTTTGGAAACTAATCGCCCTGTTTGTCAAGTCCCCGTTTTTTGTTTTCTATTCATACTAATGCTGCCTAACATCTATCTTAGGATACAAGTGACCCGGAACATGAGTTGAAAGGGCGTTCTACTTCCTGTTCTGAGGTTATTCGGTGATATTAGCCAGTCAAGGGTATTTGAGTAGTATTGTTGTCATACTTAACTCCTAACTAAATATATAGAGATTACGTGCAGCCACCGTGTAACAAGACTCGGAGGTATGCAGGAGAGGGAAGCCAGCTCGTTGACTCACTCGGTAAATTTGGCAACACGGCGCTAGATGTCAGTCATGCTGGGAAGCCAGCCATTATGCATGGCATTGTTAACCCTGCCCTGTCTGTCGGCATGGTAGTAGTGACCATCAGACAAGATGCTCGGAAGGAGAGGAGTTAAGCTGCTGCACTTTCTGCTGCTGTCTCTGAGGCCAGGACCCAAAAATAAGATGGCAGATTGCAAAAGCACGTCTGAACCCCCCCCCCCCTTTTTCCCACCTCCGCTAACAACAAAAAAAAAGAAGAAGAAAAAATCGGTTTGCATCTCTTTGCCGGAAGGAGGTGAGGGAGATCACTGCAGTCACGTGGTCCTGCTTCCTTGCACCTCGGTGTTCGCTTCTCACGCCATCATCGCTTAGTGAAACCACTCATCACCACTTCACACAGTCTCTCGCAAGCATCGCGTTTGTTACACATCATGAAGAGCGAAAAAATAGTAAAATGGGTAAAAGAAAGTTTCTGAGCTCATCTTCGAGACTTTTCTGTGATCCACCTGTGAAGGATGTGACGTTAAAGAGACAGAGAGAAAAAGAGAAAGAATATATATGTGTGTGTGTGTGTGTGGGGGGGGGTGATGTGCGTTGTTTTGTTTTGGATTTATTTTTGTCTGTATGCGTGTGGTTATATGCCTTTTATTATTCTTTGCTTTTTTGTTTTCTTTCTTTTTCTCGCTCTCTGTGTTTCCTTCTTTCTTTCATTAAATATTTTTATATTTCTCTTGCTTTTTTTCTAACATTATTTTAATAATTGAGCAAATAAATATGTTTAAGACATCGTTACCTTTTTTCTTATATATATAAAGTAATAATGAAAGTCAGGAATATTTATATTTTCATGCACTAATTTCTCTAGTTTCACTTCAAAATTTGCATAATTCGTACCAAAGCCTTTGAGACACAGCTGGCCCCCACAGACATCAAGGTCTCTGGCTTGATGTGTTGATGTGTTTCTAAAAGTTCATCTTCCTGTCGTGATGTGCTCATTTTAAGATAACTGGCTGTTCAGAACTCAAACATGTTTAGTCATTTCCCAGATTCAATTGCGAAAGCTTTTCAACTCATTTGTCTCCTGCTGTGCATCTACTGAAGTGGTTGCCAGAGCTGGGGCTTCCTTGCTTCAGCTGTGTTTGTTTTTTCGAGTTTGGTGGCCTTGTGGGCGCTGAGTCATCTCCCTTCTCACCAAGACAACCTGCATCTCAAGGCCGTGATATAGCAGCCATCTCGGGACTCCACAGGAATATGATCCCGACAGGAAGAAGTCTGAGGAGCGAGAATCTATGAGAGAACTCTGGCAGCACGTGCAACAGTACATGCGTTCGTATATACGTCAGTGTTCGGCAGCCATGGTGTGGTACTTAGTCACCTGTGCAGTACCACCCTGGTTACAACTCATGGTTCCAGAATCATTTCCCCGTCACACTGACTGTCACAGATTCCTCTGATGTATTCTTATTACAGATGTTTCCTGTATTATTTATATTATGCTCTCTCGTCCTCGCTCTTCCTCGCTCTGTGCGTGCGTGCCAGTGCGTGCGTGCTAGGCTATGAGGCCATTAGTCTTGGCTGACCCACAACATTCCAAGAGCTGTCATAATCCGGTATTCAAGTACTGACAACTCATAGTAGTGTATATTGTAGCAGTAAGCGAGACAGTGATAACACTTGTATTCTGTAGTTGTCACCTTGCCAACCGTTAAGTTCTATCCTTATCTTCAACTTTTTTCTTTTGTCCCCCTCCCTCCCCCCACACACATTCTCAGCAAATAGTTTTACAGAGGGACAGGTAAGAAAGCAGAAAGTACGAAAAACGCTAAAAGCAATATATATATATATATATATCTGTATAGATATTTTATCCGATTATTCGTCATTACATTTATCAGTTATGGGGGGGGGGTAAGTTTTTTAAAGTTTTTTTTATCCTAAATCATGTCTGTTGCTCTGTGTATGGTTTTTCACGCTTCACGGACCGTTTCATAATATATCGGCGGACTCTAATGAGCTGGTTCTTGAAAAAATTCGTTATTACGACACAATAGTTTTTTTTCTCTCTCTCTCTCTCTTTCTATATATATATATATATTCGGATCCTCTTCCCAATTAAATGGTTTTGGGACCATCTTGACGATAACGGTGATGAGTAATGAAGCGTATCTCTAGAAACATAGCTGTCAACTTTAAAAATAAACCTAAGATATTGTCCCTGAAGGAAACTTTATTATTTGTATCTGAACCTGGCGATATACACAGTGTCAGGCAACATACATCAGAAACAAACGGCATGATGTCAGTAGTTTAGGCAACTTTACAAATGTGAACATTATACTTACATTAAAATGTTGTTTATTAGCTCTAGGAGATACAACATTAAACATTTCTGGATTACCTTATTCTCAGGTTCATTGGGTAGCAAATTTGTGATCAAACTTAATGAGTCGAACGATCTAACACCCGTAATTTTCGGTTCAAATCCCGTGGTAGGCTTGATGTTTACGAAGATGACATACACTACTTATGTGACTATCCATGAGTTAGGGTAGAGAATTCGATTTTTAGTTGGTACGGTGTTATTGGATGCTCTGTTCTTTGATGAGGAAAAGATTCTGGCATTACCTCACGAGCTGCTGAGATAAAGAACATGAAGAAAGAGGTAAGAAAAAAGATGTGAAGAGGATGAACATGCACTCACACATTTGTACACACAGACACACACACACCTCTATATATATATATATATACACACACACACACACACACACACACGCACACACATGCACACAAATAAAGATATTCAACAGGTTTTTGATACCTCATCGTCAGACAATAGATGTCTGCAGAAGCTGATGAAGGGGAATAGCAGCGGTGCCATGGAAACAGACATGCAGCAAACGGAATCAGGACTACCTGTGTAAAATGTACAAACAATCCTCGTCGTCCATCGTGATACTCAGAGATAAGACACTGCAGCCTGTCAGTTGTGAGTATTATTTATCAGATTGAAGCAGGAGCAGAATCCTGTAGCACGTGTGGAGGTTTTACCAGAGGCAACCTCGTGTATACAACTTAACCCTCATTTTTGAGCAGCTAGGAAAGTCTTGATTGCAAAGCACTTTGTGTGTGGGTCGGAGTAAGAAAGAGAGAGAGAGAGAGAAAGAGAGAAGGAAGCACCTGTTCATTATTATCTCCTTCAGTCGCCGTTTTCTGTTGGTCTGCAGTGACTGTTATCAGACTGCCTGCAGCAACCTTTTTTTTCACGAGTCGCAAATTTTTACGGGTAGAGTAATACAAAAGATGGTGACAGTAATTTATTGGTCGAATACTATAACGGGCCTTACTTGTCAGACTAATTATGTCAGACTAGAACCTTTCTTAATGTCGGGTATTTCTTTTGCTTAATCTGTGGTCTTGACTCTCGTACCTCGTTTGTATCCACACGTATCATGTCTAATTATGTTTCTTTCCCTTAGGTATCCGGGTACATCTTTAAGAGTTTGTCTTGTCTACCTACCTGATGACGAATATAGGTTTACAAAAAAGAAGAAACGCACGTCTTTATTTAGCCCTGTGTTGTTTGACACACTAGGCTCTATTGCGATATGAGTTACACGTGTTGAGTTGTCTAGTTATTGTTTATACCACTGTTCCTTGTTTTTGTTTTGTTGCAAACTGCTTTGCAGTTGAACTGCACCATCTGTTTATTTAAGACTTAAACAACCAAGAAACGCTTCTGTCTTTTTTTTTTACTTTCCTGGTGTTTTATCTATTTATTTACTTAATTTTTTTCTTATTTTTTTATTTATTTTGTTTTTCCTGCGCAATGAGCATTCTTCTGAATGGATACCTGCGCATTACAAATGGACATCATCATCATCATCTATACTGTAGTGCCTATTTTACAATAACCAGTGTTCGCAGTGTCTGATTGCTGCCAGCGGTACGATATGCTCAAAGTCTTTGACATTTTGCATGGCGTCAAACAGGTCCTCACGTGTTGCTGATGTGTTTAATAATTATTGCTATGGTACCACATGACAAACGAACTATTTTGTCATGGTGTACGTTATGTAATTTTTTTCACAATTCAGTTTAATCAAACAAAGATTTCTTTTCTTATATTTGAATGCACGCGCGCTGCCGACACAACAGGATGAAGCTGTCATCACAAATATGTCAAGACAATATGACGAGGGTCAGATTGTGTGAAATTTGTATTCCAATGGACTAAAGTACCTGGCGCCAGTTGCACAACATATTTCTAATTTTAAACACTTTTAGACATTAAATCGTTTTAGATAATCAGTTTAAAGTGCATACTACAATTTTAGAATTTTTAAAACTAAAACTGCTTTAAGTAAGATAAAGTTTTTTAAGTCTGATTTTCCGTCCTGTAAGTACAGTTTTTTATGTTCTTGTGCAATGCATCTAAATGGCAGAGAAGAGATCTTGCTTCTTTAGAACAGTTTTAAGGTTTAGAAACGTGTTGTGCAACTGACCCCAGGGCATTAGAGAAGTTATCCGGCGTGCTTCCAATCAGCTGAGTTGTCCAGAAGCGGATCTTTGCAGTTCATCACCTCGTAACACGAGATAGAAATAAATCGTATTTTGAACGGACCCAAAACTGAGTGGGCATAAAACTGTGAGTTTGGCAAACATTTGCTATCATAAGTTTTTCACGTGACTGCCCCTAGTGTTTCATGTAATGTACTTTGTTGGTTTGTACTTTGTTCTGCGTTGTTTCTTCTGTTCTACTGCCATGCATTGTATATTGTACTGTCGTGTTGACTGCTGTAGTGTTTTGTATAAAGACTAGGATATCTTTGTCTATTATAGTAAGCAGTATTGTCTGTCTTACAGAAGTAGTTTGCCTGCTGTAGATTCATGTACATTATATTATAATGTTTTGTCTATTTTTGTTCTTCTGCTTCATTGTGCCTGTTGTATTGTCTGTTATCTTTTACCATTGTGTCTGCTGCACTGCACCATGCTATTTGTTATGTATCTTGCTGCTTTGTCTGCCGTGTAATGTTCATGTAAGATACACAGTATTGTGTGTTTCTCATTGTAATGTTTGTCCACTATTACAAACTACAGTTTTCAGTAGTCACGTGGTTTCATCAACTACGCAATTCGCCGGTCATTGTTATCGGTCACTTGCCATGTCGCATGCACTGAACTGTTTTATCTACTGCACTCGACTATTTCATCTCCTGTACTACACAGTGTTCCTCGGTCACCTGCGATGTCGCAGTCGCATGCGCCGACTGTTACCCCCATGACGTCATGGCCGCGCGCCACCCGTGGTGTGTTACAGCCAGCAGGCTACAGCAGTATTTACCTGACGGCAGGTAATATCACCTAATGCACCGCACGCAGCATCTCCGCAGCGCCATCTAGCATCCTGCAGAAGCGCGCGTGTGTTTGTGTTAATTCGCTGCTTGAGCCAGTCAGCACGCTCGTGCGCCTCTATCCCTCGCCATGTTTACTGCTTTTAAGGAGTTAGATCCCCTCTATATATATTTTTTTACCCCTCCCCCAGCCCTGGCCTGGTCGTGCAAATTTTTCTTCCAGTCGCGGGCCTTACCTGGGTCGTAAGCTTTACCTGGCAGGATTTACAGGCGCGGCTGCTGTCTGGTCCCCCACCAGAAACCGCCCCACAAACAACCACCACATCGGGTCTCAGACTCCACAGACAAACGCGGGAGGAAATCTGCGCCGGTTGTTAAAAAAAAAGGCAACTGCGCTGAAAATAGCTATGTGGATTACATTTTGATAGTGGAGGGTCTGTGTGTTGTGAGCAGTCAGTGTGGGTGGGGGACATGGGAGGTGTGATGGGAGAAGGGTGGACGGGTGGGAGAGGAGAAGTAGCATCTAAACATCATCAGGAGGATGAGGTAAAAAGCCGGAGTGTACCGTTCTGCGTCTGTAGTTTGTTTTTGTTACTAGGACCTCATTTTAAATCTTAGTTAGCCTTAGATACTCCATGAAAACCGCGCAATGTGTGTGTGTGTGTGTGTGTGTGTGTGTGTGTGTGTGTTTAAGATCCTTTACCCTGAAGTTGCGCTACACTTTTTACACACGTAATCCACGATCTTTGTATCCTGTCTTCTGTGAGTGTGAATGTTTTGCAAGTCTTACCTGATGTGTCATAGTTTGTTATTTTTTCTTTGAAAGCGAAGAAATATGTAATCCATAGAGCTTTCACGTTTGTGTACAAAAAAGCTATCCAAAAAAATCTTACCTGTACAGTCTTACAAACTTACAGGAAAGGTTGGGTGGGTCTAGATTTTAAATCCACTACACACCCTGTTTGCGAAATAGGCCTTGAGGCGAGATATATTTTTGTTTTGGTAAATAACAGACTGTATCACTGGGCACATCTGATCAGCTTTTAAAAATAAAATTATCTGAGGTGGGCGGTAACAAGTGCAGAGCGATGATGACCTCACCTGCACACCTGAAAGATCTTTGACGTAAAGCAGCGACAAATGTTTAAACAGTAAAGTCGACCTGCCGTGTGATATTGAGCATGAACGAAACTGTTGACTTCTTGTGTACACCCGTTCTAAGATAGGAGGCTGTTGGCAAGATTCGGAATAAAACAAGTATGGGTTTTTTCCAATACTTCTTTTGAGACAAAAGTGTGATTGTGAATAACAAGACTGTGGGACGCATACAACTGTTACATCCGGGTTTCTTGGGATGAAGATTTCAGTTTTCGAAGCCATTGCTTCACTTTTTGTTTTTCTGCATTCATTCATTCTCTCTTCGGTAACTTGGGGAAGTGGATGGCCGAGTGGTTAGAGCGCTGGCGTCCGAACCGAGAGCGCGCTGGTTCAATTCCCGATAAGCGCAGCAAACTTCCCCCAGTCGACCCAGCTGACGGGAATGTGTACCTGACTCCATAGAGGGTTGGGGAAGGTAAGGTAGCGAGGGAGAGGAGATTGGCACCACCCTCATGTAAATGCTGGCCCCGAGAAAAGTGGGGTCTCTAACACCCCACCCCCCTACGACCTGAAAAGGTTATTGGCATCCGCCGACACACTTTCCACTTAATTAAGGTAGTGTGGTTAATTAATCACAGACTTGTCCGGGGTGTTTATATAATTTTTGCCTTAACACTCGGGGTGTGTTTGGTGGGTGTGTTTGTTTGTACCTGTCTCACTCAATGTGTGTGATGTGTTTGTATGCTTACAACACTGTGTGTGTGTGTGTGTGTTGGAATGACTTCACCTGACTTTGTGGTGTGGAGGACTGAGCGCTGTGTCATCACTCCACTCTGCGGGTGAAAGTGTTTACGCCAGGGTTAAGCACATCCCACTACCCGCTTAATGAACAGTTACTATGGCAACAGCTACTTTCTCCTCCTTGCAGGTGACACTTGCCAGCGCCGCATTGTAAAAGAAAGCAGCAGTTATTTACAGCTGTTCTCACTGCTGGCTTCACTTACAGGCTACATAAAACATATTCATTGCAGCCTTTTACCTTGGAGATCTTGTAACCATCCTGGTAACTATTGTTTTAGGACATTGCGCTGGTAATGTAAACAGGCGTGGAAGAAGTAGTCCTGCAATGACGTGTTGCCTCACACGGGTTTCGATCCGGCTAGTGGGACAATACCGACAGGTTCGGACACCGCTGCCCGCTGCCTTGCTCACCTTTTCTCACCAGCAACACAGTTTGTGTAAAAATACAACCAACACCACACAACGACTCAACCGCCAGCACCACGTGAGTTCGCCAGTCGCTCCACCTGTGCCTGCAGCATCAGCAGTCTGATAACGAGGACAGTAAGCTGGAAGCATCTGCATTCCTCGTTGCTTTATCGCCGGTCTCATCTGACTAGTCCAGTGCAGGCAGCAGCGAGGCACCACCGCGCTTTTACGTCAGTTAAACACCAGGTGGAGCTTGTCAGATGGGTCACGTGATCTCTTGTACGAGACTTGACGAGACTTTTTTATCTTTTTGTGCTGAAAGAAAAAAAGACGTAAGGAAGAAAAGAAAGAGAAGAATTCACCAGTTTTGAGAGAAAAACTGCTTTGTTTTAAGTATAGTCTGCTAATTTCACGCTCTTTGAAGAAACTTGATGATAGTGACTTGTCCAGTCTTACTATCAACTAATGTTGTGCTCTCTTGAATTAGATGTTTGGTGGACGTGTGTTAATTCCTTATTACTAAGTCTACAATCTATTTTAGTTACATTATAAATAAGTCAGTGCAAGTAAACTTGAAAATAGTCTATAGGCGACTGTGAAATGTTAGTGGTCTACCACCTGGAATGCAGAACCCAACCCTTCCACCAGCCACTTTCAGCTACCCTAATAAGTTATCTACCCAAGTGGTAGAGCGGCGGACCTGTTCAGTAACTGGCACCAGCAGACTTCAACCCCCAGACTTGTTATTAAGTAATTCCAACTGTCTAAATGGCTATATCCTCCTCCTTTATTCTCTCTTGCACGCAGGTGTGCATCGGTCGCACCTGGCTGTCACCGACCACAGCCAGCTTCAAAGGTAAACACGTGCTTAATAGTTGTTTATACTTTGATGCTGCTTATCCCCCTCCCCTCCATCACTCCCATGAAACAGCCACGACCCATCGTCTTGAAAGTAAACAACTGCATGCAGTGGTTACCGCCCTTACTTGCACCAGATCTGTAGTGTAGCCTGCTGTAAGAAAGGAATAAACCTGACTGTGACTACAGTGAGATTGACCTGTTAGCTAGCAGTCTGTGAAGGAAGCATGAAATATTGATTTCATCCAACGAATAAAAACCATGTCTGGCATGTTTATGCCTCCTGTGTGCTTGTTATGGCAGCTCTGGCCGCTTTCCCTGACCGATGAACGCCCCTACATATCAGATATAATTCACTCGATATACATCTTTATCTTCATCTCTCAGCTCTGACCTAAGCTCAGGAGGAAAGACCGTTGGTGTCTCGCAGCTAGGTGTCGGTGATGTCAGAGTACAATTAGATTGCTGACGATGGTTGAACACACCCACTGTAAGTGATGCTATTTCTGCCAGACTTTCAAACTGTTTTTTCAATGCTGGCCATTTTAAGTAAGAAGGCCTAGCTCCAAGTGTCACGTGACTTTGCGTATGTCTTGACACAGTGGAGTTGGAGTTGTTGGACACATCCTGGAAGCCGCCTCTGAAAGTTTGAGGTGCACTCAAACACTGGCCTCGAGGCGAGGTCTCAGTCATTTATCGTTTAGGTGTTGATCTTTGTCGTGTCATTCTTTATTTAAGAGGATTACATTTGCGCTGGAAGACGAATTTTACGATCTCCCTGCCTCTTTGTAGGTGGCCTTCGATCATTAAACATGTCCACCCTGTTGTCTTGTAGGCGATTCAGGACACCATGATGTCAGAGTCTCATCACCATACACTCGGGAAAGTCTCGATGAAAAACTGTGACATTTGTTTGCGTACTTTCTATACAACCACTTGGACAGGCCCGGCTCACCACTTGTGAGACCGAAAAAGCTCATTTGTGATCTACGTCTGACCATTTTTATCATCTTTGATCCCATGTTGCCAAAAGTTGAACATCTTCACATCCTCTTACTCACTCTACCCTCACTAGGACATCTCCAATGAGCGCGCCTCACGGCTCTTCTTAATATTAATTTACATAATTATCGAAAGTTTATCTCCTTTCTCAGCTTAGTCCATCATCAATTAGAAATTACAAACCTCTGTAGGGTCCTTATGCTTTATATTAAATGCACAAACTAAATTCCCTAAAAGTTTTTAGTGTTTAGCTTCATTGACATCGCGGACAAAGCACCTAACACCGATGTTTTTTCTTCTCTGTTTAGTAAACTTTGTAATGCGGTTATCTCACCATTGAAATCCGAATAAGGTCTATTGAAAATAAAACTAGTGAATGACCCATGACTTATTTTACTTTATTTTTATTTGATCTTGCACTAAAATGTATGTTAATGTACGGATAGACAAAATGCCTGTACTCTTTCTTTCTTTCTTGTGGGTAATGTGCTAACCCTTGCTAGGTGGGGAACAATACACATGTACGAGAGAGCATGCCGTCTTTGTGCTAAACTTTTTCGGAAGCTGACCTCATCGCTCGGTGTCTTTGCACCACAACCTGTCAGCATCGCTGGTGGAGGAGCCTGAGTGCATTTCCAGCAGCATCTTGAGTTCAGTCGCCCACATGAATATAAAAGGCACTTGTTAAGCCCGCCAACCCCCCTCTCACCCCATTCATCCCTCCTTCTATTCCTCCAGAGAAAAATCGAGGACTTTCCTCGCCCGCCTAATTTATTCGGTATTTAGGCTTCAAGACATTTAGGTTGTGGTGATGCAGGTGAATGGACCTCCCCGTACGACCCGCATTCCGGGGGGGGGGCGCTGATCCTGGGGTGCTTTTCCTCAGCGACTGTTTGTACAAATTTATATATGTTTACATTTTGTCGATGTTTGTTACCATTGTGCGAACTCTTTGGTATATACTTTCTTTCTTCACTCTCTTTTTCTCTTCCTTTCTTTTCGTTGACTTTATCTTCATGTTTCTCTCTTAATCTCTCTTTTTGTCTCTTTCTCTCGTTTTGTTTCTTCCTCTCTTACTCTTTCTGTCTTTTTCACTCTTCGTCGTTTTCTTCCTAATTTCTCTCCTTTTAGTCATTTTTTTCTCTGTTTTTCTTCTTCTTTTCTCCCTTTCTCTCTTGGTTTTCTCTTTTTGTTTTCTTTGTTCACTCTTCGATCTTGTCGCCTCGTTATCTTTCGTGTTTCTATTTTTCCCCTCTTTGTTGTCTTTATTTTTTCTTTTACTCTCTCATCCTGTCTTTATCTTTCTGACGTTCGCTCTTTTCCTGTCATCGTTTTTCTCTATTCTTTCTTTCTTTCTTTCTTTCTTACTTACTTACTTACGCTTGATTTATGAGAGAGCTTGTTAATGTATCTGCATGTTGACATGTAACATGTTCCCACGTAGGTTCCATCCTTTTCTCTCCACCTTTTATTTTTTTCCACCCTGTCTGTCTGTCTCACTCACTCATTCACACACACACACACACACACACACACACACACACACACACACACCATTTCCAGTTTCCTCTACCTGTCCGCGAGGCGTTTGGCTGGTCCTGCACTTTGTCTAACGGCCACACGATGACACATCCCGTGTTCTGGTTTGTGTAGCCTTATAACTTCGTAAAATAAAGAAAAATACGGAATTCCAAATGCCGACTTTGTCATTGTTTCTCACCACTCTAATCCATTGTTAAGAGATAATTAGGTACAAGTGCTTTCTGCGAAACATTAGTTTCTTTATTTCTGTTGCCTCCTGGAGGAGCTCAGCTCAGTCCATTGATGGTCGTCATCTGAGTTCATTTGAACTGTGCTGGTCGTCGGCGGGCGACAAGATTCTCCACAATGGCCTTTTCTGAACGATAGTAACAAAGTCCGGAGTTGGAAGGTGCCTTCACTCTTCACTTTCGCCAGCAAGTTCTCTAAATACACATCTGGGCATTGGCGTCCCTGAAGGATGATGTCAAAAGCTGTGGCATATCACAAGAAAAGTTTGTGACTTTTTACTGCTTCCAGAAAAGTTTCAAGGGGCCGAGCAGAGAGGAGACCGTGCCCCAAGAAGTTCATTTTACGAGCAAGGCTTCGAGAAATTAAAAAAAAATCACCATACAAAGATACTTTTCATACTCTACCCAGAAATGTGTACAGTCTATGAACAGTAAAGGTCTCAGAACAACAGACCCGGATGCTGGTTTCCCCGAGAGCTCTTAAGTTCTCCCTTGTCAAGGGATGAGCTCCTACCGGCTACGTTAGAGGCGGTTTAATGAGTTAACGGCCTTCCTAACCAGAAAGACATCGTCGACTATTTGACAATGTTTGACAAAATTTTATACATGGTGCTCATATATATAGTCATACATTGCCAGCCTTTGTCCGCTTAAAGCCCTTTACACAGGTATTTCAAGTTAATCTTCGCTGTCGCTTGGTCCTGACAGGATCCATAAGACTAATCTCCTCTGATGACAAGCCAGGCACACCAATGAAGGGAAAAAGATGTCAGCAACAAAGAAAGGTTAAATATTTTACCTTCTCGCTAATTTCCGAGTGAACCCTCATCGCAAGATTTTAGCGGCTGTTAAGAGCTACCAGAGGAGCCAAAGGAAGTAAATCATGGCTGCAGTTTGCTTGCGGCTTCTTGTATAGTCGCTGGTGACCGGTTTATAAATCGGAAACAAGGAGACATTTACTGATGTCGGTATCTGTGATCAACCAATTAGGGTTACCATTCCAGTGACAGGGAAGGAATTGTGTTATAAGTCTGGTCAGACTTAAACAGCAATTCACCCATCCATGCAGAATGGTGTCATACACAGAAATAACAGTGTGAGGGACAGAAGAAATGAAACTAAGAGATTCCATCTTCACTAGCGGTCACGTGCTTACCCATGGTGTCGGTAGCAACACTGGCGGACACAGTCTCATGTTTTCACAAGCATTCATTCTTGTCTGATATTGTTTTATGAAATGAAATAATGTATAGCTGGAAAATGAGGAAATGTTTATCTTGAATGGTAGATCTATAATAGACGGGTTAGAGGATTAGAAGCTGTAGTTTCCAACTGGAAACAAGGGAGAGTGGAGGAGCTCATTGATTTAGTCAGCTTTACGATAGTGATAAGGGCGAGCCTACTCCAGGCAATCAATCACCAGTGATGGGCCTGTACAGGAGCGCACGTGAAGCACGTGAAGCACGTAAGGCATCTGGAAAAAGGGGTTAAACTGTTAAATTGGTGAAGGTACGAATGCTTAATCTGAGTTTGACTCTGACTGCTCTTTAATCTGAACAGTGAATTCCACATCCTCCCATGTCCAGCATTCCGCCCCTTTTGGTTAGACAGTTTTTCTAGTTTTCTTTCCCCATCATCATCATGATCATCGTCGTCGTCGTCGCAATGTTTGTAATAATATTAGCTATAATAAAATTTGAGTTTCACTGTGTTCTGTGCTGAGCTTATAGAAAAACAAGGAGGTATTGTTAGACTGTTCAGACTTTAAAAATAAAATGATCAGGCAATCAGAAGTGCAGGGGCAGGCAAGCAGGATGACAGTTTCGATCTTGTGAGCCGCCAGACACCGCCGTTGTCACCAAATCCTCTGTACACAGACCTTATTGATCAACAGTCTCACCAGTGGCTCCCCTAGCGCCAAAAAGCAAGAACCTTGCTGTAGCCTCAAGGCATGGTTGAGGTCGAAGGGGGGAACATTGTAATGGAGGCTTATGAATGCTTCCAGGCACCCTGTCTGAAACACTGTTTGGGTCCAGAGTTTGTACCTACTGTAATCTGCCATCAGGATAATCTACTTTTCCCAGACATCGCCGCGCTTCTTGTGAGTTGTCGTGTGTGCAGAGCAGTGGCTAAAGCATCTGTTACCATGACAGTCAGAATTGGGTGTCATGGGTTCGTATCTCGATTCCAGCTTACCTCTTTCTATATGTGACACATCTTTACAGGGCTCACTAACGATGTTTTTCTTCTCGTACTTCAATTTAGGGTGTGTGTGTATGAGAGAGAGAGAGAGAGAGAAAAAAAAAGTGGGTGAGTGAGTAATTATGAGTTGAATGATGGAATGAATTTGTTCTACCTGAGCCAATGAGCATCATATTTAAATTCACAGTAACATTATTACCCTATTCCACAAGCAGAAAAGCTGACCAGTGATTTATTTCAATCGTAACAATAAATGTGCTCGGTCATGTAAATAGCAAAGTGTCCTGCCATATTTTTCTGAATAAATTTATTTATGACTCGACCAGAGGCTGAGAACTTGTGAGGTATCAGTGCTAAGACCTGGAACTCTTACTGCAGGAAAGTATTGAAGTGATTGTCGTTCTTGGTAAGAGAGATGAAGTCGATGAGACATGATGCCATTATTCCAGTTGGTCGTCCTGGACAGACGAATGAATCCAACATGTTTACTGGGACCTTCACAGGCTTAGATTCTTTTTGATCAGCATCCTTTTCTGATAAATTAATGCTCGCGATATTATTTTAAAATCCTTTTTATTACTGGTATGTGATACTTTTTGTCATGTGGAAACACTTCTGGTTGTACGAAGGTGCACACTGGAGTGTGTATGCAAGACCACACACATTATTACACGAACATAGAGTTTTATTCCTGTGACAACTAGGTTAGGAACTAAACTTGAATAATCAATATGTCGAGGGCCTGTATCTTTCTACAAAGAACAGAACCCATACTTAAGTAACTTGAGGCGCAACGCAAGTCAGTAAATTAACTTTTTTTCGCACTTTTATGCACCTTGCAGAGGCAATAATTATAGTTGTTTTTTATTTTAGTGTGGGTAGATTTTTTCATGTCTTTCTCTTTGTGAGGTTTGCAATACAGTGAGGTCGTCGATGCGGTATTGTTGTAGGTGGGCATTTGATGTATGAGATTATATTGGTGGTTGAAGTTGATGGTGAGACGTGTTCAGCAGCACGGCAACAGAAGCTAAATTGGTAACAATACAGAATCTTGAAAGAAGTCAAAACAGTTTTGTGTGTTGCAATGGATAAAAGAAAATAAAAATAGTTCTTTAATCCTAGTGCATGGAGTGCTGAAATATTGTGTTCGTTGCCTTTGTTGGGATTGTTGCTATGAGAAACAAGAGTCTTTGTTGATCCGAGGAGAAAAAGTAATGGGTGGGGTAATGGAGACTGGGGGTCGGAGGTATGGAATAGAAAAGAGAGAACACTACAAAGAGCAGATCGAATGAAATTGAGACACAGGAGCTCGATCCAAAGACACGAGGACAAGAAATTTAGGACGAACAAAAACATTTCCCGTAGTTAATTTTTGCAGTGCATTTTTCATTTGTTATTCGCATTAATTGTTCCAAAAATATATTCCTTGTTATCGTATTTTCTTAAGAAGTCAGATGAGAAAAAAGAAGTAAGGAATGAAAAATCTCTCCCACAATTTTTCCCATATTGCACTTTCACTTGATAAGTCCCACAAATTGAAGTTCCGGGATGTATCAAGATTTGGACGAAGAACCTGCCAGGGACTTACAAAGATTTTCCAAAGGTCCTAAAGTAAGGTAGGAGATAACTTTATAGTTTGATTATGAAGAGTACCCGAAGGTTATCCTGTAGGAATTTTAGCCTAACTGCTTTGATTTTGAAGAGTTCCAGAAAGTCCTCAAGTAGGTGTATAATAGGTTGGTGACTTGGGTGAGTTTGATGACTTTCCTAAGATTTTGAATGTGTGCGTGTTCCCGTGTGTATACTTAATGCATGTGGTTATTGTGTGCTGAGTGTACACGTGCTTACATTCAAAGTTCGTATGTCTGTGCGCATATATATATATATATATTGAAATGACAGTTTATAGCTTACGATCTAAGTACTAAGTGATAGAATATAAAAACAAATATGTCAATAAAAGGATATGTTGTATATGATGTAAAAAAGTTATACATCCTTCTCTCTTTCACGTGGCCTCTATGTTATGGAAATGGTAATCTTTTCTGACAACATCTTGATTCTACAAGGTGGGGAAGAATTAGACAGATAAGTGATTGACTTTTTGATGACAGCTGACATCGTTAATATACTGTGAAGAGTTAAAGGGCAATGATTGTCCTCTTTCTTCCTCTTTTATGAGGATGTTAAAGCAGATTCTACCATGCTAATGACCTGTTTCCAAACTGCTAACCTGCAGCCTGAGGCTATCACAGGGCAGTAAGGTGAGCCGTGTGACAGCTGTGTGAGTTGTGGTAGTGTAATGCACTCGGCAACACGCAACCGCATGCAAAGCTCGACAATGAACGATCATTGCCTGAAACACGATAAGAGAAGGGCCTGTCCTCTCTCCTTGTCATCACCAACCAGGTCAACAGTACCTTCTGTTACACGATAAACCCCGCCAGTGGTGTTGTCTATGTGCCTGAAAAATATATTTTTGCTACCTTTAGACGAAAATGACATTAAAAACGCAAATGGTAAACGAAAGCAAAGAAACAAAAAACAATAAATGATGGACTGAAGAAGCAAGGACGGATGCACACAGCTTTGTTTTCCTGACTTCAAAGGAGGTCTTTCATGTAAAGTTCGAGGATGTTTGACCATCAAAGGTTGCAAGTTCGTAGGAGGAAGAAGTGTAGACAAAGGCAGGAGACTCGTAAATAATAAACACTCTTTTTTCAAACGCATTAGTACGGGCTATCGGCCTTGACTTTGACATGCTGTGACCTCACGATATTTGGACGATCCGTTTGTATGACCTTTGTCCTTTGATGCCAGCTGCACGACCGATGACCGTGCTTGGCATCTTCAGGTCTCAGATGTAACACTAAATAATTAAACCAGTCTAGAATAGTTTCTCTCTGCATCTTCTTTACACACTGAGCACCAAGACTGCTTACGTACAAGAAAGCGTTGGTTGCCATGAAGAAAAAATTCATTCTTGGCACATAATAAACATGTAAGAAACAGAAATATTTACGATACATGTAAGTTCTCTCGAACGATGTGGATGCTGTCGTGGGTGCTCATAATCATCATACTCGCTCTCCACCCTAAAAACACAAAATAGCTTCTGAAAGCGAGTGGCCATATCAAAGAGATGGAGACAAAGGTGTGAAGATACAGCCTCACCCACAAAAGAGTCTGAACGACAGACACAGGAGGCGCACTGTGATATCGCCCATACTCACAAACTGTCAGGTGCAGGGAAGATTTTCGGCAGGTGTACTTCTGACAGGCTGGAGAGGCTTAGATAAGGCAGACATTAGAGGCGAGAGGCTGCTGCTGCTGATGTGGACCAATTTTCTAGTTTTCTGGGAGGCCCCGCAAGGAGAGAAGAGGGATTTTTAGGCAGCTGGCTATTAGGAGCCGACTCTGATGAGGAACAGTTTCGAAATAATGCGATACCGTACTATGCGATATTGTGTATTGAGAACACCTTTCTTTCCCTTATCTATAAATATATATTATATGACATGAGTATTCACGCAGCCCTTTTGGATAATTAAATTCATAATATGAATGAATGAATGAATGAATGAATTAATTAATGAATAATAATAATAATAATAATAAGAAGAAGATGATGATGATGATGATGATGATGATGATGATGATGATGATGATGATGATGATGATGGAGGAGGAACAAATGAAGAAGAAAGAAAGGAAGGAAGGAAGGAAGACAACTACAGAGACAGAATAAATAGGAAGTGTAACAGACAGAATATAGAGAAAATAACATGATGGCTGCTTTCTTACAAAACAGACCTGCACCAGGGGAATAAACTCGTGTCACTTTGATTAAATGTTGTTTAGATAAACTTTCGGAAGCCATTCATTTTGTCTCATTATGCTTAATAATGTTGAGGCGTACCATATCTTCTTTAAAAAATAATAAACTCAAAAAACCCAGGAGATAAAAGGAGTTTGTGCGTAGAAACCCCAACCGGCAGGCGAGAGCTCGCCTCTAGCAAGGTAACTGAGTGACTGAAGCCAAGCACTGAGTTACATGGCTAACAATTTGACCAAAATGCTAGGACTTAGCCATTCAGCTAACAGTCAGTGACCTCCCGTGGCACCCGCTCCCTGGGGTCGTGAACTGTGTTTCAGTTTCTAGCTTCGTTCCCAAGCAGACCAAAAAATTGTTTTACTAAAATATCCATAGACACCTTAATCTAATCTTTGTCATTGTTCTCGTTCATGGAAGAGGGCTAGTGATACTGGGGAATTTATTTGCTAGGTGTGTGTGTGTGTGTGTGTGTGTGTGTGTGTGTGTGTGTGTGAACACTTTGCGTGTAAGCTGTAGATAGTTATTTCTGTAAGCGGTCAAATACCACACATTTTTGTTTAGCTCTGAGTCAAGTTCGGATCATCAGGGAAAGTAAAAATCCCACAACCAGGACACATATTTCCCTCAGGCTGGCAGCCGACGACTGTACCCTGTCTGTAGCATTCTTTCTTTCCAGGTGTGCTTTGCAGAGGAGCTCAAAAGATGCACGTGACTATTTGTTCTATCCAAGAAGCCACGAGATGGATGTTAGTGTGTTAAACAGAGTCAAAGCTTAAAGGATCAGACAGTCCTTTTCATTTATTTACAAAATATTTGTAAAATATAGACAGAGAGGCTGGAACATTCTGCTACGAGTTCCTCAGACTGATGGATACTAAGGCTATAGCAATTAAATTCAATGTTAATAATGGGGACAGCTTACTTGCTCTACCCCTTCTCATACCTTGGCAGTTGAAACCTTGGCTTCCCTCCCTATAACTTACAAAAACTCAACACATATCACGATACAGCACAACACCACACAGCCTATCACAACAGATCATTGTTTAACACTTCAAACAAAAAGCAAGACATAATACACAGAGTGTAACATACACAAGAATCTTTAACAAGATGTTGGACCTTCCGTAAATTTTTGAAGTTCCATCGAGAAAAACTCCGGTGGGAGTCGTGCAATGTCTGAGCACCATATTGTATTTAACACTCACCATATTGTATTTGACACTCAGCTGCTACCTGAAGCAAAATGTAGTGGTTTAAATAAGAATATCCAGAAGGGAGATCTGCCGCCTTAAAAATGTTAGTAAGTGGTTCTTTGCCAGCCATTTGAAACAGAGAAATAGAACGTGCGGCTGTGTTACAGACTCTAGGCGCCTCTCCTCATTGATTACAGAAGCCATTTTGCTGGGAGATGTTTGTGCTGAATTCACAAAAGGGAAGAAGTTAGTCACAGCATGCACGAGTAGGGAGGCAGCATTGTTACCTCCTATCATGCCGTTAACCGTTTCTCTGTCAGATGTTGTTGTTGTTGTAGAGTAAGGTCATGCCACAAGCGAAATCACTTTTCTTTGTAGATGTTTTTCTTCGTTTTTATTTTCTTTATTTACCTTGCTTTTCAAAATAGTTTTAGTTTTTAGTAAACTCTTTAAAAGCAAGATGCGAAAACACTGCATTGCACGCTGTTGAGAAGAGAAAAGCTGTCATGGAAGGGGTTAAGGACTGAAGGCAGCAGTCTGCTATAAACTGTGGCACGTGCTGGCGGGGCGTGTGGGCGCTCAGTGCCGCTACTTGTCTCTTCTGGTCACGTGCGTTGTTAATTCACAGGTACATTCCTTACCCATGCCTGATTATGCGCATCAAGACAGGGAAAGAACTGAGTTTGAAGACTTGACCTACAAAAACAACCGAACGGAATGTGACAGAGGAAAACGCCCAGCGAAAACATGCACGGGAAAAAGGAATTTTCAAAACTTTAGTAGGGTGCATTATTTTTTTCTACAGACTGGGTAAAACTTAATGCAAGGTACTCTTTCCCCAAATCTAGGTAAAAACTATTTTTTCCTGTTTTCTGTTGCCTGCAGACATCACCGTGAACAGAAATAGTTTAACGACACAAACATCACGATAGTACACGGATGTGTTTACTCTATGAAGCTTTTAGGCAATAGGTAAGCTACACATATTACTTATGTGTTATTCACTCACCCCTTAACTGGAACGGGTGGTTGTGGGAAACAAATGGATAGACGAAGACAGTTGACAAGGCTGCCACTCACGCCCATCTGGACCATGGTGAGCAGGTCCTGCACCAAACGACAACTCCAGTCCTTCAAGTTGGTAAACCAGCTCTTCTGGCTACCACGGCGTCTACCTTCCTCCCAAGTAACCTCGAAGGACAGTCTTTTACAGAATCTCATACCAAGTCACATGCCCAAGCCAAACCTGCATCGCTTGACCATCAGAATAGGGGTTCCTGGTGTCCTGCGAGTGTGGTGACAATACTTCGTACAAAGTCATTAGTTTTATGCTCCCTCTACGAGATTAGGAGGAGCTTCTTCAGGCACTTGTTTTCAAATCCTTGGATTCCCTCTCTGTATCAGCAAGAAGAGGCCACGTTGGGCATCAGTATTACAGGTAATGCAGGATGGACTTGTACTGATTATAGTTGGTAGTAAACCTGATGTTATAGTTGAGCCTGACCCTCTTCAATCTAACTACTTCCAATGCTGCTTTCGCGATCCTGATGCGGATATATGTCGTGAGCTGTCGTCCTTGGACAGGTGGTTCCTAAGTACTTAAAGCTGCTTCCCTCTTGTTCGTGTGATATATACTGTGCCGTTGCCAAAGACAATGTCTCTTCTTTTATGAGACCTCATCACCCTTCCATATTCCTTCAACTGGTCTGTCGGTCTGTTCATGAGGTCTTCCAGTTTTCCGAGGGTGCCTGCTGTCAGATACATGTCGTCTGCAAGGTGTCGTCGTGTGCCAGTCAGTCTTAAACCGATGGCAATAGAAGTTTGATGAACTTTTAGGAAGTCTAGCATGATGTTCTCCGGAAACAGATGCTACGCAGCACAGAGGATAAGAGACATCATTGGTGAACTATAAATACAGCTCTCATTTGAATATCCCGGAGTCCTGCGCTCCTTAACCTCTTGTATAGCACTTCCATGACTTGGACGAGACCGTCTTCCATATTGAATTCTTTTAGTGGAATCTACAAGCACTGGTCAGGCTAGTTATGATGGAATGTCGATAAAACTTTTAGGTACGCATTCGGTATTGTGTTAGCAAACAGATTTAGCCAAGGACAACATGCTTCACACACCCCTTTGAATGTTTATTTGAATATTAAGGAGACCGTTGGGTGAAACTACATACTAACAAGGGTTGTTTGCTTATTAGTTAACCCAGTGCCTTACATCCGTCTGCCTGGCCGTTTATCTGTGTGTGTGTGTGTGTGTGTGTGTGTGTGTGTGTGTGTGTGTGTGTGTGTGTGTGTGATTGTGTGTTGTAATAGGACGCACATACACTTACCTTGCATACGCACGACACATATTACACACATACACCACGCTCGACGAGCCCCCCCGTAGATGGGGATGAAGGTGAAGAGATTTCTAGTTGATTTATGGAAGATGAAGAACTCGCTGCTCTCTCTTTTCTATCTGGCCATGGAACCGTCATCTTTCTTCTTCTTTTTACGTCATTCTTTTCCCAAAATGACGACGAACAAATGACGCACACAAGACGTCAAACACAAGACACCATTCACACACCAAACAATACAAGACCCACCCCTAACTCATCACATGTGTGCACGTGAGAAAGAGAAAATACTTTTACTCTCCCCTCCATCAGTCGACCAATAACTTGGAAACGAATTATCATTCACGTACACGCATGCTCTTGACCTAATAAAGAGAGCTACCAAGACATAATTTATGCAGCCTCTTTACCTTCTCACACTTGAGCCTGAAACTATTAACTTTTATTTTTACAATTAGCATCCCCTCTGATTCCTTGCCATCTTCTTCAAGCTGACGCTGGAGTAGAAGGCGTGGTTACATGTAAGTGGAAGGAATCCTCGTGTAAAGGTTTCAAATACCCTGCACGTCTGCTTCTCGGCAGTGCTGTCAGTCTGCCCACTCTGTCCTTAATGTAGGTATACAATCAATCAACCTTGTGTTTTCTATTTTAGTGCCACCGCCAGCCAGTGACTCCGTCTTTCTACAGCGGCCTCGACCGCCAAGACATTTAGCGGCACAACCAGGTCACAAGGTTGTTTTCAGTGGCACCATCAGGCCACTCACTCTGTCTGTCTTTAAGAGGTACCACTAAACCGCCATGCCTGTCTCTTAGCCTTATCAGACCACGATATTTGTCTCTTTTCAGCATCAACAGACCGTGTTAAGACTTACAGTATATACCTCACCCAATACAGAAAAATCCCAGGCTGTCATTTTCATTTTCTTCCTTTTTCTGAGTTTTTAGGACGTGTTGACCACTCCTCAAACCAGTGTTCGTTTGCTTCAGTTTCCAGATTACGAAGGTGGTGGGGGGGGAGTAGCTAAAAATAATGCTCCCCCATGTGTTTTTTCCCTCGTAGGAAATCGTCGTCCGCACGAGCAGCCCAGTCTCACCCCCAAGTATTGATTTGTTCTCCCGCTGGAAAGAATTGATGCTGAGCCAAGTTGCCCAACATCCACCAATATTCACCCCCAAAAACTTGCAGCACTGGAGGACAATTTATTCCACTCATTGCCAGTCATTTTCCCATTTTTTTCGTGAGTGGACAACAGAGCCAAGGATACAGCTAGACGAGAGCGGCAACAGCTCAGGGACAGCTGTGAGGGAGGAACAGTAGTCGTAGGAAAATGACGAGAGTTGTAGGAGGATGATGGTAGAAGTATTTGTAGTTGTGTGGCAGACAGTTGTTTATGAAGCTCAGGGAGGATGGCAGTTGTTGTTTTACTGCACTGTTAAAACTAAGGAAGTTTGTTGTATGGACTGACAGTTGTTGTATGAGATTATCTATCAGTCTGTTTATCTATCTGTCTACCTATCGACATACATCAGAGGATTTATAGATTGCAATGTACCTTAAACTGTTAACTCACATCCTACAACTACGGATACGATAAGCTTTTGCTGTAAAAATTCGAGGAAGGCGTTGCTTTGGATGCTGCTGGTACAGCCATCACCACTATTTCTTCCTCCTGCTCCTTTTGCTATTTCTTGTCCCTCTTCTTCCGGCGGTCCTGAGGTACAACATATACTTGACGCCAATTCATCAAGGATCGGATGATGTGTGGTTCAAATCTTTTCTCATGCACGATGCTTTTTTGTCTGCATGATGCCAGCCGCTTTTGCCGGGATGTAGCCTTTATTGACTTTGAGTAAAAGATGTTTTTCCCTACCAACAATCCTCCTTATTATCTCTACTTTTTTTATTTTACGTCCTGAATCCAGCTTCGTTCTCTCCTTGAGTAAGTGATTCTGCGAAGCTGAACGTGGTTTTAACCCTTTATACGCCAGCGATCAATAGTCTCCGCGTGAAGACCTGCTCACGAGACACCAGCAGGAGTGTCATCCGGGCACTTTCCCCATGATGAGGATTTGTGCTGATTCATCGCAACACGATACCCCCGCGGTAACCCGGCAACACGAACGTGAGGTTCTTGCTCGGGCTTCCTCCTACAGTACCGGCTGATGATTCACGTGCCAGTGTGATAAATAAACAATTTATTATCTTTTAAAAAGAGTTAGTTTATGTCTAAATGTTATTCTACTTGTTACATGACATTTTATTGTGCTTTCTGTTTTGTAGGTGTTCGTCTTTCGCTAGGTGTTAAACCGCTTTATAGTAAGTTGTGATTTCGTGGAGGTTTCATTAACTTTTCGTTCATAATCTGATTTCATTATGTGTTCTTTACCACTAAACCATTACCGCTCCAAATTTACCAACTCTCTCTTTATTTTAACTGTTTACATTGAGGTGTCATAAACTTTCTGTTTATACTCTGATTTTATTATACATTATTTCATGATATATGACGACATAAATAATACTGTATTTCATTATACATTATAAATATAACATTATGCATTATTTCATTATACATCATGAGATGTATATCATGGGAGGACTCACAGCCTGCGGTCGAATGTGAAGCAAAAGGTCGATCATTGGAGACAATGTTAAACACGTGGCTGTACAAATCCTCAGGCAGTTTAACGGCTTTTTAACGGAAATTAATCCCTGATTTATGAAGGAGAGTGAAAGTGGCGCGAAGAGAGGGATGCGCTTCCCCTAGAGACGTTGAACCACTTGCGTTCCGCTGCCCCTTCAGTCTCAAGGCTATGGCGAATCTTTAAGATTTGACTTTAGCCGTATCGCACTCGGCAGAAGCCATGGCAACAGCAGATGATGCGGAGAGGGGTATGATGAAGAAGGGGGGGGGGAAAGTGAGAGATGGAGTGGCAAGAGAAATGGTGGTGTGCGCAGCCAGCAGGTAATTTGATTGTAGAGTTACAGAAACCAGTCAACAGCGACCTGTGGAGTAATAAGGCTAGCGAGCCTAGTGTGCATTAGACGAATCTCTCAGCTGGAGGGTGTGCGCTTTGTTAACAATTATTAACGCTGGTGGTTTGTGGAGTGTCACCTGCCAGACCAACCCCCAGCAGCACTGAGCTTCTCTGCCTTCCTTCTTTCTCTCTTTTCCTCCCTCTCTCTCTCTTATTACCGTTTCCCACTCCCTCCTTTTTTTCTTTTCTTTGTTTTCTCTCAACCGACCCACCGTTTACAGCTTTTTAAACTCTTCCACCTAATAAATCTTTCCACGGTTCACTTTTAAGGAGCCACTGTCAGATTTCGAAAAGAAGCTAAAACCATGCAGAGCACACATTATGAAAAAAAAAAAATCTTTACAGATTTTGTAAACTATTACACATGGACACACATTTAAAAATATTAGTTAATTCAGTCACTTGGGTTTTAGTTACCCTTCTTGTATTTCTATCTGTTGCCTATTGTTTGAATATTTGATTTGTATTCTTGTATGCATAGACAATGTCCTGCAATGCCCAATGTGATATATCGCAGGGTTACAGTTGTAGTCTGCGTTTGTACTTGTTTGTATTTGTTTATTTAAGATACAAGAATATCACTGTTCTTACAATGTAGTTTTTTGCGCTGTTAATACTTTTAATCTATTAAATAAGTAGTTCTGCATTGGATGTTCTCTGGTTCCTTTCATTATGATGCCAATACAACCAGTGGATGTAGCAGATGTCATCAGTAACAGTAGCTGCATCCACGCGGAAGCAGAAACAGCAAGAGATAAAGTGAGATGCTATGAAGTACATTCAGACAGTGAAAGGTTTCTGTGTTTCTGAATCTATGTCTGTGCTGTTTCAGAAAAAATGTACAAACTTGCTAAAATAGCCCCCAGGGAGTAAAGATGTCTCTAACAATGGCATTTCAGTGTGAAAGTCAGTGTAGTTCCAGTAACTGAATGGACGACAAAGGTTCATGTGTTTTGAGAAACCTATTAAAGATTTTCGCGAAACTTGTCTGTCAGTCTGTCGGTCTTTATTTCTTAATTGGCATTCTTAGTTTCCTACCATTATTTACCTTCTGATAAGTTGTTTGGTTGGCTTCTCTCGAGCTCCGTCCTTTCCTTTCTGCTTCCATGTTATGACCATCATTGCTTTCACTAGTGACAACATAAGACTGTTTTGTTTCAATGGCCTTCAACCACATTCAACAAAAGCAGCCTTCTTGTACTTCTGCAGCGGTAAAAAAAGAGAGCAGCATTGTTCTTGTATCTTTGTGATAAGTGTGATAACAGGTGGGTTACTCCATGGCAAGTAGACACAGGGAGTCATTGATTTATTACCAAACTTTTGCCAAAGCATACTAAGTGTCATAAGGTTAGATCGCTATTCTAAAGCCTTTGAGGGGGGAAGAAACAACAGAAGCTGGTGACTGTCGGTGTCTAACATACATCCTTAATGAGAAATCCACTGGCTAAGTTACCGTAGATAGAAAGGCTGAGATAAAGGAGTTATTTTACTTCAAGGTTTACGGTCAGGACTTATCTTAAACTTTACTCCAACAAGACCTCAGTCTGTTAAGTTAAACAAAAATCTTTTTTAAAGGGAGTAATTATGTAAAGTACACGGGATAAAGGAGGAATAATAGTAAGAGAGAAAGTCCTGCATAAGCTTGTAATTGTCTTTTATTTTGTCTGCAGGATGTCAGAACCTGGACAGTGGGGTCGGCCTGTATGCCTGCGATCCAGAAGCCTATAATGTCTTTAACCTTCTGTTTGATCCTGTCGTCAAGGACTACCACCGCATCCCGGAGAAAAAGCCCATCCATCACCCGGCGGCAGATTTTGGAGACCTTGAAAAAGTCAAATTTGAGGACCTTGACCCTGAAGGCAAAATCATTGTCAGCACGAGGGTCAGGGTCGGAAGGTCGCACGACGCATACGCTTTTCCTCCTATTTTGACGAAAGAGGTATTTGCTTTTAGTAACGGATAAAGAGAAGGGGAAAGTTTGTTGGAGGAAAAGTCAAACATATTAATTGTTAGAAAAATTTGAAGAAGAGATAAAGAATCCAGCCAACAAAATCGACGAATGAAAGTTTGTAAGGTATACTTCACAGAAAAGAAAGCTTGTACAGAAAAATACAAAGGATACAGTTGTAAAGATGTCCAGATGTCTAGCACATTAGGCAGAAATTAGATTTGACAAATTTTGTGTTTCAACAAAGCTGTCAGTAAATTAATTTCCCTGTTTTACCTGTAGCTCCGTAAACATGCACGCGCAGCCAAAACACAGAGCAGGGGGTGAGGAGGGTAGGAGGTGGCGAAAAGTTGAAAGGCAGAGAAGAGAGAATGTAAATGAGGGTGGGGAGGAGAAGTATGGGGCGAGAGGAGGGCACTGCATCACAGTCACACGTGCACAAACGTGGTGGATTTCTTGCAAAGGAAGCGAGCATCACACACAGTTCGTTCAAAGAAATCTTGATTGTGGGAAGTCTACATGTCGATAAACTCGATAGACCACACGTTTCGTCATCAGTACAGAGTAACTTAGTGGCTCCTTCAGCTACGGCATGTTAACATCATTCCTGTAGAAAATAAGCCGTGACAAATACCCGAGACTCACCCCCACCACAACCCCCACCACCACCACCACCACCACCACCATCATCATCATCATCATCATCATCATCATCATCATCATCATCATCATCATCATCATCATCATCATCATCAGCAGCAGCAGCAGCAGCAGCAGCAGCAGCACCTTATCGATGTGTGTGTGTGTGTGTGTGTGTGTGTGTGTGTGTGTGTGTGTTAAATATGTGCGTGTTCATGCCTGTGTACACAAGTGTGTGTGTGCTCTTCAGTATGTATGTTTAGAGGGGTGTATGTCTGTGTGCGCACCTTTTCTTCCTTTTGGTCGGGTAGCTGCCTTGCTTGCGTTCCACCCTGTTGGGACTTGACACAAGCGAATCCTATGCCGGTGAAATGAAGATGTCGATCACTTGTTCTTGTTTCTCGGAGCTCTTGCTCCCAAATGCCTTTCTTTCGAGTTCTTCATCTTGAGTGTTCTTAGAGTGGCGTCCTTCTGTCCGTTTACCGGGCACACAGCTCCCGTCCCTTTCATTCACAAGTGAACCCTCTAGTTCTCTCTGTTTATGAACCTAAAAGATTGGTTTACCCTCAAATAAAAGCGAAGAAAACATTTTAGACCCTTTTCAACATTTTTAGAACGAGGAACGTAGATTATTCATGGCATGGCGTCCGGCCAAGTTGAAATTTCATCTGTGGCTGCACTCACTTTCAAAGGTTAAAGCAATTTTTAATTTATTTTTTCAATTACGAAAATCGGGCTTTCGGTTCATCGTACAAGTAGATTTCAGATGATGCTACTTACAGAAAACTGAAATCAAAATCATGTACTCTCTTTGTTTCTCTCCGTCACTGTATGTTCTGTAAAGAAAGAAAGACAGAAAGAGAGAGAAACTATATTTTATCCAGTGGAACATTCTAGCATTCACCTGCACTGTTGTAGCAAAGAGAAGAAATGGAGAAGAAGTCGGTAGAAGCGCTGAACACTCTGAGTGATGAACTTCAGGGTACCTACCATCCGCTGACGGGTATGGACCGCGCCACCCAGGACAAATTGACGGAGGATCATTTCCTCTTCAACGACAGTGACAGGTGATCAGGCGGACACAGCCCCTTTTCGTCCGTTTTTCGATGAGTTTGAGCGTTTGTCTTGGTGAATTTGCCATTATGTTGTATTGTTTATTTGTGTGAATGTAGGTTTGTCTTTGTGTGTGCGTTTGTTGGTATGTACTTTCGTTTGTCTATGAGTTCGTGCGTTTTTTTATTGTGTGAACTCGAGATAGGAAGGTAATTCAAAACGTAAAAATGGTTATCGACAGAAGTTAATTGATGTCCTGTTCGAAACGGTCCAGTTGAACTTAAAATTTTAGTCAGTTGACTTTCAGCTTTTAACACAGATATTTCATTGCCTTTACACTTTATGTATGCACGTGGTGACCTACAGGTTGGACTCAAAGCTGGGCCAGTCGCCAAGTGAATTACTGTGTCAGCACACTTGTTCTGTGTCCTCTACTTTCTCATCCCTAGAATTTTCATAAAAAAATTTCCCGAACAGCCTTTCGGTCATTTTTATTCAGGTTTCTAAAGGCTGCAGGCGGGTACAATGACTGGCCCACTGGCCGCGGGATATTCTTCAACGAGGCCAAGACTTTCCTGGTGTGGGTCAACGAGGAGGACCACCTGAGGGTCATCTCCATGCAGAAGGGAGGCGACTTGGGAGCCGTCTACAGCAGGCTAGTGAAGGTACACGGATTTGTGATAGGTTCAACATCTTTGCAGCTGAGATAGATTAATAGTTTCTTACATCTTCTGTACATCTCAATGTGTTATGATTGCTTTCAATCTGAATAGGGTTAAAAAGGACTTTAAATGCGATTAATCTTCCCCTTAACCGGGTTCAATAATTAGTGTGATAAGTCAGATGTTAACGACATTAATGGTGTTAAGAAAGTGTGTTAAGGGCGGATTTGACGAATTTTAGTGTTCGTGCCAGTGTTGGTACCATTTTATCCCGCCAGTGCTTAGTCTATATTTTACGAAAATTAGGAGGTTCGGGAGCAAAGTATCACTATGTAAAAATGATTATCCTTCTGTGGGTTTTCGTGCTTATTTTTCACTCTCTTTATTCCTTTTCAATCATCAGGCCATCAAAACAATTGGCGAAAAGCTGACCTTTGCCCGCGATGACCGCCTGGGCTTCTTGACATTTTGTCCCACCAACCTCGGCACCACTCTTCGGGCTTCCGTCCACATCAAAATCCCCAACCTTGCCAACCAGTCCAACTTTAAGACCATCTGCGACAAATATCACCTTCAGGCTAGAGGTGAGTTCTGCACCGACATTTTAATGATAATATTCATCTGAAGCTACCGCTGACGACTGCTGGGTCTCAGTCGAAAATAATGTCAGGTGCGCAATAAAGTCTGCGCCAAAGCTGCTTACAATACTAGATTTTTTCAGCCAAAGAATACGCTCACATAACAATATTTTAAAGTGTTTTTTTATTAATTGTTACAAGACACACGATTCTATATTTGTCTGCACTTATTCAGCATCAAAGCTGCTAAGAATATTTGATTTTATTTCAGCAACAAACACACAGTCATTAAATTATTGTAACCTGGCCAGGTTTGTTTCTTTGCATTCATTGTTAGACCTCAATTAATTACAGAAGCGAAAGGTGTACATGGCTTTGAAAAAAGATGAGCTGGCGTTTGCAGATCTTAAAGGCTGACTGTGTCACTAATAATAACTCCCCTCACACGCGCCTGCACGTGCAGGTATTCACGGCGAGCACACAGAGAGCGAGGGCGGGGTGTACGACATCTCCAACAAGCGGCGCCTGGGGCTGACGGAGATGCAGGCCGTGACGGAGATGTACAACGGCGTCAAGGAGATCATTAAACTGGAGAAGGAGCTGGCGTGGTAAGAACACACCCTTTTGTGCGCCATCTGGCGGGCGAAACAGAAGGAACGCATTGGAGAACAAGAGAACCCTTAGTCCACATCCCCCATAATGCATCTGTTTGAACTACACCTTCTGAACTCTTTGAATCGCGGTGCTAGGCTTTCCTTGTTCCCCCCGTACAATAAGTTTTTATCTCTTGTGACCGACTCGTCGCCAGTCAGTGCAGCACCGTCTGGTCTGGCTCTATGAAGGGAGGTAACTTCAGGTAACATTACAAGAAGGCAATGTTTGGGGATCAAGTAGCCAAAACGTTTCCCCAAAAATTAATGGAACTTTATCGCAATGAAAACAAGTTTTGTATTGCCAACAAGATTCCACTGATTTATATAGCTTAAAGACCTTTGACTTGTAGAGAGGGGTGCTTGTATGATGGAAGTGACCCGGACCAGGGTATAAAACGTTTTTGTCTGGGTGAAAACTGACACCTGTATAGGTAATGTATTTTCATGAATGATACCAACTGTCTATAACTATGTAAACAAACCATTGTGACTTTTGTATCTACTGTATATATATATATATATCATATATAGAGAGATCAAACTAATCGTTGACATATTTGTCAAAGTGTTACAGTCCGTTTTGTGGAGACTACCCGGTCTTTCTTCTATCAACAAAATATTTTACAATTTGCCTGAAGCGATTGCTCTATTAAATTATTAGTATGCTCATAAATATTGTGTCGAGATGGGGTTTTTTATGAATAATGCGTTCTCGCATTTAGGACACATTATTGAAAACTTGACATCTACAGATAACCATTCATGATTGCTCCGGTGTATTTTCAGTATCTATCCTGAATGAGTTGGTATTTCGTCTGGTCGAAGATTAAACAATTACCTACTATAAATCATTAGCCAAACTTTTGATTTTGACTAACGATGAGTTTGTGTCGACTCACTGCCTTCGCACAAATTTTATGAGAATCGTAAGTAAAACATTTGCCTGACTGCTGTCGAGCCTGTCACGTGGGTGTAAGATATACAAGGGCCATGCGTGTATTGTGTGTGTGTGTGTGTGCGTGGGTGTGAGATATACTAGGGCCATGTGTGTATTGTGTGTGTGTGTGTGTGTGTGTGTGTGTGCGTGGGTGTAAGATATACGAGGGCCATGCTCTGTATTCATACGCGTGTATGGTGTGTGTGTGTGTGTGTGTGTGTACGCGCACAGGCGGCCGGAAAGCCTGGAGGAGATGTTCGAGCATGTGAGTAAAAACAAGAGCTGCAAGTCGCTGATGAAGAAGCATCTCACCAGAGACGTGGTCGACCGTCTAAAGGACAAGAAAACCTCCCACAATGCCACCCTTGCCGACTGCGTCCGGTCGGGTAGGCGACGTCTGCTCTTCTCACTTCACCTTTTTTAAACACTCCTTAAATAGCAACAGTTTCTCGTTTATCGCTTTATATTTTCTGTATACACTTTCATATTTCTTATTTTACTTTTCATATCTTATTTATCTTAATAGATTTTTGTACTTCTCTGTCCATCGTTCTTTTTATTTACCCCTTTTTTCCTGCCTCTTTTAAAACTCGTTTGGTTTCATACTTTTTTTTTTCCTCTTTACTCTCTTTTCTTCATTTCTTTGTTTATTAGTTCTTTTGTTTTTTCATTTTTCTTTCTTTTAATTTTTTCTTTTCTATGTTTTTGAACTTTTAAGGGAATTTTTGCCGTGTTTTATAGATATGCATGAAATAGGCCATGATGAGTTGAAAACAGTAACATTTTCTCGGTGAAAGTAAGGAAGCGTGAACTTGCAATAACTCCAAAATAACTGGGTTCGCGCCAGTTCTTGGCATAAAATGGCGCACTCTTTGATTTTGCTTGAAGAAGCAGAGTTTAAGGTGAAAAAAAATCAAGACTGTATTTGCTTTTGTGTCACTGGCATGGCCAGATGGATCAATTTCTGGGTGCAGATATATGACTACATTCTTTCTCTCTCTCTCTCACTCACACACCCACACGCACGCACTCTGATTACCTTTTAAGGGATAGGGTTAATCTCTTTTGTTTTTGCAATATTTCCATGGAAACACACGCCACTAGCACATGGATCATATGTCTGTATTGTTTTTCTTTGTCTTTAAAATACCGAACGAGGGAGCATGGAGTCTGTTGGATTTAAGGCTTTATTTACTGGCGTGTGGACCAGTCATTACACACGTCCCTTGGATAAAGAAACTATTAGAAAAAGAGGGGATTTTTGCACTCATGTTTTCTTCTCCCAAAGCACATTATTTGAAAATATGACGAGGGAAAGCCGGGTCAAACATGCAAATATCATGCAAATAGAAAAACCGATTTTTTCAAGAGATTACAGAGAAGTTTCCAAAGGACGGCATTTTTAGAAGTGGGGGGGAATAAGAGTTGAATAGATAACAACTGTCTTGATAACAAATTTATTAGAACAATGAAAGCATTAAACAGGAATTTGCTTATGCCACCTACACGTCCCTATAGAGTGTTGTGGCCGAGAGCGATATTATTTTCTTAGCAATCAGTGAAGTTATCAAAGGCGGTATTATCTCCATAGCAATCGATAAAGGCATACATAGCTGAAGACTTTGTAGCTTGGAGCTTGTTAGTGTATTGTTTTTCAAATGAAATCTGATCTATAATTGGATTTGGTACATGGAAATCGTCTGAGTTTTTTTAAAAATAAAAATTCATCGAAATCACTGCGTTCCCATCGACTTATACACTGTTACCAAATCTTTGGTTTATGTTAGTAACTGACTCCTGCTTTTCAATTAGTTGAAGTGTATTTAAAACGGTTATGAATACCCTCTTCTGACGAGATTGTGTGCCACAAGCAACGACATGAAGTCCGACATCGTGCCATCTTAGTAAAAGTCTACGTCGTTACGTTTTAATACTCAGAGGTACGATTATGGGATGTAAGCCTGTTTTTGAAAGTCTTATCTTCCAGATTTCGAGTCATTGGTTACTGTAACATCACTCTCAAGTTAAGCATGAGTAGTGTTTGGGATACTCTAGAGCAGGCGAGCTTCTTGCAAGAGTGGGTGTGTGATAAAATGCAGGGGACTGTATCTTGCTGTCTTCCTTGCTTATCTGCCCTTTAACTGTGCAGGTGCGTTGAACCTGGACAGCAGCGTGGGTATCTATGCTGCTGACCCCGAGTCCTACACCGTCTTCGCCGACATCTTCGATCCTGTCATCAAAGACTACCACAAGATCAAGGCCAGTGACCCCATAGCTCACCCGGCTTGCGACTTCGGTGACCTGGAGAAACTAGAGTTTCCTGATCTTGACCCGGAGGGAGAGCTGATCGAGTCTACCCGTATCCGTGTTGGCAGAAGCCATCAGGAGTATGCCTTCCCACCGGTTCTTACCAAAGAGGTCAGAAGTGTGTGTGTGTGTGTGTGTGAAGGCGTATTCGCACAGCTTCAGTGCCACGCTTGCAATCAAATGATTTTTTTTAGTGGAAATGGTGGGATCGACAGCTGACTGAGAATAATGTGGTCTCGGAAGCTAACTGTGAGTTTAATGGGTTCAGTAGAGGATTGTGGATTTAGTGTTGTCGTTACTTAATGATAGGTGTTCTGAAATATGTTGGTCGCCAATGGGGTGAGTATGTGGATGCGGTTTGACTACTACCTGATCATGGAGGTGGTGGTATCAGTAGCACAGCGTGGATGTGGACAGCTCACAAGCTGATTGCGGATTTGTTTTGGGCGGTAGGATCGACTCAGTATGGAGCAAAAGTCGGTAGAGGCTCTCAAAAGCTTGAAGGATGAGCTTCGGGGTACCTACTACCCGCTGACGGGTATGGACCGCGCTACCCAGGACAAGCTGACGCAGGATCACTTTCTCTTCAACGACAGTGACAGGTGATGATGGTGGAACGGAAGACAGAGAGGAAAATAATTTTTTTGCTTGTTCGTTTGTTTTCTTTCTTTCCAAAAAAAAAAAAATACTAACGTATGTAGATTTTTTGGAATCCTTGTTCAGAGAGAAGAACAGTATACAATTGTCTAATCAAAATTAAAACCGAGTTGTTGAAAGTTATCGATGTGTCTTATCGTTTTGTTCTGCTTTTCGATGTACAGAGGGTAAGTATTTATCAAGGGAAGACATTAGGCAAATAATGGTTCTGACAGTAATATGTGACAAGAATATTTGATTATCTTATTGTATAATGAATACCCATTTTAATGATCTTATGGTTTGCAATTTGTGTTTGTGTGTGTGTGTGTGTGTGTGTGTGTGTGTGTGTGTGTGTGTGAGAGAGAGAGAGTGAGAGAGAGATTATATATCTATAAAAATTTTGCCAGGTGTCAGTTTTCGAAACTTGACTAAGCGGACGGACATACAACAAATTTCAATAAACTGGTTTTCTTAGGTTTCTAAAGGCTGCAGGCGGGTACAATGACTGGCCCACAGGCCGAGGGATTTTCTTCAACGAGGCCAAGACTTTCCTGGTGTGGGTCAACGAGGAGGACCACCTGAGGGTCATCTCCATGCAGAAGGGAGGCGACTTGGGCGCCATCTATGTCAGACTGGTCAAGGTAGCTTGTCTGTCTCTTCAGATGTTCATATGTTTATATACGCAATCGCTCATGTGTTCCTATGTTTGGACACTCATGTACTTAATTTCATCGGTCTTTCTTTATACTTGCAAAGGTTTTGACATGAAGCAACTAAAAGCGAACATTTTAAGGAAAATGGTGGCATAAATAGTATTTTACGAGATGTTCATCTTGTTAAAAAAACATATCTATGCTAAGGAGTAAATGGATCCATTAGATCGTATTTTCCTGATACCGGCTTACTTAGCTAACCTCGTGATCACCAGGCTGTCAATGCATTGGGAGAAAAGCTGACCTTTGCCCGTGACGACCGCCTGGGCTTTCTAACATTTTGTCCTACCAACCTGGGAACTACTCTGAGAGCTTCAGTGCACATCAAGATCCCTCATCTGGCAGCTCGCAAGGACTTCAAGTCGGTCTGCGAGAAACTGAAACTGCAGGCCAGAGGTACATGGGGTCAGAGGTCAGGTAGAAGAGGCTAAAGATAATAATGTGCTCAGGGGGAACAACTTGAAAGATGAAGGAATAGCCAGGAGGGGATTTTATTTAAATTTTTGTCTTTTTGAGTCCATATCTAGTCTCGTATCAGACAAGGCCTAGACATCCCCGTCTACCCATAATTTTGCTAAGTTATTGAAAACCAAAAAGGAATTAATGAGTTGATCTTTGCGTAAAGCCTGGTTGTCTGTAGAGTTTGGGTTTTGTCTCTGGAAGAAAATTCTACTGGTGTTTGATGGTTCTGAGAAGGTAATGATGGCAGAAGGACAGGGTTGGGTGTCGTCCTCTGGGTACAGTTCCCTAGTCACATCGACTGCTGTAGCCTACATCCTACGCCACTCTTTTCACTCTTATTCGTTTTTCTTTGCTTTCTGTTTAAGTTACACACTTAAGAGAAAACAACGGCATGAAATCTTTCAAACACATTAGCCAATGTCTGCAAATGTGAGATGACTAACATATTTCACGAATACTAGCCTCGAGCGTGCTTCTGCGCGTGCAGGTATTCACGGCGAGCATACGGACAGCGAGGGCGGGGTGTACGACATCTCCAACAAGCGGCGCCTGGGGCTGACGGAGATCCAGGCCGTGACAGAGATGTACACCGGCATCAAGGAGATCATTAAACTGGAGAAGGAGCTGGCTGCCGGCAAAGGAGCCAAGTCCTCGTCATGTCTCATCATCTGATCGTCGCCCTCCTCGCCACGGCCCTCGGCCATGTACTTACGTCACGTGGTACGGGAGGGGAACGAGGGACAAGCGATTGCCAGTGGGCAGGGGGGGGGCACTCCAGAGACCTTGGGAGGAGTCGGTTTGTGGAAGGCGGTTTTGTGTCGTTTAGTTTGATTCTCACTGGCTGCAAACAAACTACAGTGTAGCCTTATGAAGGAACAGTCAGGTTATTATTATTATTTGGATTTTTTTCTTCTAACTTTTGCTATGCACCCAACGCAAAACTATTAATCGTACACTACAAAGCTGAACTGAAGGGAAGTGTGTGTTAGCTGTGAAGTTTGTAGACCTCAGACTGAATCGCAGGCAGAAGACTACGAGAGAAAAGGGTTTGGAACTTCAAATTTTAAAGCAGTCATCATGGATTCTTTCAAGCTTAGCATCTGTCACATGACACCTAATGTGCCTCTAGGCGCTGTCACCACTCACTTTAACAGAAACCTAAAAGATAGTTGTTGAAATATGTCCACCCAGAAATAAAAAGTCCACCCCCACAAAGAATAATAATCAAAAGATCATAGAGTTGATATATTTGTACACAACCGTTGATATTTCTTAGGATGAAAGTTAAAATTACTTGCCCAGTGCAGAATAAATAAATAAATATCATTTGATGTAACACTGAAAATCTTCATGCACTGCTTAAAAATGTGTTACTCAAAGTAAGTGTCAGCTCTCGTTTCTAATAAAGAAAAGACAGTTTATGGGGCGCAATGCCACATTTATCGGGGTTACATGCAAACATTTCTCTGCTCGTAAGCAAATGTTTATCAGAAGTACAGTCGAGCTCATTTTATTCACAACACATAAGATATGGTCTTGACATTGCACAACATTTCTTAATAACCACCTGCCAATGTAAACGAGTGATTTCAAGTGAGTTTCTTTAAAATGGCTGACACTGTGGAGATTCAGATTTCAACCACTTCGTAAAGATAATGAGAACTTACATTTTAGACATAGATGAATGCTTTTCCTGTAATTAAACTTTTTAAGAGAGCACAGGAAAGAGCTAAAGAAATCAACGATATTAATTGATGAAATAAGCAGGTTAACGAAAATTTTGCTCAACTTTTGTTGTCTATTATAGGAATAAATACGAATTTTGTGATTGTTTGTCCGATTTCGGTATTTCTGATTTATGGATTGTTAAAGCTTTGTTAAAAATCTTCCCGAGTTAAGCAAATCTTGAAAGTGCTTTCGATGTGGTTGAAATCTCATCTTTATTAGAATCATGTGATTTTTCTCAAAGAATTTTGTACAGTATATGATTTAAAGAGGCTTCATCGCCACATAAGAGAGGGGAAAACAACATCAATTTCCCAAATAGGTTTTTATGATTTCCTGCATCTAAAGCTGCTTAATTAAGTGTAGAAAGTGTTTGAAGGACGAGGTAAATGAATTTATTAAAGTGGAACTCCACTGTAATGAAGATTTCTCTAAAATATTTACTTTCATATTAGTTTTTGTTCTACTTTTTTTAATTTTTGTACAAATAAATGTCTTCTGTAGCAGAAATTCTAATTAGTGAAGTTTCTGGTGTTAATAAGACATGTGGTAATACAAGCTACAGAAATTCGTTTTCCGGACTAAGCTTGTATGATTTAGGAATGTTTTAGGGTTGTATAATTCTGGTGAGTTTTCTTTGGAAGAACTTGATCTATTTATCTGTAAAGCAACTTGTTTACAAACATCCTGTATATGTGATCGCTAATTAACTATGGAGTAGCATCAATCATCAAGATATAAGGTGTATTCCCATTAATCTTACTTAGATGAAATTTAAGACAAACGTTAAAAAGGTTAAAGTCTGAGAATTGCGACATCAGTTTAAAAAATATTACTGGACAAATAAGATATGTCAACACTTGGGCAAAGTTGCAAAAATAAGATGGTTGAGGTATTTGCAAATATTTCGGGGGAAGAAAAGTGTCTGCCATCAGGACATAGTTTGTTGTTAGAGTAAATAAAATGTACACTCATATCTAATGTTTGGCATTCACGTCTAACTTGATAGAGGGAAGTAATCAGGTTATCTTTGTTGACTTAGGAAAAACGAGTTGCCTACCTTACATGACTTGTGCAAAGTGTACGGATGAAATAGAATTTTTTTCACGTTAGAACGGTCATGGCTCCGATTATGCTAGGAACCTGAAATTTATATTTTGCTACTTATATTTTTGAAACATTCTTCTTCGTGTTTTGAAAATTTCTAAAAACAAATAGTGAGAGAAATGCAGTTAACCATAATTTGACAAAAAAATCTGCACAGGTTGTTTTCGAAATATACTGTTGTGTCTTATTCCACTCAGTTTTACCTGTCATTAAGCATTCACTTCATCTTTAAATTAATTTTTTGAGGCAGGAATTACGTGAAATGATATGAAAGAAAATATTTCTCTTTTTATGTGGATACTAATACAGTTACTAAATATTTTTGTTAATTTCATGTTGCTTTAAAAGGGCTGCAAAACTGTACAAAGAATTTTTGTATTATTTCTTCTCTAGGGGCAGGTAGAATATGTTTGAGATAAATAAGGAAGCCAGTTTGAGAACAAACTTCAGATGGAGAGTCGTCACCAGTCTCTTGTAAAATCTAAATTAATGAACTGGATTTCTTCATTTATTACTGAAATATAAAGTAACTCGACAAAGTATAAATTCATGTTTAACTGCATTGCTTGCTATACAATATATACTGATATATTTTGGGGGAAAACACGTGGCTTGACCCATTAAAACATTTAAATACATGATGTGACCGAAGAGTGCAGCAAGCCTACCATTGTGAAGTTGCTTTTGTGAGTTCTGTTCATTGAAAATTCGGAGCTTTTCTCAAACACATTTAATGATAGCAGATGTCAGAAACTTGTGCGGAAACATTTGTTCTGGGATAAAATCGCTCAATTTTGATGAGAATGTATTTAACAACTTAAGAAAAAAAACCATTTAATAAAAATTCCTTCGTCTAGAGACAAATGTTCATCAGTGCAGACTATCCAGTGGCCGCATCAGCATTGCCTATACATTGTGTCTTACTTATCAAAGCAGCATTATGAGCTCATTAAATATCTGTGGAATACTTTTTGAAGATATATATACCTTGTAAACATTTTGACATTTTTTGACAAAGTTTATATGCGTTGTTTTATAACTTATAGTTTTGTTAATTTTTGGCTGCAATGGGCGCTGACTTTGGCGGGTGTGTAGCACTTGCACCACCGAAAAAAAAAATCTCGCCCTCGGGTTGTTACAGCATTGCGGCTGGTCGCACCCTGAAAATAATCACACTTACCCCCCGCCAAAATGGGCGCTCACTTTTAAAAATAAGATTGATTAACAGAGATAAATTATTTTTTGCGCGTGTTGAATATGTTCTTTGTTTATACTTGTTTGTTGTGCTGCTCACTTTTGACACAGGTTGCGATACTCATGTATTCTGGCGATAATCAGCACAACCAAGTAGTGTAACAGCTTTCTAGATTGCTTCAAAGCATGACACCCCCTTTTTTCTAGATGTACATTTTATTCATTCAGCCACTGCCTGTCGCACAAAATCAAGCCGAAAAAAAACAAGTACACCTGTGTTATTCTCCCTTCCTGCAAAGGAGTATAAAAATATAATGAGAGACACTGTAAGGAAATAAGGTTTAGGTGTAGGTAAAGTTCTGAATGTATTTATTGTGACTGTGTTATATTATTTCTGGATAATCTTACATTAAAGGGGTCTCAGCACCTCTCAGTACAACATTGTAAATAACAGTCCCCTTCCGCTCGTTAAATGGTGCGACTTGTTTTGGATTTACATATATGTCAGTCCTTCTTTCTCATATATGTCAGTCCTTCTTTCTCATATATGTCAGTCCTTCTTTCTCATATATGTCAGTCCTTCTTTCTCATATATGTCAGTCCTTCTTTCTGGAACTCCTTGAAAGGAAAATAATGTGAAACAATAAGATATGGAGTTGAAGACGGCAAAGTCTACTGGTGTTGTTTACAAGCCCAAGCTTTTCTATTGTTATGGCTCTTTATTCGGGCTAGAATGGAACAAACGATTAATTTTCCACCTTATTCTACATTTTTTAAAGTTATCTCCCCCTCTGGCGCTTTGAGTACTTCAACGTTTGTGCTGTAGCTGCCTCTGAATATATTTCTCTTCTTCTATGGCTGCCATTGTTTTGTCTCCTGAGGGCAGGTTATTTATTGTTGATTGTTAATAACTCAATAACTCCACAATCATGGCACAGCAATGGGATCTGTAAAGAACAGGGAAACAAGTGAAACTTCATTATTTGAACAAGCTTTAAGCATCCTCAGGCTACATTTTCAAGACAGTTGGCCTTGTTTACCAAAGTCAGTTGTGGTCACTTGATTCGATAAAATCTGATGTTAAATACTTTGTGCTTCGAACATTGGACCCGCTTCTATTTGCCTTCATTTCGTGTTTGGACAGGTCGGCAGTATTACTTCTACACGGTTGAAGGGTTCATTATGTAGTGTTCATTCGGTTCTAGCCGCTTGTGTACCTTGCTTGTGAACATTTGTTACAGTAATAAACGCTTGTAAAGAGTCACCTGTATTATTGTAAGTGAACGCCGCCATTTCTACATGTCACGTGATTATTGTACTTCGGCGCCTTGCATTTGTCTCTTTTCAATTTCCTTCAGAAACTTTTGCACACAGTTTCAGTAGCTGTTCTCGTTCCAGCCAGGACTTTAGCCAAACTGGTTTGTTTTGTTGTTTGCTCGGAAAACTTCAGACCAAATTGAATTTTGGTGCATCTGCATTCTTGCAGGCCTCTAGTTTGTATGCGTGGGTGTATGATACAGCACTGCTTACAGGCTTGTCTTTGTACATCGTGAAATGTTTATTCATTAAAGTATTTAAACAAAGACAATGGTAGAAGCTTTTGATTAATTGTGCGGAATGTCCATGAGTGATGTGCACCTCTTCAAAGGATGCTGACACTGTGAGCTGTTGCACTCAACTAGTTTGAGCTCGAAAGTATAATGGATTTTCCGAGCCTTTGCCGGAGCGGAGAAATTCTGTGGTTTTCTGTGGGAAAAAAAAGTGAGAGTAAAATTCTCTTTTATCACCTTGACTGCACTTATTTAACTCTGCATGCATATCGATGTTTACGGAAACAGAATGCCCGCTAGATGTCAGTATGTAACCCAAGTATCTGCATTGTGAGGAACTCCCTTGATCGCTCTTTACTGTGACTACCATAGAATAGTTCCCTCCCCGGACCGCCCTACTGGATGCAATGAAAAATACGAAAACAGGAGAAAGGGGTCTGCCAAGAAAACAGATTAAAGCAAGTGACATATAAGAACAAACTGAGACACGAGACCAAAGACCAAAACGTAAGAAGAAGAAGAATTGTAGAGAAGAAGATAGTAAAGTATTACACGGAGGCGAAGGAGGGAAGAGAGAAAGGAAAGGAAGAGGAGAAAACAAAAATAGCAGGAGAAAGAGCAAGGAGAAGAACTAGGGGGAGCAGGAGACGGAGGAATCTAAGAAAAGATGATGATGATGATGATGATGATGATGATGATGATGATGATGATGATGATGATGATGATGATGATGATGATGATGATGATGATGATGATGATGTAGTGCAGGGAGAGAGTCGGACTGCAGACTGTGCTGATTAAAATATTGTTGTGACAACAAAGTGATGAAAGACAATTCACAAGGCTAGTCTTGATCACTTTATTACTGAATACTGCTCACTCACACCCGACGTACTGCAGGTCCTTGATGAAGATGACGATTGCCCATCTCCAAATCACTTTAACATTAATAATTTCCTGTACAGGTGCTTCTAGAAGCCCAAGCAACAAAGTGAGTAGCTCACCAAATACTAAAACAACATGAACTCTAAAATACAATTGCTTCCAGATGATCTTATTGCATTTTAGTGCATTGCTTTATGCCCTGAGCAGCTACGCAAGTGTCTGAAACACGTGATTGTATCACCTGACCGATCCGAGAGATGCTTGCAATGTGAAAATTCACGGGATACATATATGTTGACCAACATCATCATCATCATCCCTTCTTTAGCTCAAAGGGTGAGTATTGCTGTGGCACAACTTAAAATTTTTATGTGCGGATCACGTGGTTTCCCTGGCTCAGGAAATGTAGATCTCACTTGTCTCATGTATACTGTATCACTTATTATACAGATACTGTATCACTTCTCTTACTTCACATTTCGCCTGATTAAAATATACTATCACTAATGTAATACTGCCTTGCTCCTTTTAAGTAGATTTCTCGAACCTGTTTACACATTTTCTGTGTTTTGACATACAACACCTAGGTTGTATTGCTTGCTGTTCCATCAATGTCTTCCATGCTTAAAATTTACCTACTTGGCAATCCAACTGTGATGTAAATATAAACATTTAAATTTAAAAGTTCTTCTTTGGTATAGTGGTGCTGAGATTGTGATCAGCGGGGCAGTGATAATCTGTCAATAATGTTCATACTTGTGTTATTATTTACTGAGTAGTGTGTACTCTGCTTGTACATCACACAGTAGTATCTCGCTACCCACAAGAAAAACATTGAAACAGAGATATAAAATGTGTTGTTATGATGTTAGGTTATTTTTTTTAGAGTGGACAGGACTATTTCCTAATTTATTACTAGGAAAAGCTTTAGCAGGACTTAAGCACATTTTCATATGTACGGTTTCTAGGATACTAATGAATGAAATTAATACTGATAGTTAAAGACAATGTTTCTTGATTCATTACATTAATTAGAAAATTTAATAAGTGTGTTTGACTTCTAGCTCTTTACTTGAGCTATCTCTCATAGAAGTAGATCATTATCATACACACTTTTGTTTCTACTAATTTCTTTATATTTGTTATAAGCTTTCTGAAAGACAAATTTTTTTTTAGACAAAGCTTTATATCTTTCGCGGGAAAAAAACAGTAAAGTTGTAAATTAATGTTTCTTTTTTAAAGATAATTGTTGGGATATAAATTTTGAGCTAAAATTACTCTGTGTATTTTTCATAACTCAGTGCATAACCTGTATAGAATTTTCGTATCCTCGCCACATTTAACATCAACGGTGCAAATGTATTCAGGGAGTCTGAAGTTTAGTGCCATTGGCAGAGATATACTTTTCTTTACCTATAATAAAATTGCTATAATGTTGGATGAAAGGGTTAATATAATTGTTTGTTAACAGTCACTAGAATCAAATTTAATGCACATAAAAGAGCATAACTTAAAACGAATATACCATATTAAGTGCTAATTGAATCCCGATGATTATAGAAATTTGAACAAAAGTAAGCATAAATATTAAAATAATAATCCAATCAACCAAGTAACTTTTAACATGGTTGCTTCAAGTAAAAGTGGATAAGGTCCTTTTATTATACACTCGCTGACTAACAAACCGTTTTTAATACTCTAAAACACGAGTTCGTTCGTTCATGAACTCCAAGAACTAACATCGAGCTCGTCAGTTTAGACTTGTGACTAAACAAAAGAAAGAGTAGATACCTACAACTAAGCGATCAAGAGGAAATTTCTTACCAAAGGGTCTACTCTAGTTTCCACTGGCACGCACATAATGAAATAAATAACCATGAGTGCAACTATACAGTCAAAACCAATGTACCCAGAGGAAATTTTTTCTCCATGTTGGGACTAGCATAATAAAGCTAAAGCTAATACTTTCATAATTAATTTAGCATAAATATTTCGTTGATTTCGTGAGATAATTGTGAAAACATGCAAAATAAGTTGAGAAAATTCCGATATCACAAAATGTGTTGTCGTTCATTTCTGATTCAAATTAATAAATGAACACATAAAATAAAAGTAAAACAGAGAAAGTCTCGACAAAAAGAGGGGAAAAAAGTGCAACAACAGTTACTAATGTAAAAAAAAAAATTTTCGTACTAGTACACTTCACGCGTTCTTTAAACGTCATGTATCTACTAGTGTATACATTTATTTTTATGTGCGTTTAATAAACAGGCAACTTACTTAACTCCTGATCCATATGTATACTTTCACCAACATTAGCTCCTCTGAAAATTCAGATTTGTGGCACACTGGAAAGAGAAATGTGCACCACTTCGTTTTTTTCTAGAAACATCGTTGAAGTACCCCGTAGGTTGAAGTATATGAACTGATGACATTTATCACAGAAATATCGTATTATTACGACACAGAATTGATTTGAACCAAGCCTTAGTTTACACAGACATGGGTACCCCAAGAAGCGAAAAGGTGGACATGTTCAAGGTTTTTTTTTTAAAAAAGAATACCTTACAGTATTTCAAACAAACCTTTGATACTTTAGCAAATGTTGCTGCAGATAATCTTCTGACTGGCTTTGTCAATGTCAAACATTTCATTATAAAGTAGTATCGGTAGCTCGGGTACAAGAATTTTCTAGAACAGTTCCTCTTTGCAAGGTGTGAGCAGGAGAAAACTTATGGTAAAACAAGGTAGAGGATTATAATGTCGTCTGTTTTTTTAATTACTTGTGTGTTGTTGAATCGCCTTGAGTTCGTCCTAAAGGGAGGATATAGAAGGCGCTATACAAGCTAACTTTTATTATTATTATTATTATTGTTGTTGTCGGGTAGTATAATTAAATTCTCTAACCTGATGTAGATGTAATCTACAGATTAAAAAATTCCTAATGTAGTTCTTATTCTTTTTTGACAGCCGTAAAATAGTTTTGAATATAATAAAAGCAACATATTTTCTTTGTAACATCGGTGTATTTATTACTCTAGTCTATAAAAAAATGGACACGCAGTTGACTAAAGACTACGACTACTCGAGTACTTGCTTACTCGTGTCGTATGATTAAGGGTTTCAGGTTTCTGGAAATGACCTGCCAGATGCTGAGATGCAGATGGAGTATGTTATCTGGAAGAGACAAGATAAATTCAGTTTACGGAAACCCATTCAAACTGCCAGTCAGAGAAACACCACCTTGAACTGCTGCTGAGTACTATTGAAGTACAAGTTAAAACCTTTCTGTTAACTTTAAACTAAAAACTTCCCTCGTTACTCAGACAAAACCTTCCCAATTCGAAGCGCACAAAAGGACCAATCCCTTATATCACGAATATCAGCAGATGCTCTTAATTAACATATTATCTCGGCTTGACTGGTAAACTGTTTACTAGTAAACAATCTAAGGATAATTAAGGTACACTCTTTATTTCACAGAATGCGGAGAGGGTTATTTAATCAGAGGTTTGTGTATACTATATTCATCGAGATAAGCCAAGCAATAAAGAAGAAGTTGGACTTTGCTCGACATTCAAAGAATTGCCGTACATAGTGAGTACGAATAAAAGCTTTGCTAAATATTTTAACTGGCTAAATGTAATAAATAAAGCAATATGCAAAGTGATTTCAAATGAAGCAAGGCCATAGAATCCCGGACTTATTTTTTACCAGAAGCGTAGATGTATTTCTTGATATCTGCAATATCAACAGAGTTTAGCTCAAGATTCTTTTTAAGAAACCGAAGAGCTTCTGTAGTCGTGCAATCTGCTGTACTAGAATTAGAGTGAGAAAGATTTGTTTTTAGGGTAGGCGCTCTTGACTGCAGCCAAAGCATTATTTTTTTCTCCCCCCGTCTTAGTCGCTCCTCTGCCAGAACATTGTAAGCATAGATAATGGGGTTAATGGCTGAGTTGAGGGGAAAGACAAAAAAAGCAAATACTACAATGACATCATCGGAGACTTCTAAGTTGGAAACGTTAAGAAAGCTAGCAAAGGCAGCTGAAAGCCAAGACAAGAAGTTTGTCCAGACGATGGGAAACAGGCGCCGAGCCATTAACTTGTTCCTAGAATCACTACTTTTGTCTGAAACAAGCAGCGCCATGCTTGCAGACCTGTAAACTGACAATTGACTTCCAGAGGCCAGCAAGAGGAGCAAGAGGTTTACGATGAAGAGTACAAGAAAAAATAGGCCATAATCTTGATGGCCATAGATTCCTTTCAAAAATGGTAGACACAGGTTATCATAACTTCTGTAATCCTCGGTCAGTGACGTGAACAGGACGGCAATGGACGCTAAGCCAATGGCGAGGAGCCAGAGACCTCCACAGACGATTCCAGCAGACTTCCTCTGAAGATAAGTATGAGAGGAAATCTTGTGCAAGACAAGGACTCTGTCTAAAGACAGAAAGAAAATGCAAAAGACAGACGTCTCGATGGATACGACGGACAGAAACCTAGCAGATTTGCAGCTAACGCTGATTTGCCAAGCATACTCGTAGAAGAAAAAATTCCCCATGAAAATTAGGTCTGCGGCGCATATTAAAGCAAGGTACACGCCCATCAAGAAGTCAGCGAAGCAAAGGCTTGTCAAGAATATGTCACAAGGCATGCGCGTGACATCGCCATGCATGAGGTACCTTAGCAGCAAGCAGACACTGTTGCCTAGGAAACAAAAGGACATGAACGTCCACAGAAAGATGCGGCTCCACGGCTGGCGAAGAAGATCACTACAGGAGGAGACTGGGTCTGGCGGAGCCGAACACGACCGGCTATCGAAATGTTCGGGAAGGACGGCAGGGCAGCACAGTCTTGGATTTGACACAGAAATAGACGACAGTTTTGCAAGTTCTTTGAACATTCTGAAGGAAAAAGTCCAGATTGAGGTCCGCCTTAAGTCCAGAACAGAAAGATGTGGAAGATATTTGAAACCGTTGGGCGACAAAGTAGCGAGAGGACTTTGTGAAAGACTTAAAAATTTTAGGCTCGAAAAACTAGCGAGAACATACGTGTCCAGTTCTACCAGCCTGGTGCGCGAAAGGTCTAAAGAGTAAAGTTTAGGATGGAAGACTTGAAGGTTACCGGGTACAAGAGAAGAAATGGGATTGCCTGCGAGAGAAACATTCTGGATATTTTTCAGTCCTAGGAACACTTCCAGTTTCACTTCATCGAACAGATTGTCACTCAGATCCAAAACTTGCAAATTTGGACAGTTTGGGATGTCCTTCAGTGAATCCAGTTGGCATTTAGAGAGATTGAGGAACACAAGATAAGGATTGTGAACAAAGCTTTGAAGTGTCATAAGGGAGCTGCTGGCATCGACGTAGCGCACCTCTGGGTATTCGCGTGCTGTGAAAGGGTGCGCGCAGACAAAGGCTAACCCTTGACAGACACAGTCCTGGGGACATCCCACCGCGCGCTCGCACATCCATTCATCATCATGCTGGGGACAGTGAAACACTCCATCGCAGAGGTGCTCCGCGTGCACGCACACGATCGATCCGCGACACCGATAAAAGCCAGGGCAGGTGTAGCTCTGACATTCCAATTCGTCCTCCTTACCTGGACAGTCGTAAACACCGTTGCACCTTAAAAACACCGGCATGCAATAGCTCTGTGGGCAAAGGAAGTGAGTGTCCGGGCAGTCAAAGGTATGGAGTCGCGTTTGTAAGAATGCGCCATTGCTGTCTGTGTATATCAAAGCAGGTGGGCTGTATGTGTACCTAAATCGTGGAGTGTTGGTGTTGTATTTGACATATAAACAGTTCTCTTCATCCGATTTGTCCACACATTGCTCTACACCATCGCACAGCTCCACGGCGAGCAAGCACTGCCCATTATTTTTACAGCTGTGCTCCATGCAAGGGACGTCATGCACGCAGAAGTTCTCATCGCTTTCATCGAGACAGTCCGGACGATAATCACACACAAGTGAATACGGGATCGTCTGCCCGGCGCTGTCACAAGTGAACATGGCAACCGTACCGGCACCTGGCACCTGACAAGTTTTTCGGTAAGTCGTCGCTCCACAGTGACTAGCCACGTCGCAGGACAAAAAGTTCTGAGTCACGTGACCTTCTGGACATGTTATTGTCACCACGTTCAGAGGACTTGAAAATGACTCACCGCTAGCGCTAGGGGCAGGAAATCGAACTTCTTCCGTGGAAGGCGGAGTGGAAACCTCGTGCTCGCAGACGAAATTGAAAAGTCCTTTGTACTCGCAATCAACAGCCTGGAAGAGGCGAGAAGTGGAAGGCTTATAGTAAGCACATACACGAAACAGGGTGTACACCAATTCTAAGTAACTGACGTTAAAGCCGTAGGCCACTACCTTGCTCTGCCACTGCCACATGTCCCGGTACAGTTTGGGTATAACCTTGTCGATGACGGTTCTCGCCCCGACGTAAGCAGGCTGACGATTTTTCCCCTGCTCGTAGAGCTGAAGAAACGCTCTCCGTTTTTCGGGAGTAGCTAGAGACAGTAGGGAGCCGCCACGGTTCTTGCACTCGATGTGAGCCTGGTCCCAGCTGAGCTTCTCAGGCCACGTGACATAAGTGAAACAGAGATTCTCGAAAGCGATCGAACCGTTGCAGGCGAGACTGCGGTAGGGGCAGTGGGGACCTTCGTCCCGACCATCATGACACTCGAGTTCCAGATTACACTCTAAGTGATGTTTGAAATCGGAGTAACTGGAAACTGAGCAATTCCACAAACCGCTCCTCAGTTTTGTAGGAGCTTCTGACCATTTGTGGTAGGAAAAGATGGCTTTGAAGCCAAGGTTTTTAATAAAACCAATGCTGGAAATAAAAAGAACCCGTAATGGGTTTTCGAACAATTTTGTCTCAACATTCTGACTTCCACATCGCTCCCAAAGCACTCGAAATGAGCCGTTAATACCTTCAAGCAGGCTGACGTAGTCTATGCCCAGTTCATCTAAGCTGGTTGACATGTTACCTGGCAAGCAAGCGTCTTTGTCCGTGTCACCCATGTCAAACCTGGGGAAGCTTAACATAATCACGTGACCCTGTGGTGGAAGTAGCTCAGCAGCTGCACTCACATCCAAAGCGTACGCGGTTTCGCCGTCGTAAGCAAACGAAGTGACAAACCCGGAGACTGGCGATGTGAACACGACCGGTAAATTCTGGAAGTCGACTTTAGCTTCAAACCGAATGCTGAACACGGGGGTGTTGTACTCTATGCGATGGCCTACATAAGAGACTTCCAGGTTCACTGTCTTACCGTGAACTGCAAGAATGGGATAGGTGTCGTAATAGCAAGACCACCATAACTGTTCTCGATAATTGTACTCTGCCGACCAAGTGTATGGAAACACGCTAAGAGCCTGGTCGCATGTATGAGGATTGGAGTTATCGAAGGACAACAAAATTACACCACCGTCCGGTACGGTGATATTTATCACACATTTCAGCAACTGATAGTTAAAAGTCATATTTTCGGAAAGCTCTGTAAACGAAACGAACCCCTGCTTGGCGAAAATTTCAAAGACTGCCATGTCAAGGCATTGATCGAGGGGAATCGAAAAATTGTTTATCTTTGGAAGTTCATGCAATTCCTGTTTCGCGACACTTCCTTCGTCTAATAAAATTTCACCTGGAACATAAGCCAGGGATGTATTCTCTAGTGCACTTAAAGATGTCAGAAACATAGAGTTACCTGTGACTTTAAAATCTTGTGCGGTGCGGGCATGGCTCACTGAGTTCCTGTCAGTATAAACAGTAGTCGATGAAATATTATTTCCTGAGAGTGTCGAAGACGTGGCTGTCGGCAGATTGTTGGCAGTGGTGAAATCAGTCATAGTGCTGTCTCTAGAAATTTCCACGTCCTGAGCAAGATATGTAAGGACCGTTCCACTGGATGCATTACTGAAAGACTTCGAAAGTTTGATACACCAAACCCACATCAACAATTTAAACCAAGAAACACGGTAGTCCTTACTAGGTTTCCTCATCCTGGGACTAGACTGTACATTGGTATTCATTGCTGTTTTATGCATTCCAGTCGCTGTGAACTAGCTGCAATATGACTACAAATAAATAACTTTTCGTGCAGGTCAAGCAGGTAAAGGATGTAACCTCTACTTTCACCTACTCACGCGATAAACCATCATTTCATTAACAGTATCTTTTGTAAACATTATCTGTGAAGATGTTTAGCCGCTCAGTGACATGATACACAGAAAGGCACCAGAGGGCGCCCCTGTCGGCCATGTCGTCCATCTAGTCGAAGGTGACAACCTGCCCCAAGCCTGCCTAAAGTCGTCGTCATAGATGACTCAGGTAATTGAGGAATGACCAAACGCGTAAATAGATAAGGAAAATATATTTCTAGATAGTCATGTGAAGCAGAGGTTCTCTTTCCTAAGACGTAAGGGACGCAACTCTCATACATTTTCTTCTGATGTTTTCCCTGTGAGATTTGACAAAATCATCATCCGTGTGCCTTTTATCCTTCCTCGTCCAATTTCTTTCATTAAATTCGGAGAATGGTCATCATTAAAACACTTCTGGTACATACCTAAATATTATCGTAAAATTTGTGTAAAGGAAAACTTTTGTTCTTTGTTTCCTCTGAGGTTTGATGCCTTTTGTTTCGTAAATTTTTTAACAGATTTAAACATTTTCCTTGCTGAATTTTTCTAGCTTTTAATGGCATATTTCGCGTCCGCAGCTTAAAAATATTTAGGTACCAGAAGGTTAATTTAACGCAAGATTGATTCGACGCAGAACGCTTTTTATTTTATATCACAAGTTAGTTCCAGAAAATATTTATTTTTGTTTTAAATTTGTCTGAGATGATAAAAAAATTAGAAACTTGTACAAATATTCGGATATTATTCCCCATGAGGAAAAGGAGTAAATATCTCATTCTGTTTGAAAGTAAATGATTTCACATCAACTGCTGAATGAATTTCGCACACTGCTCGCATCCTGTTCCACCCACACATAAATCATCTGCAAGCGGACCAGTTAGCTGCAGCGAAAAATAAAATTTGATTGATTACAATTGAAAAGAAATTCTCTCACAGGCCTCTCCACGCCCATGTCAATGAATATTTTTTAACACCATCTGCGCCTTTAAATAAGGATGCCTCAGATGCGCTATGCCATTTTTCTTCGCTCTTTGCTTTGCCGTGTAAAGATTTGTCTTGGAGCTTGCTAGAACTTACCTAAAGTCAAAGTTCACGGCGTAACTTTCTCAAGGGGAGCAGGTATTCTGTTTCCTGATGTGAAAAAAATTGTTTCATTTTGTTAGCTGCCAAACTTTGTTACTGCACTGCTATCGCCTGATTTTAAGGATTCTCTGGATGTTACATTCCTGCTGCTTGAGACTGCGCATCATAATGCATACTCGGCCTCTTTCATTCAACCTTCTTATTGTTTATCTTTGTTCACGAGGGTTATCGAGTGTTCTTATTCTCGGCTCCGTATACCTCTTAACAGCGAAAGCGCTAGAACTATCGTCCGCCGCAAAGATGAACTCGGTGGAGTCATACCAGGGGTCATCACCAAATTCACTCCCGCTGTCATCGCATCTTACAAGCGCCGGTGAGGGAGTCACTGAAAGGACTCAGCCGCAGTCATCGGAAGAAAAACCAGGAAGTAAGTTCACGTATTTGACATCTTCTTGTGTGGGGTACACGGTGATCGACATCAACAGTGAGACTGGAACAGTGATGTTGTTTCCAGCGAGCAACGTCACGTTTAACACGATAGCCGAGCGCTTCATCTTTAACTGTGTGTTCCGCGTGAGGGTACCTAGCGGCAGGTACGTCAAGATCAAAGTGAAAGACGATCCTTGGTATTCGTGCGATGACCGCCCTGTGGACATCGGTGACTCTCTTAGCAAAAACGTTGCCGGTGTCGACTCCCTTGTCAACCTTTGCGTCAAAGGCAAGCATCACATCACGTACAGCATCTCAAACGTCATCTACGTTTACGTCCAGTTCGCCAAGAAGTTACCTCCCGACGGCCAACCCTGTCTGACGCTCTCCTTTGAGGCAACGGACGTCTCAGGACGGCTGACGCTGCCGGTTGTGTTGACGTCGGAGACAACGGGTCACGTGTTGTCCCACGAAGGGGCTGACCGGGAAAGTCTGTACATGTCCCTCATGAACGCAACCGCCAGGGTGAACGTGCCTCGTGGGTACGTAATGTTGATAAGTTTTCAACTGTTTCAAGTGGATAATCCGTCCTTGAGTTCGTGTTATAGCTACGACCGTTTGACACTTTATGACGCAAGTAACGGCTCGGTTCTATTCACGCTGAGCTCATGTAAGATGGAGATTTTCTTCCCTAGGATTTTAGAGAGATCTCTGTTGCTGAGGTTCGTTACTGACTATCGCATTTCTAGTTTTGGGTTCAAAATGCTTTTTACACTGCTTTCTACCGGGGAAACCCCAAACCAAATTCAGGGAACTGGACTTTGGAACTGCTCCCATCCATCTTATTCAAAGATTAAAGAACATTTTGAGTGTAATCTAGAAGTCGAATGTCACGGCAAAGAAGACGAAATAAACTGTCCGTTTACCAGTCCTGCTTGCGAGGGGTCCTTATCGTTGCCTAGTTCTTGTCTCACATTTATCACAAACAGGGTACCAATCACGTGGTATGAGGCTGAGAGGCAGTGCCAGAAACAAGATAGCCGATTGGTCACGCTGAACACCCAGCACAAGTGGACGCTCTTCCTAGGCTTTTTCCACTATGGCAAAAGACGGTGGCCAGTTCACATCGGTGCCAGAAAAATACTTTCAGATGACAGGTTACCGAGACAGTACTGGCGGTCGTGGCTGTGGGCAGACCGTACCGTCGCCTATGGCCTAACAGTTTCTTATCTTTTTAGCAGCGCACAGAAAATTTACCTGGGTTGGGAGAACTATGCTTGCCTTTACTTCGATATCACTTCGCCTGATACAGTATTTGGACAGCAGTGCAACCAGACTCGCGTTGTCTACAGCTTCGTCTGTGAGAGAACACCATCCTCCTCCTCTCAAAGCCCTGCTCCTGTTCGTATTGCACATCTGACGGCAAACGAGCAGCTGTGGACCACGATGGTCTTCACCGAATGTCAGCACGGGCAGTTCGCACGTGACTTCTTATCTTGCGAGGCCAGCACCCACTGCAGGGCTGTTGAAACGGAGGAGCTGTGTGCGGTTCCCGGCGGAGGTTTGGTACCCAAATTCGCGTGCATCACAAAGGATCACGTGCATTACACGCTGGTATGCGACTTCCGCCCGGACTGCCAGGACGGCTCCGACGAACTCTTTTGTGTTTACCCATCTGACTGTCCAGACAGCACGTGCAGCAATGCTCAGTGCGTCTTCCTGAAGGACATGTGTGACGTCATGGAGCATTGCGTTGACGGTTCTGACGAAGGCGGTTGCTGGACTGACGAGAAGATCCCAGTATCCAACGGCTTGACTTACCTTCCTTCACCGGCCCTCGTTCACCTCGATGGTCGAGGCAGGGCCTACAACGAGCCCTTGGAAGATAGTAGCATTTGTCCAGACACCCACTTCCTGTGTCCAGAAAGCTATTGTGTACCTGTTTTTCTCAGGTGCAACGGCGTTTTTGACTGTCCAGGTAAGGAGGACGAGGCAGAGTGTGAAAATTATACCTGTCCTGGATTCTACCGGTGTCGCAAATCTATCGTGTGCTTGCACGTAGAGTACTTATGCGATAACGTATATCACTGTCCCTTGCAGGATGACGAGTGGATGTGCGACGTTGAACTGGACTGTCCTGAAGGCTGTCTCTGTCAGGGTCTTTCATTTGTTTGCAGGCAACCCTTTCCTGCAGAGAAGTACCCAGATCTGCGATATCTTGATGGCCGAGGGTCCAGAATGAGTATCCAAGACGTTGGAACAGGATTTTTCCTAATTTATTTATCTCTCGCTAAGTGTGGATTACAGTTTATTGATCAGCTAACCTTTCCTAATCTGCAAGTTCTCGATATAAGCGAGAATGAGATTGAATGGCTTGACATGAAAGTCTTTCTTTATCTACGAAACCTTCAAGTTCTCGTTCTTTCTAAGAATCCTCTTCAAAGCATCCTCAACAGCGAGCCCAGTACAAAGCAAGAAACACTTTCGGCCATTGATATGTCGTTCACGGCATTCACTTTATTCGACAGCGAGCCATTTGTGTCTTTCCCTCGGCTAAGCAAGCTGTCTCTGACACACACCGCCGTCAAGTCAATCAGTGATGACGGCTTTAAATTTGCAGCCAACCTCGCCGAGCTGAATCTGAGCGGAAGTGACGTAAGAAACTTTCCTGTGGATGTGTTCAAGGGCCTAACTAATCTGCAGCTAGTGGTGACAGATAACTATAAGCTATGCTGCAAGGCCACCTTACCAGAATTGTTCGACGAGAAGAACTGTGTGGCTCCCCAGGACGAGGTGTCCTCATGCGATGACCTTTTGCGTTCTGACGCCTACCGAGGATGCCTTTGGCTCTTCTCGGCTCTGTCTATTTTTGGAAATGGAGGCAGCCTCTTGTTTCGGCTTCTGTTACAGAATACCGCCTCCAAGTCTGGCTACAACGTCCTTGTCACCAACCTGGGCGTGGCTGACTTGCTGATGGGCGTGTACCTGGCCATAGTGGGCGGAGCCGACCTGAGTTACCGCGGCAGGTATCTGTGGAATGAGAATACCTGGCGGAACAGTCACGTGTGTCACCTCGCTGGTTTTTTGTCTCTCTTGTCCAAAGAGATGTCGGCTCTCACCATCTGCGTCATCACCCTCGATCGCTTCATTGTCTTGCATTTCCCTTTCACCCCTTTCCGGCTACAGAAAAAATCCGCAGCAGTGGTAGCTGGGATATGCTGGTTTGTTTCCATGGTGATCGCCACCGTGCCACTCTTGCCACTGACGTCACACTGGGAGTTCTACAGCCAGACAGGGGTCTGCATTCCACTGCCCATTACCCGGAAAGCTTTTTCAGGCCAAAATTATTCGTTTGGTGTTCTCATAGTCTTTAATTTTGTCCTCTTCCTGCTTGTCGCTTTCGGTCAGGCCTTCATTTTCTGGTCACTTCGCAGCAACCTTTTGACCTCCGAAACCACGAAGAAATCTCAAGACCTGACCATAGCCAGACGCCTGATCACGATCGTCTTAACAGACTTCTTCTGTTGGTTTCCTGTAGGTCTGCTGGGTCTCCTGGCCGCCACCGGGACGCCCATTTCTGGTGAGTTGAACGTTGCCATGGCAATTTTTGTTCTGCCGCTCAACCCAGCTCTAAACCCGTTTCTTTACACATTCAACATGGTGATGGAGAAAAGGCGAAAGGCTGAACAAGCTCATATCCGGAAATGGCTGGAGGAGAAAGTTTGTCAGCAAACCTCAACCAAGGAGTCACACACAAAAACCGTGCAGTCTTTGGATATCAAAAAGGCGCTCGATCATCTTAAAGTTACGATTGAAGAGGGCGGCATCCACTCTTCGTATGTAATAACTTACTTATCAAGTGATGGGCTGAAGGGTGTAAAATGAAAGCAGCTACAGTACCAATGGGAAGAACACGATGACATTCGTATTTATCACGAATCGTTTCTTTAAAAGTTTTCAATATTTCTGTTTTATAACTGTCGTCCACTTTGATACCAGAAAACTATCTGTGGTAGCAGAACTTGCTTAACAGTTGTTACATCGAAGGAATCGTAATAATGCAGGTGTTAATAGAAACTCTAGAATAATAAAAGAACTATTAAAGAATACGGAACTCGAGACGCCACGTGACTCTAGTACCATTAGCAAAATAGTAGTAATAAGGACTATAAGAGAAATTGATGAGGCTATATATATATATGAGTGTGTTAAACGTGTTTCAGGAAGAAAAACGTTCAAAAATAGTTTAAAATTGTTAATGTTGATTCCTCTTTGTGCGTGCGTGCGTGCGAGTGCATGATTTAATGCATATTTAAATTTATTAATGTGTTTGCAAGAGAACATGACTGTGCTGATACCGGAGCTGAAGGTCTGCTGCAAGTTACTGAAACAAAAAATAAGGTTTCATGGAATCATTAACCTTCACAGTGATTGATGGCAGACAGGCGAGAGGCGACAAGAGGGAGGAGTATCTATCTATCTATCTATCTATCTATCTATCTATCTATCTATCTATCTATCTATCTATCTATCTATCTATCTATCTATCTATCTATCTATCTATCTATCTATCTATCTATCTATCTATCTATCTATCTATCTATCTATCTATCTATCTATCTATCTATCTATCTATCTATCTATCTATCTATCTATCTAGGGTTTACAAAGCACTGCACTCTGGGTAAGCTCAGTCTCATGTCGAATTCCATTTCTCAATTTGTTGAAAGAGTCAATAAAAGCATAAACGTGGTAAAGTTCGAACTAATTTATTCTGTGGTCTCTTACGTTTTAGAAGAAAGGAATAAATTTTTATTTTGCCAGTCAAAAACTTCACGATTGTGGCTGATTATCGAAGAAAAAACATTTTGAAAACAAGGGCAAAAATCAAGTAGTTCTTGTTTGGACAGTGAAGGGGCAAATATCACCTCGCGTGGGCTGATCGCTTGTAAAAACAATGCATGTAATCATATAGTAATATCTCTATGCTTTAAAGAGCAATTGTATTATTCCACTACAAGTCACAACTTTTTTCTGAGTGGATTAAATTTAAATCAAGATACACAAACGTTGCTACGATTTAGTTATGAGAGAAAAAGGATTGGGTATGCATGCATGTAAAGACGTGGAAAGAAGGAGAATTTAAAAAAAAGAAATGTGAGAGAGAGAGAGAGAGAAAAAAAACTATTTTTAAGAGAAAGAAGATGATAAGTGTGACTTATCTCACGGCGTGCACAAACGTAGTTTTCAAAGTCATTCATGAAAATATTAGGGGCATCGTATTTGAACGAAAGTAAATGGACGTTGAATGTCAAAGATCAGAACTTGACAGCAAAAATTTGTTTGCTGTTTGTTTTCTTATCCCTTCTTCCACGCGGAAGAAATCCGGCAGTCTTTTTTGCTTTATGCCCATCCCATTGCAACTGTCATTAATTAATAGCTGACGACACTAGAAAGAGCAGACAGATGACTTGATACATGCTTCCACCGCTAATGTTTTTGTGAAAAAATTAAACCAGTTGCTGCAAACTGTTCTCGTGATTATTCGAAAAAAGGCTAATGTCGTACTGTTTAGCTTAAGAGTCTATAAGTATGGACAAATGAGAAATCTTTGTCGTACACCTGGATGATGAAATGCAAGCCGAGTCAGATGATTGAAACCCTGGAAGCTTTTTGACGACGACACCGATCGTAGAGGAGTCGATAAGAAACGGTGATGGTGGCTTCTACAGTTTTCATAACAGATACATTACAAAACTTTTGTCTTGTAGGTCTTTGACGTTCTGTACAAAGCATGAAAATCTCTCGGTATCTCCACTTTTAAAGGATAAAAAGAACTCCATGTAGAATTTAACATCACGTGTGTATTACTGCCAAGGCTCCTTACATTCAACTTAACTACTGTTGTTTTATAGATAGGCAGTTGGAAACAGGAGAAGAAGGAGATGAATAGTTAGAAAAATTTCGTTTTATAACGATGTGTAATGTGTTACAAATGTGAAATGTGTGCACATGTTACAGAACTCAGTACCATCACAGCAGTGTCATCAGTCATTGACAGAAAGCTGCTAATGCTTCTTGTAACTTTATTGAACACATCATATAAAGTTTGGATCCATTGTTAAAAACCTTTGCTAGTCACAGGGAATCAAAAAGTAAACGTTGTAAAGTCAGCAGTTTCACAATTCATTGCATTTTAATTGGACAAAGTTAGCCAGCTAACTAGAGCCGCATAGAACGCATAAAAAATTTACGTTCCTGCCTTCAATGGCATAAAAAGGTAACAAAACAATGTCTTGTCTCTAACTTCTTTAAATTAAAAACCTGTATAAGGATAAAATTATATATATATATATATATAAAATCTAAAAATCATTTATGTAGCCACTAATACAGAACATACTCTTAAAACAAGTCAGGTTATCTCCCTTTTCCTGTTATTAAACAACTCTTACATCTGAGAGATAAATGTGATTATAGAAGACAGCTATTGATAAAAAAAGACAATAACAGTGCACAACAACAATGAAAACACGATGAAAACAAAGTATGCCATTAAATGCAACGAATGAAAATATGGCAGACAGGTAAAAGGTTTCATTTTTTGTTTTCTGAGGAATATTCTCCCCATTATTTATAGAAAAGACCTGGGGCGGAAAAGGGTGATACGTCACAGACCTGGGGACATTTTCATGCAGCAGATTCAAAAACATTAATTCAGTAGTTCAGTGGATGGGTAGGTTTATATGTTTCATCAAGTAGAAAAAGTCGGATAAAAATGTCGGCTGCACCGTTAAACCACTCGACAACACGTTGTGAGTTTTGCAAGCTGCATGTAGTTAGTCAATACAGACGTGAGCTGTACCCCGAATAAGACCGTGACATCTTGTGCAGCTTCCTACAGTAGCTGCGCATGCTTGGCAAGTGATTATGTGGCCACAGGGCAAGAAGATGGTGTCGACCATCTTGCTGTGACACAGCTGACACGTCTGCAGCTCGCGCATGCGTCGATTGGCGTGGTGCAGGTGATGAAGACGGGCATCACGTGCGGGCCCTAACTGAGTTATCACGGCAGGGCCCTCGCTCGCCACAGACACAAAAGCCGATGTCCTCGGGGCTGAATGTTCTCCAATGGTTGCGTTGCTGTCGGCCGTTGGTGACTGAATGATGCGAGGGACTTGTACATATTCCGTGGGAGGTTGTTCGCACCGAGGCATTTCCCCTGTTCATTGGTTGTCCTGCAAGACAGGTTTCCTTTCTTTTGAGTAGCAAACTTGCACGATGACTCACCAGCAAAGATGAACTCTGATGTCACAGTAGTGTTCACTAATCACTGACAACAAAACCCCAAATCGATGAAGAACAGTTTTATGCGATGAAAACCGATCTTCATCAGTTTCACTAATAACGATTATATTGTCGTATTCGAATGGATCTTCCACAAGTAAAGTGTGTACTTCTGGAAAAGAAAAATTATTAAAAACTGTTAAAAGATGAATAAAGAAATGAGAGATAATACGAAAAAGAAACACATTAACAGGAGTACAAAACAGAAAAAAACACAGCTGTGTGAACATAGAACTAAAAGATCCAAGTTTCTTAACCTTTCAAACATCATACAAAATCAGAAGCTAGGCTTTATTTTATATATTATTGTAGTGTTACAAGACTAAATTGTACATGGAGAGTCTGCTGGGATAAAAAGGTTAAAATCAGCTACTAATATCTTCTAAAATAACATAAATTTTCCGAAAATAATAGCAAAAGCAGAAAAACTACTGCACCTAGAAACTGAAAGACTAAAATCGATTTACAAAAATTTTACGACAGATAATAATAATAATAATAAATGTCGCAAGCTAGTGCCTGTTGTTTCATGATAAACACTTACTTCTCCTCGGTGTGATACATGGGTGGCACTTTGTAAAGAAAGTGCGATAAACACTAAGCACATTCATGTCTGTCCTCGCAAAGTTCAGATAATAACGCAAGGATAAATATTTTAAACAGGACGAGAAAATTGTAGGACCTTTCAATGTGAGCATATTCGTGCACGCCTGTGTTGTGACATGCATGGGAAGCAGCACACACACACACACACAGACGTGCACCCTACTTACATTTGGTGACATTATTACAAGTGTTTTGCACTGTTTCTGTACATCATTGTATGTGCATGAAGGCTAAGAATAGAAGGCCTCTACAGAAACTCGCTTAGTAGCTGATCTCACCTGTCTTCAGCAGCTGACAAAGAAAGCACGGCGATGGTACCTTTTAGGTGAAAGTATGTCTGCCCCAGTGGTAGCCGTGGCTGCAACTGTGGTTGTGATAAGGTGTAGTCAGATCCAGGGAGTTTATATTTAAAAAGGAAAGGATGCGGGGATTCCCCCTGACGAGACCCCCGATGAAAATCAATATGGATAATGTGTCGGCCCAGAAAGATTGCATGTGTGTGTGTGTGTGTGTGTGTGTGTGTGTGTGTGTGTGTGTGTGTGTGTGTGTGTGTGCGTGCGTGCGTGCGTGTGTGTGTGTGTGTGTGTGTGTGCGTGACCTTTCTTTGGCTAAATTCCCATCACGTGTTTCTAAAAGCGGATCAACTTGTCAACATGTGAAACTCCCGGTAGGCGTCATCGACACGTGCACACAGTAACACACAGTAACACAACATATCGGAATTTCTTACCATCACTTTTTTCTGAAACTGGTTGCCGTTACGTGTGAAAGTCACGTGGAGTCTCCAGTCAAATTCTCTGTAGCTATAATTACACTGCCTCACCTGTTCTTGAAAAATAGAAGACGGAAATGATTTAATGAAACGACACAGCTAACACAATGAAAAGTAAAACAAATGCAAGGGGGGGGGGTTAATACACAGTCCATGATTACCAACACTCTAAGCCAGTGTATGATAATGTACAAATGGTAATAAGTTTACAAACGATTTAGGCAAATTCACTAAAGTGACATTTCTGTTTATATGTTTCAATGTGTTTTAAACTCCCAACATTCGAACTCCAGCCATATGTCACTGAGGTTATCTTCCCTAATGATGTTAACTTGTTATCGGAATTCAAATAGAACCAGTCTGCAGGCAGTAATGAACAGGTAAATCCTCAATGTTCGCCGTACTAAATAACTGGAAAAAAGCGAAAACCAAATATCACTAAAAAATATAAACTATAGTGTGAGCAAGTTTATGATCTTGGCGGAAGGTCTCGAGATTGAGGCTCCACCCCCTCAGCCTGTGACAGGAAAATACTTCCTACCCACCTGGCAGATGTAGAAAGATTTTTCACACGATGTGCCTTTCACACATTGAACCACTTACAATCCAAAAGTCTTGCAGCTAATAACCTATATTATCCAGAAATGTTTTTAAAGTTATCCAAATAAAATGGATTCTGCATCATTTGTATGCATGTTCTTACAACACCTGAAGCTGTGATCAAACGCTTGCTGTCGAGAAGTTAAGGGGTTAAGGTGTTTTCAACTGAATACACTATCTCCCATCAACATTTTCCTGGTCATGTGTTAATCTTTTCCTGCTATTATAAAGAGCTACATGTAGTTTTGAGGCAAGAGCCAAAAGTGGAGAAGGCTTTCAAGTATGTTTTTACATCTGGCTACGTCAGGGGAACTTTTGAAACCCCCGGCACAACCTCCCCTGTCTACTAATGTCTAATTTTAGATCCGCGTTTGAAATACCAGTAGTCATGTGACTCTACGATGAGTTTTATATATATACACACACACCAAGCGTTAACCAGTAGATTGAAACCTGCTTAATATTACCATATGTCCGATGTATCAACATGTAGGCACCTCTTCTTTAAGCATTATATAACACCAATAGTCCCAATGCTAGTCTTGTTTCACACCCTTCCCCCTTTTTTCCACTTGTCGTTAGTTCCCTGCTTGTCTTCCTTTTGCACAATCACTCTACTCTCAGTCCAAGTATTCTGTATTTGTTTTTATTCATCATCAGAATCGTGCAGCGAGTTTGGCTTGGGCCTCCTCATAGTTGGGAATCTTTATAGTTGAAGTCTTATGACTACTGAACAGGCTTACAAGATCAGGTTGTTTAGACATCGCAGCTTGCAATTAGTTATATCAATCTATGAAAAATTATCTTTTCGGAGGATTCTGTTTAATTTTTTTTAAAAAGATAAAACATAATAAAAACATGAAATAGAATGCCTAGCATTACAGCTATCAATGTCCCACACTCTTTAGGTTGTTGGAGAGCGAAGTGCAGAAGATTGCATTTATTTTTGGCCCAGGTTTTTGGGGGTAGGGGGTAGAACGCCTCCTCTCACTGTCTGCTCTTCTTTTTCCAACCTTCCAAAAGAGTCAAGTACACGGATGGGTCAGCTTTGGGAAGCTAAATGTATGGACCTTGTAACCCCGTATAAAATATTTCTTCTAACCATGTATAAACACATTCCTTCTGACCACGTAGAAACATATTCCTATTATTTTAACTTCTAACCCCATTTAAGCATATCCTGTTCTTTAAACTTCAGGGACCAGTTGCACAACACGTTTTTAAACCTTAAAACTGTTCTAAAGAAGCAAAATCTCTTCTAAGCCATTTTGATTCTCTGCAGAAAAACATACAAAAAATTGTACTGACAGGACAGAAAGTCAGACTTAAACAACTTTATCATAGATAAAGCAATTTTAGTTTTAAAAATTCTAAAATTGTGGTGTGCACTTTAAACTAATTATCTAAATAGAGTTAAGGCCTAAAAGTGTTTAAAATTAGAAATTTGTTGTGCAACTGGCCCCTAATCGCGTAGAAATATATTCCTTTTATTTTTAATTCAGGTGGCTAGCGATTTTTTTGGCATTAGAGCGATTAGGATCCTCTGAAACCTCGGGTTTTCGTTTCATCCGAGATTCAAAGCCAATTTCGTGAGATTAAAAAGTCAGTTAGCTTACAGGTTCTTGGGCAGACACGAACAAATAAATTGCTCACGTTCACACACAACATACAAACATAAAGACAGACTAACGGATAGACAGAAAGATACAATCAAGAAATGTGTCAAGTCAGATGAACATTTAAATAAATATAACAACAAAAAGGTCAAGAATAAGCAATTCAGTTTATTGTGCACATCAACCAACACTAAAATACGCTAATAGACAACACTAAATGGAAAACCTTAAACAAAGAAAAATGTTACCCTATACACGCAGAATTAAAGTCATACTATTTATTATGGTGATTACTTAATTCTATAAACATTAACCTAATCTTCGATGTGTATCATTACATCACTACTAATATGTCTAATTGAAAATTATATGTAAAGTAAGAAAATAACAAAAAGTTTAAAAAGCTTGAATAATAAAAGTGGCCTGAAATTATAGCTTCGTCATTGTTTTTCGATTTAAGGTATCTGCCCTGAAATATCTTAAAAGGTGATTTTCTCGGCAACGTTCAAAAGAATTTAATAAGTAAACATATTTGAATACAATTGAGATATAATAGCTATGGCTGAGTACAACTCAAACTAATCTGTACTCGTATAAAATGAGTAATACATTTAAAATAAATTTATCAGTTATTTTGATATAAATGTTATAGTTATTCTGTTATTCTTGCACTGGTATATGTTTGTCCTGAGTCCTTTATCATGAATTAATATGTACAGGTGTAAAAAAAGGAACAAAAGGATTTATAAGAAAAATCACTGTCCTGCTGCCAACAAACCTCAGCGCATCAAACCACTGAAAGGTGAAAACAAAAACGAGTCCCATTACCTGTACAGTTAATTTTTTAAACAAAAATCATAAAATATTTGAAATATTGTCATCTTTTTTAACCTTATAGTACTCTTTATTCTGATTATGTGAAGTAGCATCGCGAGAAATAGAACATCGACACTCAAGTTGAATTTAAAATCATTATCATAAACATGTAAACAATATCAGGAAAGCAACACTATAAAATGAAAAGACGAAATTATATGGGGTTAAATCTTATAAATTATGTCATCAATACAACAGTTTTGGATTCTTTTATCGTCGTTTGTTATACAATAATCATTTATTGATACACACAACTTGAAAACTGTTGGTACTAATCAGCTGTCAATCATCGATTGATTATAATTACTGTTTGGTGATTCATAAAACTCACCAACTGTTTGTACTGCTCATTCATCAATCACCGGATATCAATCGTTTTTGCAATGATTCTGCGCTTATTATAATTGTTAATGTAGTTTAGACAACATCGCTACTAAAATTTTTGTTCTTCCTAAGTAATACCTTTTTATAATTTTCTTTATTACCATTATTCTGAATACAATCGATTTGTGATTTCAATTACTCTGTAAAACAACAGCTACATGTTACAACAACAGCAACAAACAATAAAAAATGACCGCAATCGTGTATAATTTCACAAAACTGAAACAATCCGTTTTTACTAACAATAAACAGCGTTAATGATGTAGTAATAACTATGAACATTCAAATCATCTACAAAAAGAAAGGAAGAACACAGATAAGAAGAAATAAGTAAGTTACAGATTATAACAGTTTAGATACTCACAGATGGACAAACATTTATTTATATCTGAATGTGGAAACCTATATTTAGCGACCAGGTACAGCGAAGGTAGGTAGCTGCTAGCTGGATGACTAATGGGTAACAAATAGCTAAAGATGAGAAGAATACTTTAGCAGATAAGCTAAGTGAGAGGAATTAGCATAAATTAGCGAATAGCTGCGTTGTGTACACGCGATCCTTGGTCAGGCTGTATGTCTGTCTGAGTTGCTGGATTCCTTACTGACACACGGATACACATGGTACTTGATGTATGTTGCCAACAGCAGGAAGGACATCTGCGGTCGATGTTGGGAAACTGTACAACATGGCGAGCTTATGTACTCTGTATCCTTCATTTAGCATTCCTTTCTGACCAAGAACCTCAGCCTTCAGTTGATTTCGAGTATATAAAATTACAATCACAGTTTTAGAACTAAAATTGATATCGTTCTGTAAATGATAAAAAAGTAAAATATGTTTAAATTTCTTAACGTGTTCTATATTCATTAGAAAATACTGAAGAAGAGACATTTAATAAAATAAAATTGGCAGGAAACTGTAGGCATGGCTGTACAAAGACGACCTAGAAATTACAAATCGTGACACGACAAAAGTCTGTAAAACTATAACACAGGAATGAATTTTGTAACATGTGCAGGACACAACTGACATTCATGTTTACCATAAGGCATCATCAAGTATTGTAGGGATCACCTAGACAATGTGTGCATGACTTGCATACATTACAATACCGCCTTGCGACAACCAAGCAAAGATAAGACACGAGACTTTATCTGTCCCGGAGGATGACCGATGACAAAAGAATGTTCTAGTTCAGGAAAAACGGTGTTACATAAGACAGCTAAAATGTAATACATCATTCTCTTGCTATTACACATGCGCACACCGCACACACACACACACACACACACACACACACACACACACACACACACACACACATCATAATCATCTTGATGTTTAACATAATCTAATCAATTAATTGAATTTTGAGTTAAATTATGTTTTATAGACTTTGAAGATCTTTCATTTTATTTTATATTTTAACTTATTTAACAATTTTATTGTTAGATTTCTACGTTAATAGAACAGGTGCAAAGTTTTAGGTACCTCGGCACAGTGCTAGACAGCAAACTGTCCTTTCAGGAAAACACCAGCATTGTTTCCAGGAAAGCACATCAGCGCCTGTTCCTGCTGAGGCAACTGAGGAATTTTGGTGTCAGCGGCCCTGTCCTTGAGTCAGTATATCGCAGTCTAATCGAAAGCATCTTAACATTCAATATGTCAGTGTGGTTTGGCGTTCTCTCTCTCAAAGATAAAGCTTGTTTAATGAGAGTGGTCAAGAGTGCCAGCAAGATCATTGGTTCTCCACAAAGACCTTTAGGTGATTTATACATCAAGGCTGTGAGGTTAAAGGCCGTCAGAATCATCACAGACCCTCTCACCCACTACATCGCCACTTCCAAATGTTACCCTCTGGCCGCAGATGGAAGCAAGTGGTCGCCAGGAAGAGTGCCTTTGCCAAGTCATTCTTACCAACCGCAATAGCACTCCTGAACAGGACTAACAAATGTACCTAGCCTGAATGTCTGTGGGTGTCTGTGTGTGTAAGAGAGGAAGAGAATGTGCATCTGCTAACTGTCTTAGGTGTGTGAGGGCTAAGCATGAGTGTAACTGTATGAGTGTATGAGGTGTGATCATAATTTTTTTCATTTTATTATGTATCCTTTTCTCCAGTTAACTGTGGGAGCTCCCAGCAACAAAGGAAAATTTCTATCTCTGTTGTGACCAGACATAGACAATAAAGATGTATTGTTGTATTGTTGTATTGTTGTATTGTTGTATTAAGCGGCTTATCAAAAACAGAGCCTGCACTGATTCCAGAATTCTGCTTAACTACTCCAAAACTTGTAAACATTAGAACTGACAGCTATTTCCTTCCTCTCGTTTTTGCATTAAAGTATGTAAGATTTGAGGTGAACAAGCTGATGAAGATAACAGAACTTTCACGTGAAACGGAATTTTTTAACTGCAAATATAAAAATATATAATTTATTTATAGGTAATAGGAAACGAGAGTTTTTGAGATACGGGAGTGTTTTTTGGGGGGAGTGGAAGAATACAAGAATACAAGAACAAAAGAAAATGCCAGTGATAGTTCAGAAAATATTTATTAAGGTTGAAAAGAACCAAGCATAGTCGTCCTTTCGAAAGACAGTCACTTTGATCCTAATCCAAAGGGACATTAGAACCTAATAAAAACTGAACACGTGTTATAAAAAAAGCAATTTAAGTGAAGAAGAGAAATAAGTTTCTAGAAGATGTCTATAATACTTTCACATAGAATGTGTCCCCTGGGGAGGACGCTTCTCGTGACAAGAATGTTACACCTGACACTTGTCGCACGTGCCTGTGATGGTTCATCAAGCCTCCCAGCGAGTGAATGACACCACAGTCAGCGTGAGAACACTTCAGGCGAGTAAGTCAAGGACACAGAATGACACAAAAACTGAGCTAAACAGCTTCCCACTTTAAATAATGAGTCTGTGTCATGAAAAACAAACAATCTGATGGTGGACACGAAGTGGAGAATGTATCAAGCGTCTATAGAGCAAAGGAACACCTGGAATATGTAAAAAAACAAGGAAGCAAAGACTATGTCTTTCTCTCTTTCTTCTGTCTACCATTTATCTCTCTTTTCCTCTCTCTCTCATATATATATATATATAGCTTCCTCTAAATTTCCTTTTTTTATACATATTGTAAGTATGCTGTGATAAAATTCACACGGGTATTTCGCTCTATATTTTTTGTTTTAAATGACAAAGAATATCGAGAGTGTGTTTAGAGACTATATATACATATATGTGTGTGTATATATACATATATATATATATATATAGACTCAAGGAAGAGAGATTGTGTTTTATAAATCCTTACTTTATTTAAAGGGCTCGTGTTCTTTTCAAAATAGTTTCGGAAGCATTACTATCATCATTTCCATTGACCATATTTCATGATGTGTAACTAGAAACATTTTTCACAAAAGCAACATACGGCAAGACTTTGTAGACTTTCATCGACAGATGTTCTCCCGCTTGTACTGCCTTTGTTTTCACAATAAACAAAAAAATAATAAAACAAAAGAGAAAAACAATCAAAAGGGAAGAAGGAAACTAATCGTTTCAACCTGATTTCCACACCTTCACCTTCCCCTACATACTGTTGTAGCTGTTGTCTAGTTCCCTTCGCTCAGCCTGTCTGTTGACTTATGAAAATTCCCCGGTCAAAATTATTATTTAAAGCTTTTGTAGTTTCTAAAAACTATTTTGCCATTTTTGTTGTAGATTTTAATTTTAGTTTCGTACTTAGCACAAGATACCTCATATTTTGTCACAGGTTGCTGAAGGGTTCGTTCTAAGGTTTGCTTTTGAAATAAATTAAGATTTCAGTACGAGTACCGTAAGCCTGGGAATTCGGGTTGGGATTAGTGTTTGTGATCTGACCTTGGCTAGAAGTACAAGATTCACGGAAAGATGATATTAATTTAGTTAACATGTACTGAGCGATTTATTCAAACCTCTCAATGAGAATAAATCACTCAAGTGTTGTTGCTAATGGACAGGAGGAACGAAGCTGCCCATGAAGCTTCTTAAGTATGATGTGATAACATTCTTACTGATATTTAGTGTAAATTTCAGACAAATTACCCTATTTTTGTGTGTGCTTTAAGGGTCTAAGAGTACGTGTCCCCAGTCACAGAAGAATCAAATATATCACTTTTCATCGTCCAGACCTTACTACCATCATCGCAGCTCACATCAGTAACATCTGATGCGAGTATTTTAAGGTTACGAAAGTATGCGAAACGCTAATACAGAGTTTCTGGAAAATGTGCAGGCCCTGTCATCATCATCATCATCATCATCATCATCATCATCATCATCATCATCATCATCATCATCATCATCATCATCATCATCATCATCATCATCATCATCATCGTTTTTAATATGCAGCACCACACTTGGCCTTAGTTAAAATGTATGGGTGATAACCGGGTATTTATCAATACCAAAAGTTGTATAGAACATTTCAAAATCACATCTTTTAATTAAATTGGTCGATCATCTTTATCAGATATCGATATAAAAATAGGACAAATTAGGCAAACAAAGAAACAGCAAATTGTTCAAATAAAGAGAAGAAAATTTTCGTTACAAAGAAAGAGTTTGTAATAAATATTTACACAAGAATTTTGCTGTAGGCCCACTGCGAGCATGTACATGGTAAGCGTGGAAGGAAAGGGAGAATACGGCTCGGGGTAGTGTTGAGATCAAGGCTTTGTTCGGTGTCTTGAACATGTTTTTGTTATACAATAAGGCTGGATAACCAAGCTTGGCCGGAACAAAATAGAAAACAACAGATTTGGTAGAATGACAAGAAACTGCTCAGCGGTAAAACGGATCTGCCGAAGGGCACAGTGAACAGACTGAAGACCTATATCTTAAAACACTTCTTGCAAACATACATGAACTTATCTGGGATACCTACATAAAATGTTTGGACAGCTCTGCCTTACTATTCACAGGCACAAAAACAGAATGTATACAGAGAAATCTAGGATATTCTTTACAGATACTTCAAGAAAAGTTTACGAAGAACTGTATAAAACAATTAAAAACACGAGAACATCAAAGAGAACAAATCCTGAAGATATTTTTTCTTCCAGAAGATAATCATTCTAATTAAGTCAGGTTCCAAAGCAATTGCAATCTTAGAAAAATTAAACCGTTTTGTAGCACAGCTTTTCAAGAGACAAAGGTTCTAAAATATTTGCGAGGACGTCCTGTAGTCAGTCACTGTGTCGGAGAAGCATGATTGCACTCTTAGAAACATGTTCATTTGTCCAGGGTTGTCTAAAAAGTCTCTCAAAGTCCTCGACAACCCCGCTGGTCAAGAGAAGCAGCTGTCTCCGACAAGTGTAGAGTACTGAACTGAAAATAGAACTACATAACAGCAAACGTTGAACAGAACAATGAAGAAAAAAATCCGTGTTTTGTGAAAGGTAGAAATATCTCGTACATTTTCACTGAACCACGACGTGCCAGTTGGTCTCTAGACGAGCAGTTGTAGTCATGGATCAGCGAGAGGGATCACAATTTGAACACAGTGTGACGAGTAAGAGGAAGAGAGTAAAGGAATCACAATTTGAACATAGTGTGAGGAGTAAGAGGAGGAGACTAAAGGAATCACAATTTGATGATAGTGTGACGAGTAAGAGGAGGAGACTTGCCCCGCATTTTTTATATAAAGTACTTTGAATTGTTTTCAGATGACAACTATCGTCAAGGTAAGTCTAACTTTAGGTAAAGAAAAATGATTGTAATTTAACATCAGCATCGCAGCTACCCCGAGATATTCTATACGGATACGAAGGTACGAAGAATTAATTTTCGAAGTAGTTCATTGAACAAGTACAGAAACTTTGGAAAAAAAAATAAAAGACAGATCAGTGTAATGTCGTGAGGGAACCGATTACAGCTCAACCTCACGATGGCTCAGTCAGTAAAACTCTCGTCGTACTGTCCTGGCCTCAAGGAGTAATAACTATCCACTGCTCACTTTTACAGTTATCGAGAGAGAGAGAGAGAGGTTCTTTCAAGAAACGGGGACAATTATGACCTTAAAAGGCAAGGCCCTTACTGGGCACAAGCAAAGATCCTCGCATTTGTTATAGTTCTAGTCACTTGACAATCTTTGTTTCCGTTTTTGTACAGGTTCTACGAGATTCCCTGCCATCTTTTCGGGCAGATACAACATGAAATACGCTAAACCGACATAAAAATAAAAAAATCAGGGTTAGTAAGCCCTTATAACGAGCACATGCAAAGAAAAATCATAATTATCACATGCAACAGCTTTAGATCCCTGCTACACATCAACAGTCAAAGTTGACTTACACACCACTACATCCGGGCCCTCAGGCATGCGCACAGCGCTTTACAAAGAATGACACGCATACACGGACGTACCCAACACAAGATGCAAATGTGTTGTCTATTGAGTGTCTTACATATTTAGCCAGCAGCTTATTGCAGTTTGTTCAGTTTATTTAAAAAACTGTAATCCAACTGCAAATGATACTTTCCACACCACAGTTCCAATTATAGGTGCGAGTACTATATTTAGTTTTGGCAGCTGCTATGAGTAACAAACAAAAATTACAATATGTAATAAAATATTACAAATTTTGCAAACAGCGTGAGCAAGGAAACTTCAAGGTGAAATGCGCAATTATAACAGGTTTAACAGTAATAGTTTCAAAATAAAACGCGCCAGACCGAGAAAAAGATTCTTCAAATTCAGTCGCATGATATTGACCAATGGCTTTGCCAAGTCTTTAACTGGAAACTGCATTCATAACATATAAACAGTTGTAAATTGCGAGTTTAAAAAATAATACTAATCTTAACATCACAATGAATTTATGCATTGGACGAGTTTTTATAACTCTTACAATGATAATTATAACTTTATAATTCTTAGATTTATAAGTTTTAGAATTTTCTGAATTTTTTATTTTTATTTTTTTATTATTTTTATTTTTTTCATTTATATGAAATTAAGGTACTAGTTTCCAGAACTGTGCCACTTGGTTTATAATCATCCAGCATTCAAAAATGTAAGAATTAGTACCTTACATGTCCACATTTTGTCCATATTTTATTACACATTTGAAACAGGTTCAAAAGCTGCTTAACGGTAGGACTTCTGGTATCTTGCACGGGCACCAGGACCTCCAAACTTCTTGGGCTCACAACGACATGGGTCAGCAACAAGCAATGATCTGTCATACTGAATCAAGGTGTCCTTAATTTCTTTTTTGGAAGCCTCATCCACGTACTTCTGGTAGTAGGCCACAAGTGACTTTGAAATTGCTTGACGAATGGCATAAATCTGAGCAACATGACCACCGCCACGTACTCTCACTCGAATGTCAACACCAGCAAATTTTTCTTTGCCAAGAAGACGAACCGGCTCCTCAAGCTGTGCTCTCAGGATAACAGGTTCAACCTGGTCAAGAGGTCGCCCATTGACTTTAATCAACCCATTGCCTGACTTGCAATGAGCAACAGCTGTAGCTGTTTTCTTGCGTCCGTACACTTGCACAGCATGAACTGGACCTTTAGGAGCCATTTTGTTGCTTTCTAGGACAACAACCCTATTGCAAAGCGAATTTTCTGATTTTTACTGAATCGGATTATATACTGAAATGTTAGAGAACCGTTTTCATGTGTTCTGTTATGAATATTTTGCAGTGAATGTGAGACTACAAGCAAAATAACAAAATAGTCGTACCTGCTGTGCAAAATAACTATTTAAAATAATACGCATAGCGCAAGAAGACATAGCACATGCAGACACGCATTTCGTCCACAATAAACAACATCCGCCACAAATATCATTCTCAATTTGTTTCCGAAAGTAAAAACTGCTTATTACAGGCAGATAAAAAAGATTATCTGTCAATATACAAAAATGTACTAAGATAACTTCTGGCTGTATAGCAGGTAGCTAAACCTGGACGAGATAATACAATAATGTTTCGTAGTCACATTCAGATAATAACTATAGCGAGCATCTCTGCAGCTTTATCTTTTGTCAGCAAATCTTGCTCATTGTAGCTCAAAACGAGTTAGTGTTCTTAGTTTGTCCTTAAAGTTGTTGATATTTCACGTCCATCAAATGAGTATGGCGAAGAGAAAGCAATAGCTGAAAAAAACCCAGAATGTTTCTTGGTAGACCGTCTTCCTGTTTCAAAGGTATGACAAATACCAGTACTAAATATTTCTTTGCACCAGAGTCTCTGTTTATAACATGTTGCAATAAATCTGAAAATTTTTCCAAGTGATGCAGCTTTTGGTGCTGACACGACGAAAAACACAAGCCAATCAAACTTCTGTTTATGACCTTTGCACTGAATCCCTTTGTGGTATATTATTCAGAGTGAAATCTTTAGCTGACTTATACAAATATATCTATAGCAATATGGTTTGCCGGTCCTTAGAGTACAATAAGGATAATAAAAATGTTCAAAACAAATAAGTTTCTTTCCCTTTACAGGTTCATGTAAACACTATATTATCTCTCTAATTATTCTTCGGTAGTATTCAAAGAAAATTATCCACTTGACACATTATTTAGTTACCAGAGTACGGCCTTTAAAGTATGTAAAGTAGTTTAATCAAGATAGACATGCGCGGTGCCCCGGATGCTTTTGCGGCACAAGATACAGATTTTGATGCTTTTGGCGCATGACTCGCACGTGCAGATGTGTCCACACGGCAGGAAGATGGTGTCCACTGTGTGCTGGCGACACAGTCTGCACGTGCGGCGCTCACGCAGACGTCGGTTGGTCTCCACCAGCCGCCGGAGGTCAGCGTCAGGGTTAGGGTTGAGCGGCGTGAGCCGAGTAGTCGAGGGCTGGGAACTTGCAGCACTAGCGCCCCTCTCTGTCGAGCTGGACAAACTGAGGTTTGAGCCTCTCCGGTCTTTGGCCGCGCAGTCCATCTGTAGGTCACCGCTGGTCCGCACTTTCTCACGAACGTCAGGAGACGGGACCAGGTTGGTACTTACCTCCCTTCCCTGCATTAAGGTGGCTGATGCAGATGAAGTAACTGATTCAGTTGACGATGCAGTCTGTGCCCCTTGAGCAGAATTTCTGGAGGACGTGTCAGCCTCCATGGCGGGTTTGGCGCCAAGCGCTGCTTGGCCAGATCTTGATGGCGATTGTACTGACGGCGCATTTTGTTTGTTGCCACGAACACTTCCAGAATTTGAGTGGTGCTCTGTAACATTTTCTTTTGGTCAACTAGCACCTACATTTTAACAAAAATGGTGAACTCACGTCATATATGATCTAATAAGTGAAAGCACTAGCGCAGTGAATCATCCATTTCCCTGCTTTGTTTGCACATTGCTGAACAGTTAAAAATCGGCTGCTTTCTAGCTGCAAATGCATGATTTCTGTCAACAGATATTGTTAGAGCCTCTACAACGCATTTGTGCACATACCATAAAGAATTCTGTGAGCTTTTGTGAAAGATTTGAAATGTCTGGATAAATTGAACAGGGAATAAGAGAGTATTAAAAAAACAAACAAACAAAGATACAGATTTTATAGATTACAAACAAGCAGTCATACGTCCTTGAATACGTGTTCCTTTTCAGTCTTAGAAAAGCCAATATTAAATTATGTTATATTTAAGACAATAAGGAAAAAACAGAATTAGATCAAATATAACTATAAATATCTGATGAAATATACATTTAAAGAGAATAATGAGTATGCTAACAACAATAAACATTCGTGAGAAAACCAGACTTAGTACCTTAACACATGCATTCACACTAAAAAAACAGTATTTTGCAGACCGTTATAAACAGGTGGCAAGCCAGACGTTTATCATGAGTCCGTGCAGAGCCAATAAATAAGTACGTGGAGGGACCATAAATACGTACGTGGAGGGACAATAAATAAGTGAGTATGTTATGATAAGTACGGCAAACATGTCAATAAATATCACGAGTACGTGGCGAGCAAGACAAATATAACTGATCCACTCCTTGGTCTGCAATGGCTGATTTTATGCCGGTCAGCATTTACAGGTTGGCGGGACGTCCTAAATAGCCAGGCCTCTCAATTCTTGTATGTTCACCAGTATGTTTATCAGCTAGTTTTCTCTCTGTTCAAATGCGTAGACAAGCTTGTTGACTTACAGACTTGAAGTGAAATGTGAAACTGCTTCAATTCGCTCAAGAGCCTTTCAATATCTGACCGTTTCTCCCTTGTGACAATTGGCAGAACTGCAGCCATTGCTCGTCCGTCATCCTCGAACGTAGGTCTGACTTGCTTTGCTTCATGATCACAAAAAGTTTCTTGGCACACATACTACGATGCGAACATTACCATCATTCCTTTGCCAATTCTTTTGAGTTCTGAAACGCGTCCTTCCTTTGAGATTTGAAAATTTTGACAACTTTCAGGGTATTAAAAGAATCCTTTAACACTGTTAATCAATAAACTCAAGTTGCAGCATGTTTCACGTCCACATTAAACGGATCTGACAAAATTTAAACTTACTTTCCAATTTTCTGAAATCAGCGAAACGCCGCAAAAATTCATTTCGTAGATCACTCATTTTTTAACTGTATTTTGCTGCTTCACAGACACCAATTTATTATTATCAGTGAGTTCACGGTAGGAAAATGTTGGAATTTTCTTTCAAAAGATCAAGCTTCTGACATTCCGTCGTCACTTCCCCACTCGGTCCACCAGCCACGTTGGGGGAAGGACGACCAGTCGCCTGGTTACCTAGATACCGAGCGCTGTCCCAGTCCAGGGTCATTATGTGATTTCCTCAACGAGTTCCTGTTCACCTGACTACTGTGTGATAAAGCACACTCACCCTGGTGAGCGCCGGTATGAGCAACACCACGTTCAGTCGCCAAACGAACACCACCCTGATGCAGTTCAATCCTCCCGTCCGGTGCTTTGAAGAGCGGAAGAATACACAGACACTTTGTCCTCCTTTCACAACATTCTCTGCCGGCCTGGGCGTCGAAGCCTTTCATAAAGTAGCCGAACTTCTGGTTGTGTCACCTTACATCCTAAGCTAAACGAGGGATCATGTGATTTTGTGATTCTCAGGACTGGTTTTCTGAATCAGTCGAGTTCTTTGTGCACTTTTATAGAATATGGAATACATTATTGATATTGTTAATGATAATTTTAATTTTATCTAGTGTTACTATAGTTGTTGGTTTTAAAATTTTAGTGTTAATTCCCGTTAAAACAGTATCATCAAGGTTTTGATGAAGAGGGTTTTGAGGTCCCTTTTTCAGAGCAAATATCATAGGACATCGTACATCAGAGAGCAGCTCACAGAAATCAAAGAGTTCAAGTTTCACAACAATTGAAAATAAGCGACATAAGCGATGTGTCAAGAAAGTCATCAACTACATTCTTGTTTCTGCATTTACACTTACCAGCTCAGCATCTGAACCAGTTCTACGTTTTGCTATTACAAGACCAGTTAATCTACTGAAATCATTTATAATGTATCACAAGATATTAGTTATGGTATCCTGTTAACCACCAATATCATCAACCTTGTACTAGTCCTTACAAATCCAATAATCATTACAATATTAACCAGGGTACCAGTCTAAACATCAAAATCACCAAATAAACAAATACAAGTATATATATAAGGGCTTTTCTAATTCTAAATAATTCTTTATCAAATATGAACCTTTTGGTCGGGCCTAAACTGCGACAAATAGTCTATTACGGTTAAGAACCTTATCATCAAGTTTAAAGAACAAGGAATCTTAGCTTGGATCAAATTCAACAAAGCAGTATTAATATTATCATCTTTTCTGTGTGTAAACCTACTTTTTTCAGCAATTGTGATATTGTTAAAATATGCTACCTGGTTTTTTTTCATAAAATCTGTTCCAGTTCTTCTAGAATTGGACATATCAAGGTCTCACGAATACAGGTGACAAGAACCAGCGTTTTCCAGTTTACTTTCTCATCATCATTTGATAACAAGTCAACATGATCAGGGAATTTCAACTTTATTCTAATTCCAAATACGGTTCTTACTAGGCATAATAGCTTATTAGTTTCTCTTGCATTGCTTAAATTACTGCAAGATTAGTCACTCGCAGTTGTTGATGTCGCAGCGAGGCGGCAATGCCCCGTACATATTTCTTATTCGTGTTATGTTTCCTATAGGAAGTGCTGTTTCCTCGGGCGAATGAGTTGAATGAGGGTGATGAATAATAACACGGTTAATGAGCCTTACGAGCAAGTGACAAACCAAGTAAACATCACTGTGCGTGACAAGCCAAGTAATCATGACTGCGTGACAAGCCAAGTAATCATGACTGTGCGTGACTAGCCAAGTAATCATGACTGTGCGTGACAAGCCAAGTAATCATGACTGTGATTGACTAGCCAAGTAATCACGACTGTGCGTGACTAGCCAAGTAATCATGACTGTGCGTGACAAGCCAAGTAATCACGACTGTGCGTGACTAGCCAAGTAATCATGACTGTGCGTGACAAGCCAAGTAATCATGACTGTGCGTGACAAGCCAAGTAATCACGACTGTGCGTGACTAGCCAAGTAATCATGACTGTGCGTGACAAGCCAAGTAATCATGACTGTGCGTGACAAGCCAAGTAATCACGACTGTGCGTGACAAGCCAAGTAATCACGACTGTGCGTGACTAGCCAAGTAATCATGACTGTGCGTGACAAGCCAAGTAATCATGACTGTGCGTGACAAGCCAAGTAATCACGACTGTGCGTGACTAGCCAAGTAATTATGACTGTGCGTGACAAGCCAAGTAATCATGACTGTGCGTGACAAGCCAAGTAAACAGGACTGTGCGTGACAAACCAAGTAATCATGATGGGTCCAGGAACCAAATAAGCATCATTACTTGGCAAAATTAAAACTTTGGTGAATTCTTTATATTAGAAAATCGCTTTTATAAAAAAAATATTTTGTGACAACATTTATTTATAATTAGAAAAAAATGCAAAAAATAGACAAAGAATGGCATAATAAACAAAAATATCACACTGAATGTAAAACAAAATATTTTAAAAGGAAATCTCAAGAAAAGAATTACATTTCTAAACAACCTAAAATAACAATTTTATTCTTTCCTTTTTTATCTATATCTTTTCTTACTTTTTCTTTTTTTTCATTGATTTCGTTTGATTGTGTCTGCTTTAATTACCTTTATTTTTGTCACTCTCTCTCTCTCTTTATTTAGCATGTTTTATTTAAAATAAGGGGCTAACAAAGGTATAAATTAGTAATAACGAAGCTGTATAACTAATATTTAAACTGACAGAAATATATATATATATATATATAAAACAAAAGCTAATGCTTAGCACAGATGAAACAAAAGCAAAAAATAAAGAAGCACAAAGGTGTCCACTTAAGGTAAAGGTAAGGTAAAGGTCATCCCATAACCTGTTCAGGTGGTTGGGGAGTGAGGTGTTAGAGACCCCACTTTTCTCGGGGCCAGCATTTACATGAGGGTGGTGCCAATCTCCTCTCGCCTTACCTTCCCTAACCCTCTATGGAGTCAGGTACCCATTCCCGTCAGCTGGGTCGACTGGGGGAAGTTTGCTGCGCTTATTGGGAATTGAACCAGCGCGCTCTCGGTTCGGAAGCCAGCGCTCTAACCACTCGGCCATCCGCTTCCCGTCCACTTATTCATTACTTTATTAACTTTCTCCATCCGGGTTAGTAGGGGTAAACGGAAGTGAAAGTTTAAATAAGTATTCCATGCCAGAAAGAAATCAAGCTGCCAGTCCGTGAGTATGAGTGCAGAATTGTAAAGGTGAATTGAGGGAGCGGGTGGCCGAGTGCATGTCTCATCACACATCTCTGTCATGAACCAGCCTGGTTCAAAGCCAGAACATGGCTGAAGGATAATTTTAGGGGACAGCGGTCAGTGAAAGTGGAAAGCACCGGGAATCCTTTCTGTCCGTTTTTATGTCTTGACAGGCCAGGTGATGGATGTGGTCAACCTAGGTCTCGAGATGGGGGTGTGTAGGTCTTAGGTATTTCAGAGTATAACCCGGTGGCTGTAGTTTCTTAGAAGTATCGATAGCATCAGGGCAGGGTAGATTTGTTTCTGGTGGTCACGTGGTTAGATGGATATATATATATATATATATATAGGGTAGACATGTAGCCCGGGCCTTTCCTCGTATTCCAGCAGAGACGTCGCTGAGTGATTTTCTGCCGTAAGCAGTAGGTCTGAGAAAGTGGGGCCCGTTCAGTACAATGCTTATCACTGTCTGCTAGCATTTGTGGTCTGGTCCGTAAAGGGAAGAGAGAACGTGGTGCAAATAAGAAAGGATCCTCAAAGTTCTCAAACATTTTAAAGTGAAATACGTAATCTTTACAATTATACTGAAAGGAGGACAAAAGGTTTAATATGAGAAAATAAACTCACCCAGTGAAGAAGCGGATGTCTGGACCTGTGCCTGTCCTTGTAACTAGTAAACATATGCAAGAAACTACTTGATTTTACTGAGATTTGGACTGAAAAGACATAATGTTGAACGACTTATGTTTCTGTAAGTTTGAGTTTTCTTTGTGGGATGCCTATTACAGCATGTATAAAAATAATAGATTTATCCTGCCGCATATTACTTGGTTAAAAATCTTCGACATGTTAAATATGCACCTTAATGTTTCAGCAAAATGTGTTTCTATGTAAAGCTAAAACTGCATAAGCAAGAAATTTGTTTCTATTCACTTTAGGGGCTAGACAGAATGTCCTGGAACCCCTGTGTATTACATACATTACATATAAGAATCTGGTAGAATCTTGCAGTACATGGTCATGTTTTCGAAAGCAAGCTTATACTTACAAAAGAAAGGCCCCCAACATGTTGATAACCAGAGAAAATAGGAAACCAGGACACCAGACAAAAGCATGAAATGTTATGGAAATAAAATAATTGTTTACAATTTACAACCAAAAAAAAAGCATCGCTTGGACACGAAAATTCAAGAAAACACGAAGCTAGTTTCCGTAATAAAACTTTGCATGATGCAAGGTTTTGTGTTTAGAATGATGAGGGTCTTCTTCGTAGGTGGAGTATAATGTAGATTAATCATAACTTACCACCAACTAATGTCATCATAGTATTGTGTTAACAGGATGGAATAGGAAATAAAATGTAACGTAGGCTTTAGTTTGCATAAACCAAGCACATGGTGCATCATTAGTTGCATAATAATTGTATTTAAATATAATACTATAAGTATAAATGCAGTCAGAAGAATTAACCACGCCAGGGGCAATAGTCATGAAGCGAGGGCAAGTCGTGGAAATGGGAAAACTCAAGGAAAAGCGTTTTGTTTCCGAAGTTATAAAGCGATGTTCAGACCCCGCAAACACTATTTCATGTTTCTTTACCCCAGGGCATCGTTGTCACTGCTTTATAACTACTTCATGGATAAAAAAATCATCTGCAAGGTCTGGACATTGCATTATAATTTCAGAAGCAAGAGGCTTGTCTTTGAGTTACCAATGTTGCCCCCGCTTCATAACTACCGCCCCTGGTGGATTTCAAGAGCAGCTCACGAATCTACATATCGAGTAAAAGGGCTCACGTTTCCACCAGACAGCAAGTTGTGTTTCCTGGAATGCAAAATGAGAGTCTGCAGAATGAAGTCTTCTCCCTTCACTGCTTTCACGTAAGCACACGAGAAACGGGCCAAGACGTGAACCTCCCAAGGGTCGTCACCGTGTTTCCACTCACGTAACGTGATAGCGCAGTAAAAGCAACGTACACTATCTCCAGCGCCTAAAAAGTACACAATTAGTTTTGTTCAAGCAAAGGAAAAAGCGATAAAGAATTATAAATTAAAAAACGAGTTTCTGTCGTAATCTAACACTATTTATTTAGATATAAATTGTATACAAGACTGACACTTATAAAGGAAATTGAGGTATTTATAGACATGTATATTACATTTTCTTTCTCCTTCGTCTGCGGAGAGCAACTCGTTGAGGTATTGTTCGTAAATTTGTCGTACGTGTGGAGGAACAAGTGTGTATAGGACTTATTTTTATGACGATGGCACCGGCCAGGGTTCTGTCTCGCTGTATAGAGCCAAGTGTGGAGGGCAAGCTCGAGACTAATGCCCTTTAGTCTCCACCACACAGGCTCGAGTGACATCCATAGCGAGTCGACGGACAACCTTCCGTGGTAGAGCATGGAGAGGTAATGGGCGCCGCCATGAAGACTAAACCCACAGATACGATATGATGGTTTGCAGCAATTTAAATCACATCCTCAAAAAAAAAATCCCCTTCGGCACTCTCCGCTTCTAAGGAATGCCAGCCCGCCGCCCAGCCGCAGCCAACACAATGCTAAGGTTACGACAAGAGACGACGTAGTGCACGTGCAACGTCCGTAAGCACCAACAATGTGGTAAAGTGCATCAGCTCACTCGAGATCGCAGAAGGTACAGATTGGATGTTGCGAGGCTGGGTTTGGAGAGACGCAGACGCTGGACGGTCACAAACGTTTTTTCAGTACCAAGGAGTTCAAGCACGAGCACGGAGGTCGTATTCTTTGTGTGGAAACAGGTGGCGGGGTGGTTCTCAGCTGGTCCCCTATCTTGAGATTATCTACGTTCAGATCGCTGCCAGGCCTTACAGCCTGACTATTATGTAGATGTACTCTCTTACTCCTGTCCATGGCGACGAAGAGGTGGAACTGTTCTACGGTTAGAGAATAATACCCGAAAGGTACCGAAGAAGGACATGCTTGCCGTGATCGGGGATTTAAACATAAAAGTTGGCACAGACGAGTTTGGGCTTAATGAAGCGAGAAAAAGAAGTCTCCTGCTGCTTGAGTTCGCACAAAGTAACAGGTTGACCCTAGCCAATACTTTGCATTCTCAAAAAGAGACACGGCTCGTCACTTGACACTCTCCTGATTGGTCAATCAGATTGACTTGAATAAGATCTTACTGCCAAGACGCTTTGTCGAGCAACAACCAGGCAAAAACGAGGTCATATCTTGGAGCGAATATTAATGATGATCACAGTCTTGTCCTCTCGACCCGGCGTTCAAAGCTATCGATGACGCGTCCAAGATGGTTCTCCAAGATTACATTAGAGAGTTTGAGATTCAGCGCTCGCACGACGCGTGCGGGAGCGGCAACCTGTAGCTTCACGGGAATTTGCGCCCTACGTCATCAAATCTACAAAATCCAACCAATCGCTTTCTCAAAACGGGTAGGCTTAGAGGCTCGCCGTTCTCGTTGCCGCACACGTCTCCCTACGCGTCGTGGATCTCAAACTCTCTATTGAAGGCGGTCGACGCCGTGGCAAACGTGAGAAACGATGGGTAACTAACGTGTGAAGGAGTGGACCGATTATTAAATTTAGGAACATTCGCAGGCGGTTTTAAAAACGGTCTTGCTGGCGTGAGTTGGTCACTGCTGAGCTCCATCACATCTCTACTACGACTTGTACTGCCTCGGTCAGCTACGCGAGGAAATTTGCAAACAATGGTATATTTCTTACGTATGTATTAATATAAATTGTATGCAACATTGCTATCTATATATACTATAATATTAATACAGTTGATTTATATAGTGCTTTACCCCCACCTTCAAAGGCAGGCTCAAAATGTTGTACAGAAAGAAAACAATACAATATTTTTACAATACAATACAATAGTCTTTATTATTATTTTAACTTTCAAGTGGTACTGAGACACTCATAAACAGTATATATATATATACACACATATTCACACACACTCTCATCCATCCTCATAACTAATATCTCTCACTCACACCCACACACAAACACATTCTTATTTTCTCTCTATACCCGCATATTTCAGACTGACCATTGAGTGCGTGAGTACACATACCAAAACACATATGGGGCCCACATATATATATACATACATTGAATGAGGAAAGGGAATTAACATGTTTGTCCTAAAGCAGGGCTGTTTCTAAGGGGCTTTCTCACCGGATCATATTGCCAACGATGTAGTTATTTTTGTTTACATGTTGCATGATTGTTATAACAATATCACCTCGTGACATTTTACAAATTTAGATAAATGTAAAATATTCGCTCGCGGTTACAGCAAAGGAATATTTGTAGCCAGTACAACGGTTACAGTAAGCAAAATATAATCAGCTAGTTAAGTCATATAAATACGTTTACATATCACAAATACGTATATTCATAAAGTGTATGCTAACGTATATTACACATATACTAACAGTTCAATTCAATATTCAATATTTTTTTACTATTCCTTCACCCTGCAAGAGGTACAGAAACACTAATATATATATATATATATATGTTCACACTCCCATCTTTCGCCATATACAATATTTCTCTCTCTCTCTCTCTCACACACACACACACACACATTCACATTCTATTAATTCTTTTACGTCATCGTCCTTAGTAATAACTTAACAAATGGAGATAATCTACTGAAAGTCTTTTTTTAAAGTTAATAATGAGTGGAACTCATAAGAATACAACTGAAAGCAAAGAGTTCATAGTAAGTCCTGTTAGAGTAGCTTGAAAAGATGACGAAGGCCACTAGCAAAGATGCGGTCTGCATCCTTGACAGGTGGCTGCTTTCTAAGGTAGGTCAGGAAAGTTTCGCTGAAAATTATGGACCTGGCATGGAATCTTAATGCAGTGGTCCAACTGTCGCAGACGGAGATATTGTTCCAACAACACACTCTTGTTAGAGCATCACTGGTCACTGTAAGCTTAGCATGGAGATGTCCAGTGTCACTCATATCAAACCAGCCATCACTGATAACAAAGCTTTATGTGGCAGCTAAGTCTCGAAACTTCTTTGGAGTGATTGCAGGAATAGGAATAGTTCTGAAATCAACGCTGAAGACGCACAGATATGACATCTATGTAATGATAAGATGGCGCAGATTTAGCGATGGAAAAAAATGGTCCAGAAGACAATAGAAAAGGTTTCGACGAAACAAAATTCAATCGAGAAACATAAGAAAGTGTGTAATAAATGCACAAATAAAAGTTACACACAAAACTGGATTTACAAAAACGGCAAAGTCGAAAAAGTGACGGAATGGAATCGACCTCCAGCCAGTTAGGCGAAGGATTTCACCAAGTGTGTGTTTGTACTGTAGAGTGAGGAAAAAGTGTAATAAATAACGGACAAACACATCTGTTACTTTTATGTAAGAATAATGAAGGCACACAAAGGGTAAATGTTAGTTCTAGTAGGTACAGGTTAACAAGTCAAAATTGTCAGCTATACTCTCTACACAAATGGCAGCGGTAGGGTTGCAAACTCTTTTAGTCACGGACCTTCATTACTGGATAAGCGACTCAGGTTCATGTCCGGTGTAAGTCTCGGCTTTCCTTTAGACAGGCCTCGTGTTTCCGGCTCTTTGTTTGCATACGTTGAATAAATTCTTAAAGAAGATGTTTTGTTTTCGTACCAGAACAATCTATACAATTGTTTCAAAAAAATTAAAAACAATTTTTTTAATTGTTAATGGTAAAACAAGTCAATAGCATCTGTTATGACGATGTTTTTTATTTTATAAATTTGTCGTAAAAGCTAAATGCGTTTTCTATAAACAAACAGAATACATTTTACAGAAAATACTGTTTATTTCGCAATCAATTATCTTTAACAAGGTTCTGAAAAAGCTTAATTACTCACTAGTAAAATTTCTTCAACGTTAGGAAGATCCGCCATTTTTACAAAAAAAACGGAAGCAAAAACCCTTCGTTTATAGGGTTTGTTACGATTGGTCACTACTATGATAGAGCAAAGAGGCAACGAATGAGAGACACTTATCCAGTGAATGAAGGTCCGTGCTTTTACTTAAAAAGGTATTAATATAGTTTTGTGAATGATGGAATTCCATGCAGACATTTTGTCAAATCAAGCATTATATTATTGGGTTAAAGTAAATTCAACTCACCTAAGTAAAAGAACCCAGCAAGCGCTAGATCCTTCGGACTTTGTCCTGTAGTAAGAGTCGACCACGAATTTGCAAAGGACACGAACCGGGTCATGACTTTGCAGTTCATTGGACTGGCGGCCAGCAGCATGTCTAGGCCAGGTGTTAAAGGTTCGGGGATGACTTCCATTGAGTCGCATGTCCCCTGGAGTCTCCCAGACTCCGGGCGTGGGTACGGATAAATCACAGCAGCAGGTTGCTGAGCTTGAACTGGGAACCTCTTACCTTCAAGGTCAGGAGTACCAGTGTGAGGCATCAGAGTCGTATATACATGATATACTGGAGGAGGCCCACAGTTGTAGTGGCTCCTTTTTTCCGAATTTGCACCAGGTGGTTCCGTGTATTCCCCTAATCCTGCTTTTGATGAAGAGGAAGATATAGCCGAAGTAGTGCCTTTAAAACATGTCATTGGCGACGAAGAGCCACTCAAGGCATCGCTTCTTTCATCGGCATTGTTATCGAGAGGTGGTAGGTTCTTTTCAAGTGTTGACACTGGTTCTCTGCTTTCATGTTGGTCTGGTGCTGACTCAAAACCACTATCTGTCATCAACATTGAAGAGGGAGCAGTGGAACGTCCGTCATCAGTCCTCTGTTGCAAAGTGCCTTTCATTGACTGAGCTTCTGAGGAAGCCTCCAGCAATGTATAGTTCTTCGTCTGAATTGGCACGTTGGTGGCATCCAGAAAGTTGGCATGCTTACATTTACTAGATATCTGCAAGTGGACAATAGGTGGGGCTTCTGATATCTCCCAATGTCTTTTGCAGACTCCACAGCTGAAGCACTTAATTTCGTCGATTTCTTCGTCATAGTAAAACCCAGACATCGCTAGACGAATGGCGCTTGCTGCTAGTCCATTAAGACGGCTAAATGAGGCTAGCCTAATTACTTCATACCGCTGTGTTTCTTTTTTTGGCAGTCCTCTTAGTTCTTCGTAGAAAAATGGATGTAAGACCACAACCTGCCTTGCAGCAAACTCAACACGCTCCAAGAAAAAGTATTTCGAACTATCGGGTTCGTCATTTCTTTCGACTTCATGGCTCATTTTTTGATGCAGCGTTTTCAAATCACTATAAAGCGAATATCGGCTGCTGAATTTCTCATCACAAAGCTGATCGGCGTTTTCATCAACATCATTTTCTTGACTTTTTTTAGTTGCTGTGGAGGAGGAATTTTTTCCTGCGAATATCTCGTGGCCGAGCCGTACAGAGGGTTCGCTGAACCAATGACTGTGTGCTTTTCTCACACTGCTTCCCCTGCTGCCCTCCGGGGCATCTTCATCTGTAAACACTGTGCGCTGCTCAGCTGCGCAGTCAACTAAAATCAGCTTCGTCTCTTCACTATCTGATACAGCTGCAGCTGGCTGCTGGCGAACATTACCTTTATTGTACTCTTCCTTTTCATCTTCGTCAGCAGAATCATTGTCCTCTGCTTCGTTGTCTGTTTCATTGTTCAGCGTGATAATATTAGAGGATAAGTGCAAGCATTCCCTGCTACCATTTCCAACAAATTCAGCGGTGCTGTATCCTAGGTATTTATAGTTCTTGCGTTTTTCATCGCTGCATTCCTCGTTCGCGATGGACTCTTCACTTTTTTGTGTGCCATCCAGCTGTTCTCTCTTCCATTTCTCGGCTTTTTTTCCGTATTGTATTTCACGTTTTTGCATCTTTATAGAGTTCCGTGTTGTTTTGGGTGAAAAAATTGAATTATCATCATGCATATGCGTCTCAAAATTGCATTTTAACCGATTCATATTCTTTTCTATGATACATTTGAAGTCTCCATAATTGTCCATGTTCCCTTCATGTTTAATATGTGCGTCACAGTTTTCCGGAGAAAACTCTTGAAAAACTCCGAGACTTTTCTGTATTTTAGGCCCCTCTTTATTTTGTAACATTCTTGGATGGCCCAGAGCTTTCGCGAAAAAATTCTCTAATGAGTGCCAATTTGAATTTTTACTTTTATTCATTGCTATATGAAGAAAAGCGCTGAAGATAACAATAAAATTAATCCGTTTACAAATTCTATTGCAGACTCTGAGTCGTTCTGTCAGGGGTTTGTGGTCTGCCCTCTACAATACTCTCTTCCAGAGACATCAAGGGGAACAACTGTGATGATCGAGTTGCTAGACGCATGACTTGGCGACATCCTCGGATACTTGCCCTCCTCACAGTAAGGTAGAAGCAGAGAAGAATGCTATACTTGCCGCGAATCGCTTTCAGTTGCGGACATTTTAATTCTGATAAGCACTTTAAGCTCTGCCTGCTTACACTTTGCATGCCAAAGAAGGCAGAAAATACAGCCACCGTGAAGTGTTTGAATCCAACAACGCCGACGTTCAGAAAGAAGAGATATATAAGCATGGAACCTCTTCTGCTAGACTCGTATCTTGTTTGTCGAGCTGGAGACTATGCCGTTGTAATGAGAAAGCAACATCTTAAACTGCATCCAAGTGACGATGAGAAAGGGTTGTTTGTTTCGGTCCCTGGATTTAACTGGTCGTTAGGACTCGACGGACGCAGCTGTGTCACCTTTACAATGATTTTTTTTTGCTCTTTGCGATCTGTACCTAAGCTCAGATGCTGCAAAGTAAAGAAAATAAACTGTGTTTTTATCTACTGTTACATCAGACCAGTCGCAGGCTGTCAGTAACGGGTCTGTTCAGTGAAACTCAAAGTTGGTCAGAGTTGTGTATATTTTCAGGTGCTACTACAGTCAATCAAAGCTAACGCATTGCTGCAGCTTATGATAATGATAGTCATGACGACGATGACAACGACGATGACGATGAGGACGACAATGATGATAATGATGTTTACATTAGTGAACGAAATATTAAACACAAATTTATATCAAACAATAAAATCACTTAATTGTATGAAACTATTTAAAAGCATAAGTAGCATACTTATACAGACGCAAGAGACTAGTAACTTACATGTTTCTAACATTTAAAACATCTTTAAGGAAGCAAATTTGAAGAAAAATGCACCTTTGCCATTTACATCCGTTGCACAAGAGCATACGAAAAACTGTGTCGTCGGAAACAAAAGTCCGGTTACTGGTCCCACTCAAAGGAGTTTCAATCTCAAACATCTTATTAGAATTATCTGCTAAACATTTAGGCATACTAAAGAAATTTGTTAGCAGATGCGAGAAAATCGTTTTGTTAAGCATCGAAAAATGATTATATTTTAAGAATTTTGTTAGAAGGCCATGATCACTGTCTTCACAAGAGAAAATACGAAAGAACAGTTTCATGTTACTAGAGACAGAAGAGTAGTCAGGGCTTAACAAATATATCTGCTCTTTCTAGCTTAGACAACATTTTAACAAAATAATCATGACTGAAAAGGTGAAGACCCAACATATGTCTCTCGAAAAAATAAATGCAGGATGACCACTACAGTATAGCTGTCCTAAGAAAAAAGTAAATTGTCTCGCAAAGAAACAGATTTCTTAAGCTAATCTAAACAATATCAACAGCATGTAGAATAAAGTACCCATATAAAAACAATAACCAGTGATAGGAATTTCCGATTAAGCGTACTACAATAGACATTGGAAGAAGAACATAAAAATCTTTTAATTACTTACCTCTCTCTAATAGCAGCACCCGGTCAAGAAAGACTCAATTTACATTTTATTCTATAGAAACTAACAAGACTGACATCACGGAAGATATTTGAGAGTATTTTAAGTGTTATATTAAATGAGAGTTTAGTATTGCTTGCTATGAGTCTATCCCTCCACTTGCGAAGTCTCAAAGTAACAAAGTATCTCTGTCACAGACATATGATTTCTGTCACAGACATATGCTGTTACTCATCCGAGAAATACTCACGTGACAATGATTAGGTCGATGAGTATGAACAAAAATAAATATATCTTTATTTTAAAATGCTATCTCACTGTTGGCTTCAGTGGGTCTGACCGAGAGTCTATTTGTAGCTCTATACAACAACTACAAAAATATGCGTGGACTCCTTCATTTCCCAAAAATGCAGCCCCAAGGAGTGGTCAACCTTTGTAGGGATTCTCGTCAGAAAAATCCATGAAAGAGGATAGACTCTATACACAGTCTTGAGAATTTGAACAAAAATTCGCGGGCTTGATTTTCTTTTGTGTGGAAAAACGCGTGGTGACACTTTTCTAGAACATGTTTCTCGCGCGCGTTTTTTTTTTTAATGTTCAGGCGGGAATTGGTGAAGAAATGGGTGAAGAAAAGACATACAGGGATATAGACAAAGAGATCATAATATCAATAATAATAGTAATAAACCTGTCTGCTTTCTTTGTATTTGGTGACTATGAGGAATTTAAGCTATTCAACAATGTTTGTCTTTATGTCACTTTTTATAAATTCATCCTCAATATGTGCGTGGGTATGCATGTGACATGACATATGTTCATCTGTGTATTAGCACGTGCTTACATTTTTTTACTAACATAAACATGATAGTACATGATTCCATGATTGCCAACACAAAATCGCATTTACTTTTTATTATCTCCTGCTATCATAAGAAGCAAACGATGGATATTATAACAATCTAACACCATCACACACTGCAATCTGTAGGCGACCATGGAGTATGTGAGCTAAACACAGTCCGTTGCCTAAGAAGGCTACCATATCTGACATGTGGCCATACCTAGAGAGACAGCTGCATCTAACAGCCAAAATATTTATTTATAAATTGAACAACCTAAACATCTAACAAATACTATAAATAATGTTTCAGAATTTACCACATTTCGAAGTCAATGTAACTCGTCCCGATGTCTACTCATCATTTCCGGGAAAATCCAATAACATAGATTTCCTTCTTAACTGCACGCAATTTTTTATTTATTGGTTTTTGGGTCGAACAAATAATAAAGTAAATAAATAAATTTATTATTTTGTATTTTTTATCTGTCTTGGAATAAAACTTAAAATATCATTTGTCGACTTCTTATCTCTAATTGTGTCGCAATATCCGCTCATGTACTGCTGCTTAGGCTCAGTGCACTCTTGACATTATATTGTTATTTTCAATTCGGAAATTCCCATAGTGAACAATATCTACTCCTGTATGACTAGTTCCTATATTACTTTATAGGACTATATTCCTATATTACTTTATAGGACTATATTACTATATTACTTTATTTTTCATTTCTTTCGTTTCTCTTCTTTTCTTTCACTTTCTGTTTCTCTCTCATCTATGCCTTTTCTGAACATTCCGACACTTTGTAGCATTTGTGAGGGTTATCAAGGCTTTAACAATGTGCTTTGCAGTTATTTCCATATAATCGCTTCTCTAACCCTCCAGAACCCTTTTCTTTCTCATTTCTTCCAAACCTAAAATTTCTTCACATACTCTATTTATGAATTAAACATTTTCAAGAAAATATTTTCCAACCTCTTTGCAAGGCATAAACATCAAAATGTTTCACGATAACAGCAGACATTAGTTCGACAAATAGTTATCTTAAGAACAGAATAGAAACTTCTGATGAATAATTGTTAATAATTTCGGGAGCTTCCCAATGACGCTTTTCCTAGTCTTTTTTGATTTCAACACGAATCAAATTAACTTTCCTTATTATAAAGATATCTGTGTTTGCGGTTTCATTTAAGTAACAGAAATCAAATCATATATTTAAATAGTAAAAATCATAAAGGAAATCTCTTAGTCGTTGGCTGAATTATGCGGTAAAGACCCACGTTCTCGGAGCCAAAGTGTTACGAGAGTGGTGTTCGTCGCCTTTACATTCTGCATTGCCCTCACTAGCCCTCTATTAACCACTGAGAAACATCTATCACTTGATGAAAAACTTTCATCTGTTTCTAAACATTACCAAATTTAGGAGAGGACTATATTAAAGTTTTGTTTATTAGCTTCAGGTAAAAGTCTGGCTTATAGAAAGTTGTGATAAAAATCATTAGATCATTGACTGCAAGTCTTTGTGTCCGTTGTCTTGTACAACAACCTTAGCAAACTCTTTACTTCGGACCTTTTAAACTGCGTACAGAAACTGGTAAATCGTGTCTACCGAGCTGACAGGTCCACTGCTGATACGATACCCTTTTCTCAGCTCTAGGAGAAATTCAGTTTCCACCATACATCACTTTCATCACCAATCTTAAATATCTTTCCAAACATCGTTTGTCAGTCTAAATTACTGAGCCTACTTCAATCCTTCCAAACTGATATGCAGAGGACTATCCAATTCAACGGCATCTCCGCTGAGCCTTTTATCATCTGAACAGGCGTTGATGATACAAGGCTGTGCCATTGGTCCGAAACCATTCGAGGTTTTCTTAGCTCTGGTCCTGAATCAAGCCTTCGGCACCTCAACCGATGTCGTTGGGAGGGAGCTGGCGGGGTCTGCACCTCACGCGTGTCTTGGGCAGTGGTAAGCAGGTCCTGAACGAGACGACTACTCAACTTGACTGTTAGGAGCAAGGGTTTCTGGTGTCCTACGAGTGTGGCGACCGTGCTTCGTACAACAGCAAGTCCCGCTCTGCTGGCAGTAAAATTGAATCCACGTGGCGTAGTTGAGAGAAGGCAGTAGTTCAAGCAAAATCCCATGATCCCTCGCTTACAGATGGCGCAATTGTCATGACGTCACTGCAGGCTGGGCACGTCATTGTGCGCGCAAGACAGGAAGACGACAACAGTTGATGAGTACGTCACTGTGCGCGCGCAAGACAGGAAGACGACCGTTGAGGGGAGCTGTTTGCACGTGATACAAGGCTGTCTTCGAGGAGGTAGTACTGAGGTATAATGACAGGCAGTGTTTTTCTCCATCTTTCCCGTCTCAGCTATCAAAGAGAATCGCTGGCTTCCTGTCAGTTTCACATGAGGGAATTATAAACCATAATATTTTTAGATATTTGTGAACTATGCTCAGCTTCTCTTCTACCTCTCTCTTTCTCAGGTAAACAACAAAAGAACATACAGAGTGACTGGAAGAAAGAAAAAAGGTAATGAAATAAAAAAAAAGAAGACAACGACTGACTGACTGACTGGATGACTGAATGAAAATTGTTGTCTTACCTAGAGGCTGATTCTCAACCAGGCCTATATGCAGCTCACACAAGTTAGAAAAGCAGAAAATAGTTTCGACAATTTTGCTCAAGCCTGTAAGGAAACAATGATTCACTGCATCATTTTGGAAAGTCCCGAACTCGAAACCAAGCTCATATAAAACCTGACGCTGGAGTTAGAATACTTTTTATTTGTTGTGATTTAATTTAAATCAATATTTTACGGTACAGCCATAGCCTTCGCAAGAAATTCAAATATATGTTAATAAGATGTTGCCATAGAACTACTGTAACATTGATTTATGAATACCATTCAGTACTTTCCATTTGAGTGAACATGTTATGACTGTCCCATGACTAGAGCTTTCTTATGGTGAAAACACCACAAACAATTCTTTAAATAAACCTGCTTATGAAATTCACGTGACAAAGTTTCCAGTAAAAGTATGAGTTCAAGAGATTAACGGCCTGTTTTCTTAGTACGGTTTTTTTATGGGGACGTAATGATGATGATGATGATGATGATGATGATGATGATGATGATGATGATGATGATGATGATGATGATGATGATGATGATTTTAGTAACTAAAATCTTGAAATATGATTGTGTTCTGGAGACAGGGATAGCATACGGTCATTAGACAAAGAGCTAAATTGTCTGGCTGTAGATGAAGAGAAGGTCAGAGAAATAATCAGGGCAGGAGCCTGCAAAGAAATAAAAACACTCAACAGACAGTTTGTACTGAATGAGAGAGCGGACAGGTAGCCAGTGTAGAAAACGAAGGAGAGGAGTGACGATCTATTCTAGAATAATATATAAAAATATCGTTAATAAGTATGTGATGAAATACATGTCGTGTTATCTTCCGTTGGAACAAAAATTATCTACAACAGGATCAGATTAAAAGAAGCAGCATGAAGTATTAAAATGCATGTCCGTTGTTGTCCCCGGATTTAGAAGTGTGTAAACATCGTTTTTATTATAATACCTATACATGACCAAATATCACAATGACCTGTGCCGGAAAGTAGAATGAGTAGATCGACGAGTGAAATACAATACAATACAATACCACTTTATTTATCTCCAAGGGCAATTCTTAATAATGCTAGTACTAGCAGTAATACATATATGATATAAAGAGATAATACATACATATATATGATATAAAAAATACATATACATGATATAAAAGAAATAGTACAGACATATACATTTACATGATATAAAGGAGATGATGTAAACATGTTGAAATAGTTTTTTCTCTCTCGCGCGCGCGCACGCACACACACACACACACATTCCCAGTAACATTGCAAAGCTCAAGACCCACACTACTGATAGAGATTGAAATGAAAAAGTGCTTTTTTTTAAAAAAAAGCGATACGCTTGTTCGTATGTAGTCAGAAAAAAGGATACCAGCCGTTTATGTGATTTATTGCGCAAAGAATTACACAAGCGGCATAAAATCAGAAAAAGTTAGTACAAAACGTACATTAGAGTCGCTCAAGCCCGTAATATAACTTTGAACAGGACTTAAAAATCATATAAAGTCGAAACTAATACAATGTTTGTTATATTAAGATATTTTCTGTAACAAATGGCAAATAGGATCAATTTAGGTCACGATTTTGTCTCCTACCACTGCTGCTGTAAAAGGACCCTGAAAATGGGACCAATCTTCAAATAAAGGCGATGATATCATTTATTTTTTGCAAAAACAATTATAAAACACAAATCATCGCTTATCAGCAGTCGTGTACCTACGGAATTATAACTGGGGCAGAACTTTAGGTCAACGTGCTTGCACAAAACAAAAGTAAAAAAAATGAGGATCTGGCAGGGATTGGTTTTGTATACCTTGTGAACTTTGGCTGATTTATAAATAGATAAGCAGCGGTTCCACCCCCACCCCCCTTGGACGGAGATGTATTTACCTTTTCTGAAAAAAATCATAAAAAATTAACTAATTGATAATGATAGATCAAAATGTAAAGAAAATGAACAGCCTTACCTTGTGTTTGCTTGAAAACACACTTTTAAAGTATTCCCAACAGAAAATGCCATGATAATGAGCCCATACACAACAACACGCGCAACAAAACATTAGACAGCCAGGCTTTCCCCGGGCCGAAAAAATTTGTAACAAACCAGGCAATCTTAAGGTCCATTCATTCTTGTGACTGGAAAATCTGTCCTTCTAAACGACGGATGGGTTCCTGATTTATCAGAAAAGACAGCGGAAGATAAAGGTTAGCCTCCACCTTCCACTTTAGTATTCTAGCCACTAGAGACGAATTGACATTTCACTTCCCTGCACACATTATTCGTGAAAATGTGACTTTATTAGGGCATTCTTAACATCGTCGGCAACAAGTATGTTAACTACAGAAAAGAACAAATAAACCCTCTGCAAACAGGAAAAATATTTAACAGTTGCTTATTATGTTACAATTTATAACAATTCCTATATTTCTCACGAGGAAGTGAATTTAACATTTAAGACACATTAACATTTTAAAATTAATATAGAATATAATATAAAAGAAGCCATTTCAATATGTCAGAGGCAGAGTACATCAAACCATCCTACCAGTTCTAAATTCCATTATGTTTCGACCAGTGAGAGATCATCCAAAATTCAAGATCTTTTCTCTTGCTTTATATTGGTATAATTGCTTAGACAGTCAAATAAAATATGAACATTCTGGGAGTTACATCTCTCACCCAATTGTCTAAGTTATCAGTGACAGACGGAAATACATAGCAGATACTCTTCTCAGCTCATTTGATTATTTAAAGGCGAACAGCCTCACTTACTCATTAAAATGTTAGCTGCAATTATCATCACAGTTAAATACTAATTTTTTAAAATATATTTATTATAATATAGTTACAATACACTACGCTCGATGTTTTCGATGCAATAATTAGATAAAAGATGCATTAGGTGCTGTAGCCATGAGAAGAGTTTACAACAGGTTCTTTTAGAAACCGAGACATCCATCGGTTGTCTGGAGGTAATGTTGAAGTTGCAGCAGTTGATTCTGCTCTATGTCAACGGTTAACTCTCTGGATATCGACTGTTATATATATATATATATATTAGCTACGACTATCCAAGTGCAACTTTGTCCAAAAAATCTAAGATCATAGGGGCAGAAAATATTACCATTTTCTTTTTTTTTAATTATTAAAAAGTGTCCTTCGTTTCTGAGTTTTCTTACTTCGGATGAAACCCTCCCTTCTAAACTTTTCAATATGACAATAAATTGAATGCTTTAGTGCAGATCCTGTATTTATAAAAATATAAAAATCTTAGGTTATTTCTCATTTTATAAACATGTATGAAAACAGGGAACGCGAAATTGCTATGTAAATATAAATGCGAAACTTAAGAAAGACATCAAAACAACAACAAGCCTTCTCAATTTATGACTGAAATGTACATACATTGACTAGCAAAAAGTTTTCAATAAACAAAAAACACCATGAATACTTTTTCGACAAGATAGGTGACTTTTCGAATTTCTTTCAAGCAAAACCGATATAGTTGTGAATTTATGATGTCTTCAGTCTTGTAACAGTGTTCGTTTCTGTATGGGCAATAACTGATTTCTTACAATTCTAGCCCATAGAGAGATTTTTTTTAATGAAAACCTTTTCTGCTAAATTTAATATAAAAGTAAATTTAACTCCAGAATTCGAACTATGTTGAAGACTTGCTATTGCTCATGAACACACTACAGACAAACATATTAGCTTGTGTACAATTGTGACAAGTGAAGAAGGAAGGACTGAGAGAACTGTGTAGGTCTTCTATTTCCTTCCAAATGAGCTTACAGGCCTTGGGCCAGTTGCACAACACGTTTCTAAACACTAAACCTGCTCTAAACAAGCAAAATCTCTTCTCTGCCCTTTGGATGCATTACACAAGAAGATAAAAAAATTGTACTGACAGGACGGAAAGTCAAACTTAAACAACTTTATCTTACTTAAAGCAGTTTTAGTTTTAAAAATTCTAAAATTGTGGTGCGCACTTTAAATTTATTATCTAAATAGATTTAAGGCCTAAAAGTGTTTAAAATTAGAAATGTGCTGTGCAACTGGCCCCTTAACTACTTCCTCGATGTAGTACAAGTAACGCAAGTTAAAGTTATTGTCAAATGCCAGACGTAAGCCAATAATACTTTGTCAACCCCCCCCCCTTGTTTTATCTTTTTTAATCGCTTAAGTTTGTTTTTCCATTTTTCTAATTCTTTTTCATTTGCATTTTTTCTTTTTTTCTTTCCTTTCTTATTTTCGTGAAAGGTGTAAGAAAAAAGTATTTGACAATAATCGGAAAAATTTATGCAACTCAAATCTTTTTTTCTCATCTTTTGCATAGAATAAGTTGGCAAATATGCTAACTGCAGTGTCACTGAATGTCATTATTATGCACTATGTTACATACTGCATTTTTAAAGCAAAGCAAGTAATCCTTTTAAAAAAGAGTTTTGAACACCGCAGTGCATCGATGGTCAGAAATTTTTCAGAATGTACATTTAAGCAAAGCACAAAACAGCATCTCTAAGCAAGCTGCAAAGCTGAAAGCATGTTGAAACATGTAAGCATCAGTCTGAGCCGATGGAACAGCTTCTTGTAGCTGATACTATATGGAGTCTACTCGAACGAGACCGCGCGAAAACACCTTATCATCTAAACGGCAATTTTAAAGTGCCTCGTGAAAACCCTGACAATCCCCACCCTGGAATACACAAAGATAAGTATGGAATTTAAAGCTTGCTTAAGCGCAGATTGCTTGTAATAAAGTTAAAAAAAAAGGTAGTCACGTGATCTTCTGGTCATCGTGGTTGGTCACCTTCTTCGCTTGTTCTCGTTATCCGTGTTATTCAGAAGAAAAAGAAAACACGTTGCTGCTATCATACATTGCCTGGCTATTCTAGCACAGAATACGATCCATACTGTCATCACACTCACCTTTGTTTAACATTACTGCGCTTGGAAATATAAACAATGAAGAACACGTGGTCGTCACAAGCTGTTACAATCCAGACATAACCATGGGAATGTGGTGACATCCAGTGCAGGCATGGCGAACTGCTCAGAACAGAATGCATACCAGATCTGAATATTCCTTTACTGTGTAGGCATCAGGTGAGTCCATTGCATAAGTAGGATCCAGGAAAGAAGCTTAATGATGTACTGTTTCAATCAAGAAATCCATTGAAGGGAGTGTACTTGAATCGTTGAATTAGCATGTTGTGTACAGAAGGTAGCTGATGAAACAGCAGCGCTGGGTTTCTGCGGCTGGATTTTATCAGCAGCAGCCAGTATCCTTCCAAATCCAAGTTCTCTCGACATCCAAGGCTTAGTCATAACCACATCCAGCCTTCAACTCCTCAAACGAGGAAAGTGAGTCATGTCTGGTCCTCTTGCCAGAGGCCTATAAATAAGTAAATAAATAATAAAAACGTAGCACAAACAGGGTGTACTTGGGGAAATTCATTAATCAAATTAAAAGCAGACTAAGAAATAGAAATGTTTAAATACTTATACCTAGTTTTTGCATGCTTAATACTATCGCTGGGAGCACTGCATGCACCGTAAATTGTATGCTATCAGGAATATTCACAATTTTTTTTTTATGATGAAACTATATCTTAAAGAAAGTAAAGCTATACATTTGTATTGTATAGGTATTTTGTATTTTGTATTTTTGTGTGGAACTTGTAATGATATGCATTGTGAGTGGAGTGTCTATATCTTCAGCTGTTTATCAGAAATAACTTGGTGATTGGCTTCTTTCCAAGTAAGGGATGGGAAGCAACTTACCGAGGGACGAACCCCACGCTCTCCCTTGCGCCGTAAGTGTGCACAGAGAGGTGAGAAGGTCTTGTGGCGGGCCCACGGACAGTGGTTAGCCAGCCAGCCTCGGATTGACACGTCACAAAATGAGCAGGTGGCAATCTCTAAAAAAAAACAAAAAAACAAAAAAACACGCAAGGTAAAATATAGCAATACGGTTTTCTTTTTCAGCACATTCCTTTAGCTGTTGCCATCATCGTGATTCTTTGCTACTGTCTTCATTGGGCACAGTTTGAAACTTACGAAGCTAATTAAATGACAAAAGACATTTACAAAGTCGATAAAAAAAATTCCAGATTTACTCATATTAAATAATTTGTTATGACGACGACCTGCTGTTTTCCATCTTACCACCTTGTCTAATTGTTTCATGTCTCAATCTTATGGATCATTGTCAGGCTACTGGCCTACATATCCCTTTTTTTAATATGTGTTAATCTTAGACTTAACAAAGTTTGTGCTAAATTAAATACTAAGAAAATTGAAAAAAATAAGAAAAATAGAAAGGTTTTATTTTTAAAAAAAGAAGAAGAAAGCGTGCGAGTGCAAGCAAGAGAACATAAAACACATAAGTATCTTTATATATTTACTAAAATATATAGCATCTAGTAAATACATAAAGTATCTAGTAAATACATAAAGTATCTAGTTCATTAATAAAGTATTTAGTAAATATTCAAATTATCTAGCTAAGCACAAGGTATCTTGTGAATACTAAAGCATCTTTTAATTACTTCATCAAATCGCTGAAGAACATACCATGAATTTAAAAGTTAAAATTTGACAAATAAAAGGATGCAAAATCATGCATTTTGTTAAAATTATGAAATTTATAATGAAAAGTAACATTTGTCCTGGTTAAAATAAGATCAATAGTAAATAAAAGCAGTGTATGCCTTTACAAAGAAAAAATCTTCTAGAAGATAAGAAAGATTATAAAGCTGTACCATACAGATCTTTTGGACTTTCATTCTTCGCCACATTTAATGTTTTCTATGATACAAGAGTAGCACCTAAACTTCGTAGTAACATGGTAGAACAGAGTATTTAACCTCTCTCTTATTCTGTATATATATATACACACACACACACACACACACACATACACACAACAACAGAATATACAGTTGGTGAACTGCCTTCGGTCACCTCATGCTAACACAATATCACGGCCAGTAGAACTGATCAAGTTTAATCATAAACATATCGAATATAATTTTTTAAAAATAAATACTACCAAAAAACTGCACTCAGCTTGCATACCTGTTACAAATTTTGTTATTCTACATGCAAAATCAAGCTTCGCCGTTGATTTACCCTAACCCTATCTTACTTACATTCCTTTTAAGTTAACATGTAAAGCATAGAATAAGAGTTGCTATCTTATTTCAGGTAAATGTGGTTAAAACGTGAATATGAACGTTTAAAAATTTGAAAAGAAAATGAGGATTTTGCTGATAAACAATCAGAAAATGGTACTGGTTGGTGCTACAAGGTGCTGAACTTAGGGAAAATGATGACTCAATCTTGTGAAAGGGTAAAAAATGATATGGTGTTCACCCAAATAAATCAGTGTAGTGTGTGACACGGCTACGGGAACAAACTACCTTGCACGACAAAAAAGACTCATACACAGTACTCAGAGTACAGTGCTGATTCCAATAGAAACTACAAGAAACAGGAACTCAATGTATACTCAACAATCTCGATGAGTGAGATAAACAATGTGGCCATCGTTTGGCCAATGAACTGGAAACCTCGTTCGGACGCTTGTACGTGAGTCTGTTTCAAGGGAATAGTAATTTCTGTGACACTTTCACGTCTGCACTACGAATATGTCCCTTTCAAGACATGTACCAGTGGAAGCCACAATTAAACTTAAGCTGCTGAGAATGCAAAGAGGTGTCAGCTGTGTGTGATATGATAAAATGCTGTTATTAACGCAATAGCAGCATCTGGGTAAATGCAGCAGGCGGTTATATCTACCCTTTCGTGCTGTGCACTGGCAAATCACTTCGAGTCACGCAGTCTGGCTCCAAAATTTGTAACATCCGTCGCCAAAGATATCTGAATCCTTTTAGTAATGCAGTAAAGGGTAGAAAAGCATGTTTAAGATAAACTTGTCTCAATCTGAGACGGGTCGATGCCAGGAGTCCGAGTACGCACAAACATACGCACGCGCGCGCACACAAACAAGCAAACAAACAACAAACAGCGAAACCTATGTCACTAAATGAAAAAAAAACGTTTTGATTGAGAATTCTGAAAACGCAATATGAGGTAATACTAATCAAAACTTAATAGCAAGAATCTATCTTAATTACGCAGATTTCTGGTGTAAAAACAATTATAACGAATTTATTCCCAATATTTCAATGGTGCCAAATCTTCATTAAGTGGAAGTACTTTCATCATCATCATCATCATCATCATCATCATCATCATCATCATCATCATCATCATCATCATCATAACCACCACCACTTAAAGTTTAAATAAAATCAGTTTTCGGCAGTAACGTAGAACATCAAACTACCAAGAAGGACATTACTGCTTACGGTCGCTGGAAAAATAAAAGCCTGCCTCAGCCATCTGCATGATGCAAGGGCCCGCCCACCTCTTGGACAGAAAACTTTCACTTCTCCCGTCCATGCTGAGGAGAGGCTTCCTTATGCTGAAGACATGGTGGTGATTCAGAAGGTGTTTCATGCTCCGTTTACCCTGAATTCGACTCTCACTCAGCGCCTGGGCAAGAGGAAAGGTAACTTTCATCGAGGAATTATACTCATTTCTGTCTACTCATTCTCTTTAAAAAGTGAGGAGAAGATCACTCACAGTCATGTACTCGTACCCAAACATTATTTCTCTCTGCCCTCGTGGTAACTAACCCTATGCATTGACGCCGGTGGATTATTTTTTCTGTCTGGAGCATGGGTCAGCAAGTCATCGTTGCGAAGCTCATCTGGAATGTCGTCTACATCCTCCGCCTCGTGCCACAAGGACCTGATCATCCCCATACCGTTTATCATGTTTCTACCAATCCTCATGGTGCTAATGTAGATCATACAAAAATATTAAATCATCATCATAGTCATCATTATCAACAACAACAAACAATAACGCCGTATCTCTAACAGAACAGTACAACTGAAAAAAAATCTTCCCTAGTGATGGACATTATTTTGAAAAATGGTCGGATAAGGCCTCAGGCAATGAGGGAACCGTAATGTATCTGTGTACAGACGTTTCCCCAGTTGTGCAACTGGCCCCTGTCCTTAAGGCTTATTTTTCTCTAGAGAAGCTTGAAAGAGATGTACCACTCAAAGTATCAAGGTACATCATCAAACAACGCGACAAATATAATATGACTTTATAGTGAAGTATTGTATACAGCATTGTCTTAACGGACTTACAGATCTGTGAAGTTCAAGCAATTGTAATTCAAGAAAACCAGTAAAGAGTTTTGTTTTATAAAATTCTAGCTGCAGATACCGAAGCTCCCCAGAATAGGAGGAATTCCTACAGTGAATTAAAAGAACAGCAATTGAGATTATCAAGTCTTATTAGCGGCACGAATGTAAGCACAGTGCCGGGTGGGGTATGGAACACTGACACAAAACCTTGAGCATAATGCATTCTGTCCACACAAAGATTGATACATGTCCACACACACACACACACACACACACACACACACACACACACACACACACACACACACACGCATATACAAGCGTTGATACATACTTAACATAAACATTTACAATACTTCACTGTCGAGAAGCAGATGACCGAGTGGTTATAACGCTGGCGTCCAAACCGAGAGCGCGCTGGTTCAATTCCCGATAAAAGTGAGGTCTTTAACACCTCACTCCCCAACGACCTGAAAAGGTTATGGGACGACCTTTACCTTTACTGTCGAGATGGCGACCTTTCTGTAAAATTTGAAAACAAAACTAAGAATGTTCTAGTCCAGTAGAAGAATAAATTTTTGTTTCCAATCTTTTCTTGCCACACCCATACTCATGCACCCAAACCTTCCTAATCGAGGGAATTATTGACGAAATGAGCGCATGACTTTTTCAGTTAATCTTTTTCTGTAAAATGTCAGCACCTACGCTGGTAATAATCTGAACCCTGCATTATTCTCAAAGTTATTATTGACGATTTATGTAATTTTTGGAAGTTAGCGTTGCATGGCGTTTTCGTCGGCTTGTCTCCCCTTTGACCATTAACCTGTTCTTTCGTTTCATTTGTTGGTCTGTATAATCATGTCAGTAAAATCCGCTATTTCCCCTTGGTTACAAATGGGCTTAATTTATTTCTATTTTTCTTTTATATTTATCTGTTATTTCTGTTAGCTTTCTACTCCAGCTTCAGTTACCGAACCAAACTCTGTCTAGCAAACGATTCTATATCTCTAATAAGATAAAGAAACAATATTCGCAGTACAAAAACAGTATTGTAACGCAGTAAATAAATGTCAGGTCTACACGATTTTACATGCAATGCATTTTTTGCAGTAAAAATTAAATGGGGTATGTGTAGCAACTCTTTACTGAACATCTTAGAAATAGATGTTAATCACACCTGGGCTAGAAATGTGTTGGGGGGAGGGGCACTAGGCCAACATGTAGATATTTCTACGAATCATTCTCTCGCTTGCCGTACTGAAGCTTTCTCCCAGAAAATCGGAAATTTCCTTAATTTACCAAAAACAATAGAATCTTTATTTAGTTAAAAAGGCTTCAGCCCAAAGGGAATCGGGAACTCCTCGATAAGCTGTTCGTCGGCGATGACGGGAACACGAGTTGCATGCAACAAGGCGGTTTCGACAGTGGCGCGATAACGCGCATGCGTATCTCATCATCCGCAAGAAATCTCAATCTCTGCTTTACAACATCACCAACCCACTCACTCAGCTGCACGCTTGTGTGTGTTGTCAAAGCTTCAGAGGTTTAGCCAACTTTGTCAAACTCCTCAAAGTATTCTTGCGATTATAGTAATAATAATAATAATAATAATAATAATAATAATAATAAGTTAGCTTGTATAGCGCCTTTTATATCCTCCCTTTAGGACGAACTCATCCCTTACTCTCCGTCCAGACAACTACGCTCTTCGTCTGACGACCATATTCTAACTGTTCCTGTCACCAGAACAACAACATATGGTCACAGGACTTTTGGCTACTGTGCTGCAAAACAATGGAACTCTCTTCCTTTCCATATCCGCCACCTTCCTACAACTGAATCTTTCAAATCTGCCCTGAAAACGCACCTCTTCCTTGAGCATTTCTCCTAACACAGTCCGCACAATGCTCGTCCTTCTTAACCCCGCCCCCTTCCCTCTTGCTACTTTACCCATCTTTCTCGCAAAATCACTATATTTTTCTGTTCCTGTTACTTGATGCCTTTTGTTTTCTGTTTCGTCAGTACTGTCGTTTTCTTTCGTCCCCTTTGTTCTGTGTCTACTTAGTCCACGTGTCTTCCTCGTTTTAAGCGCTAAGAGCATGCTCTCTATGAGTGTGAATATGCGCTATAAACATCTTCACTATTATTATTATTATTATTATTAACTCAAGGCGCTTCACAAATGACAGATGGTGTGACGTGAAAATTATGTGACGTCAGAACAAAATGACGGAGCTCCAGGTCATAGGGTAGCGTCTACACACAGCACTAACACAAGCCGCAGGCCAAATATCAAACGTCACGCAAGCGTAATACACTCCCTAGTCAATGTAGTTCCTAATAACACATCCTACACACAGCACACATCACACTAGTCGTAATACACTCCCTAGTCAATGTAGTTCCTAATAACACATCCTACACACATCACACTAGTCGTAATACACTCCCTAGTCAATGTAGTTCCTAATAACACATCCTACACACAGCACACATCACACTAGTCGTAATACACTCCCTAGTCAATGTAGTTCCTAATAACACATCCTACACACAGCACACATCACACTAGTCGTAATACACTCCCTAGTCAATGTAGTCCCTAATAACACATCCTACACACAGCACACATCACACTAGTCGTAATACACTCCCTAGTCAATGTAGTTCCTAATAACACATCCTACACACAGCACACATCACACTAGTCGTAATACACTCCCTAGTCAATGTAGTTCCTAATAACACATCCTACACACAGCACACATCACACTAGTCGTAATACACTCCCTAGTCAATGTAGTTCCTAATAACACATCCTACACACAGCACACATCACACTAGTCGTAATACACTCCCTAGTCAATGTAGTTCCTAATAACACATCCTACACACAGCACACATCACACTAGTCGTAATACACTCCCTAGTCAATGTAGTTCCTAATAACACATCCTACACACAGCACACATCACACTAGTCGTAATACACTCCCTAGTCAATGTAGTTCCTAATAACACATCCTACACACAGCACACATCACACTAGTCGTAATACACTCCCTAGTCAATGTAGTTCCTAATAACACATCCTACACACAGCACACATCACACTAGTCGTAATACACTCCCTAGTCAATGTAGTTCCTAATAACACATCCTACACACAGCACACATCACACTAGTCGTAATACACTCCCTAGTCAATGTAGTTCCTAATAACACATCCTACACACAGCACACATCACACTAGTCGTAATACACTCCCTAGTCAATGTAGTTCCTAATAACACATCCTACACACAACACACATCACACTAGTCGTAATACACTCCCTAGTCAATGTAGTTCCTAATAACACATCCTACACACAGCACACATCACACTAGTCGTAATACACTCCCTAGTCAATGTAGTTCCTAATAACACATCCTACACACAGCACACATCACACTAGTCGTAATACACTCCCTAGTCAATGTAGTTCCTAATAACACATCCTACACACAGCACACATCACACTAGTCGTAATACACTCCCTAGTCAATGTAGTTCCTAATAACACATCCTACACACAGCACACATCACACTAGTCGTAATACACTCCCTAGTCAATGTAGTTCCTAATAACACATCCTACACACAGCACACATCACACTAGTCGTAATACACTCCCTAGTCAATGTAGTTCCTAATAACACATCCTACACACAGCACACATCACACTAGTCGTAATACACTCCCTAGTCAATGTAGTTCCTAATAACACATCCTACACACAGCACACATCACACTAGTCGTAATACACTCCCTAGTCAATGTAGTTCCTAATAACACATCCTACACACAGCACACATCACACTAGTCGTAATACACTCCTAGTCAATGTAGTTCCTAATAACACATCCTACACACAGCACACATCACACTAGTCGTAATACACTCCCTAGTCAATGTAGTTCCTAATAACACATCCTACACACAGCACACATCACACAAGTCGTAACACACTCCTAGTCAATGTAGTTCTTAATAACACTAGCACACATCACACTCGTCACACTCCTAGTCAATGTAGTTCTTAATAACACATCCTACACACAGCACACATCACACTAGTCGTAACACACTCCCTAGTCAATGTAGTTCCTAATAACACATCCTACACACAGCACATCACACTAGTCGTAATACACTCCCTAGTCAATGTAGTTCCTAATAACACATCCTACACACAGCACACATCACACTAGTCGTAATACACTCCTAGTCAATGTAGTTCCTAATAACACATCCTACACAGCACACATCACACTAGTCGTAATACACTCCTAGTCAATGTAGTTCCTAATAACACATCCTACACACAATAACAACATCACACTAGTCGTAATACACTCCCTAGTCAATGTAGTTCCTAATAACACATCCTACACACAGCACACATCACACTAGTCGTAATACACTCCCTAGTCAATGTAGTTCCTAATAACACATCCCACACACAGCACACATCACACTAGTCGTAATACACTCCCTAGTCAATGTAGTTCCTAATAACACATCCCACACAGCACACATCACACTAGTCGTAATACACTCCCTAGTCAATGTAGTTCCTAATAACACATCCTACACACAGCACACATCACACTAGTCGTAATACACTCCCTAGTCAATCTAGTTCCTAATAACACATCCTCCACACAGCACACATCACACTAGTCGTAACACACTCCCTAGTCAATGTAGTTCCTAATAACACATCCTACACACAGCACACATCACACTAGTCATAATACACTCCCTAGTCAATGTAGTTCCTAATAACACATCCTACACACAGCACACATCACACTAGTCGTAATACACTTCCTAGTCAATGTAGTCCCTAATAACACATCCTACACACAGCACACATCACACTAGTCGTAATACACTCGCTAGTCAATGTAGTTCCTAATAACACATCCTACACGCAACACACATCACACTAGTCGTAATACACTCGCTAGTCAATGTAGTTCCTAATAACACATCCTACACACAGCACACATCACACTAGTCGTAATACACTCCCTAGCCAATGTAGTTCCTAATAACACATCCTACACACAGCACACATCACACTAGTCGTAATACACTCCCTAGTCAATGTAGTTCCTAATAACACATCCTACACACAGCACACATCACACTAGTTGTAACACACTCCCTAGTCAATGTAGTTCCTAATAACACATCCTACACACAGCACACATCACACTAGTCGTAACACACTCCCTAGTCAATGTAGTCCCTAATAACACATCCTACACACAGCACACATCAAACTAGTCGTAACACACTCCCTAGTCAATGTAGTCCCTAATAACACATCCTACACACAACACACATCACACTAGTAGTAATACACTCCCTAGTCAATGTAGTCCCTAATAACACATCCTACACACAGCACACATCACACTAGTAGTAATACACTCCCTAGTCAATGTAGTTCCTAATAACACATCCTACACACAGCACACATCACACTAGTCGTAATACACTCTCTAGTCAATGTAGTTCCTAATAACACATCCTACACACAGCACACATCACACTAGTCGTAATACACTCCCTAGTCAATGTAGTTCCTAATAACACATCCTACACACAGCACACATCACACAAGTCGTAATACACTCCCTAGTCAATGTAGTCTCTAATAACACATCCTACACGAAGCACACTAATACACTTCCTAGTCAATGTAGTTCCTAATAACACATCCTACACACAGCACACATCACACTAGTCGTAACACACTCCCTAGTCAATGTAGTTCCTATTAACACATCCTACACACACCACACATCACACTAGTCGTAATACACTCCCTAGTCAATGTAGTTTCTAATAACACATCCTACACACAGCACACATCACACTAGTCGTAATACACTCCCTAGTCAATGTAGTTCCTAATAACACATCCTACACACAGCACACGTCACACTAGTCGTAATACACTCCCTAGTCAATGTAGTTCCTAATAACACATCCTACACACAGCACACATCACACTAGTAGTAATACACTCCCTAGTCAATGTAGTTCCTAATAACACATCCTACACACAGCACACATCACACTAGTCGTAATACACTCGCTAGTCAATGTAGTTCTTAATAACACATCCTACACACAGCACACATCACACTAGTCGTAACACACTCCCTAGTCAATGTAGTTCTTAATAACACATCCTACACACAGCACACGTCACACTAGTCGTAATACACTCTCTAGTCAATGTAGTTCCTAATAACACATCCTACACACAGCACACATCACACTAGTCGTAACACACTCCCTAGTCAATGTAGTTCCTAATAACACATCCTACACACAGCACACATCACACTAGTAGTAATACACTCCCTAGTCAATGTAGTTCCTAATAACACATCCTACACACAGCACACATCACACTAGTCGTAATACACTCCCTAGTCAATGTAGTTCCTAATAACACATCCTACACACAACACACATCACACTAGTCGTAATACACTCCCTAGTCAATGTAGTTCCTAATAACACATCCTACACACATCACACTTATACACTCCCTAGTCAATGTAGTTCCTAATAACACATCCTACACACAGCACACATCACACTAGTCGTAATACACTCCCTAGTCAATGTAGTTCCTAATAACACATCCTACACACAACACACATCACACTAGTAGTAATACACTCCCTAGTCAATGTAGTTCCTAATAACACATCCTACACACACACACACATCACACTAGTCATACACTCTAGTCAATGTAGTTCCTAATTACACACATCCCACATAGCACACATCACACTAGTTGTAACACACTCCCTAGTCAATGTAGTTCCTAATAACACATCCTACACACAGCACACATCACACTAGTAGTAATACACTCCCTAGTCAATGTAGTTCCTAATAACATCCTACACACAGCACACATCACACTAGTCGTAATACACTCCCTAGTCAATGTAGTTCCTAATAACACATCCTACACACAGCACACATCACACTAGTCGTAATACATTCCCTAGTCAATGTAGTTCCTAATAACACATCCTACACACAGCACACATCACACTAGTCGTAATACACTCCCTAGTCAATGTAGTTCCTAGTAACACATCCTACACACAGCACACATCACACTAGTCGTAATACACTCCCTAGTCAATGTAGTTCCTAATAACACATCCTACACATAGCACACATCACACTAGTCATAATACACTCCCTAGTCAATGTAGTTCCTAATAACACATCCTACACACAACACACATCACACTAGTAGTAATACACTCCTAGTCAATGTAGTTCCTAATAACACATCCTACACACAGCACACACGTCACACTAGTCGTAATACACTCCTAGTCAATGTAGTTCCTAATAACACATCCCACACATAGCACACATCACACTAGTAGTAATACACTGCCTAGTCAATGTAGTTCCTAATAACACATCCTACACACAGCACACACTAGTCGTAATACACTCCTAGTCAATGTAGTTCCCATAACACATCCTACACACAGCACACATCACACTAGTCGTAATACACCTAGTCAATGTAGTTCCTAAAACACATCCTACACACAGCACACATCACACTAGTAGTAATACACTCCCCTAGTCAATGTAGTCCCTAATAACACATCCTACACACAGCACACATCACACTAGTCGTAATACACTCCTAGTCAATGTAGTTCCTAATAACACATCCTACACACAACACACATCACACTAGTCGTAATACACTCCCTAGTCAATGTAGTTCCTAATAACACATCCTACACACATCACACTTATACACCTCTAGTCAATGTAGTTCCTAATAACACATCCCACACAGCACACATCACACTAGTCGTAATACACTCCTAGTCAATGTAGTCCCTAATAACACATCCTACACACAACACACATCACACTAGTAGTAATACACTCCCTAGTCAATGTAGTTCCTAATAACACATCCTACACACAACACACATCACACTAGTCGTAATACACTCCCTAGTCAATGTAGTTCCTAATAACACATCCTACACACAGCACACATCACACTAGTAGTAATATACTCCCTAGTCAATGTAGTTCCTAATAACACATCCTACACACAGCACACATCACACTAGTAGTAATACACTCCCTAGTCAATGTAGTTCCTAATAACACATCCTACACACAGCACACGTCACACTAGTCGTAATACACTCCCTAGTCAATGTAGTTCCTAATAACACATCCTACACACAGCACACATCACACTAGTAGTAATACACTCCCTAGTCAATGTAGTTCCTAATAACACATCCTACACACAGCACACGTCACACTAGTCGTAATACACTCCCTAGTCAATGTAGTTCCTAATAACACATCCTACACACAACACACATCACACTAGTCGTAATACACTCCCTAGTCAATGTAGTTCCTAATAACACATCCTACACACAACACACATCACACTAGTCGTAATACACTCCCTAGTCAATGTAGTTCCTAATAACACATCCTACACACAACACACATCACACTAGTCATAATACACTCCCTAGTCAATGTAGTTCCTAATAACACATCCTACACACAGCACACATCACACTAGTCGTAATACACTCCCTAGTCAATGTAGTTCCTCAGAACACATCCTACACACAGCACACATCACACTAGTCGTAATACACTCCCTAGTCAATGTAGTTCCTAATAACACATCCTACAAACAGCACACATCACACTAGTCGTTATACACTCCCTAGTCAATGTAGTTCCTAATAACACATCCTACACACAGCACACATCACACTAGTCGTAATACACTCCCTAGTCAATGTAGTCCCTAATAACACATCCTACACACAGCACACTAATACACTCCCTAGTCAATGTAGTTCCTAATAACACATCCTACACACACAGCACACATCACACTAGTCGTAATACACTCCCTAGTCAATGTAGTCCCTAATAACACATCCTACACACAGCACACATCACACTCCCTAGTCAATGTAGTTCCTAATAACACATCCACACACAGCACACATCACACTAGTCGTAACACACTCCCTAGTCAATGTAGTCCCTAATAACACATCCACACACAGCACACATCACACTAGTCGTAATACACTCCCTAGTCAATGTAGTTCCTAATAACACATCCTACACACAGCACACATCACACTAGTCGTAATACACTCCTTAGTCAATGTAGTTCCTAATAACACATCTTACACACAGCACACATTACACTAGTCGTAATACACTCCCTAGTCAATGTAGTTCCTAATAACACATCCTACACACAGCACACATCACACTAGTCGTAACACACTCCCTAGTCAATGTAGTTCCTAATAACACATCCTACACACAGCACACATCACACTAGTCGTAACACACTCCCTAGTCAATGTAGTTCCTAATAACACATCCTACACACAACCACACATCACACTAGTCGTAATACACTCCCTAGTCAATGTAGTTCCTAATAACACATCCTACACACAGCACACATCACACTAGTCGTAATACACTCCTTAGTCAATGTAGTTCCTAATAACACATCTTACACACAGCACACATTACACTAGTCGTAATACACTCCCTAGTCAATGTAGTTCCTAATAACACATCCTACACACAGCACACATCACACTAGTCGTAACACACTCCCTAGTCAATGTAGTTCCTTATAACACATACTACATACAGCACACATCACACAAGTCGTAATACACTTCCTAGTCAATGTAGTTCCTAATAACACATCCTACACACAGCACACATCACACTAGTCGTAACACACTCCCTAGTCAATGTAGTTCCTAATAACACATCCTACACACAGCACACATCACACTAGTCGTAATACACTCCCTAGTCAATGTAGTTCCTAATAACACATCCTACACACAGCACACATCACACTAGTCGTAACACACTCCCTAGTCAATGTAGTTCCTAATAACACATCCTACAAACAGCACACATCACACTAGTCGTAATACACTCCCTAGTCAATGTAGTTCCTAATAACACATCCTACACACATCACACTTATACACTCCCTAGTCAATGTAGTTCCTAATAACACATCCTACACACAGCACACATCACACTAGTCGTAATACACTCCCTAGTCAATGTAGTTCCTAATAACACATCCTACACACAGCACACATCACACTAGTTGTAACACACTCCCTAGTCAATGTAGTTCCTAATAACACATCCTACACACAGCACACATCACACTAGTAGTAATACACTCCCTAGTCAATGTAGTTCCTAATAACACATCCTACACACAGCACACATCACACTAGTCGTAATACACTTCCTAGTCAATGTAGTCCCTAATAACACATCCTACACACAACACACATCACACTAGTCGTAATACACTCCCTAGTCAATGTAGTTCCTAATAACACATCCTACACACAGCACACATCACACTAGTCGTAATACACTCCCTAGTCAATGTAGTTCCTAATAACACATCCTCCACACAGCACACATCACACTAGTCGTAATACACTCCCTAGTCAATGTAGTTCCTAATAACACATCCTACACACAGCACACATCACACTAGTCGTAATACACTCCCTAGTCAATGTAGTTCCTAATAACACATCCTACACACAGCACACATCACACTAGTCGTAATACACTCCCTAGTCAATGTAGTTCCTAATAACACATCCCACACACAGCACACATCACACTAGTCGTAATACACTCCCTAGTCAATGTAGTTCCTAATAACACATCCCACACACAGCACACATCACACTAGTCGTAATACACTCCCTAGTCAATGTAGTTCCTAATAACACATCCTACACACAGCACACATCACACTAGGGACACGAATGTTATTATGTATATTTTGGCGTTTAGTATTGAACTTTAAGAGGACGCATATTGTTACCAACTGAAACTGATGTAAGATGGTTGCAAGTGAAAAATCTAGAGCCTGGAGCTCGTTCATAGCGCTCGTGTGTGGAGGATCCATAATCTGGTGTTAACCATACTCATCGACCCATACTGCTCGTCTATGGAGGAGAAGGTCGCTGGTTCAAGACCTACTCAGGCCAGTGGCTGGAAAACTCCTCCCCACCTTGCCCCACCCCCGATGAGAAATGATTAGCTAATTTATCAGATGAGGGCGTTTCACCTACCAAACCCTAGAAACGATGGACCACTTACATTCACTGCCTATACACTAACCTAAGCTTCGGGAATTTTTAATCTGTACCCCACTTTTTTCACGATGGGCGAGGCGCAGTGTAGCCAAGCGACACATTCCATCCATAGCTTTGATAATTTTTGTCCTGACTAGAGAGAAACCTGAGCTTGATTGCAGTAATGACATGATGTTTCGCAGCAAGTAAATTACCTGTGGCTCCTTCTTCTAGTCAGTGTTGTCGTCCTGACGCAGGTGAGCGGTGAAATGATGAGACCACGTGTTTTCCCCACACCTTTCACCCGTCAAACACTAGCCGCAAAGGTGCGAAGCAACTTGTCCTCCAGCAATCGTATTCGTCTTGAACTGGGCGGGTCCGGAAGACTTATTTGATATACGGCTACGATTGGTACCCCCCCCCCCCAGCTCCCCACCTCAACCCGGTTTACAGGAGGTAGAGGCTACGATGAGCAGTGAGACGACAGGTTATTGTACCGATGAAACCATAGTAATGCGCAGTGTGATACACAAGAGCTTGATAATTAAACTTCTTTTTTCAGAGATCTGGTTTTGTAATTATTTGTTAGCTGGTTTATTCTTGTTGTCCATTAGTAAACGACTTTGAAAACAATGTTTAATTTAGTTCTCAGCATACTCAGTATGTGCGACCCTATACTTCTCGAGGAGTAACAAGAAATGATGATACTCGGTATATATCATGAACGATGATACTCAGTATATATCATGAACGATGATACTCGGTATATATCATGAACGATGATACTCGGTATATATCATGAACGATGATACTCGGTATATATCATGAACGATGATACTCGGTATATATCATGAACGATGATACTCGGTATATATCATGAACGATGATACTCGGTATATATCATGAACGATGATACTCAGTATATATCATGAACGATGATACTCGGTATATATCATGAACGATGATACTCAGTATATATCATGAACGATGATACTCGGTATATATCATGAACGATGATACTCGGTATATATCATGAACGATGATACTCGGTATATATCATGAACGATGATACTCGGTATATATCATGAACGATGATACTCGGTATATATCATGAACGATGATACTCGGTATATATCATGAATGATGATACTCGGTATATATCATGAACGATGATACTCGGTATATATCATGAACGATGATACTCAGTATATATCATGAACGATGATACTCGGTATATATCATGAACGATGATACTCAGTATATATCATGAACGATGATACTCGGTATATATCATGAACGATGATACTCGGTATATATCATGAACGATGATACTCAGTATATATCATGAACGATGATACTCGGTATATATCATGAACGATGATACTCGGTATATATCATGAACGATGATACTCGGTATATATCATGAACGATGATACTCGGTATATATCATGAACGATGATACTCAGTATATATCATGAACGATGATACTCAGTATATATCATGAACGATGATACTCAGTATATATCATGAATGATGATACTCAGTGTATATCATGAACGATGATGCTCAGTATGTATCATGAATGATGATGCTCAGTTTATATCATGAATGATGATACTCAGTGTATATCATGAATGATGATGCTCAGTATGTATCATGAATGATGATACTCAGTATATATCATGAATGATGATACTCAGTGTATATCATGAATGATGATGCTCAGTATGTATCATGAATGATGGTGCTCAGTGTATATCACGAATGATGATGCTCAGTATATATCATGAATGATGATACTCGGTATGTATCATGAATGATGATGCTCAGTATATATCATGAATAATGATGCTCAGTATATATCATGACAAGGGTTCTGTTCAACATGATCAGAGAAGATCACGAGGCTTTGTCAGTCCGGGAGAACGAACCCCCTCCACCCCCAAACCTAAACAAAACAAAGAAAGACAACAACTAAAGATAAAGAGAACCTAACAAAAATGTTGTATATGCAGCAGACTTACAGACTAGTTTCGTACATAATTTCACAAAATATTAGAATTTATCGATGGGTATTACACGTACCCTACGCATTGAAGCAAGTAGACAAGTTGTTAATATCTTTACAGTTCCAGAATAAATCCCCAATTAGCTGAAGAAAGGATCATCTCCTGCTTGTCCTTCATGGTAATTACAAATCCGAAACACTAGCTTCCTTGATGTTAATCACCGACAGGTGTAACAAAGAGCGGAAGGATGTGAACCCGATTTTCCGCCCCATCACAGACGGACATAAATTCTTTGTAGGGTCCTCGCTCGCACCGAATGCCACCAGAAGCTTCGAGAACAAGCCAAGCAAATGGCATTCCTAGAACAGAACAGAGAGTCATCCAATTAAAACCCAAAGTCAAACCACCCGCCACAGTAAAGAAAGTGACTGTCTCACCTGTAATGATGGTTTAAGTTAGTTGGGGTGTCGACTTATTTTGAAATGTGTTCCACACTAGATGCTAATTCTCAAAATCTGAGAAAATCCCTTTACCGTGAGCAGTAAGTTGTCTCCTTTACAAGCATTCATCATCACATCTTCTGCGGCCCTTCAGTGTCTCAGTCTGCCTTAGTCCACGATTGTTTGGCTCTCAAAGAAATCTCAACACTCTTTTGTAAGACATTTATCTTTGAATGTGCTTAGCCTTTAATGCAGACGGTACAAGTGTGTCCAGGTCTAAAATAATCGCAGTAGCTGAAGGTAGTATTGCACTGGGTACTCACATTTATTTATTTATTCTCTCTCTCTCTAGATATAGAATGCATTCTGTGATTATACAATTGAGTTGAGTGATACAGCTATAAATTGTTGCCTTGTTATTGCCCTGTAGTATTTAGTACATACATCTGTGTCTACCAGCAGCCGTGCTGACAGTTGTTAAGTAGAGAAAGAAGTATTTCAGTCGACGAAGATCCCCTTTTCCCCCCGCAACCGGCCGCTTTGTGGCGCTGATGGAGGTGGGCGAGTGGTCTACACACACCTCAGCGCCTCCCTACATCGTGTGGCAACGAAATCCTCGCGAAATCCTCGGCGACGCGCTCGCGCGCTCGGACCTCACATGTGGTTCGCTTCGCAGACCTCCCTCCACCCGATAGGGGGGGGGGGAGGGACTGTTGCTGCCGATCACAGAGTCGCCACGCACGACTGACCTCACTCGGCAGCCGCCAGTCTCGCGGTATTGACGTATCGTTTGTTATCCTCTCATCCTACGTTTTCTTCTTCTTCACTGATCTGGAGAGAATTTGTGTGCGATTATTATTATTATTTTTTTATTTCATTTGCAATGGATAACTCCAGTGCCGGGTGCTGTTGTGATCGTCGACTGTGAACACAAGAACTGTTGGAAGTAACGACAGTGATCGTACTTTTAAAGTGACCATCGTTGAGTATACTGTGTAAACATTTGACTGAAATGAAATTATGGAGGTGTCAGCTTGCCAACGAGTAGCCACAGCTTATTTTTACTTTTTTTAAGATGATAAATTTGCAATAATCTCTTTGTAAACATTTTGTAACAACTGCTATTTATTTTGCCTGTCATTTCTTACCACACCCGGTTTGTGTCCACGCATGACCATACCTGGGGAGGAGTTTGCAAGGAGACAACAATTTATAATATAAGGTGAGATTTTACGAAATATAATCTGGCAGTCGTGTGAGGAGGGTTGTTTTCTTCGCTACAAACTCATCAAAGAAGGCACATCGCACGTGAAGAATTCATCGAGACAGTTTTTTGTTTTTTTTTTTGCAAATATGTTTTGTGCGGCGGTGTGTCGGAAGATACTTGAACAACTTTGCGGTCCAGTCCAGTCCATGTTTCGCTGATTTCTCGGCCTCGCAGTGACTTGAATCGCGAAAATGGCGCCGAGGGTTTCCTTTGGAACGAAGTGTGTGACAGGGAGTTTCATTCTGCTGCTCATCTGCTGGGACCCCGCCACAGCCTACAACGACGACTTTCCTCTCTCAGACGACGTGGAGGACATGCTGGACAACCTCAACACAAACGAAGAGGTAGAGTCTGTTTTTTTGTTTTTGTTTTGTTTTGTTTTTGTTTGTTTGTTTGTTTGTTTTTTTGCTGCTACTTTCTTGCTTTTATGCTGAGTGCAGGCGTTGTTCGGTTGATTGCTTTCTCGGCTGCGTTTTCCCACTGTCTGTCTGTCCGTCCGTCCGTCCGTCCGTCCGTCCGTCCGTCCGTCCGTCCATCATTCAAACGCTCTTAAATATGTTTTCTACGCACTTCTTGAATGGAATTCTGATAATCAACAATTTTTACTTCTTAAACAATGCAGCTATATATATATATATATGAGAGAGAAATGTATATAGATATATTGGAGAGATGAAAGGACATATTTATTTATTTATTTATCAATCATTGTGTTCGTTTGATTTATTGACTGATTCATTCATTCAGTGTTTGGTTCCACTTTTTCCTTCAGCTACTCTTTACCGTTGCACTGCTGGTGACTAACGAACAAAGTCACACGAAGTTTACCTGTCACTATAGCAACCTGTTACATTTTCCATTCTTTCCTTTCAATTTCTTGTTTTCCCAAACAAACTGCAGCAAGATCCGACTTTAATGCGAAGTAGTTTGAACTGTTTCTGTGACCAGAGGGGCAGACTACCTTAGCTACTAGTGGCTACAACAAGCATGTTAGATAAGAGACAAACTTCTGTATTGTTTTTCTTATTCTTAAAATGTTTATAACACGAAGATCTTCTGAAACTGAATGAAAGTATTTTCTTTGTTTTATTA